>CM062818.1:555589052-556789052 GCA_031772625.1 Pinus tabuliformis
ACTTTATTATCTATAACATTAACTATTTTACCTTACATACCGATTCCTAATTCACTTCATCTTCACATAATATACTAGTTCACTTTCATTATCATTAAATAATATCTTATAAAGTTTAATATACTATCACTTTCATCCTTAATTTACTTTATCATTAAATAATATATTAATTCAATTTCATTATCCTTAAGTATGAAATTTGATATCACCATCACTTTCATCCTAATCTATAAATCCATGAAGGAAGAATATGAGTGGATAGTTCTTAATTTTTTATCGTTCATTTTCTTCCAAAATGACGTGCATTGCCTTTCTTTAACTTTTTCACTAGTGAAAAACGATCCCATTTAGGTCCATCATAGGTGAATAAAAAGGTGCGAGGGGAGTAAAACAAAGCACATGTAACTTTCGGGGTCTAACCAAATTTGGAAGGGAATACATGTGTTTTTCTTGCTTTCTGGTGAAAGGGATCATTCATATTATTGTGTAGTGGATATTAATTGTGTAGTGGATATGTATGATGGGTAACGATAGATATGGAGTTTATAAATATTTTTTAAAATTGGATGGATCAATGGATAATATTTTTTAAAATTAAAATTTAAAAGTTATATATGTAAAATCGGTAATGTATATATGTGTAAGGTTTATAAATATATACTTATTTTTAAAATAAAGATATAATAATATTATTAAATAGATGGATGAATAGATAGATGGATGGATTGATAAATAATATTTTTAAAATTTTAAAAGTTATCTATATATATAATGGGTAATATATATATGTGCGAGGCTTATAAATATATACATATTTTTAAAATAAAAATATAATAATGATATTAAAAATATATAATGTGGATTTTATAAATGAAAATATAATTTTATTTAAATTTTATATTTTATTAAATATTAAAAATTTTAATTTTTGAATGTAAAGTTTTGTATTTATATTATTTAATTTATATTTTAATAATTTTTTTAAAATATTTAATAAATATGAAATTAAAGTGAAATAAAATTTAAAATAATATATAATTTAAATAATTTCATTAATTTTTATTTAATGTTAAAATAATAAAAAAATATTATATCAAAAACCAAACATTAACAGATTTATTTATAATATGATGTTGTATATATTAATTTAAAATATTTTTGAAAAAAAATATAATAACAATAAATATACTGATGTAAATTTATGTCAACCTCAAATTTATTAAATGTCAAAAGAATAGAATTATGAAAGTAAAAATGTATTGAAAACACATAATTTTTTTTAAAAGTAACCCTCTAGATTTAAATTTAAATAAAAGTGTTCATATTATTTTCTTCTATAATAAAAATAGAAATAGAAATTTGTTTGCATCTTTGGTTTTTAATTTTTCATGCATTACCTTCTAATGGTTGCTTGAATTGGATTCTACTCGTTGTATTGAAGATAATTTTTGTTTTGAATTCAGACCAACCTACAATAATAACTATTATATATTATTTTTTTGGAAGATCTACTTTATAAAAATATTAAGAAAAAACTTAAACCGATAAAGTTGTTATCAAGAAAAATAAAATGCACATCAAGATTTATTTTATAAAAATATTCCAAAATAAAATACTTAACTATAAAGTTGTTAGCAAGAAAAAGTTAGAGAAATATTCAAAGGAGGTATAATCCTAAAAAATTCACATCAATGTTATTGGGCATTTATTTAAAGCATGTATGATGGTCTCAAAAATTCACATCAAAGTACTTTTATATTCTTAATTAATCTAGAACCTCTTATGTATATGTTTTAATTTAATTAATTGAAAGTATATTCTTAATTAATCTGGAATCTCTTATGTATATGTTTTAATTTAATTAATTGGAAGTATATATTTGTTGATTCAAATAATGCCAATCGTTTATATTTGTCTTTTTTACAATATTGTTTGTGAGCAATTATTAAAATTAAATCTCTTATGTATATGTTTTAATTTAATTAATTGGAAGTATATATTTATTGATTCAAATAATACCAATGGTTTATATTTGTTTTTTTTTATAATATTGTTTGTGAGCCATTATTAAAGATAATTTTAATTAGTTAAAAAATTATTTTTGTAAAGAAATATGTTATCGATTTAAAATGTATAGTTATTTGGTAAGAGTGTGAAAGTTTATCTTTTATAATTCATGAGTGATTTATTTTAAATGAATTAATTCTTTTTTAATAATGATTAATTAACTTGTATTTGTAAACAGTAATAAACAATAAATAGTAATAAACAATAATTATAAGCGATATTTTCCCATATATATATATAAAATTTTCACAAAATTTTGAATTATCATTCGTATATTTTATTATTTAAACTTTTATAAGGTCATAGTTAATAAATTTTGAAAGTATTTATTAGTCCATGCCTTGCCAAAGACTATAACACTTGCCTTGCGCTTTGTTGACTTTGGATAAGTTTGATGTTTTTTTGCAATTTTAATCAAAGTTTCAAGAAAATGTTGACTATTTCTATTTTCTTGTAAATTCAAAAATAATTTTTTAATTTCTGGAAATCTTGTTTCTAATTTTCCATTGGCTAAGCAAGACTTAATGAGACATAATTCCCCTAGTGGAGGGCATTTTATTTTTGGTAATTTTCAGTTCTTGACAAATCATTAAAAAAAAAAAAGCCTAATTTTGTTAGTGACCATTTTGTTAGTGAGTGTTCTGACATTGTTAAGCCTAACACTACTTCTGCTCTACCCAATAATGTCAAAACTGATGGGTTCTAAGTACCTTATGTAAACATAGGGAGGGGGTCGGAGTGGGGTTGTTGAACGAATATAAAAAGAAAGATTTTATATCTTAATTTAATATAAAACTACTACTATTTTGTTGTGCGGAGATAGGGTGTGTGGAGGATCAAGTGCCTTATGTAAGTAGGTGGGGGGCGGCTGAAAAAATGTGTGGATAAATCTTTTGTATTTAATTTAATATCAAACTACTACTATTTTTTTGTATGGAGAAAGGGAGTGTGGGATAAAGAGTGTGCAGATGAAATAACCTCCACACTTTGCGTAATGAAATCACCTCCACACTCAACAAATTTGATAATAAAAATTGAGAACGTAATTTTAAACCTATCATGTTCCTCTTTTATTGAATTTTGTTTCAATTTCTTAGGATATCAGTTGTTTCTGAATAAAAATCAATCTTTTCTTTACAACAAGAGTTTTAATTCTATCGAATATATGATGACCATGGGGTAGGTCTTATTTTTTATTGTTATATGCAGAGAGTAGAGAGATTACATTGTGCAGAATTTTCTCTCAACCTTAGCACTCCGCAAAATGAGAAAGCTTCTAGATAATGAAAGTTTCCACATGAGATAATGACATAAAATATCCCCTTGGATCAAGGTGCCCGTGGGAGGACAAACATGACTCCCCAACTTATTTGACAATGCTCACCACTGGCACGAGTTTACCAGTAAGTGGTAGCCATGAGCCATAAATCCATCTCCAAGAATTCACAAGCCCTGTACCCTGCTCTCCCGCTTGTCAAATCCGATAATAAAAGTCCAAGAGATATGGATTCCTGGCAGTTTCTTCCCTTTTTCATTCTACTCAAGGCTTCCTCTCCTCCCCTCGACTGTAGCTCTACAACATCAGGATTTTGTCACCAGACCATGAACCGCGACAGAGGCAAGGGACAATGCCTTGGTAGAGGCAAGGGTCATGGACATCTCCCCACCACCTTTGATGAAACCTTTGTCATAGCCCTTTTTGACCATGGAATTCCATCTCACATCAGGAAATAGGTACTCGCATTGGAGGATTAAGAGACTTGTAGAGGTAGTCTAATGCTATGGTCTCTCCAAAAACTCCTTGCTCGCCAACTCAAGGAGAGTGCTAAGGAGAAAGCGGAATCCACTAGATGGATATCATAGCTATCTATCTTCCATAGCCACACCTTCTCCTCCCTCAAGCACCTAGCCAATGATCTCAAAAATGAATTTCCCCCAATGTTTTGTCCCTGTCCTCTCCCACTCCATCACCCTCATGCTCCCCTCCAATTGACTCATCTTCTTCGCCTATCATTAGTGCTCTGATGGCCCCTCCCCCATCCTCGCATATCCCCGTGCCTCTAGTTGCTGACAATCCCTTCCCTTCACCTCATCATCCTAGTCCCTATGGTTGTTATATTTTGGAGGAAATTCCTACGGACTTTGGTAACGCGTAGGCCCACGACATCACTCAAGTTTAGGGCAACTCCAACATGGATTCAATGTAGCTTCAATGCAACAAGTGCAAATATTCCAGGAACCATCATGAGCCACAGGTTGGCAAACTTAGTTTTGGTTTAGTTCATCGACCACTGTCACAAAGTTGCAATTTTAGTTTGGTTCATGAGCATTTGGTATAAAGCCACTAGGCTCATGGTTGCAATTTGTGTTCCTTATCAATTTTTGTTTACAGACATGCGACACAAAGCCGCTAGGCTTCTTCTTTTAAATTTGATTACTGTTAGGCCATGTTCAAATGTGAACCTTTCTTATAATTTGGGTTCTGGTTTCCCCTTCTAAGGGTAGAGAGCTTTTGTTCTTCTCTCTAGTTTCCTTGCACATAGGCAGAGGTTACTCTCAAGGATGTAAACTATATTTTTTCCATGTTAATATAATGTAGATTTGATTTCTTACAAAAAAAAATGACATAACAGATATAGAGTAATATTAATTATTGAACTAACATAAGCTGCAAAAAAACATAAATTTGAAAATCAAATAGAGAAACTTTTTGATTAGACATTAGCCACTCAACATTGCAATTACAATTTACATTGTAACTAATGTGTGTTTTCTTGGAGCACAGTAATGGAGTTAATTTACACATTCAAACCAATTAATTTCATGATTTACACATTTATCAAACCTAAAGGATTTTACATATAAAACTTAAAAGTTTGATTTACACATATAAATATAAATATTATCATGATGTAACATGCCAAAAAATTATTATAATTTAATTTTTAAAATTACTCACATAAAACGATACAATCAATCCTAGGTAGAAATCATGAACATTAAACTTGGACAACTCATCATATTGTAACTCATCAACGTGAACACACTAAACTACAAAATCAAACATCGAACAAATCATGTTAAATCATGATATCGATTTTATAATAATCTTATTATATATTTTTATTATAATCTTTAACATATTACGGTTATAGGTTACACTTAGATTGGAAAGTTACAAAATAATCGACATTGATTTCTATTGCATGATATATCCATTAACAATTTTCATAAATTAGCATTTTTAAATTTTATTTATAAAACTAATATTATTTGATAATTTATGCATCAATTTTTAATACTTTTATAAAGTAAAATATTTGTTTTGATTGTTGTATGCAGAGTGCAGAGATCTTTCATTATTGAAGAGTTTTCTCTACACCTCCACAATCTGCACAATGAGAAAACTTCCACACAATAAAAGATTCTGCATAAGATAATAACATAATAGATATAGGGTAATGTTAATTATTAAAATAATATAAGCTACAGTAATTATAAAGTTGAAAATCAAATTGCAAGAGTTTACCTTTCTAAATGGACTAGACAATAAACATTTATGAGATTGAATATTTCAATTATAATTTACATTGTAACTGATGCATGTTTTCTAGGAGCACAGTAATGGACTTAATCATGCCCAGCCACCCAAAGGGTGTGTGGGAAGTACGCCGAATATCAATTTTCACTCAAGTTATTTCAATTTACAAATATAAACCACATAAAAATAAATATTTACACATTTAAACTCTATTGATTTAAGGATTTATGTATTCACACATTCAAACCAATTAATTTCAAGATTTACACATTTATTAAACCTAAAGTATTTTGCATATAAAACCTAAAGTTTGAGTTACACACTTAATATAAATATTATCATAATGTAACATGTCAAGACATTGTTATAATTTAATTTGTAAAATTACTCACATTGAAGCACAAACTCGAACCTAAGCAGAAATCACAAACATTGAACTTGGACAACTCATCATATTGTAATTCATTATTATTATTATTATTATTATCATCATCATCATCTAATACATAACATCATATTATTATTATTAGTATTATTTAGTATCTAAAACATATCACAAAGTTTTAAAAGATAATGTGACAATTATAACTACTAGTTCAATATATTCTGCCAGCAAGTGCATTGGTCAAGTATTCAAAATAAGATATCATGAATAACATATGATCATTACTTAGTATCTAATACATATCTTGAAATTTTAAAACATAATGTGACAATTGTAACCATTAGTTCTAGTTATTCTGTTCATAGGTGCATTGACCAGGTGTTTATCATGCAACTTTTAGCATATGCATTGCCAACACATGTTCAATTACTTTTCAGAGGAGTTGGTTAAAAAAATATTTGTTCTCTGGGTTTGGATGGTGGTCGTTCTAGTAGTTGCATGATGTGAGGGATTTTCTCTCGAAGCTCATTTCGAACACATATGTAAGATGTGTAACATTTTTGTCAGGTAAGCAGTGTGTCCTTCCATTTGTATGTGCTTAGAACATTTATACAATATACACTACAACCCTGTAGAAATGAAGTCTGCAGCTCAAAAAGTGGAAAATATGTGATTGCTTAAAATGTTTATACAATATATATTACCATCATGTAACAACTAGGTTTGAATTGTTTTAGTACTATGATTTTAGATTTTTTTTTTTAATTATTTCTATATATTTGATCTAATTCATATCTTTGGAGCAGGGAAGAACAGAACAAGAACAAATATTTTTAAAGATAGTGATAAATTTGCTAAGAGGTGTGTTTATGTTCTATTTATCATCATTTTATTATTACATTATACAATTCTATGTTTTTTGGCTATAATTTTTATATACTCTAATTAAACATGACACCTTTCCAATTTTTAGGAAACATATAACACTTAGCGGTTTGGATCTAAGAGAAAAACTACAAAGAAAAAGGTATTTTGAATATTTCCATAAAACATTTGTATATTCTTACATTTGTTCACTTTTCAGTTTGATGTGTAACAAGGAGTTCTAAAAATTAGAATTTGTTGAAAGTAAAATTTATTTCGTATTTTACCTATATGCATAGAAATCAGAGTCTATATGGTAACTATGAACTTGATATTTGAATATACATTAGAAATGACTTTGAGATATCTAGTTTTGTCTTCATAATCCAATTGTTACTTAGTATGAATTATAGTGTCATTTTAAGCAATTATTTCAATGCAATATTTGTGAAAAAGCAAAAAAATATCAGATTCTGAACTAGTTTCAAATAAATATATTGTCAATGATGTGGCAATAGACATGGAAAAAGAAGTAGATATGGAAATGAAAACATATACAGAAGAAAATATTGCAGGAGACACAATGAAAGGAGTGGAAAACAAGCAAGAAACAAAGACAAAATTGTAGTTTGGCCCAAGTTTAGCTAAATGTATATGAAATTAAATTTTGTTTTCTTGAATTAATTTTTATTGAATGTTCATGACTAGGAAAAACAAGATTGATTCTATGCCATTATTAATTAAGATATCAGTAACAACATTACAGGAAGTGTTTTCCATGAAGTTGTGCAAATTACATATTGAACTTTTTTGGACAAAGTAAATAGGACAAGACCAATACTTTGTGCATATTTGACAAATAAGAAGGAGAAAATGACATTAACATTGCTTGTGCCAACACTGTTTATCGAACAAGATGAGGAAAAACTTATTGCAAATGTTGGTGCTTCTATTAGAAATTCAGAAATACTTATGATAGTGGTGACTATGACAAAACTATTTGTCCTGTTTTCGAAGAGTACATATTTTTTTTCGAAATATGATGATTACATCTTTGTCCCATAATCAAGATTTGTTTCCAGTTGGCACAATCAGTGCCATTGCCAATTTAGCAACACAAACGCAGATGCAATATGTACTAGAGATCAAAGATGGGAATGTCCATCAAGACAAGGAAATAATAAACTTATATTTATTTCAGAGTTTCAATGATAACAATTTATTGTCCACCTCTTATACGATTGAAATGCATTGATTTACAAATACTAAATATGTGACAAGTTAAAGTATATGACAAACTTCTTCCAATATATCTTTCAATCCAAAGACAATTGCAAGAAAACATTGTTCTGCTCATTTTGCTAAAAAATATCGTTAAAAACAAGAAAGAGTTTTATGAACTTCACAATTCACATTCATATGTTCATTGAAATAAGAGAATAAAGTGAAAAGTATGAGAAAATTGATTTCTTTGTTGAGTGGAGTATCACACACACACACACACACACACACACATATATACAGAGAGAGAGAGAGAGAGAGAGAGAGAGAGAGAGAGAGAGAGAGATTTGATTTCAGGTTGCTAAGCCTATGTTTTCTATATCAAATTTTCAACACTTCCAAGGACTACTAACAACAACTAGTGCACAAACACATCCAATTATATGTGTGAAATGTAGTAGTCCAATTACAGCTGCAAGAGCTATGCATGAAACTACGGTTTTTTGTGCCATTTGTAAGGAACCTTGTTGCTTTGTTTATTTCCATCGGTTAAATTGTGTGTTACATGCAAACAAAAAGACTACAACATATTGTGTTCTAAGAGGTGTGGAATTGGAAAACGTATTACCTGATCTATGAAATGTTTTCTATTAGCAATACTATGCAAACAAAGAAGTTGTTATTGATTTGTTGTCCAGTTTCGAGATCCATGGAACATTTATAGTAAATCATCAAAACATGATTTTGTGTATACAATGATGATTTTCTTTATTTTCATTGTTGAGAAATCTAATAATGATACAATTCTCTTTAATTGCATTTTCAAGAAATATAACGAAGATATGGTTCTATGTAGTTGCATTGTTGAAAGTATTCTAGAGATGATATAACATGGTGAACTTCATGAACCTGTATTATTGTTGAGCTATAATACTAAAGAAGTGTTTTACTGAAGATGCAAATATCCCGCTTACTAGTAACTAGTAAGACTGGATTACCATTAACTAGTGGTGAGATGTGGGTGGGGAGGTGGTGTGGTGGGGGGGGGGGGGGGGGGGGGGGGGGTGGCGAGTCTACACTTCTGCATCTTCGGACTTCCAATCTTAAATCCACCTTCTAATTTATTCTTGAAGGATTTGACCATTGATGAAGAGTTGTTTAGGTCCGTTGGATGGTTAAGATCTGATTTCATATTATGGATACCTTATATGTAGCTATTAATATGCCTCACCCATAAGGAATCAAAGAAGCATTGCCTTTATCCATTTGCATACAATTAATTAAGGAAAACAAAGAATCCAACAATAACAAAATTCAGGAAATAATAATTGGAGCACTAATGATATTCAAAATTTCTTTCAATTTCCCTATGAATGCATGAAATTGATTTCTAGGTTCTCCTCTAAGTACAAGAACTATGAAAGAAAAGGTACATTTAAAAGTGCATTGATCAATGCCAAATCAACCTTAAAAATATCACACCTATTTATTTACCTCAATTATATGATATTTATAGTCAATGAGATCAATTCATCAAAGATAAGGAGAAAGAAACAATTCCCCCTCAAACAACAAATGACTTAGAACTATCAGCACAATAAATGGAGGAAGACTAGCGCTAACATAGAAAATAGACTATTTATTTCAAATCAGTGAGATATTATTGTTTGTTACTTTTTATGTGTAGAGCTACAAGGAAAACACATTCTAGTGGAGGTTTTTGTAGAAACCCCTATAAAAATAGCCCAAAACTCCGTTTGTAGTGGAGGCAGGTAGGAAAATGTTTTAGCGGATGGTTTTTGAATGATTCGTCTAAAATAAAGAAACACACAATTGCTTTACTATCCATACAAGCTTCGATAGTGCAATAACATGGTGCAATATTGAAAATTTATTTTTATAAAATAAAAAAAAAATACAATGCGCTAAAAAAATAATGCACCAACACTTGAATAGTCAACAACAACGGTGACCTTCACATACTAAAACATCCTGGTGCAGATCAGTAAGGAGCATTGCTGTAGTTTTAAATTTCAGAGAAATGTGGTGCTATTTTCCAATGATGCCCCAGAGAAGAAATATTAGCAAAACACCTTGGTCATCTTATGAAAAGCACCACTAGGAAGTTTTTAAATTCTAAAAAATTAGTGGTGCTATAGTAGTAACAGAGCACTGGGACAATACTTGTAGAGGAATGCCCCGAGTCGTCTCAAGAGAAACACTGTGATATTTTTTAATTAAATAAAATGCAGTGCTTTTAGACAGATATCGCACCAGTGCGTGAAAAGCACCAGAGGATGGTTAAATAAAAAATAACCTCCCCACCATAATTTTCATTTTTACAATCTACAGTGCAGGGGAGCTCTGAATCACCGGTGCCAATCTTGCCACATGCAAGTGCCTTGATGTCGGTGCTTCTCTTGCTCATCAGCCTTCCATACCATTCTTACTATTTTAGTTTTCAATTTTCTCAAACCATCCTAATTTTTTTTTCTCCATTACGTGTCCACAATGCCTCCCTAATGACAAAATGTCCAAGTAATGTCTATGTTTATTTGTAATTTATTTTTCTAGTAGATTATGATTATAAATTAGGCTAAATTTACCACCAATTTTCATTTTTTTCACTGCACGTGCATTCGATACATTTGGCTCGCACCGATAGTGGTGGGACGCATAAAGTTACATGGTGCACTGCATATTGGTGCATGAACATAACAAACCATCGTTGTTGCAGTGAATTTTATAAGTTAAAATGCACCAGGATTGATGTGACAGATTATATGTCAGTGCATCACGCCTGTTGCATTTTAATTTACCAAACACACTGCAAATTTAATATTTAAAAATATAGCCATAGCTCTGTGCATTTTTCCTTGCAATGATAGTGGTGCATCCTGTAAATTTACAGGGTGCACTACATATCGGTCCATGAACATAACACACAACTGTTGTTGTGGTGCATTTTTTAAACTAAAAAAACTGGAATTGATGTGACAAATTGTATGTCAGTGCGGCACGCTCGGAGTGTTTTAATTTACCAAACACACCACAAATTTAATATTTAAAAATATAGCCATATCTCGACGCGTTTGATAACCTGAACATTCCATACTAGTGCGAAAAGCTTATTTGTGTGCACCGGTGCACACTTTGTCCACACCATTGTCAAAAGTTAAAATTGTGAACTAACAATGGTATGTCATGCATATTTGTGCACCATTAGAAGTGCAGTTGTATTTGAATGTGCAACGATGATGGTGCATGACTATGGTTTTTACGTACCAATATATATATATTTTCAATCGAAAATTATGTTTCCATATTTACACATATATGTTTCATTTAATAAAAGAAATGTAGTCGATGTATGAGGCTGATGTATTTTATATGTCAATTATGTCACACAAACATTAGCAGAGGGAGTAACAAAAAAAGCAGGAGCAATAGGTGGAACCATACAATATGATCCGAACATGGAAGGAAAGAGAGAGGGAGAGGGATTTATGCCCTCGCACTATTATTGTAGTGACCATAGTGCTATTGAGGAATGCAGGCCTACTCAAGTATAATAAGGATACTAGATCACTTAAGGCGCACTCTGTCTTTTTGGCGCACCTGCTCTGCTGATGGAATGTTCAGGAGTAGGCTTTCCATGTCAGTCCTAGGACATGGTATAGGCCCACTGAGGAGGAAATGTACTTTATCTCTGGCCTATCCAAGAGAGGGGATGATTTTCCCTAGTTCCCTAATGTCCCTTATGGGGTTGTAAATGAGAGTCAAATTGTGTACACTTTGAGATATTTCAAGTCCCATGTGGTCCATCCATCAACTTTTCAGGTCCGTGGAGGAAAACTACAGATTTCCTCTTTGCTGCAGAGGAGGTTAGGTACCTCTCGTTATTAGTCACCACAATTGCACACTTTAGTACTGATGGGAAGCACATTAGTTGCCCTCGTTTGTATTGTGTTGATTCTTTTATTTAAATGCCATGTTGCATTAGATGGTATGCCATATTTTTGAGTTATTTTTGCATGGCTTTAGATAGATGTCGTGCATTGAGACATGGGAGGGAGACCTTCCCTTTCACTTCCGATTTTTTTGTTTATTTTTGGAGAGGTTTCTGGATGTGCATGTGGGGGGCAGATGATGCCCAAGAGGGGACTAACAGAGTTTCTGACTAGGATTTATGGTAAGGCACTGTTGCTACTAGCCAGTGAGGATGACAATGCGTTTGTCGCGTTGGTGTTTTTGTATGCAAGGATTGATTGGAGAGGGTGTCCCAACATATTCTTCACAATGTTTGAGCCTCCCGATGATAGAGTTAATATTAGTGTTTTCTTTAAATTAATCATATAGTTTCATTTTCTTATTTTAATGAATTAGAATAAAATTTATTCTAGCACGTTATTTAACTTGTTTTGTTAAATTATTTAATTAAATTGTCTAATTATTTATTTGTAATATATATTTTGTAGATATTGACACATTTGATGGGGATGTGGCTCCTCCCCCACCGGATGTCAAAGGATATGAGGAAATGGGCGAGGCCCAAGAGGGTGAGGCACATCCTCAAGGGGGCATGGGAATTTGGGGCCATAGGCTTGGTCTGTGAGTTAGGAGGGAATACTACAATAGATTGGATAGAGTTTTGATTGATATTGGAATCCACCCTACAAGGCCTTGAGATATCATCGTTGATCCTAGTTTCTTGGGACTATACAGGGACTGTTGGTGCGAGATGATGTCTCTTATTCGACGTATCATCAGATCTAGTAGGGTACTAACAACGATGAGGGTTGCAGGTCAACATCATGTAGCAACATGAAACATCAGATGAGGGTAGTAGTGATGATGATCCAGTTGATGAGGGTGTGATCATGGTGCTTCTGGTAGCACCACCCCATCAGATCATGGCCGTCAGGGTGTTGGTGATCCTTTTAATATTACACCTCCTCGTTAGCCACCTGATGACGAGATGCCAGAGCTAGAGGATGTGCCTCATGTTTCTCCTAAAATATCAATAAACCAACCACCTCCTCATCCACCTCAGAGTTCGCCAGACCACGTTCAGGGTGCAGATGTAGTTGGCCATCCATTATCTTCTACTCATGCATACCACGTCTCCTTCTCCACCTCAGTTGAGTTTGACAGACGTTGATCATGCAATAGTTGACCATCCATCATCTTGTACTATAAACTATCCTGGCACTACATCTATTTTATTGGATATTTGATTGCACTTATTTGACTTGATGTAGTTATTTGACCTATTTATATATATATGGTGGATATTTTTTCATGTTTATATACTTAATTTATATGTTGGTGTTGATGTGTACATTGTTATATCATGTTAGATATGTTCATTTAATGTTCTTGCAAATAGATGTGTATGTGAATATATCAATTATTTGACATGAGATTTATATTAATTTTAGGTTGTGTATGGTGATGATGTTGGATTAGAATAATCACGATGATGATTACCTGTTAGATTATTAGATTTTTGTGCTAGCTAATGACGTTTATATGTGCTAGAGGTGTATATAATTAGATTATGGTAGTGAATTCGAATGTGTATCTTAGATGATGTTTATGATTGTTAGATGGTTATCATCATGATGTTTATTTTTATGAAATAATATTTATTATAGATTATGTATTGGTGAACTTATATCAAACTTTTATATATGAAATTGCATGCAAAATGACTTACTTTAAAAAAATGAAAATATATTTTTATAAATTACAAAGTTTAGTATGGTTGAAACTATGATTGTAAAATTAGGTTGATAATATAATAGGCTGAAATGGATTTAGGATGGTATATATGTAGTTGACATTGAAATATTTTAGTTATAATTCACGTTCTCCACATTAAAATGTTAAAATATGTCTCCTCAAAATATTTTCTTGTATGTATACATTTAATATTTTTATTATTAATATTTTGTAAAAGATTCCATATTGAATCCATATTAAACATTGAAAATTTTAAAAATATCCCTCATACATTGTATTAGAAAGCAACTATTAACGGAATAAGAATTCTCTCAATCTTTTTCACTAAAATGAAAATATAAGAAAATTTTCAATTTATATGGTTGTCAATAAAATAGTTTTTGTTATAAATATATTTTTGTTTTAAATATAATATGTAAATGGAATATAGAATTAATTACACATAATGTAATATCAATAATACTATTTCTTTTCATGTGAAAAAATTATATTTCTTCCTTGTAGTAAAAAGTAAATTATACTTGTTTACTCATTACATTTCTTCCTCATAGCAGAAGGTTTTTTTTTTTTTGACTTTCGGTTACTTTATATCTCTATATAAATTTATATAAGATTAAGGTGTAAATTGAAGTATTGTAATTATGACCAACACTAATTTATTTTGTTATTAATATTTTTAATTTGTTAATTTAAATTATTATTTTACTATTTTTAAATGTAATGTTACATGACAACATCTCTCCCATGCTGAGCTGTAGAGCACCTCTCGGCGCAATTAATTTAGATTTAATATAACTTAAAAAATTCTATTTTTATAAAATTTAATTTATTGCTAAAGTTATGAGATTTTCAAGCAATTTAAATTTAATATTTATTGCAACTCTTACCAATTTAGATTATAAATTTATCTCTCTAAAGATGAGGATAAAGAAATTTAACATGATAAGGCTTCAAATTTCTTTTGTTATTACTATTTTTATTTTATTAATTTAAATGAATATTTTACTATTTTTAAATGTGATGTTACATGGCAACATCTCTCCCATGCTGAGCTGTAGAGCACCTCTCGACACAATTAATTTAGATTTAATATAACTTAAAAAATCTATTTTTATAAAATTTAATTTATTGCTAAAGTTATGAGATTTTCAAGAAATTTAAATTTAATATTTATTGCAACTCTTACCAATTTAAATTAGAAATTTCTCTCTCTAAAGATGAGGATAAAGAAATGTAACATGATAAGGCTTCATGTGAAGTTACTTGTAGTTGGAGATTTCCTCTATTGGAAGTTCTCCCTTAAAGAGGCAAGTGAATTTTTTTTAGTAATAAAGATATAACAATTTGATGTTATTTTGGTTCTTTATTTGCTATTGTACAACTCTATTTAATACTAAATATGAGTTAAGTAAGACAAAAATGATAATAAATACTTATACTTTTGAAAAATAATATATTTGATCATTTGTTAATGAAAAACTAAGAAAAAATATTATTTTTTCCACATACTTATCATGACATAGCCAATAAAATCCATATTTTTTAGTAATGTAAAAATGTTTCCACTCCAAAAAAACGATTAAAAACATTTGCGAATATTACCAATTATATCATAAAATTTAAACGAGATGAATATAAAAATAATATAATTAGCGAACTAATGACAACAAAAACATACAACAAAACAAAAACATAGAACAATAGTATAAATGATGAACTAATAAGTACATATCACTCTCTATTGTCATCACCTTCATTATGTTCCTCGCTTGGCATGATAACACTGTTGTTCTCAAAAATATGTTTTGATCTAGGGTTGTGTCTTAAGACGAACCAACAATCCCTATCCAACACATTTGGGTAGAAAACACTTGGTTGCACTGTTTGTGGAAAGCATAAGGCTCCATAGCTTCATGCCAGATATTTCTAGAGTTGATAGATATCATCCCACTAGCATGAACTTCCTTTACATTATTCTGATCAAAGGTGTCCCACCACTTGCACTTAAAAATAACACATTGGAACGAAGGGGAGTCCACTTGAATGATCTCTTGTATCTTTCCAATGTAACCTAATGTCCCTTGCATTAGGTTTTGATCATAATGGCTAGCATGACTAGATTGGTCGAAGTCGACTTCCACTGCATAGTCTTGTGTCATGCATCCAGGATCAACATACTCTATGAAAAATTATGTCCACATACCACATAGATGGGAACAAATGAACCTATAAAAAAGTGAACAAATCATAGTCTCATGTATCTAATAACCCGAACATAATTTAAAAAAATAAAAAAATATAGATGTTACAATTCAAAGGTGCATTATGAAGTTAAAATGACATAGAAAGATAATATAATTAACGATATATTGCACCCAATCCCTATGTTTAGCACATCCTCTTCAGCACACGGGTAATGACCAGATGCACTGTATTTCTCTTTGACTTTATCAACAACCCAACTGTTAGGGCATGTCATTGGCATATTTTCTTTTAAATGATCAGGATAAGGCACACTTCTACCATTCAACCATTTGAATTCTTTCATGTCAAAATCCCACTTCCTCCTCTTCTCTTCAAACAATGCGACCCATAGTTGTGTCGTTGCCATATTGTAATGAATGAATTTTTTAATGGCTTCAATTTCTGAATTTGGTGATGATAAAATAAAACCAACATATATATATTTAGTATGTATGAGATCAAAATATGCATTAATATGAAGTTCAATGTGAATAGTTACTGTGTAGTAATTTGAAAAATGATGAGCTTGCACTTACTCTTTATCATGCTCCTCTTTCCATTCATTTCGAGAAGCTCAATCCTCTTTTACCTTCACCCTTTTCATTGTCCCAAATCACTACACCCAGTGTGTTGTCAATCTACTTGATGTACTTACTGGCATAATAGAAAGACTCATATTATATATACCCATATGCCATAAACCCCTCAAGTTTTTTCCTTTATTGAACAAAACCTTTCAATTTATTCATGTATCTCCCTAAGAAGAACATCCAATGACAAGAAATGACCCCAACTAATTCAACCTCATCTACTAGGTGAATTAGAAGATGAACCTGCAAGTCCATGAAAGTCATCGACAACTCCTTCTCAAATATAAAAATAATCTTAGATATCTCTTAATGTCGCCATGGAATGCTAGCCTATGAATCTCCTTTGATGTGATCCAACATAGAAATGTAGATAATTTAGATATGGCATGTTGTAGGTGTTGGCGGAAGTCATGGTTCACACATCCGTGAATAAGTAGAGGATAATCACACTGCACAATAAATAGTACATTATGCAAAAATTAATTATAAGATATCCCATTACATAAAATAATAATAATAATAAATTCATGTTTTGACATACATACTCTTAGAAAGTTCAAATGGTCATGCAATTTGAACCTCGACAAATGATCTTCCACAATGAAGCAGCACCATAGTGAAGACCCATATAAAGAAGGCACCGTCACACTCATTATAACTTCCTTTGGCAAAGAAAGATCATCTTTCTTTAAAATGCATGGGACATCACCTTCTTTGAAATACCAAGAGGGACCACTCTCTCCTCTAATTTCTTGTCTTAGCCAATGTTTCTTTTTAGCTTTTGAAGAAATAAGATCTCTCCTAATAGTCAATGTGTCACTTTATTTTGATGATATGTGCTTCCATAAAGAAGATGAAACATTTTTAAATATATGCATGGGATCTAGTAAGTGGGCACTCTTAAGATGCTCCGAATATGTGAGCTCATAAAAGACAAATTTCCATTTCATCCCAATGGGAAATTTCTCAACATAGGTGTCGAATAATTCTAGATCATCAAACATGAGCTCCCCATTTGAATCAAACATTTATGCAAACTCCTTCTTCTCTCTCATATTCTCTAAGGCATTCAGCTAATGTCATTATTGCAAGCCTTTAGGTTCTTTCTAGTTTACCAAATTGTCCTATGTGTGCTTTTTTTTTTAAATGTTATTTAACCAATTTTTAAGTTGTCTTATTCCTCTTCTTCTTTTTCATCCTAAGCTATCTGTTTTTTAAGGGTTTTGCAAACTTGTGTTTTTTTTTCTTTACAATGATTGTTTATAATGACTTTTTTTTTTTTGCAAACCTATAAAAAATAATAAAATTAATATTTTGAGGTTAGGATTTTGTATATATTTATATATCATTAATTAATACTTTAATACAAATACAATAATTGTCACTAAAAATAATAATTTTAAACACTCAACAATAAACACACATTTTGCATATAGGTATAGTTAAAAAAAATGACATCTTCACTAATAATGACATGTCAAAAAACATTTTTATCAAAAAAATTGAATAAAAATGTTAGAAAAATACCATCTTTATGAAATTTATATTAAAAGAGGATGACATTTGAAGTTTTTTTTCCTAAAACAGTGGTTCCGATAAAATTTGAAGTAAAAATAACAAAAACATGTGAAAATACAATTTAAAAAAACCAATAAAGAAAAATCCTTAAAACTAAAAATTAAAAACATAAAAAAATTTAAAAATAAAAATACACACATAGACATATATAATGAGATTAAAATTAAAATAAAATACATAATTTTTTTTTTGAAAAAAAACATAAAAAATCGAAAGAAAAAAAGCAAATTCAAATGCCCCCACTAGCCAAGGCAACCAAGGGGTCTGCACGCAATGCCCCGTTCCCTAGCCTGCAGCCCTGTCGCAGCCAGGGGCCGTTTGAATTTGGTTTTTATATTTTTTTAATTTATTAATGTTTTTTTTTAGTAATTTTTACTTTTATTGATTTATTTGTTTATTATTATAATTTTTTAATTTTTTGTTTTATTGTTTTTTATTTATTATTCCTTATTCTGAATATTATCCAATTCTATTTTATTTATTTGTTTTATTTTGTTTTTGTTTTTGTTTTTGTTTTCTTTTCTTTTTTTTTCCTGCAAGGTCTATGTTGATCCTTGACTCTTGACTACCAACCTGACCCAATTATGTTTCAATTTGATATTTGATTTTTTTTTTTTGAATGTTTAAATTTTTATTTTGTTTTGTATTTTTCATTTTTATTTATTTATATATTTATTTATTATTTTTATTTATTTTATTTTTTTCCTGCAAGGTCCATGTTGATCATGATGATTCTTGACTCTTGACTAGTAATCTGACCCATTTATGTGTCAATTTGATATTTGATTTTAAAGTTTTCATTATAATGGATCAAGACTGCCCCTACAATGTGTCAATTTCATGGTTGATTTTTAAATTTTCATTGTAATGGGTTGAGTTCGCCTACATTGTGTGTCAATTTGATGGTTTATTTTTAGCTGTTTGTTGCAATGTATCAAATTGTCTTAGGCTAAGAGTTTAAAATAGCTATACTTTTAGCTTTTAAAAAAGAAATTATTCTTAGTATAATGACTCTTTCGTTCAGGTGTTCTTTTTTAAAGTTTTTTTGTCATATAATTTTTCCATAATGCCATGATTGAAATATGTTGAAAACTTAAGCTTTTATGTAGTCATGATATTTGGCTTTAATTCCATGGTTGAAAATTGTCAAAATTTTAAGTTTTTTTTTTGAGTCATGATATTTTATCTTTAATGCTAGGGTTGAAAATAGGTATAAGTATATTATCTTTAACACCATGGCTTAAACTTTTTGGAATTTTAAGGTTTTTTAGAGACATGACATTTTATATTTAATGTCATGTCTGAAAATCATTGGATTTTTAAGGTTTTTAGATTCATTATATTTTATCATTAACGTCATTGCTAAAAATGTTGAAAACTTACCTCGAACAAATATTCTAGCATCAACACTTTTCTTTTTCAGGGAGATTTTTGCACAAAAAGATGATTTTCAATACCATTTTTAAAAAATGTTGAAAATTTATCCAAAAAAAATTGTTGATGCAACATCAACACTTTTCATTTTCAGGTTGTTTTTTCATGTTTTTTTTTAGTTTTTGGGCTATATTTCTTGTTTTGAGTTCATAGTTCTCATTTTATTGGTAACTTTGTTAAACATGTCAAACTTCAAGAACCACTTCCTTGGATCTTACTTTAAACCATACAAATTATGCTTCAATCCTTTCCTTTCCTTTGACCTCATATCCTTGTGGCTATTGCATATAAAACTCATCCTCCAAATCTACATGTGGAAAGTTATATTTACATGTAACTGCTCAAGATGAAAATATTCCACTACCAAAACAATCAAAATAATTCTAATTAAAGTTATTTTGTACAAGAGGAGAAAATATTTCAACAAAATTTATATCTTTCTTCTCTAAAAACCCATTTACAACAAGTATGGATTTGTACCTCTTTCTTCCTCCATCTTTTCCTTCAACTTGAAAACCCATTTATTTTGCAATGTTACTTTATGTGCATTAGGAAACTAGACGAAGTGCCAAGTATGGTTATGTTGCAAAGAGTCCATCTCTTCTTTCATGCCTCTCTCCAATTTCTTTTTGGTTTCTACATACATTGCTTCTTCATATATTTCTAGTTCATGAAATTCAATAAAAAATACATAGTACAATTAAGGAGAGCATCATTCAAGGGGCATATTTAGTGTTGTTGATATTCTAACAATACTCGAAGGAGTTTGAGGAACCTGTTACTATAGTAGTTGTTGTTGAACATTTTGATTTTCTAGCACCCTTGGAATTTCTTTTTCTGTGATTTCATCAAAACACTATGTAATATATGTTTTTGTTTTCTTGTTTCTTTCTCTAGAACTAATATTTTTACATGTCCTTCTCATTGAAAATCACATCTCTACTGCTAATTATTTTGTTATTTTCATAATCCCATAAGGGATATCCAAAATTGTTAACTCCATATTCAATAAATGTGCACTTCTTGGATTTTTCCTATAGATTTTTTTGTTCTTGTTTTTTGTTTTTTGTTTTATCAATATGGACATACAACAAAAAGTCTTCATAATTTAGAATTTTACCTTTTTATTTGTCCATGCCTCCTCTAGAATTCCACCATTCAAGGAAATCGAAGAAACTCTATTGATTATGTAAAAAATAATATCAATGACCTACCCAAAACTGTAAGGGAAATCCTACATGTAATCTCATACTCCTTGCATGTTCCATGGGTGTCTTGCTTGTCCTATTTGACACACCATTTCTTGTGGTATTCCTAGAACTATATTTTCTCTATGAATCCCATGGTATGAAAAACAAATATCAAAATCCTTGCTACAATATTCACCTTTATTTTCTAATATGTGATCCTTCAACTTATTTCCTATCTAATTATCAACCAAATCTTCGCTTTTCTTAAAAGTGTCAAAGACATAAAATTCATTTATAATGCAATAAACCCAAGTTTTCCTAGTTGCATCATCAATAAAATAACATAATAATAAGAGCCACTAAGTGATGATATTCGATCTAGTACCCATACATCTGTATGCACAAACTTTTACTTTTCCTTCTTTATTTCCTTCCTCGCACTCAGAATTCTAACTCTTTTACATTTTCCATAAATAGAATGTGAACAAAAGTCTAAATCGACCTTCGTCAAATTTGTCAATAATTTATTTTAGTGGAGAATATGCATCCCCTTTTAACTCATGTGCTGGAGTCTATGATGCCACAATGCAATAACTGCTCTTGTAGAAGCTAGAGCAATATAAAGTTCAACATTAGAGTGCAGAAATAAAATGGACATACATTCTCTCCTTTTGCTATTATCAAATATCCTTAAGTGACCTTCCATGTTTTTCTTGTAAATGTAATTATACAACCTTCACTTCCTAGGTACCTTATTGAAATTAGACTTATTCCTAAATTGAGAACATGCCGTACCTATTTCAACAACCATTGGTTTTCATTATGTAATTTTATTCATACCTTACCATTTAACACAATTTTACATGGTTCATCATTTCCCACATAAACCTTTCCAAAATCACCTTGAAAATAATCTTGAAAATATTTCATATGGGGTGTGGCATGAAATGAAGCCCCTAAGTCTATCACCCAAGAATTAATAATGTTATCTACTAAAAGGATTAAAGCATCTTGTAATACATCACCTCCTACATTTCCTTCCTTATTATTCTCCTATTGTCTAATTCCTTTTTTCCCTTTTAGATGCCAACAATATTTCTTCTTATATATTTTACTCCCACAATGTTAGCATTCCAACCTCCCTGTAGATTTGGATCTTCCCTTCTTAGACCTTCCACGATTTCCTGGGCTCTTTCTTGTCTCCCATTTTCTTCCCATATTCTCTATAGTTAAAGCATTACCTGACATATCACCTATGCTTCCATGACATTTCATTATTAAGTATAACACCAACAACATAATCAAACTTTGAAGTGTTTGAAAGAAATAAAAAATTACTCAAAACCATGGCTAAGCCAATCTAGTTTTTTGGAACCGAGCACAAAATCAAAAGAGCCCTAACCGCATCATCAAAGTTTACTCCAAGAGAACTTAATTGACTGGTGATCATTTTAATTTAATTTAAATGATTAGCAACACACAAACATTATGAAAAATTTATATTAAATATATGGTTCATTCCATTTTAAATATATTTTTATTTTAAATATATTTCTACTTTAAATATATTTCTATTTTAAATTTATATCTCATTTCATTCCTTCATAAACCTGGACTACCTTCCTTTTATTCTATCCAAAAAAAAGGGATTACAACCTATATCAGATCTGTTGCAATCTACTCTCCTCTCTCTCTCTCTCTCTCTCTCTCTCTCTCTCTCTCTCTCTCTCTCTCTCTCTCTCTCACAATTACAATGTTATTTCAATGTTACATAGCCACAATATAATTCCCTCATGAAAATAAGGTTTCCTTCCAGGGAAAAGAAAAAAATCTAGTATAACATCTACTATTAGATACATGACTTAATGATGAACAATTGAGATTGACTAAGGAACTACACTATTTTACAAGGCAATTGTCTGAAATTTTATATTTAGGGGTTTGATCAAGTGCTCAAACAAATAACTCAAAATTAAAAGTTGTCGAATTAGTGTGGAACCTGGACAACCGTGTAGTGCTCTTCACCTTGAATCTGGCACAACTCGTTTCGGGTGAAATAGATTTTGTATGACTCCAGAAACAAGTTCTGTTCACTTTCCAAAATAGAGGAATTTAAAAAAAAAGGACAGCCCAGTCAACAGTCCGTATTGCTGACCTGGTGATGACTGGACAGGGTATGTGGATGTTGACCTAGTCAACAGGCTCCTCGGTGAATTATATTGTGCCAAGTGGCACATTTGTACTGGTCAAATTTTAGGTGTTTTGATTCGTTGAAAGAGTGGCCAACCAGAAGCTCACATGTGGCCTAGCCAGAGGCCGCCACGTGGTAGCCCGGGAGGCCACCAAATGTTTCACTATAGTTTGAGCAAAGGCAATGGGGGTTGAACCTATGACCTCCTAACACATAATAGAGCCAACTACCATCGCACCACACACTGTGTTTATTAACCATTATGATCACACATATTATTTAAAGAGTTAATGCCGCAGAGTTTTGAGGTTGGGCTAGCTCACGGACATAACCACCATCTGAACGCCACCGCCTAGCCAATAACAGTTATGAAACTCTTGGAGGAAAGGGGTTAGCGTCAAGGGCTAGTGCTTGGGTGCATGGACCTCCATACAACCTTAACTTTCGCATTTTTGGCCTTGGTGGCTAAATTATCCGCCCAACAAAGCCGCCTAGATTCCAACGGATTTGGTGGCAAATTAGAAGGAATTCAAGCAAAAATGAGGGTTCGGTGCCGGATTTTGGGTAATTTGTGGAGCGAATAGGGGAGAAACTAAGAAAGGTCATAGCTTCTCTAGTTTTCGACCAATTTGGGAGCAAAAAGAGGCTAGATGGCCATTTTTGGACATTTTGGACTCAATGGAGTGGGTTGTAGAATCATTTGAGCATTGTAAACACATATTTTTACACATTTGAGCATAATAAAGAGGCCCAAGCCATTGGAAGTTGGACCAAGGAGACGTAGCCCAGGATGGGTGAACTCCTTCATCATGTTCCTATTGTGATGTGTTGTTGGTGTTGTTCTATACATTTATATGCTGCTGTTCAATTTCTTGTTTATGTTAAATTGCTCATAAAAGTAACATAAAAACTCATTTTCACTGGCAATAAACTCATGAATCTTTAAGTACATGAATAATTTTTTTTTTATAATCTGAGGAGGATCTTAGCACAACACAACTAATCGTCCTAATTAGATCATTTTGGTATCAGAGCACTAGGTTTTCTTTATGCAAGAAGGATTTAAATGTTTGCAAGTTTATTTCATGTTTACAAGGTTAAAACTAAAAAGAGGAGAAGGGAAACTAGTTGAAAGCCCTAAAGTTGGGTCAAGGGGAACGAGGGCAAGGTTGCCATTTAATCTACAACACTAGTTCTTCCTCAAGTTTTAGTTGAGACTCCAGTGAATATGTCTCATGAAGGAGAGCCTACAAACATGACATAGGATGAGAAGGTCTTCAGGAAGGCTTTCTTTGATATGAAAGAGATGTTGAAGGTCCTCTATGAAGAGAGGAATACTAGATTGCAGGGTGAAAGCTCCAAACCTCCTAACGGAGAAGGTTCTTCAGGAGGAGGTAATGGAAATGGAGGTAAACCTCCACCCTCTCGACCATATTATTCATATTCTTCTTCACAGGCATATTCACCCTCTTCCACTAACACAACACTTACTCATACTCATCAACATAACTTCAAAGGAACTGGTAAATCACCCTTATTAAAACTTGATGTTAAATTTGAACTACCCATGTATAATGGTGAAGTGAATGCAGAGAAGCTTGATAATTATATTCTTTAGTTGGAGGTCCATTGCAGATTTCAAAACCTTCAAGAGGATGACATAAATATTTAGTTAGCTTCCTTGAGAATGGAGGGTGCAACACTAGTATGGTGGGAATCAAAGACACAAGAGGAGATAGAAAAAACCGATAAGATCTCAATTTATTGGTTTGATTTCATTGCTGCAATTAAAAAGCAATTCTACCCTCTAGCTTATATGCAGAAAGCCATCATGAATTGGTGGAACTTTAAATAACTTAAAGGTCAAAATGTGAAAGATTACACCCAAGAATTTAGAAAAATGTCGCTAACGTTAGCTGTATATTTGGAATCACAAGAAACATTACTGAAGTACATAGGGGGTTTACAAAGTTAGCTTATGAATACTATATTAATGTTTAATCCAAATAATCTAGATGATGTGTGTGTGAAAGCGAATCCACTCATCTTGAGGCAAGCGGGAAAAACTCTATAGAAGAGGGTATTAAAAATCCATTTAATACTAAAGGAAAAGAAAAGGGTTTCAAAGGGAAGGGAAAGAAAAATGCATCTATCAATAAGGAAGGAGAGAAATTAACATGCAAACATTGTTCCAAAGAGGGTCACGATGAAGCTCATTGTTGGAAGATTCATCCTGAAATGAAACCAAAGAAATTCAACAACAAGGGAAAACAAAAGACAATTGCAACCACTCAACAGGATTTGGGATATTATTCGGATGATGAAACTAAAATTACAACCATGGGTATGAAAGGAAAAGAATCCATTGCTAGCACTAGTTCTTCAAATTCACACAATGAAACTCCAAATGAAAAGAAGAGGATATAACTTTTTCACATAAGGGTGATCTCAAAACATAGAAAAATTGATACACTTTTTGACAGTGGCTCTCATGCCAATCTCATCTCTGAAAATATTGTCAAAAGTTTAAACTTGGAAACCATTCCACATCATAAACCATATCCACTTGGATGGGTGTGTGACAATGCATAATTGAAGGTAACTAGAAAGTGTAAACTGAAATTTGCTATTACTACAAATTTCATAAATGAAGTGGAGCTTGATGTTGTGTCATTAGACATATGTGTTATAGTTTTGGGCAGCCCATATCTCTATGACAGAAAAGCTATCTTCCATAGACATGAAAAAAAATACATTTTTTCAAAGATGGAGTAGAATATATCGTGAGAGCTCATAGCAAGAAACTAAATATTTTAGTTGTTAATGCGGGGCAGATGAAAAGAATAGTGAATTCAAGCAATAATTTTGTGCTTCTAATGATCAAACCCAAGAATGATGTTGATAATGAAGCTTTTAAAGTTTGTGATTCAAAATTGAAATCTGAATTGGTTGATATAGTTAACCAATATGATGAGATGTTTCAGGGAACAAAAGGATTACCTCCCAATAGAGGAATCCAACATGAGATACAGTTGCAGCAATATTGTCCTCTTCATAACATTGACATGTATAGCATGTTAGAGATGAAAAGTGTAGAAATTAAAAAACAAATTCAAGAGTTGTTGGATAAAGGGATCATCAGGCCATCTTCTTCGCCATATGGTTCACCTATTATTTTGGTGCCAAAGAAGGATGGAACATGGCGCATGTGTGTGGACTTTCATGCATTGAACAAGATTATGGTAAGGAACCATTACCCACTTCCTAGAATAGATGATTTACTTGATCAATTGAAAGATGAAAATTATTTTACTAAGTTGGACTTAAGGAGTGGATATCATCAAATTAGAATGGCTGAAGGAGACATTTGGAAGACATCATTCAAAATAAAACAAGGTTTGTTTGAATGGCTAGTTATGCCTTTTGGTTTATATAATGCTCCTATTACATTCATGCGTGTGATGAATATGTGTTGATTCCATTTCTTGATGAGTTTGTTATAGTTTTCTTATATGACATCTTAATTTTTAGTAAATCTCGTGATGAACATGACATGCATGTGAGAAAAGTACTTGATGTTTTAAGGAAGGAACAATTGTATTTAAAGATGCCAAAGTGTGAGTTTGGAAAAACTTCTTTAGTTTACTTGGGTCATATTTTTGGAGGAGGTGATTTGGAAATAGATCCCTCCAAGGTTGATGTCATTTTGAATTGACCAAGGCCCAAGATAGTTACTGAGGTAAAGTTTTTTGGGAGCATCCCATTTTTGGAGGAAATTTATTTCTAACTTTTCTTCTATAACAGCTCTGCTGCATGCATTGACAAGTGTGAAAAAGGTTTTCCAGTGGGGAGGCAAATAGAAAAAGGCCTTTAATGCATTGAAGGAAAAGATCAGTTCAGCTCTAGTACTTGCACTTCCAGACTTGAGACAATCATTTGAGATTCAGATTGATGCTAGTAACTATGCCATGGGTGCAGTCCTCAAGCAACATGGTAAGCCTATCTATTTTCATTCGAAAAATTTCAATGGTGCAATGATTAACTATCCTCCATATGATAAGGAATTGTATGCGTTGGTGCAAATTGTGAGAAAGTGGAAACACTACTTAATGGGTAAGGAAACAATTATTCAGACTGATCATCAGCCATTGCAATACTTGCAATCTAAATCAAAGTTGAAGCAATCAAGGCACTTTCGATGGATGGTTTTCTTCAACTATTCAACTTGGTAATCAGGTATAAGAAAGGTATCTACAATAAAGTTGTTGATATTCTTTCTAGGCCTATTATTAGTGCAACTACTTTACTCAAGCATAACTCTATTTTGCATAAAAGTTATATTAAGCAATATACATTAGACAATGACGTTCAAGATGTTTATGAAATATTGAGTCAATGTAACCAAGCAGAGGAATTGGATTATCATTTGCATGATAAATTGTTATACCATCTAGGAAAGATTTGTATTTGACGGGGGGAAAGAATCAACATCATAAGAGACGCACGTACTTCTCTTATTGCTGATCATTTCAGTGTAATTAAGATAGTGGCACATCTGCAGAGGTATTTTTATTGGCCTCGTATGCTTGAAAGTGTGTCATGTTTTATTAAAGGATGTTCATTATGTGTAGTCAATAAAACTAACAATAGGAAGTTATTATTGTACACACCACTTCCGGTTCCTTCATGACCGTAGGAGAGTGGTTCTATGGATTTTGTAGGAGGTTTTCCATTGTCAAAAATAGGTCATGATTATTTGTATACAGTTGTGGATAGGTTCAACAAAATGTGTATTTTTAAGCCATCTAAAAGGTAAACTACAGAAGAAGAAACTACTTATTTATTCTTTCAGAATGTATGGGTGAATTTTGGATTGCCCACATCCATTGTTAGTGATCGATATTCTGGATTTTTTGGGAATTTTTGGTCAAGCTTGTGGGATTCATGGACACCAAATTGAAAAAGAGTATAACATTTCATCCACAAATAGATGGTCAAACAGAGGTGGTGAACAAAACAATGATACATCTTCTTTGTGTGTATTGTAGCAAGCATCCTAAGTTGTGGGATGAAAATTTTCACTATATTCAGCATGCTTACAACTGGGCCAAGCACTCTTCAACTCAAACATCACCATTTGAGGCATGTTTGGGATTCTTTCCTAAGTCTCCTATGGATTTCATTTTTGGCAAAGATGTTGCTATTGATGGTCATAGTGACATAGATAAAGCAAGAAGGTTCATTGAAAAAATCCAATTAGTACACCATAGAGTTCAAGAAGAACTTGAAAAGAGCTAAGGAAAATACAAAGTAAGGCATGACAAGCATCGTGTAGATCACAAACTCCAAGTCAGTGATGAAGTTTGGCTTCACATTAGCAAAGAGAGGCTCCAAGGAGAACTTAAGGTTGTATGAGCCTCCTTAATTGAAGATCAAGGAGAAAATGTCTGAATTCCTTCCATAGAGGATTTTATCCTTAATACCTTGATGAACTACAACAAGATACAATTCTTGATAGAAGAACAAGGTCTTCAAAATGAGGGAATGTGGATTATCTTCGAGTGGGGCTCAAGGGAGCAAATCCTTCAAAGGCCAAATGGATCGAGAACAGAAAGGTGAGGTAACTATACCCTCACTTGCTAGACAACTAAAAGTGATCTTTTGGGGTCCAAAAGCTTTCCAATGGGGAGGAATGATTAGGTACTCAAAAAAATAGCTCAAAATTCAAAGTTGTCGGATTGGTGTGGAATGACCGCGTAGTGATCGTAATCCTAAATCTGGCACAACTCATTTCATGCGAAACAAACTCTGTATGACTCCAGAAATGAGTTCTGTTCACTTTCCCAAACAAGCGAATTTAAAAAAAAGGACAACCCAGTCAATATTCCATACTATTAATGTGCCACTGACTGGGCATGGTATGTGTACATTGACTTGGTCAATGACCTCCTCGGCGAATTATATCATGTCAAGTGGCACATTTGTACTAGTCATATTTTAGTGGTTTTTATTGGTTGAAAGAGTGGCCAACCATAGGCTGACATGTGGCCTTGCTAGATGTGACCACATAACAACCCAGGAGACCACCAAAATTTTCGCTATAGTTCATGCAGATGCAGTGGGGGTCGAACCCATGACCTCCCAACACAGAACAGAGCTAGCAACCATTTCACCATGTGCTATGTTTCTTAACTATTATGATTGCATGAACTATTTAAAGAGTTAATGCCACGGAGTTTGGAGGTTGAGCTAGTCCATGGGGGCCATCCTACAGACATAACGCCATGTGAACATCATCCCCTAGCTGCTAATAATTATGCAATTGTTGAAGGAAAGGGGCCAGTGCCTGGGGCTATCCATTAGGAACATGACCCTCTATATGACCTTAATTTCTGCATTTTTAGGCCTCAGGGGCCAAATTATCCACCCAGATTCTGGTGGATTTGGTGGCTAGTTAGTGGGAAATTCGGTGAAAATGAGGGTTCAATGCTAGATTTTGGGCAATTTGTGGAGCGAATATTGGAGAAAGTAGGAGAGTTAATAGCTTCTCTAGTTTTTAACCAAATTGGGAGAAAAAAGAGAGGCTAGATGGCCATTTTTGGACATTTTGGACTCATTGGAGTAGGTTGCAGAAGCATGCGAGCATTGTAAACACATCTTTTTACACATTTGAGCATAATACAGAGGCCCAAGCCATTGGAAGCTAGACCAAGGAGATGTAACCCAGGAGGGGTGAACTCATTCATCATGTTCGTTGTGATGTGTCGGTTGGTGATGTTCTGTACATTTATATGCTGCTGTTCAGTTTCTTATTTATGTTAAATTTATGATAAAATTAACATAAAAACTCATTTTCACCTGCAATAAACCCATGAGTCCTTAAGTACATGAATATAATTTTGTTTATAATCTGAGGATGATCTTAGCATAGAAAAATGAATATTCCTAATCAGATCAGGGTTCTACCATCGAACACCTCCAGAGGGTCTCCCAAATAGTTGTTTCCACCCCTGAAGCCCCTAGTGACAATAGTAGGTTGGAAATCCCCCGTACACCCCCCTGTTAGGAACTAGGGTCCAAATGTGGCTAAAACAAGATGTCTAAATCAAGAATATAATAAATATCCACAACCAAAACTTATAAATAACAATCTTGGGAAATCCCTTTACAAAGATTAGAATTGTGTTGTCATGTTGCCAAAATATTGTTGGAATTAATTCAAAATTCCAAAATTTATTGCATGCACATTGCTAACTTGCAAGCCTTCACCATTGAAGTAGCTTGCAAGCTTCTTGATTAGAAAGAGTACTAGTATAAGGAGAAGAAAGGACCCTCCTTTGGAGGATTGGAAAGGGATACTCCAACTCAAAATATCCCTTAGTGTCTAATTTTTCATACCATTGTCATCTTCATCCACCATCACTAAATAGTTTTTCTTTCCATTTTGTATTATGTTTATTGTCTTTTTGTTTTTCTTACATCCTTCATGTTTGTATGTCGCAATCATGTTTATGTTTTGTAATTGTTTTTAACCATCTATGTGATATTTTCTAGGTTGAAAGGACTTACACAAAAGTGGAATTTGGGCCATCGATTAACGAAAGTCCACAACAAAATCCATTTTTCATGAGTTGCATTATTCCTACTTACATTTATCACTAAGATATGTGTTTCTTCCAAGTGTGGATTGCATCAACTTGACAATTCTACCCACTATGGACCTTCTCTCCCAAATTCACCACCTCTCCATCTCATTTAATGAGTTATCTTTGATGAATTTTTTTTTTTGGTTTACCATGAACCTTCATTACATTAGTGGTTTTGGTTGATCATGAACAATCAATTACAAAATGGGTTTTAGAGAACCACACACTTTTTCAATTGGGTATATTTGCCTTATCAAGCTTACAATAATTACATATAATTTCTTTTCAACTCAGTCTAATCTATCCTTTATACAAACATAATACCAAGACCTTTTCAAATATTATTTGAGGACCACTAAACTACTTGGGAATGTCTGTTTCATGGATAAACACATGATACTATTTATTCTTTACCTTGTTTTTCCTATTTACTCTTTTCTTGTGCTTGACATCTTCATCTTCCTTCCCTAAACTTTTCGTTCACTACTTCATTTTTCAGTTTCTTTTGCTGCATGCTTGACATCTTCATCTTCCTTCCCTAAACTTTTCGTTCACTACTTCATTTTTCAGTTTCTTTTGCTGCATTAAAATTTATTCCTTGTCCTATCCACTTCTATTTCATCGCTTTTATTTTCACTATCCTTTCCTTTTTGTTTTGTTTTGTTTGTTTTGTTTTGTTTTGTTTATTTTTTTCTAGGATTGGTTCATCTTTCTTTGGCATTTCCTTTCTACCAAGCCATTTATTTTACTATCCATGTGTTGTGGGGAAAAATGCCTATGCAGGACGATCCTATCCACCTAAGGTGTGACAGTGCCTTAGCAACAAACAGATACAATTATTCTGATTCCTTCCTTTATGAAATGTGAAAGAAGAGAGATAAATGGACTTACCGGTGTCTTCCGTTTGTCCCTCGATCCGGTCTCTCTTCTCTTTGGGAGTTCACAGCTACTTGCCTTCTCGCTCGCCCAGCTTCAACAGATTCATGCAAGATCACAAGAGAACAGCTACTTGCCTTCTTGCTTATTCAGCTCCACCGGGTTCCTGCAAGATCACAAGAGAACAGCTACTTGCGACAAGAGAAGAACACTACACAAAGACAGATATTCACATTCATAACTAGTTTAGGATTAGAAATAAACCAAATACACTAATGCAATCATACATCAAGAATACATCAGCATATAGGAGAAACCAAGATAGCTTTATTGATGAATAACAAGGTTCAGGAAGAGATACAACCCAGAGGGCTCCAATCCAGCACCTCCTTCCCAGCAAATGGAATTCCTATCTTCACCCCCTTCAAAGCATTAAGCACCCAATGATTCCAATCTCAAACCAACAACAATTCTTTGCAATAACAAAATTTCAGCCTCTAGATCTCATGGAGGAGAGATCCATATACAGATGTTTGGAGAGAGGATGATTCGGCTTGAGATCTGACTAGTATCCTCTCCCTCTGTCAGTTCTTGATTCCACTTGGAGGTTCTTGCTTCCACTTGGAGATTTGGAACCTCTTACTCATCACCAGTCGAATTCCCTAAGGCAAGTGTCATTTTGGAAGCTTCCTGGGTTTTGACACCTTGAGAAATGAGCTTGCCACATGTCCACTCTCGTTCAGTGCAGGTAGCCAGTGTTCCATTTGACATTCAACGCAGGTAGCCAGTGTTGGCTTTGACATTCAGCGCAAACAGCTAGTGTAGCCACTGAAATGATCCTAATTTGACTTGTTTTGAGCAGTTTTTGGTGGAGAACTTCTGTGAATTGCTGTGGTTTGTTAGCCTTGTTCCTCTAGGGGTAGGAACAACATGTTTAGGAACTTTGGATCCCTTAGATTATGGACATTTCATGCTCAATGCTGTAAGGCACAAAAATGTCTATAACAGTTGCCCCCTAAAGTATGAGGCTGTTTATCGGGTGAAATGCTTTATCAGGGGGATCCGAAGTTCATCCAATGCTGGGAGGAGACCTGTAATAAGATACAATACAATACATTATTTTTCATACTGCTTTCATGATCTAGCTGAGGTGGGCATTCCCATGCTCAGCTTTATAAATCCATTTTTCTGTACATAGAACAGACAATCGTCTGATGGTAGACTGATAATTTTTTGATGAAATTATCATCCCTTGAGTAGGATGATTATCTGCTGCAATGATGTACATGTCAATGTCTTTCTCTTTCTTGAATATATATCGCAGCTCGGATGGATGAAACTAGATCCGGGGTCTTCAAACTCGTTCGATCTTCACTCTAAGTACAAGTCGATCCATGTGAGAAATGTTCTGAAGTCGAACATGGAAAGACATCGCTTGATTACCGGTCAATGATGTAAACCGTTAACAAGCGCGAGAGGAATCACCGATAATGATAATGACCCTCAAGGTACTGCAGTACAATTCATGTGGTGTGAATAAAGGACTTGGCATCGAAAACCACGCAAAATCTTTCGGTCGAAGGTCATTGATGTATACCTGTCGCCGGAAGTGAGAAACTTGCCATTGAGGCATGCAAGCTTCAAAGTACTGAAGGGGTTGTTCCTAGATCAACTTCTTAGATAATGAGCTGATGTCGACAAGAAGCGATCCATCAAAGGAGGGCCTTAATGAATCCCACATCAGTGACACGGAACGGAGCTAATGATTTTAATGGAGGTGAAAACGATCTGTGACATATGATTCAGGGTGGCGGTCATGAAAGGATGAAGGATAATGTATGGCAGTGGATGGGACACGGTTGACTTTTCTGAACAACTTCTCTTGAACATATGGCGACACTGATGCGATGGATCGGTAGCATTACCCCAAATATGGATAGTATGGCGAGACCATGGATGTGACCGATGAATGAAACAACCCAACCCGATTGTGGTACAGAGGAAAAGTGTCATGTTCAAGAGCGACTTTCTACCATCAAAGTTTTCTTTAGTTTCTCCCAATTTTTCCCTAGTCATTGCTGACCAGTACCTCTTTATTTTTGTCAAGCTTGAGGAGGATAACATATGCTTGTTCTATAACCTGCCCTTCGGGCAAGCCCATCGCTATGTTTTAACGAGCCTAGCGATAGTGAAACTCGTTCTCGTTTAAAGACAAGTTTGTTGCTATTCAATGATTTTAACGAGTCTAACGACAAGGATAACTCGGTCCTTTTCATTTTTAGAGAGTCTGAAAAGGTACATAAAGTTAACTCCAGAGGTCCTTTTTCGTCATCTAATCCCTTAAGTCCGAAAAAGTATAAAACAATACAGAAGGGATGAGTTTTCGATAGTTTTAACGAGCCGAATAAAACAAGCGCTCGATCTTTTTGTGCAATAATCCCTCAGGTCCAAAAAAATTAAAATCTAGAGGAGGGATAGCACTTCCCGTCCCTTTAATGAGCTGGAGGGCCAAGGACTCGGCAATCTTTTCATATTTTACGAGTCAGATGAAAAGAGCTTAAAGAAGACTCGTCTTTTGAGGAACGAGTGATAAACAGGGTTAGCAGCTGATTCCAGGTACAGGTTGGAATTTTCCAATCACTGCAGTGTCACAAGGATGGCTAGGTGAAATCACTCTTTGCAGCTGTTCCTCAAAATGGGTAAACAATCATATGGAGGTGAACGATCGGCCAAATGAAAAGTGGAGGTGATGGTGCAAACACGACCAAGGCTTTGATGGCTGATGATATTACATTCACTGTGGTTATTTACCGGGTAGTTCATTTTTTAACGAGCTTAAACGCGGGTGGAAACATTTGCTTGGTCTTATGTTTATTTTTTAACGAGCATGAACTATGTGCTAAAACTGCTCGATCTTGCGTTTATTTTTTAACGAGCATGAACTGTGTGCTAAAACTGCTCGAATACCCAGTCTTATGATAAAATGTCTCATGTAAGATTCCATTTTTTATGGAGCTTGTGCCTTACCAAAGCTATGCCCCGCATCCTTTCATTATGCAAGTTCGGAAACGACTAATCCTACAAGTTTAAAGGGTTAGACCTACAGGTTTAAAGGGAAGGACCTAAAAATTTAAAAAATAAATAGCCGCCCCTTGCTTGCACTCCAAAAGGTTTGCATGCCCCCAGGCATAAAATATGATTTCAAGGTTACCCTTACTTTGTCTGCCAAAACATTTGTTTAAGCAGGAAAGGCCTACCTCTTTCAGGCTACCCAAAGATTGTCTCGTTAATCTTTCAAACAAAACATTTCCTCGGCGATATCTATCAAGATAGACAAAGGTGAATGACCTTAGTGCCAAACACGTAACTTTGACAAAAGAATCTTATTCTAGAATAACCCCTCTCCAGCAAGGGCGGGGTACAGACTAGTCATATTCTCCCGCGGAAACCTACCTTATACCCAAAGTTTTCCTGCCGAAGCAGACCAGGATGCATGCCCCCTGGGTTCCAGTCATATCCTCCCGGATTACTCGCGCTCATCAGGAGGACGGACCGTGGGTTGAGACATTTCTTGCATGAATAGACCATTTAGGGATGGTACATGACTATTTGTGATGCGTGATCCGGGAAATGAAAGTTGGTCCACGAGCTTGACCACTCTTCCTTCATGCGAAAACACATTACTCTAAAGAGTGAGGAGACTATAGCTCCAATGCAATATATATAGTCTCTTCCAAGGAGTAGGTTATAATCCAAGGGTCCTTGAACGACCATCACGTTCATTTGAATGGTCTTCCCTTTCAATGTTGTGGGCACATTGGGGAGGATCCCTAAAGGGCGACTGGTTCCTTTATCAAAGCCTGATAGATTTCTCATTTCAGGAAAAAGCACTGGCAAACCAAGCACTTTCCAAGCAATAGAGGAAAGGATACTCACAGATGCCCCCTCATCAATGATACTGCCAGCCATTACCATTCTGTATATTTGAACAATAATTCTGAATGGTATGCTTGCTGGTAACCGGGGTCTGCCTAGTTGGTTCCAGTCGAAGGACACAACCAGGTTGCTTGGTGGTGGGACCGAGTAGACGGCCGGGTATGACTCTGACGAAGTTCCTTCCTGCGACAAAGGAATGGGAAAATTTCCCCCTTGTCCGTCGGAGTCTGTGTTGATGAAGAGAATTTGGACAGTGTCGTCTTTATTCTCCTCTGTGACGGTATCATTCGAAGATAGAGCCTCTGAAGGCAAAACCAGGTCAACTACCACCTCAACCTTTTGACTTTCATTAGGTATGGATTCAGACGGTTCATCTTCAATGATAGGTGCTTCGGTTGACCACCTGGGCGGGCCAGCCGGGTTCTCAACTAGTGAAGGACTTGGCAGGAGTTTTTGATATCCATGAGGAAGTTGCGCTCGTAAGATCGGGCGATCTTCCAAAACTCGTTTAGCCTCGTCTAATAAGGGACAACGGTGGATGGCGTGGTCGCCTTCACACAGTTTGCAAGGAAATCTAGTTTTCCCTCTCTGTCCTGTGGCTTCACTTTCACTAGTTGACGGTGAGCAGTCAACATCGTTATCAGAGGTTGATGCTACCAAATTGTGCAAACGGGGAGACCAGTCCCTTAGTATCCAAGGGATGCAGGGACAATCTCTGTGGAAGTGGTCTCCCTTGCATATGACACATGTCGATTTAGGCCTTGTCAGTGCCGTGTGTGGATTTTTGTTAGACGACACTTGTTTGCCCCCAGTCGCTTTTGGCTCCTTCTTCTTCTTCTCTTTCTTCTTCTTTTCCTTCTTCTCCTTAGGAACTTGGTTTTTTGTTTTACCAGTTCCGTCAAGCGAAGAGGAAGGAGGAGAGGAAGAGTTGGATGAAGTAGAAGGCTGGTTGGCAATCCTGGTCTGGTCTAACTGTTGATTTGACTGTTCAGGAATAGTGGTGGTTTGAACGACATTGGTTGAAAAGAGCCAGACCGGCAGGCCAATTGTCAGTCCTGGAAGTGACAATGTGGCCATATGGGGCGCACCAACATCTCCCCAAGAGGAGAAGGGACTAGGATTTCCACCAAGGGGAATTCCTTGGTTGGGGTGCTCCATTTTTTCAACCTAAAGATCAACGCAGGAATAAGGGGTGATTGTTCCATTTAAAATAAATTTTAACGATGCTTTAGACACAACTTGCTTTTCCACTTTTAAAGAGTCAAGAAAAAGCTAAAGATGACTCTAGTCTCCTTCGATGTTTTAACGAGCCCAAAGTGACAAATGCTCGGATGGACTTTTTCCGTTATAGAGTCTGAAAAAGGCCAAAAGGAACTGCTCTGGAGTTCTAGGCAGAGGGTGTGCCAAACTTTTCGCAAAACCGCAGAATACCTTTTAGGGTACGGGCGGTCGATCTTCCTGAATGCTGTGTTCAGTGCATTGCGATCAGTAGGGCGGCCGACACGGCTTCCTAAGGATACAGGTTTTATGCCTATAGGGGTCTCCCAATATATACGCGACGGTACGTGGGAGCACAATCCGTACTGGCGCTATCGTCCCTCAGGAGGAATCACCCACCATCCACGAGATCGACAGTCACCAGGCTTTACAACGCCGGAACACGTCTCTAGCCTAGACCTCTATGTTGTGCGTTATGTTGCAAAGCGTTGTTAAGTTCATTAAATTTATTTTAGGTTGATCTTTTTAGAAGTTTGCCTTTCAAGGTTCACCACGAGATGTATGATACAATTCCTAAATGCAGTCTAAAGATGATAAGCAAGCTTTATATCTTTTCAACTTTGAAAATCCTAGCTACTAAGGGAAAAGAAAGACACCATCTTTTCTTAAAGAGCAATCAGCACACTCTAATGCACTTTTCCTAAATCAAACATGCAAACTATCAAGATGCAAATGCATAATGCAGGTGTTTGTTTTCCTCTTTCTTAGTATTGATGCCTACAAAGAAAGCTTTTTGTACAACTTTGAATTTGCTTTTAAATGACGAATACAAACAAGTTTACTTTTTCGAAATCAGAGAGGGTAGAAGAGATTACAACACTTAACGATTTTTGAAATGAATACTCGTTTCAACACTTAAAAGAGACAAACTCAAACCAATAAGCAAAAGCAAATGTACAATCAACTGCAAACAGCCAATGAACTCTCTCCTAAGATCACAATCAACAGATCTGAATCAAGGGCTACAGGATGACTATTTCACTCATGCAAAGGAAGACTGCAAATGATGCCACAAACACATAAAAACACTCACAGTCTTTTTGTACAAAAGGAGGCGGAATTTAAGCAGAGAAAAGGAGTTATCAGACTGGTACCTATGCTGGTTATAGGCTGCAAAAATCAGAGATCAAAACAAGGCAAAACAGAGAAGAGAACCCCAGCTGCACAAGGGCAAACTGGTTCAACGCAACCTCAACACAGGGGTTTTGACATTCAGCACAGGTAGCCTTCACGGGACCTGCGTTGAAATGCAGAATCCCTTCACTGGGTCTGCGCTGAAGGAGAAACTCTCGTTTCCCACTGGTTCTGGGTCACAGATTGCTATTTAATTCACTGTTTCAGGCCAAATAAAAGCAACAAGTAAGGTACAATCAAAGGGATGCTTTGAGGGAGTACTAAGATCTATCACAAAGGATCATCAAATCATTTGTGAGTCCATTGTTCAGACCATAGACAAGTCCAGTGATTGGATCAAGGCAGCAACTCTCTACTTTGCATCCGGGAATAGCAGATGCAGTTCGATTGTTGCTGTCAAGTCTATGAAACAAACAATGATAGAAACACAAATAAAATGACTAAACAGATCTCCCTAGCGGAGTCGCCAATTTGTTGTGGGGAAAAATGCCTATGCAAGACGATCCTATCCACCTAAGGTGTGACATTGCCTTAGCAACAAACAGATACAGCTATTTTGATTCCTTCCTTTATGAAATGTGAAAGAAGAGAGATAAATGGACTTACCGGTGTCTTCCATTTGTCCCTCGATCCGGTCTCTCTTCTCTTTGGGCGTTCACAGCTACTTGCCTTCTCGCTCGCCCAGCTTCAACAGATTCATGCAAGATCACAAGAGAACAGCTACTTGCCTTCTTGCTTATTCAGCTCCACCGGGTTCCTGCAAGATCACAAGAGAACAACTACTTGTGACAAGAGAAGAACACTACACAAAGACAGATATTCACATTCATAACTAGTTTAGGATTAGAAATAAACCAAATACACTAGTGCAATCATACATCAAGAATACATCAGCATATAGGAGAAACCAAGATAGCTTTATTGATGAATAACAAGGTTCAGGAAGAGATACAACTCAGAGGGCTCCAATCCAGCACCTCCTTCCCAGCAAATGGAATTCCTATCTTCACCCCCTTCAAAGCATTAAGCACCCAATGATTCCAATGTCAAACCAACAGCAATTCTTTGCAATAACAAAATTCCAGCCTCTAGATCTCATGGAGGAGAGATCCATATATAGATGTTTGGAGAGAGGATGAGTCAGCTTGAGATCTGACTAGTGTCCTCTCCCTATGTCAGTTCTTGATTCCACTTGGAGGTTCTTGCTTCCACTTGGAGATTTGGAACCTCTTACTCATCACCAGTTGAATTCCCTGAGGCAAGTGTCATTTTGGAAGCTTCCTGGGTTTTGAAACCTTGAGAAATGAGCTTGCCACATGTCCACTCTCATTCAGCGCAGGTAGCCAGTGTTCCATTTGACATTCAATGCAGGTAGCCAGTGTTGGCTTTGACATTCAGCACAAACAGCTAGTGTAGCCACTGAAATGATCTTGATTTGACTTGTTTTGAGCAGTTTTTGGTGGAGAACTTCTGTGAATTGCTGTGGTTTGTTAGCCTTGTTCCTCTAGGGGTAGGAACAACATGTTTAAAGACTTTGGATCCCTTAGATTATGGACATTTCATGCTCAATGCTGTAAGGCACAAAAATGTCTATAACACCATGTTCTTTCTCAATCTCCTATACATTTATTCAAACCTCAATGTGCTCAAATTATTTTTCAATAATTCATTTCAGCTTGTGAAATACCTCATCTAGGTTGTCTCTTTCTCCGAAGCTAGTCCTTTGGTATTTATGGTACTTAATTCAATTTGGACCTTCTCTCTAAATTTTCTACTCTTCAAGATTCAATATCTAGAGGGATTCTCCTTGCCACCAAATTCTATTCTTCTTGCTTGCATTTTGCTCTATTAAATGCTTTTGTTATGGAGTCAACATCCTTTTCTCTCTTCTCCAGTTTCTTTTGCACAATTATTTCTCTAAATCTTCCACAAAATAGTTGCATAAGATTGTTTCTTGTAGGAGAGATGTCTCCATCCAACAAGGCTCTTGTAATCTTCTTCATTCATTTGCAATTTCATGCTTACAAAAATATGCTTCTTGCTACAGTTGATGAAGGTCCAACAAGACACCTATGACTTTGGTGTGGAAACTTAATTGTTGCTCCATTTTCATAATTTAACATGACTTTAATACTTTTACTTTCAATTTGGACTATCTTATTTTTTTTGCTGAAATAAGTGTCAAGCCTTCTATTGAAAAAGATAATACAAACAAATTACAAGATGTACAAAGGAGATGCGGGCCATATAAAGCCTAGGAAACTGAGCCAAAGGCCCGCTGACCGGGCTTAAGGCCCACAAAACAAAACTTTGAAACCTAGACCATTCGATCTGTCATCGGAGATCTGATGGTCAAGATCCATATCAGAACGCTAACCAGCTCACTCTTTATCTCTTGAATCAGACTCGATAAGCTTTCAAAGGTCACTCTATAAAAATTTCGGGTCCGATTTGGCTTATATCCTTTGCGCATGTAGTTCGCCCGAAATCCACCAGATGCAAGCAACTCGAGCTAATCAACGTAACCTGCTCGATATTTAACACTGCTTCCGGACCCGAAATCTAATGAGGCAACCTTTAAACTAGATTTCGGGTCCGTATGGCTTGATAACCACCTTGCAACTTGCCAACCAGACTTGATAAGATTGCGTTGTTTCTCCTACCTGCTCACTCCTTATCCAAGCTCCCTGCAAAGCCAAAGAAAAGGCGAACTGTAGTATAATTTAGGATTATGTAGATCCTTGTGCTGTCAGTCGACACCCACCCAAGAACCTTGGGATTGTAGAGTTCTGGATGCATATCCCAGGAAAAAGACCGGACATTATTTTCCTCTGTATCACTGAACTGCTGCTTCATGTGGATTGAAAATTGATTGTTTCCAGAGTATTGCAGCCTGCTAGTATCCCCTGCTCTGATAGAGCTCCCGATTCGTGTCTGCCTATCTTAGACATTCATCCCTCAGTCTACCCTAGGGGGTCTCTATCCATTTATAGATATTGTTGCTTTTATTACAGAGCACTCCTTCATTAGCTAAGATATCTGCTAATTTGTTGGTTGTTTAGTGCACATGAGTGAAACTTAGGGTTCTCATATTCTGCAAGTGGGTTTGAATTCTTTGATAGATTTGCAGAAGCCTCCAATGTCTCGAAACTTTTTCCGGAGCTGAGCCATAGCATATTTTCTTGACTGAATTAATAATCAACTCAGAGTCCGCTTCAATTATAATGTTATGAAGATTGGAGTCCTTCAGAATTTCTAAGCATTGTTCAAGGGCCATGAGCTCTGCCATATTGTTTGTGGCCTTCCCCAAATTACTATGAAAGATGATTTCTATACATCCCTTTTCATCCCTGATCACTCCTCCATAACCAGCCATGCCCGGGTTTCCTTTTGAGGCCCCATCTATGTTGCATTTCATAAAACCTTGAGGGGGAGGTTGCCAGAAGTCCTTATCAGCAATAATATGATTTATATTATTGTTTTTGCCCTATGGGATAAACCCCTATAGACCCAACTGTAGTAGTATCTGCACATCAGTATCTGAAGGGTGATTCTCAGGGGGTTTATTAATGAGGGTTCCAACCGTCTCCTTGAGCTGTCTTAAAATTTGTGCAATGATGCTCTGGGAAGAGCCTTTTTTATTTTTGAATAATCTATTGTTGCGTTCTTTCCATACATCCTAGATTAGAAAGCCTGGAGCTAAAGCCCAAGCTTTGTTGACAGTTTCATAATCAGAGAAATTTTTCCTCCACTTCTTTAAGGTACTGGTGATGCTGCCCATGTCCCTGTCTGAATGTCTGAATATTGAGGCAATCCAATTCCACAATGTGGAAGTAAAGGGATAGAGGTTAAGAAGGTGATCCATAGTTTCTTCTTGTGATTCACAAAGTTTGCATTTGGAAGGACCATAGACACCCCTTTTCCTGAGGTTTTCCTAGGTAAGAATTTTCTTATGATGCACTAGCCACATGAATAGTTTGATTTTCATCCAGCTTTGGTTCTGCCATAGGTCCTTCCAAACCCAATTAGGGTTTGTAAAGTCAAGCCCAAGGGCAGATCGCTTGGCCTCTTTGAGGTTAAAGGTACCTTCATTGTTATTTCCCCATCTCAGCTGGTCTGAATCTATTGATATCAGAATTTTCCTCTATTCCAGAATGGCTGTCAGAGCTTCTGCCTGTGCCTTCAAGGGGGAGTTATCCCCATAAACTAGTTTCTTCCATATCCTCCATTTTCCTCCGTTATTTTCCTGATCCCAGAATTCATTTACTCTGAGTAACCTTTTGTTGTCAGTATCTGTCTTGAGATTTGAAAATTCTTCTCTTAACAATTTTGGTTCCTGTTGCCACTTATCCTCCCAAAACCACGCAAGGTTTCCATCCCTAATTTCCCAGAAACTGTGTTTCTGAACAATGGCTCTATTCTCCCAAGATTTGTTCCAAATGTGGGAGCCTTTGATGATTCCAGACATTCTAATATGATCCCTGTCTTGCCAATTGTTTGCATATTTCTGTTTCCAAATTTGAGCCCAAGGGGAAGCTGAGTCTTTTAGCCATCTCCACCATAGTTTTTCCCCCAAAACTTTGTTTAGCACCTCAGGGTCATCCAGTCCCAAACCTCCATGAGTCTTAGGTTTACAGATCTTTTCCCAGGCTACCAAGGCCCATTTTTTTTCTCTTCCCCTTTACCCCAAAGGAAATCTCTTTGGATACTTCTGCATAGTTGCATGACTCCTTTGGGAACTGGAAGTGCAGAAAACATAAATATGGGGACAGTTTGAAGGATAGCTTTTGTGAGCACGAGCCGTCCTGCCAAGTTTAAAGATCTACTTGTCCATTTCCATACTTTGTCCTGTAGCTTATTAATCACCGGCTCCCAGACTGTCTTGCTCAGAGGTTTGTCTATTAGCGGTACTCCCAAATATTTGGATGGTAGCATGTCTCTTTGAAAGCCAAGAATCCTGGCTATATTTCTCTGAATAGCAATGTTAGTGTTAAAAAATAAAATCTTTGATTTGGAGAGGCTTACCTCTATGCCCGCAACCATTGCAAAGTCTTTCAGGATTTGTTTGTAGGCTAGAGCTTCCCTGACCGAAGGTATGCCCTGAAGCATAGTATCATCCACAAATTGTTGATGTGTCAAAGCATTTCTGTTCACGGTTATTCTGAGACCCTGGATTTTTCCTTCTGCTTTGGCTGACTTGATAGCTCGGCCTAGTCCTTCCATCATGAGAATAAAGAGGAAGGGAGAGAGAGGATCTCCTTGTCTGAGACCTCTTGTAGGTTTAAAGGGCTTGGATGGTGAACCATTTAACAGGATTGAAAAACTAGAGGTAGTTACAAGTGCCATAACCCATCTTACCTAGTTATGGTCAAATCCATAAGCTATAAGAACTTTCCTTATGTAAGCCCAACTTAGCTTATCATAAGCCTTTTCTAGGTCAAGTTGCATGATCATTCCTGCCTGCCTATTGCTTATAAGAGAGTGAACCACCTCATGAGCTTGAATGATATTGTTGAGAATTTGTCTGCCTTCCACATACCCAGTTTGTTCCTCAGATACAAGAGTTGGTAGAAGGGGTTTAAGTCTGTTTGCAATTATTTTGGAAATTATTTTATACACCACATTGCATAGTGCTATTGGTCTGAATCTATCTGGTGTCATGGCATTATCCTGTTTTGGAATTAAGGATATGAACGATGTATTGAGCGCCTTCAAAACATTTCTATTTTTCCTAGAGTCCTCCACCACCTCGAGGATATCCTGCTTGACTATTCTCTAGCATGCTTTGAAGAAATCAACATTAAAACCATCCAGACCTGGCGCCTTCCCATTTTGCATTTCTTTGATAACTACGCTAACCTCCTCTTCATTCACAGGCTTGTTTAGGTTATAATTGTCTTCTCTTGTCACCAGTTTAGGAATGTGCTTTGTGAATTCATTGATGAATTGTGACCTGTCTAAGAGAGGTTCCTCTACTATGCCTTGGAAATGTTGAACCAGCATCGCTCCTATATCTTTTTGTGTATTGAGTTGTTTTCCTTGAGAATCCTTGATTTTTGAGATCCTGTTATGAGACCTATGATCCATGGTAGATTTGTGAAAAAACCTTTTGTTCCTTTCTCCTTCTTTTAACCATTGAACTCTTGATTTCTGTCTCTAGAATATTTCCTCTTGTATGCATAATTCTTCCCATTCCTGTTGATGGTTGTTAGCTTGTTCCTTTCTTTCCTCGTTGTAGCCATCTGTGATGAGGATTTGATTAATTTCATGTAGCTTCCTTTCAACATATTTTTTTGCTTCAAAAATGTTTCCAAACTCATTCTTATTCCAATCTTTAAGCCTGATTTTGATATGTTTCAATCTTTTATGCAGGAGGAACATTTTAGTGCCCTGAACTTGCAAATCCTCTTTCCACCATTCTTCAATATTGCTGATAAAGTCCGGATGTGTGAGCCATATGTTTTCAAACCTGAAAGGTCTATTTCTTGGAGTTCCTATAAAGGACGCTTCAAGTTGAACAGGCCAATGATCTGAGCCACCAAAAGGGAGTATCATAGCTGACATATCAAGGCCTGTAAGGATAAGGTCCTCCGAGATGATGAATCTGTCCAGTTTTGAGGCCACCTGAGACTCTCCTCCCCTTTTGTTATTCCAGGTAAAGATTCCATTACTTGTCTCTATGTCTACTAACCTCATATTGTTTATATAATTTTGAAATTCTATGGAGTCCCTGCTAAGTGATCTGGTTCCACCTTTTTTTTCTGACAGTGACCTGATCATGTTAAAGTCCCTTCCCAAAATCTAGGGGATTGTTGGGTCCCTATAATACTAGTGATTACCCCATTACTATTGTAGTTATACCCCTTATTAATATTGTTGTGCCCCTATTACCCCCATATTGTTATTACTGTGCCCCATAGAATTCCTCTATTGTTATTTTTGTGGGCTTATATTATTATTGTTAGGTCGGCTGGATTATATTGTGACTCCTTAGACTCCTATATATAGAAAGGAGGTTTTGTCATTTGAATCATCGAAGAATTGTTCATTTATGTAATGTAAAGGAGGTTTCCCCCTCGAAGAAGCTGAATTCTAAGGCGTTGATCTATCTTTTCTATCTTTTCTTGAGTTGGTTTCATAACATTTGGTGTCAGAGCTTTGGATTTTAGGGTTTCGCTGCTCCAAACAGGTCATCGTGGAATTTTCGCTATAAATTTTTTCTTGCGATGTTTCAGAAGTTGCAAAAAAAACCCATTTGAGAAGAAATCACGCTGAACCTCTTGGTCCAAATTTCAGATCTTTTTGCGCTATATTTGCGGAGATATGATCTGAGGAAGTTGGTCTTTTTGCAGACTCCTGAATTACATTCCAAACAGGTGACCTGGGGAAAATCGTCATAACTTTCTCTCTGGGGATTGGATTGAAATTTCGTAAGAAGGTATAGAAGAGGACAGACTGTAGTTTCTTTCATGAATTTTTTAGATCCAAAGGTCGAAACAATGACTTGTGGCACGTCGTACAAGTTCGCTCTACTGAACTAGTCTATAATCAAGTCACTATGGGAGATTTCGCATAACTCTTCCTTCGAGAATCCAATTTGGGTCAGACTTGTGGCATTGGAAAGAGGACGTAGAGGGCTACTATAGATCACGATTTTAGAATTGGAGGATCTGAAATTTCAGAGATACATCAGATTCAATATCAGGCTTCTGCAAAGTGAAAAGAGGTGTGTAGTTTTTTTTTTAATTTTTGCATAAGCTTGGTTTGAAGGAATTCAAAGGGCATAGTAAAGCATTATTATCGGTGACTGATGCCCCGAGGAAAGAAAATGCAAACAACTAGTAAGGAAACTGAAAGCTCTAGCATGACTCATGAAGAAGAGGAAGGAATGCTACATGATATATCAAAATTACAAGAACAAGTGCAACAAATGTCACGCTCACAAAAGCTAACAGAAACTAAGATAAATGGTATGGAATCTAAATAAAGGGCATGGAAGCTAAGGTGGATGATTGGAAGACAGATTTGAAGACAGACATGGAAGAATTGAAGATAGATTTGAACACAAACTTGAAGACAGGCATGACAAATATGAAGATAGATTTGACAAATTTTCTACAAGAAATACTTACTAATGGTGAAAAGGTAGTAAAGGAAACTCATGATGAGAACAAAAGAAATGTTAATCATGATATCATAGACTCTAATGTTAGATTGAAACCCCACCATATTTCAAAAATTGATATGAGGAAGTTGATGGCAAGGATCCCGCAACATGGATATTACAGATGGAGCAATTTTTCGATCTCAATAATTTGCAAAACACACAAAACGTACGTATGGTAACTTTATATTTGGAACCAAATCAGTTTGTATGGTATCAATGGCTTTGCTCTCGTAAACAATTTATCTTTTTTTTTTTGTGTAAGTAAGAAGATTATATTATAGAACAGAGTATAATACAAAAAATCTGCCGAGGCAGAACAAAGCAGGGATTTACAATAAACGAGAGCTGATCACCTGCTTAGAAGTTCAAACACACAAGGACCAAAAAGAAGCCCACCGCGCAGGGTGGCTCGAACAGAGCAAAAAAAAACCTTAACACTGATACTGCCGACACATTACAGTAAGAAACAACAAACAGACAGACTTAAGTCGAGACAGAAAGAGAGCAGAGGAGAACTGCACAGGTGCCTCCTTAGATGTATTTGCCCATCTGGCCGATGGTGTCCAGTCCTATCTCCCGCACATGGCGATCCACCTTCGCTTGCATTGCTTCAAGGGACTCGGGCTGGTCCGCTTCAGTGGTAGCCAGCTGTGGGGTCGGAGGAGCCGTGTTAATAGAGTCTCTCAGAAGCCTGATGAGCAGCGTTAGCATCCGATTGAGAGTCTTGACCGCCTCATGCACAGTGGAGATCTTGCTGTCCAGCGTGCTATTGTAATCAATAATCTTAGCCATTTGCGCCTCCGTGAGGTTCACCTCTGTGACAATGTGCTGCTTCTCCTTTTCAATCGAATCCAGAGCCTTGGCTATTAGGGTCTTGGTGCGCCAGCTCTCCGCCTTTGTCCTGACAAATTGAGTTGCCCTTTTCGAGGGGGTTCCCGGGTCTTTCAGCCAGTCCACCTCCTCTGCAATTTCCTCCTCCGTTCGCCCTTCCTCCTCCTGCTTGGCTTGTGCTTCCAGTTCAGCCATCTTTCGTTTAATTCTTGCTACTGTCCGGGTTTCATAACCTCCCTTGGCCTCCTGGAGGTCCCGGTTTGCTGCAGCACAGCGACTTCCTCCCGCATCCATCACCGACGCTTCGTGCCTCTTCCGACTTAAGCAAATTTCGTTTACAGTTTCATTCTCAATACTAACTTGAAGAACTGTGAGGAAGACAGGGCAGTTGCCCGCTGCTTTATAGCAAATTCCCTTGTGTATCCTCATGAGGATGGTGTTAATGCCTTTGAAGGTGGGAGTACTTTGATAATAAGTGTGATTGAGGATCGCACAGGCGGAGCTGACGCAGGTCGAATAGGATTGCAAATGGCTGCTCCCAATCTGACTGACCTTAAGCCAAGTGTTTGGTACTTTCCATCGGTGGGGATGGTGGAAGGTTGTGTTTGAGATGCCCCGTATGCCTGCATGCTTGATCTTAATCCGCGGAGCCTTGTTCCACCTCTTCTCACGCAGGATTGCCATTAATGGCATTGAAACCTTGCTATACGGATCCACTCCATGCGTATTGATTGTGCTTTTGCTGAGGTTGTGCATCCCGTTTCTCGATCTGTAATGATCGCCTTTCTGATACACCTGCCGCCGCCAGGATCTCCACCGTTTAAGACGTCCTATCATACTGTAGTATGGTTTGGCCTTACATCTACAACCGGTATCCTTAGAATTCCGGTACCGAGGCCGAATGCCATCACCAATTAAGGTTGGCTGGCCTGGAGTAAGTCTTTTTCCGCTAGCTGTTCGCATGTAACTTTAATGATTGGGCATGCGACCTCATGCCAACACCTGTCCATAACATTGTTCGGGTTGTCAGCTCCATAGTTTGCCAAAAAATCCGCCAATCCATTAGCCTTTCTCCTTACGGTCTGGAAGACTAGGCCTCTCATCTCCGTGATTAGTTTTGCTATGCTCTCCGTTGCTTTGGCTAACCTCCAATGTCTGGTAGCCTTGCTGATGCTCGTTCCTGCTTGTAGGCGTTTAGCCGCCATGATGGCCAGGAGTGAGTCCCCCTCGACTATTACATTTCCTCGCTGGAGATTCCTTAGAATTTTTAAGCCCTGCTCAAGCGTAGCAAATTCTGCTTCATTATTTGTACTTTCTCCCAGAGCTCTGCAAAAGATATGGATGATTTCCCCAGCCTGATTGCGAATGGCACCACCAATGCCTGCTGTGCCTGGGTTGCCCCGCGAAGCTCCATCAAAGTTCAATTTCAGGCCACCCTCAGGAGGGCACTGCCATTTTAAGATTTGCGGTGAAGGTTGTGGAGAATTACCCCCTGTAGGTTGAATACTGGACGCTTCCAATTGAAACGCCTTTAAGATTTGTAAGTCCTGAATCGTAGGTTTTTCATCTGCTTCTACCTTACATTTTGCCTGTATGAGCTGTTTGATATTAATTGTTATAGAATCTTGTGCTAATTCTAGGCTTCGAGTTTCTTCTTTGAAAATTCTCCGGTTTCGTTCTTTCCATATTGTCCAAACAATAAAGCCGGGGGCAGATTTCCAGATACTTTCCACTCTGTTCACTCTAGAAAATTTACTTCTCCAGTTGGTGATAGTTTCCTGGACGGAGTCTCTGTTCCGGTCCGAAGCTCCAAGAATGTTTTCCATCCAGTTCCAGAGCTGGGAGGCCCAATCACAGGAGTTAAATAGGTGATTCATTGTTTCCTCCTCCTTTGTGCACATAGGACATCTGGAGGGTCCCCTAAACCCTTTTTTCATTAAGTTCTCCCAAGTAAGATTCCTCTTCTGCATAAGAAGCCAAAGAAAAGTTCTGATCTTCGGCCATTGAAGGCTGTCCCAGACTTTAGTGGCCCAGGGCATTATGTTCGGTTGTTCTTCCCCCTCTATGATGCTCCTAGCCTCTTTCAGGGAAAAGTCCCCGTTGCCTTTTGGACCCCATCTGAGCTTGTCATTTTCGGTAGCAACTCGAATTCTCCTTTTTGAGATTCGTTGATTCAGAGCTTGAATGGTTTCATGAGTGTGATCATTGTGGGTGGAGTCGAAAACCAACCACTCCCTCCAATCCTGGTCTTCACTGTTGGGAGTCCAGTATTGACTCACTTTGAATCTGCCCTCATTTTGATGAATCTGTTTCAGGGGAAGGAGTTGATGGGAATCCAGTTTGGGAGACTGCTGCCAGGCATCCTCCCAGAAGAGAGCTTGATTGCCATTTCTTATCTCCCAGAAGCTGTAGTCCTGAACAATGCTTCTGTTGGCTTGAGCATGATTCCATATCGGTGAGCCGTTGTGGGTTTCCTGCATTCTTATTAGGTCTAGATTGTTGCTATTTGGCATATACTTCTCCTTCCAGTGAGTTGCCCAGGGAAGGCTCGTTTCTGAGATCCACTTCCACCAAATCTTGGCTCCGCAGATTTTGTTTACTGTCGAGGGATCAACTAAGTTCAGACCCCCCCTGTTCTTAGGTTTACATAGCTTCTGCCAGGCTACAAGAGACCATTTTTTCTTTTCGCTGCTTCCACTCCACAGAAAGGAACGTTGGATGACTCGCATTTGGTTTAAAACCCCTTTCGGTGCCGGAAGAATAGAGAGCATATATTGAGGAATGGCCTGCAAAACCACTTTTGTTAGAATTAATCTGCCTGCAAAATTCAAGGCTCTGTTGGTCCAATGTTTACACTTCCTTTCCATGCTAGCTAGGACTTTCTCCCAATGTCCTTTTTGCCACGGTTTTAGAGTTAGGGGGGCACCAAGGTATCTTGATGGTAAAGAGCCAATCTTAAACCCCAGAAGTCGGGAGAGATGAGATTGGATGGATGGATGCGTGTTGAAGAAGAAAAGAGTGGATTTGGGGAAGTTAATCTCCATGCCCGAGGCTTGGCTGAACAAATTGAGGATGTCTCTATAGGCCAAGGCTTCTTTGACTATGGGGGAGCCATGTAACACGCTGTCGTCCACAAACTGTTGATGAGTTGTGGCTGGACAGGCTCTGATTGGTTGTAGACCTCTAATTTGACCTTCTTCTTTTCTCCTTGCTATCAATCTGCTAAGGCCTTCCATGAGAATGACAAACAGAAAGGGGGACAGGGGATCTCCCTGTCTGATGCCTCTGGTGGGGTGGAAGGGAGTAGAGGGAACACCATTCACCAGGATGGAGTATCTGGGCGATTTGATGAGGGCCAGAATCCACTTAATCCATTGGCTACTAAATCCAAAAGCTGCTAACACTGATTCCAAATAAGACCAGCTTACCTTGTCGTATGCTTTGGATAGGTCTAGCTGCATGAGCATACCGGCTTCTTTTCGCGAGTGGAGAGAGTGAATCATCTCCTGGGCAAGCAAGATATTGTCCATAATTTTCCTTCCCTCCACATAGCCAGACTGTTCTTGCGAAATGATGCCGGGTAGGATAGCCTTCAGTCTGTTTGCTATGACCTTTGAAATTATTTTATATATGACATTGCAGAGTGCTATGGGTCTGAATTTTTCCGGAGTGTTGGCTTCCTCCACTTTGGGCACAAGAGCGATGAAGGTGGAGTTTAAGGATTTAAGGATGGTTTTGGATCTTCTTGAGTCTTCCACGATCTCCCAAATGTCTTGCTTGACGATGTTCCAGTAGGCTTTGTAGAAGTTGATGGTAAACCCATCCAGACCCAGAGCTTTGTCATTGGGCATACTTCTGACTGCCTCCTCAACTTCTTCCATGGTGATTGTTCTTCTAAGGGTCCAGTTCTGCTCTTCTGTAATCATTCTTGGTATTACATTCGTGATTTCTTTGATGGCTTCCTCCCTATTAATCCCTGATTCTTGCGCTATGAGGCTGAAGTGGTTTGTTAGGGAGGCTGAAATTTCATTATGATTTCTGAGAATACCTCCCTCACTGTTTTTTAGCTCCAGTATTTTGTTGGCGCTTCTGTAGTCCATGGCTGATCTGTGGAAGAACTTGGTATTTTGCTCCCCTTCTTTCAACCAGAGGATTCTAGATTTTTGCTTCCATAATGTTTCTTCCTGCTTGCATCGGTTGTGCCATTGCTGAGTTAGCTCATCTTCTAGCTTGCTGGTTTCCTCCTCTCTGCGTCCTGCCATGCCTTCCTTTTGAATCTGTTCCAGCTTGTTTTCGATGATGGCCTTCTCCTGAAAGATATTTCTGAAAACTTTTTTGTTCCAATCCTTCAGTTTCATTTTGATGTTTTTTAATTTCTGTTGAAGAATATACATTTTGGAGCCTTCCTCCCCTAAGGGCTCTGACCACCTTTTTTCCACCATCGTGAGGAAGGTTGGGTGTTCTATCCAGAACTTTTCAAACCTAAAGGGTTTGTTTCTGGGGGTGCCCTGTATCTCAACGGCTAGAGATATCGGCCAATGGTCTGAACCTCCATTAGGGAGGATATTTGATTCTACAACCGTCCCTTCTAAAAACAGGCTTTCTGAGACTAAAAAACGATCCAGTCTGGAAGAAATGAGCCTTGCGCCCCCCCTTCTATTGTTCCAAGTGTAATTGCCACTCTTGGGATAAACATCAACCAGTTTTGCATTTTCTATGAAACTTATGAAGGCTTCTCCATCCCTGTGTAGTTTCCTTAGGCCTCCTTTTTTCTCCAGGAGGGAGGTTATCATATTGAAATCTCCCCCCAAAATGAATTTAGCATCATGGTGCCTATCTATGAATTTGGTTAACGAATCTAGGAAACTAATTTTATCTTCTAGCTTTTGAGGACTATAGACATTGATGCATAAAAAAGATGATGAGTTACCTGTGGGCTGCACTTCCAGTGCCAGGTAATTTTTGCTAGCTTCAGCTGTAATGAGCTGGTATCTTCTTGTGTCCCAGAAGGTCGCTAAGCCCCCTTCTCGCCCTTTACTTCCAATCTCCAAAACTTCAAGATTTCTCCCTAACTTCCCTCGTAGCCTGTCTATGAGAGCACTGTTGCATTTGGTTTCTTGTAGAAACAGCATGTCCGGGTTATACTTTTCCATATTCCGTTTCAGAACCCTCTGTTTGGCCTGACTGCTTATCCCTCTTGCGTTCCATGAGACAATCTTCATAATTAAATATTTGGTTGGAAGGACGGGTAGTCACTTAACTGCCTTATCAAACCGGCATTGATTAACATCTCTCCGAGTTCCTGTAGGTGTTCTATGCTTGTCTTACGGCCTCTTCGGCGTTTGTGTCTCGAGCCTGAAGTCCTTCCTAGCAATGTTTGGTAGTGAGGTGAGCCTCCCTTAATTATACCTAGCTTTCTCTTCTGTGTTTCCATTATTGCCTTCTGCCGCGCTATAAAGAGGTTATTGACCTTCCTTATTTCTTCCTCCGGTACTGCTTCAATCCCTTTGGCTTTCCAGCTTTCTACGAGCGTGTTTAGGTCCATCCCGTCCATTGCTAGGGTTTCTTCTAGCTCCAAATCCTCACTCCCTGCTTCACTTGTTAGCATATCTATTTCTTCTTCCATTTCTGTTGTTCTGTCCTGCATGAGGATTTCTCCTATGATTGTTTCGTCCGTTCTTCCTTCCCCTGTGGGTTTTTCCGGATCCTCTTGCCCTGCCTCCCTGTTGGGCATGTTCTGCTTTTCCTCCGAGTCCGTTTCCAGGTCTAGGATCTCAAAGGGATTACTGAAATAATTTCTTTCTGTGTTTCCTTTCGTATTCCTCCTCCTGTTGGCCCACTGCCTGTTCTTGGGTTTGGTGAAGTTGTTCTTGTCTCTGGTGTTCTGTGTTTTTTCCTCTTCTGCCTCCTTTCTATTTAAAGGACAATCCCTTACCAGATATCCATGCTCGTGGCATTTCTGACACCTAAAAGGTATTTGCTCGTAGTCTAGTGCTTGAAAGTATTCTTCATCCCTATATTCGAGCCATACCCCCTCGTGTAGCGCCCCTGAAACATCCAGTTCTACACGGATTCTAGCATAGGTTGTGTATCTTTTCTGCATGGTAGCTTCTGATGCTTTAACAAAGGTCCCGAGCTTGTCCCCTATTTGCTTGAGTGCATTGAAACCCCAATAATCGATTGGGAGAGAAAAAAGTCTGATCCAGACAGGCACCTGGGTAAAAGTCTCCTTCTCCGGGACGAAGTTTGGCCTCCAAGGTCTCATGTAGAGTCCTGCTGCTGCCAGGAAATATGGGCCGCCCTCAAACACTCTATCCTTGTCTTCTAGACTTGTGAAGACAACTGTAAAAAATCCTTTAGCTCCTAAATGTAACTGCACATCCCCTTTTGGTTTCCACTGCTGTCTTATCCATTGGCACAGAGTCCTCTCAGATGGCCAGATTCCCATAAATTTGCAGATGATGGCGTGTTCAGCCATGTGTTCCCTGTAGGCTTGGATTTCAGGGTCGATGATTGTAACCCTCAGGCTATCTTCTTTTTTTGGCTTACATGCGTTGCTGGTCACGTGGTTTCTTTTGGGGGTTGCGCTTGTCTCCCCCTCCTTCTCCGGATGGACTATTCCCTTATTCTTTGGTTCTTTGTCTTTTGTAGGTTGTTCCTTCTCATTCTCTGAGGGCTGCGACTTGTCAGCAGTTTTGTCTTGTTTATTAGCATTATTCTGCTTCTCTGTATTCCCGTCTTCTGAGGTCTTGTCTGTCTGGTCAGACATTATTGGCCTTTTTTCCTTGTTTTTCCTGCTGCTTTGCATCCTGCTGTTCATGCCTTCGATTCTGACTCCTTCTTTCATCTTCTTTGGCTGTTTCTGCAAAACAGCTTGCTTAAAAGTTGGGGTCCCACTGGACCCCTCTGCTCCCATCCAGTCCGACAACAGTTGCCCCCTTCGAAACAATGCTGCCAGAGTGGTTTTGTGGTGTTCCAGACCTGCTACCACTGCGTGAAAGCCAAACCCTAACTAGGTCAGAACTCCATTGTTGCGCAGAAAACCTTTTTCCGCGGTAGTCTCCATACTTTCATTATCTCTCTCGTAAACAATTTATCACTTGGGCAATTTTTACGGAAGAATTGATAGCACATTATGAGGATACAAAAAGCAACACTTTTTTTAGCCAATTGATAGGTCTCAAACAAAAGGGTTCAATAATGGAGCACATTGAGGAGTTCCAAAAATTGAACATAAGGGTAAGAGATATTCCAGAGGAGCATAGGATTGATGTATTCATAGGGTCTTTAAAGGATAATATCCAACATGATGTTCGCCTTTGGGAACCTGATTCATTAGAGAAGACATTCAGGTTAGCAAGAAAAATTGAAAGCAAAATTATGGCAACCAGGAAGCATACCACTCACAACTATAAAGAGGGAAGTGTTGCTGCCCCTAGTCTTCCACAACCTATAAGGTTGACACCACAACAATTGGAAGAAAAAAGAGCAAAATGGCTTTGTTACAGTTGTGATAGCGAATACACTAAAGGTCATAAGTGTGTTGAGAAGAAATTATTCTACATAGATTGTGAAGAGGAAGAAGAAAAGGAGCAAGAAAGGTCAAAAGAAGAGGATATACTCCAGGAACAAAGCCTAGATGAAGAACAAATAAATCCAACCATATCTTGTAATGCATTGGCGGGAATTACCACTCCTCAAACCATCAAGATAGAAGGACAAATCAAGAAGAAAAAGGTAATAGTGTTGATTGATTCAGGAAGCACCCACAATTTTATTCATTGTAGGGTAGCAAAAGAATTGAATTGCTTCCTATATCCAGCACCAGAGTGTCAAGTGATGATTGCAAATGGAGGAACAATAAATTTTTCTGGAAAGTGCCATAATATCAAGCTATCCATGGGAGAATATGTATTGACTAGCCCAATGCTTTCCATTCCAATGGGAGGTGCTGATGTTGTACTAGGAGTCCAATGGCTACAATCCTTGGGTACAATAGCTTTTAATTTTCAAGAACTTTTCATCAAATTTTCTGCGGAAGGAAAGGAAGTTGAATTAAGGGGTATTGCAGGGAAACTAGGAAAGATAATCAGCTCTAATGGTATGACAAAGCTTCTAAAAAAGGAGCAAAGAGGTGTAATTGCACAATTATGTTCGCTAGATGTTTCCACATCGGAATCATCTATTTCTCCAGATCTCCAAAAAGTCCTGGACAATCATTCCAAGGTATTTGAGACCCCCAAAGGTCTCCCACCTATGCGTGATCATGATCATGCTATTCATCTGATTCCAGGAAGTGTTCCTCCAAACATCAGGCCGTACAGATATCCCTATGTCCAAAAGAGTGAAATTGAACGTATGGTTGCAGAAATGCTAGAGGCTGGTATAATTCAACCGAGTCAAAGTTCTTTCTCTACTCCAGTAGTATTGGTGCACAAGAAGGATGGATCATGGCGCATGTGTCCGGATTATAGGGAGCTCAACAAGCTCACTATTAAAGATAAGTTCCCCATTCCTGTCATTGATGAATTACTGGATGAATTGCATGGATCAATTTACTTCACCAAGTTGGATCTTCGTTCAGGATATCATCAAATCAGAATGAAGATTGAAGACATTCCGAAAACAACATTTAGAACTCATGAGGGTCATTATGAATTTTTGGTCATGCCTTTTGGCCTTACCAATGCACCTTCAACATTTCAAGGTTTGATGAATTCAATTTTCAAACCATTCCTTAGAAAATTTGTGTTAGTATTTTTTGATGATATACTAATCTACAACAAGTCTTGGAAGGATCATGTTGAACATGTTGACAGGGTGCTACAACTATTGGAGGAGAAACAATTATATGCAAAAAGATCCAAATGTTTCTTTGGAGTCCAGGAGGTGGAATATTTGGGTCATATTGTATCTCATGAAGGAGTTAAGGTAGACCCTAGCAAAATTAAAGCCATTAAGGAATGGAAAATCCCCACATCCATAAAGCATCTGCGAGGATTTCTTGGGTTGACAGGTATTATCGCAAGTTTGTTAAGAATTATGGGAGAATAGCAGCACCTCTAACAACATTATTGAAGAAAGATGCATTTTCATGGACTCCAGAAGCAACAAAGGCCTTTGAACATCTTAAAGAGGCAATGTGCCAAGCACCGGTCTTAGCTACACCGGACTTCACAAAAACCTTTATTGTGGAATGTGATGCTTCAGGAAATGGAATTGGTGCTGTTCTAATGCAAGATGAAAGACCCATTGCTTTTGAAAGTCGTCCAATCAAGGGAAAGTTTTTAAGCAAAGCTATTTATGAGAAGGAAATGTTGGCAATACTCCATGCACTTAAGAAATGGTGACCCTACCTAATGGGAAGACACTTCAAGGTAAAAACGGATCATGATAGCCTTAAATACTTTTTAGAACAAAGATTATCCTCTGAAGAGCAACAAAAGTGGGTCACAAAGATGTTGGGTTATGACTTTGAAATCATCTACAAAAAAGGGAAGCAAAATGTGGTGGCAGATGCACTCTCAAGAAAGGATGAGGATGTGGAAGCATTGTTGTGCGCCATTTCTATTATCCAACCAGATTGGATAAACGAAGCAAGGGAGGAATGGAAGAATGACGAAGAAGTGTGGGCACTTATTCGAAAGCTACAACAAGATTCCAGTATGTCTGATACATTTAGCTGGCAAAATGATTCATTATGGTACAAAGATCGCTTATACCTCTGTAAGAATTCCCAGCTAAAACAAAAGATTCTTATGGAATTGCACACTTCTCCCTTAGGAGGGCACTCAGGATTTTTAAAAACTTACCACAGGGTTAAGAAGGAATTTTTTTGGGATGGCCTTAAATCAGATATTCAAAAGTTTGTGGCGGAATGTTTGGTTTGCCAAAAAAATAAAGTTGAAACAATTAAGACACTGGGTCTATTACAACCTTTATCCATTCCAAGCCAACGTTGGGAGGAGGTTTCAATGGATTTTATCACAGGTTTACCCAAGTCTGAGGGAAAGAGTGTCATCATGGTGGTAGTTGACAGACTTACCAAGTATGCACACTTTTGTGCATTATCACATCCATTTAAAGCCAGTAAGTTTCTACTGCATTTATGGAAACAATTCAAAAGCTACATGGAAACCCAAAGATTATTGTAAGTGACAGAGATCCCATTTTCACTGGAAATTTTTGGACAGAATTATTTTCTTGTCTTGGTACTCAGTTAGCTCATAGCTCATCTTATCATCCTCAATCTGATGGGCAAACTGAGATAGTAAACAAATGTTTGGAAGGATATCTTCGTTGCTTTGTATCTGATAAATAGACACAATGGGTCAAATGGTTGCCTCTGGCTGAATGGTGGTATAACACTTCCTTCCATACAACAACAAAAATGACCCCATTTATGGCACTTTATGGGTATCAACCACCATCCATCACATCATATTTAAGAGAAAATTCTAAGGTTCAGGCAGTGGAACATCACATCGAACATCAACAACAAGTCCTCCAACTCTTAAAGGATAACCTTGTGTTGGCACAGAATAGAATGAAACAACAGGCAGATCAACATCGCAGTGAAAGAAGTTTTGATGTAGGTGATTGGGTATTCCTACGGCTACAACCTTATAAGCAAATGTCCCTCAAGCAAGCTAAGAAGGATAATAAATTATCACCAAAGTATTATGGTCTGTACAAGGTGTTGCAAAATATTGGTACTATGGCATACAAATTGGAGCTTCCTGCAACTTCTAGATTTCACCTAGTTCTCCATGTTTCATGTTTAAAGAAGGTTATAGGCGACAAGCTCCCAGTTCAAACAATATTGCCAGAACTTGACGAGGAAGGAAAAATTATATTGGAACCGGAAGCAGTCATAGAAAAAAGAGCTCGACAGCTACGAAATCGATAATTTCAGAGTATCTTATCAAGTGGAAGAACTTATCCACTAAAGATTCCACATGGGAGGATAAGAATTTTATGCAGAAGTATCCAGAACTACTCAAGCGTTGAGGAAAACACTTTTTGAAGGCGAGGGGCATGTTGGGTCCCTATAATACTAGTGATTACCCCAGTTCTATTGTAGTTATACCCCTTATTAATATTGTTGTGCCCCTATTGCCCCCATATTGTTATTACTGTGCCCCATAGAATTCCTCTATTGTTATTTTTGTGGGTTTATATTATTATTGTTAGGCCAGCTGGATTATATTGTGACTCCTTAGACTCCTATATATAGAAAGGAGGTTTTGTCATTTGAATCATCGAAGACTTGTTCATTTATGTAATGTAAAAGAGGTTGCCCCCTCGAAGAGGCTGAATTCTAAGGCGTTGATCTATCTTTTCTATCTTTCCTTGAGCTGGTTTCATAACAGGGATGCACGAATGTTTGTCCCTTAGATCCTCCAGTGAAGTAAGCAGCATGAGTTTATCTTCAGGCTTCTGTGGACCATAAACATTTGTGATTAAATATACTTCCTTGTCCCCCAGAGGTTGAATAACCACTGATAAGTAGTTCCTAGATGCTTCTGCATCAAGGATTCCTAGTTTCTGAGGATTCCAAAGTGTGAGAATACCCCCTGCTGTATTGTCTGCTTTGACTTCTAGATATTCATATTTAGTCATCCATTTGCTGTGTATTTCCCTTATTTTATCTACTGAACATTTTGTTTCCTGGATAAAAATCATATCTGGTTTTTCTTCTTTCATTCTATTGCTAAGATTTCTTTGTTTCCTTTTGCTCCCTAAACCCCTAATATTCCATGTTGTGAGCTTCATTAAGAAATATTTGTAAAGGAGTAACTAGTTAGGTCTTTCATCTTACCTGAATCGATCATTAGTTTACCACACTCTATCAACAGCTCATTCTGTTTTTTCCTACCTCTTTTCCTGCCTGGGTTCCTAGGAGCTAGTCCCGAAGTTGCCTTCATGGTTTTCACCCCTTCGTTGTCCTGACTATCATGATTTCTTTTGACTCCTGAACCTTTTGCCTGAGTTCTCCATAGAAACAACTGTTGCACTCTATTGAACTCCTCTTGTGGTAGCGAATCCATTCCTTTGGTGGTTCCCTACTCCAGGAACTTTTCCAGATCTAGATGCTCCCTATCAAGAATATCCTACAGCTCGTGATCCTCTGTTTCCACCTCACTTGGGGTCATCTCTTGGTCCCTATCAAGCTCCATAGTGTTAAACAGATACTCCTTTTGTTGGTTGTTATCATGTATGTCCTCCATACTCCCTTCCTTTTCCTTTTCCCCAGGGTTGTCCTCTTGAGTTTGATTTTCTTTGTCTGGGTCCTGTTCTTCTTCTAGTACCTTGTACCTATTCTGATTTGTCTACTTTTCATCATTGTTTTTCTTCTGGCACTCTCTCCCTCCTTTACCTCTATTTCCCACTTTGTTAAAGCTATTAGTTTCTTTCCTTGAGGTAGCTTTAGTTTTGCTTTCTATTTTGTTTAAGGGGAAATCCCTGAATAGATGTCCATGTTCATGGCATTTGCGGCATCTGAAAGGAACATGCTCATAGTCCACCACTTGTACCCACTCTTCATCAAAAACTTCTAGAATAACTTCATCTGGTAGAGCTCTAGAGAGGTCCATCTCTACGCATATACGGGCAAAGGATGTATACTTTCCCCGCTTAGTGGCCTCTGATATTTTAACAAAATTACCTAGTTTGTTTCTTGTTGCTTTTAAAGAATCTGGCTACCATTAATCTAAAGGTAATGAGTAGAGACTTACCCAAACCAGGACCGAAGTGAATGTCTCATGCTCTGGGACAAAATCCATCACCCAAGGCTGCATATAGAGGCCTACAGTAGCATAGAAGTAGGGCCCTCCTTCAAACACTCTGTCTTTATCCTCAATGTTAGTGAAGACTACAGTGAAGAAACCCTTTGATCCAAGGTGTAGGTCTATATCCCCTTTAGGTTTCCAATGATTCTTTATCCATGCCTGTAAAGCCTTCTCTGTTGGCCATAACCCCATGAATTTACAAATGATTGCATAAGTTGCCATGTGCTCCCTGTGCGCCTGTAGCACTGGATCACTTAACACCACTCTGGGTGTGATAGTTGTCCTAGGTTTACATGGTCCAGTTCAGTTTCTGGTGTCCACCCTCTGATTTTCTCCTTCTATTCCTTTTTCTCTTTTGACTTCTTCCTGCGTATTTTCCTGCTCCTGTGTGCCTCTGTTGTCTTGTTTCCCTCCTAAAATTCTTGTTTCTATCTCCAAAGGTTTCTTGAATCGGTTGGAGACTGCCTAACAGCAGGAGGGAGTAGAACTCCCCCCTTCATGCCTCTCCATGGTGCCCAACGCTTAGCTTTTGCTGCATACCCTAGCTCCTGGTCCCTTTCCCCTTGGTTTCTCTCTCGAGTCCTTGTCATTTTTGAATTTGTTTTCTACAATTTGGACTGTCAACTATGTAAACTTTGAAATAGGAAATATAAACTCAAAACGGGAACTTTGGCCAAAAAACCTCGAAAAAACATCAAAAACAGTGCTAAAAATGAAAAGTGTGTATACTGGAACGATGATTTTATTTTTTAGGGGTCAATTTTGAACATGTTTTAAAAATGGCAGTGACTACGAAATTTACTACGAAATTTTCATGCAAAATATAGCTTCAAAACCAAAGTGATGATACTGGAACAATGATTTTTTTTTTAGAGTCAAATTTCAAACTTTTTAAAAAATGCTAGTAAAACCAAATTTTTATGTGCCAAACAAAGTTGTTTATGAGGAAAAGAATACATTAATGTTTTTGGTAGAATATCATTTTTCTTTCCTAAGTATAAATTCAACATGTTTTCAACCATAACATGCTAGATATGAAAGAAATTGAAAAATTTTCAACTATAAAAGTAAAAGGCCATGACATTATGAACAAATTACATCACTAAATGAATTCAAAAGTCATTATTTGTATATTGAATGAAACATACATTATATCTCTAATTTTATATTGCATTGTAGATATTTTAAACAATAAAAATGACCATAATTAAGACATATAATCCAACAACATAAAAATGCCTCGAAACTTCTCATTTAACACCATATGGAAATCATCAATTTTATTTCAAGATACGATGCATACATCGGTTATATAAACTGTCTTAAACAATTATTCAAAATCACTCATATTTTCTTGCACACCATCAGAATTCACATCTTTAGATGAGTGACTGGATGCTGATGAAGATGTTCCATATTCGTCTTTTTCATAAACTAGTGCCCCGTCTGAGTCCACATGCATGCCCAACATTTCAGGTTTCAAAATTATTCTAGATCTATGACTGGTTTTAGCAGACTCCCATCTCAACACTGTTCCTTCTGGTAACAACCTTTTTAGAATCTCTATTGTCTTGAAGCGAAGATTTCGTCTCTTTGTTAAATTGAAGTCATAAACAAGTATGTCAACATCCTCCAATTTTAATATGTCTGTGCGGCGGCGATTTATATTTGTACCCTTTCTTTTTCTCTTTCCACCATTTTTTTTGTCAACTACCATCTCTGGCTTATACAAACCATTGAATGGGTGTGTACTTGTGGCATACCAATGTACTTCAACACTTGTAACATCCTCATTTTCTGTAAAGACCTTTATAACCTTAGCAACCCAGAATGGATAGCCATTGGGATCTCCATCCGCTAGCACTGCAATCATGCAACCCTCCTTAATATCCTGTACTGAACCCCTGTAAAGGTCTTCCATGGCTTCACGTTGTGCACGAGATCTTATGGAACCAATATACATCTCCCTTTCCTCTGCCTGTGAAGAATTAATAATACCTTGAGATTGTTGCTGTTCAACAATGTTTATTTCCTCATGTTCATTCAACACATTTTGTGGCCAAATAAATGGATTTTTCAAAGGCATATCTTCATTTTTTGTTGTTGAAATGATACCACTTTGATTATTGAAAAATGACTCCCACCAAACTGAATCAGCAATGTCAAAGTACTCATATGTATATCTAATACATTTTTTAATTTCTTCTAGGCAATCATAATAATTTATATCTCTATTTTTTTTGCGTGCATTCTGAACTTCACCAACTGATTGTAATAACAATATTTTTGATGCAAATATTGGATGATTTGGAATGAACTTCAAAAATTGCAAACCTGATGATGGTACCCATTTTGCAGTAGTTGAATACTTCTTGCCCCATATTAGTGTTTTCCCATCAATTTTTTTGATACGAAATTGATGTTGGAAGCTAATGTCATTAAGTTGTTCAATGCATTTTCCCTCACCATATGATCCCAAAATAAACCTTCGCATGTCAACAGTTTCTTCCAACACATCAAAAGTAGGCTCTGGCATGTATGATTTCTTAAGACATTCAACTAGTGATGGCAAGCTCCCAACTTGCTTCCTCCTCAATATGACTAAAAAACGACTGAACATCTGATCAATATGGTCATGAGTGTGCCCAACAAGAAGGAAACCAAACTTTACCTTTTGAAAAATTCTCAATTCAACAAGCATGTTTAGATATACAAAAACAACCTGATTTTTGTTTTCACAACAAGTGTTGTCCAATTGTAGATACAAAACTTCAGGAAGATTAGCAGATCAATGAGAAATCACATCATGAATTATGGTTATGGTCATATTTGCATCATTATGAATATTTGGAGCTGTGAAGTACACCCTTGGAAACATTTTCCCATTGAAGACCATACAACCGACCAAGTGAAACTGAATAAAATTTTCCTCCTGTAAATTTTTGGGTGTGCGAACAAAATGTGGTAAAAGTGTTTTCTTATGGTCCATACCTTCAATTATCAGCCCCAAATATTTATTTGGATTATCATAACACTTCTTTCGATGCTTGTACAACTTCTTCCTTTCATTTGTTTGTTGTTCACGATGCTCCTGAAGTTATTTGACAATTAAATCTACACAACATAAAAAAAAAATCATTAAGAAATATGTTTTTATAGTTGATGACTTACAATTTTAAAAGTTAAAGTTATGAATGCTTACCTCTTTCTGACCCTTCAAATTTGTCCCTTTTTGATTTAAGAGAAGCACATGTACTGCAAATCCCCATCCTTGTCTTATTATGAATACGGACATTGTTGAATTCTTTCTTCCATACTTTCACAAAATATTGATATGTAATAAACATGCCATATCCCTCAACAGCTTCTGCATATTCTTTGTATAAATTGTAGATTTCTCATCCTGAAAAATTATCTGGAATATGTATTGTCTCTCTATTTGGCATACACTCTCCATGCTTTGAAAAGAAATATTTCATCCATGACATTGCAATATTTGATAACGGCCCAAACTGTCTTTTACGATGTACTTCTAAATAAAATGTGGGATCCTTTTCCAAATTTTCTTGAATTCTCAAGAGACAAAAATTCCCAATCGAATGAAACATTTTGAAAGCTTTTCTACAGATAAATAAAGTCCTAATATGATAATCATAACCTGACAATGTAGATTGCATGCACCCAACTAAATATGAATTTTGCATGCTTTTATTCATTGGCAAATCTCTTCCTACTTTCTAATGCAAATTTGAAATCCATACGTTTCAAGCAATCTTTTTGGCAACATTCACTTGAAATGAGAGCATTGAAAGAACTTCTTCTCATCGGATATTTTGCTCTACCCCTTGTATAACTAGAATAGCTTGCATTGATACAAAATGGTTTGCTCCTACTCCTCGATACAATATTTCTTGGAAACATCTCCATCATTGGATCATCATTTGTATAAGGATTTTCATCATCATTAAGTGGAATGTTATCCACACTATGATCAACTCTGCTTTTCAAATATTAACTTGGAGGATATTCTTCATCTTCCCCTTCTCCAGTGCTACTGTCATAGTCCTTAGAATTTGGACTGAATGGAAAATTTGACTCGATGTTTAATGGATATTCTTCCTCATTTGCATTGTCAGTGCTACTCTCATAGTCCATAGAATTAGGACTACATCAAAAATGTGACTGTTTACTTATTGAAGATGCTACATCCTATCCTTTGTCACTGCTATCTTTATACTCATTAGAATTAGGACTAAGTGCATCATCCTGTCCTTCATCACTGCTACTCTCATAGTCCTTAGAATTAGGACTAAGAGGACACTGTGACACTCCATTCTTTTGAAATTCATCATCATGCTCTTCATGACTATTACTCTCATAGTCCTTAGAATTAGGACTATGTGGACACCGTGACACTCCAATATTTTGAAATTCATCCTTCTCTTCATCATTGCTGCTCTCATAGTCCTTAGAATTAGGACTAATTGGACACCGTGACACTCCATACTTTTGAAATTCATCATCATGCTCTTCATCACTACTGCTCTCATAGTCCTTAGAATTAGGACTAAGTGGACACTTTGACACTCCATTCTTTTGAAATTCATTATCACGCTCTTCATCATTGTTGCTCTCATAGTCCTTAGAATTAGGACTAAATGGACACCATGACACTCCATTCTTTTGAAATTCGCCATCATGCTCTTCAAAACTGCTACTCTCATAGTCCTCAGAATTAGGACCAAGTGGACACTGTGACACTCCATTCTTTTGAACTTCACCATCATGCTCTTCAAAACTGTTGCTCTAATAGTCCTCAGAATTGGGACTAAGTGGACATCGTGACACTCCATTCTTTTGAACTTCACCATCATGCTCTTAATCATTGTTGCTTTCATAATCCTTAGAATTAGGACTAAGTGGAATCTGTGACTCTTTATTTATTTGAAATTCTCCATCCCCTCTTTCATCAATGCTACTCTCATAGTCCTTAGAATCAGGACTAAGTGGAAGAATTGAATTTCTATTCATAGTGGAAGAATTCCCGCTATATTCATCAATATGAGTTGTTACGCGATGAAGATGTTGATGATGTATAAATCGAAACTTCACTATCAGAACAATCCATCCCTTTCAAATAGAAGATTTTGAATGATACAAATGGAGAGTCTCCTAAAGATATTATATGGCTTAAAGAATGAAATTTTCCCTCCAAAAAGTTTCGCGAAAATATTTCCCTCAAAAAAATTTCACGAAAATATTTCCCTCCAAAAAGCTTGTTAGATTTATTTACTTTCATTATTTTACTCTACAATTTATTGAAAAATGTAAACTAATTTTTTTTATGAAATAAATCATTAAAATTAAAATTGTAAACTACAACTTCTACATTAATTATTTTAATAGTTAAAGTATATAATATTTACTAAACAGTTGATTTTTTTTTAAATTTTTATAATATATTCTAAAATAAATTAATCCCACATTCAACTCGTTGTAAAACAGTTCTACAATATTCACTTTATATAATTTTAAAACAAATTATCCCACATTAATCGTACGATAAAACATCTGCGTAATTTCACTTATATATTAAATTTCATTATCACTGTTACTCACATCACATCCACGTTTTCTGAAGTTCGTTGAAAGGCTCGTAAATTTGTGGAGCAGCTACATTGCTATGAACAACATATTCAACGAAGAATTCTTGCAATTGAAAGGCAAGTTAAATTTTTTCCTTGAAAATTTTCATATTAAATTACTTTACTATAGAATTTGTTTTTTTTTTTTTTTTTTTTTTTTTTTTTTTTTTTTTTTATAAATTAATAATTTTTCTGAGCCAAAATAACAATTACATCCATCATAAGAATGGTGGACCCGATCAAACTCAATTGCCCAATAGTCGTGGGTGGGCCGCTGTGGTGTCGCAGGGTAGGCGGGAAGGTCGGGCGAGCGAGTGGGGTGTGAGGGTGGGAGGGGGTGTGGGGGAGGCCTGACATCTCGCCCGTCTGTCATGGGGATTGGGCGGGTGAGTTTCCGGGCTTCGTGTCGCAGCCCAACTCGCCCCCTATCACCTACCCCCCTTCCCGAAAACGTCACCCTCTTCACCCACATCCTAGCCCACTAACCCACTCCCTTCCCCCTCACACCTCACCACCCTCCCCTACCCTTACTACCCGCCCCCCCTCACCTCTCCCCTTACCCACCCCCCCCCCACCACCCTAACCGCCCCCTCTCACCTCACCACCCTCCTCGCTCCCCCTACCCGACCCTCACCATCCTCCCCCCCCCCCTCACCTCACCCCACTACCTCACCACCCTACCCACCCCCCCTCACCTCTCCCCCTACTCTCCGCCCCCCTACCGACCCCCTCACCCTACCCACCCCTCACCTCACCCCCCTCACCTCACCACCCTACCCACCCCTCACCTCCCCTCACCCCACCCCATCACCACCCTACCCGCCTCCCCCCCCCCTCATCTCTTCCCCTACCCTTCCCCCCACCCCATCACCACCCTACCCGCCTCCCCCCCCCCACCTCTTCCCCTACCCTTCCCCCCCCCACCTCTTCCCCTACCCTTCCCCAACCTCACCTCTCCCCCTACCCACCCCACCTTCAACCCCCCCCACCTCTCCCCCTACCCACCCCACCTTCACCCCCCCTCACCACCCTACCTGCCCCCTCTCACCTCACTACCCTCCCTCATCCCCTTACCCACCCCCTCACCACCTCACCCACCTCCCCTCACCTCTCCCCCTACCCTCCGGCCCCTCACCTTACCACCCTACCCCCCCCACTCACCTCACCTCACCCCACCCCCTCACTACCCTACTCGACCCCCTCACCTCTCCCCCCTACCCTTGGCCCCCCCACGTCCCTCCCCCACCCCCCCCCAAGTCCCCCCTCTCACCTCACCACCCACCCCACTCCCCCTACCCGCCCCCTCACTACCCTTCCCCACCCTCACCTTACCTACCCGTCCCCCCTCACCTCACCGCCCCCCCACCCACGCCCCCTAACTAACCCCCCTCACCTCTCCCCCTACCCACGCCCCCTCACCTCACCCTCCCCCTACCCGCCCCCCCACCTCTCCCCCTACCCATGCCCCCCCCTCACCTCTCCCCCCACTCGGCGCCTCTCCCTCCACTCGGCTCCCGCCCACGGGCCTCCCCCACCTGGTGCCCATGCTCACCCCCCACCTGGCGCCCTCCGCTCCACTCCCCACCCAGCGCCCGTGCCTGGTCCCCACCTGACACCAGTGCCCGCTCCCCACCCGACACCCACACCTAGACCCCACCCGGCACCCTCCCCTCCGCTCCCAACTCGGGCCCCGCCCACGAACCTCCCCCACTACCCCTGCCCACGGCCTCTACCTCCACCCCGTCCATGGCCCACCTCCCCGCCCGACTCGGCCACCAGTCAGGCGGGGGGTGGGCCGGCGCCAGCCCGGCAGCTCACCGCCCTGTTCGACTGGTGGCCGGGTGATTCCCAGAATCGCCCGGCCACCAATCGGGCGGGGGGACGGGCCGCCGGGGTGGTGTGACAGGGACGGTGCCACCCTAGCGGCCCGCCCCCCCGCCCGATTGGTGGCCGGGCGATTCCAAGAATTTCCCTGCCACTAGTCGGGTGGGGGGGTAAGCCGCCGGGGTGGCAAGGGCCGGAATCGCCCGACTGGTGTCTAGGTGGTTCTCGGAATTGCCTGCCACTAGTCGGGCGGGGAGGCGGCCCATGGTGAGGAGGCCCATGGGCAGGCGTGGGTGCCGGGTGGTGGAGGCCTGTGGGTGGGCACCAGGTGGGGGAGGCCCATGGGCGGGCGCAGGCGTCGGGTGGGGGAGGCCCGTGGGCGGGCGTCGGGTGGGGAGGCCCATGAGTGTCGGTTGGGAGACGCTCGTGGGCAGGCGCGGGTGGGCGATGAGGGTGGGGGTTAGGGTAGGGCATGGGGAGGGTAGAGGGGGGAGGGTTAGGGTATGGCAGGTAGGGGTGAGGGGAAGGGTAGAGGGGAGGCGTGGGGGGGGGGTTAGTGGAGGGGGAGGGGGAGAGGAGGGAGGGTTAGGGTAGGGTTATGGGGGTAAGGGGAGGGGGGGGGGGTTAGGGTAGGGCGAGGGTAGAGGGTTAGTGGGGTTAGGGTAGGGCAAGGGTAAAGGGTTAGCGGGGTTAGGGGAGGGTGAGGGTTAGGGGTAAGGGGGGGTTAGGGTAGGGTTATGGGGGTAAGGGGAGGGGAGGGTTAGGGGGAAGGGGGGGTTAGGGTAGGGCGAGGGTAGAGGGTTAGGGGGGTTAGGGGGAGGGTTAGCGGGGTTAAGGGGAGGGGGGTGTTAGGGGGAGGGCGAGGGTAGAGGGGAGTGGAGGGTTAGGGCGAGGGGGGAGTTAGGGTAGGGCAAGGGGGGGAGTTAGGGGGGGGGTTAGGGGGAGGGGTGGGTAGAGGGGATAGGGGAAGGAGGGGCTAGGGTAGAGGGAAGGGTTAGGGGCGAGGGTAGAGTGGGGGCGTAGGTGAGGGGGGAGGGGGAGGGGATGGGCTTAGGGGGCATAAGGGAGGGGGAGGGGGGAGGGGAAGGTAGGGCGAGTAGGGAGAGGAAGGGGGGTAGAAAGGGGGTGGGAAGTGGGGTTTAGGGTTAAGGGGTGTAGGTGAGGGGGGAAGGGAATTGGATAGGGTTAGGGGACATAGGCGAGCGGAAGGGGGTAGGAAGGGGGCGTGGGTGAGGGGAAGGTAGGGCGAGTAGGGAGAGGAAGGGGGCGTGGGTGGGATAGGGATAGGAGAAGGGGGTGTGGGAGAGGGGTAGGTGAGGGAGGGGAGTGTGGGTTAGGGGGAGCGGGAGGTGGAGGGGTTGAGAAAGGTGGAGAAGGGTGTGGGGAGGGTGAGTGAGGGGGAGGCCTGGTTAGGAGGGAGTGAGGGTGTGAGTGAAGACGATCGGCGAGGGGGTGGAAGGGAGCTTGGTGCAGGTGAGGATGGGGAGGTTGGGGGCCGCCCCCCTCCCCCTGCATGCTCGCCTCCACCCCCACCCACACATGCGCACCCCTCTCACCCACACCCACCTGGCCCGCCAGCTGACCCTGCCTGCCCTCACCCGCCCAGCTGGCCACCCCACCCCCCCGTCCCTCACCCGACCTCTTGTCCACTCATCGACCTGCCCACCCGCCCATTATGGGTGGCCGGGTGATTCTGATTATACAAATAAGAAATTTATGATATATTTTTGTTGTTAATATGTTTTTGTTATTTACTAATTTATGTGTTTCTATTTTTCAGGGAAATGGCATCAAAGAAAATTTCTGTGAATATTTCTGGACCAAAGACTCTTAAAGGTGCATCTTCAAGAAACATTGGTGAATGAATTCCACCTAAGCTCATGACTACAAATATTTCAAGTGCCTCAAGTGATAAGAATATGATTTCAGACTGGAAGAATTCAAAAGAAGTGAAATTTCCATCAAGAATCTGGTATGTGAAAAAAAAAGAAAGCACAAATGTGAATATATATCTATATATTGATATACTGAATGATAATGGAATTTTTGAGGTGATGGGAAGAGTCATAGATATGTGTTCGGTACCGGACACTGAAGTTGTTTACATACTTACAAAAGCTCCCAAGTCACATGAAAGGATTAAATACCAACTATCATATTCATTGTATGACACGAGAGAGGTATCTACAAAGTTGTGTAAACAAATCGTAAATGAAATGACACAAAACATCGTAAGTATTGTTATTTATATTTGTATTTTGCGTTCTTGAAAGTGTCTCGCTATATTTTTTTTAACTTTGTTTTTATTGACATATGATATTTTGTTTGGTAGAATTTTGTTGAAAGTTGTTCAATTAGGTTGGGAGGCATTCATTTCATAGAGCATGATATCCTGAAAGTTGTTAGTAGTTTTTACTCAGTGTCAGAAGAATATATGGAAAACAAGCAAAATGTAGTAATTGATGATGCTACAAAACTACATCCAAAGAATCAGAAAAAAAGACCTCTAGTGGATAAATCTAGCAAGGGTAAACAAGTTACTTTTGGGGACGATGAAGTTGAAACTGATAGTGAAGCATATGTTGCCATTATTGAAGATGACATTGGAACTGAGAAGAGTCATAAAGGACCAAAAGTAAAAATGCCCAAGAATAAATCTGTTGAGAATGTTATGACGAAGAAAAGTAAAGTTGAAGATTTTGATGTAGTCATTACCATCAGTCAAGAACCTAGTGAAACTTCAAAAGAAAGTTGAGAAATCATTACACCAGGAGCTGATTTAGATGATGGCATTATTAAAACAAAACAAAATGCCATTCAACTGAATTTGGCAAACAGAAATTTAATTGATGGTGGTCATACATTTCAGCTTAATGTCAGACAAACCTATAAGGCAAGTGAAGGACAATGTCAATATCAAGTTAGAAAGCCACATCATCTGCATGTTCACAACTTGAAGACATTGATGAGGTACAATCCATATGCTCATGTGGTTAGTTATGTGCTTCTTGTTGATCCATTTCAAGTTCCAAACAAAGAAGCATTTGATAAGTCAAAATGTTTTGAATACAATTATTATGTGCTTGGGGGGAACCATTCTGTAGAAGCTCAAAGACAATTGATGGAGGAATATCCTAATAACCCACGTTTTGAAACAATGAAATGTATCATTTATGCTGGTTTATCAGATACAGAAGAAAAGTTAGTGGCATGGGATCATAATTCAGATAATGAATATAGGATGTCTATGACTTTCATCCAAAGGGTTAGATTTATTCATAGTGAATTTCAGGAAAAATGTGGTGGGGATGGGATAAATGTTACTGCAGATTTCCGAAAGGAATGTTGTATGGAAATAGGCTATCAAATTGAAGAGAAAACCAATTCAAAAGGTGGAAAAGGCAAAAAAAATAGTGATTTATTTAGAGGTGTTCATAACATTTTCTAATTGGAATTTAGAATTGGAGATGTTTGGAAGTTGATTGATGAGATTTTTAGCATGTGGGAAGACATTGCCATTAAAAACCATATGGTCAAAAAGTCTAAGCCATTGATATGTAGCAACAATAAATCAGCTCCGAAATGAAGCAGCTTCCATACGATATGACTATCACACCTTGGAGGGCGATGCAACGAGTGAAAGATGAAAAAATTGTCAAAACAATATTATCTCGTGTGAAGTCAGGGGAATTATCATTGGAGGAAATGTCTGAAGAATTTCAAAATTAAGTTTGTTGAATTATTTTTATTTATTTCTAGATTATATTTATCTTTTAAATAAAACATGTTGTTCTTAGTAGTATTTGTTATACAAATCATTATATTAACTTTTTGTTACTTTATCTATGCAGTCACAAAGTTTACATGAAAATTCAAGAACAAATGGTTAGATTGTTGAATGAAGATAGTTGGGATGATGTTATATGCAACTATCTAGATTCAAGTTCTATATCAACATTAAAAGCTTTTTATCTTGCATTTAAAAAGGTATCTTGATTTATACATTCATTTTCATTCATCTGTGTACTATTTTTAATTTATAACTTACACATATATTTGTTTATTTTATAAAAGATGAGGAAGGATGATAATGGAGCGCTAGATAGTTTCAAAACCTTTATTGGAAAAATAAAGATCAAAATACTGAGGAAGCAATGTATTAAGAATGTTGAACTTGATCCAACTCTTAATCATTTCATTTGGAATGGGCTAGACACCAATCAATATCAAGTAATACAAGGCGAATGTGAAAACATTGCTAAACTCATACCTAAAAGGGATTATGCCCTAGTCATTGCAGATATTCCCCATGGTTTCAATATTCCAAACATTGACTATGATAGTGACCCTTATACTTATCAAGCTCTTAGTAAAGTGGTTGCGGGATTTGTAGAAGTCACGTCATCACCATTATGGAGATTTGTGACATTTCATTCAGACACACAATTGGCAATGATATTGTCAAGCTTCAAGGGGAAAACAAATTTAAGGATGCAACTTACATGGTAAGACGTTTAAAATGTATATTTGATTAATGTTGAAAAATTAATTTATGTACAAGTTAATTGAACTTTTACTGTTTCATGTTATAGGAAAAAGTCAAATCTTCTTAACAATGAAGATCAACAATTCATAAATGATTGTGAGTTCATTCATATTGATAGTTGGGCAAAAGATGATAGCCATATGTCTATAATTTTTAATCGGGTAGACGGAAAGAGTCATAGACAAATACTGACTTATGATGCTATTGTGAAGAAACTAACATATGAAGACAAAGAAGCAAAAGGAGAGATAGTTAAAATTTATCAAAAACCACAATTATTGATTAACTATCTTATAGACATATGTTCAAATGAAGGAGATTGGGTTCTGGATTTATTTTCTGGCTCAGGTAAGTTTTATTATATGGAATTGAATTTCAATATGTTATTTTTCAATTAATATGTCATTGTACTAATTTAGTTCATTATTTCTTTTGTGCTTGATAATTAGGTACAACGCTAGCATTTTGCCTTCAAAAAGGAAGAAATTGCATTGCAATTGAAAAAGATCCAATACAATGCAATTTCATTCAGCAAAGAATTAATGCTCTTCAATTTCTTCCAGATGCAGTGCAAGAAATTGGGTTGAAGAAAGGGGACTTTAGTGAATCACGTGTGGCAAAAAAGGCAAAGGAACCCCAACCACCATTACATGGAATGTTTGGAAAGACATACATTGGGAGATTCACAGACATCAAAGATCCATTAGAAGAGGAAGATGAGCAAAAGGAAGCAGAAAATATTGTGGAAGAAGACAATGATGAAACTCTATAGGACGAAGAGTTTGGATTACGTGACATTGTTGATTAAATTTAAGCTATGCTTGGAAATCAAGCTTTACAATGTTTGGACTTTGACATTTTATGGGAAGAATAGACACTTAATGGGTTGTTATGCGTTCAATATTTGTAATATGTGATTTTCGCATTGATTTTTAAGTTAATCATTATTTTTTGAAAAAAAATGATTATTATTATTTTTTTAACATGAAATTCATAAAAAAAGCTATTATTTAACCATTTTTAGTTAAAATTTTCCTATAAAAATTGTGATTTTGACATGTCAATTCTAGCAAAATATTATCAAAATATGTAGTTTTTTTGTTATATTTATGTTAAAAATTGTTATTTTTATGTCCATTGTTAAAAAATATTGTTTTTTAGAAACAATTATTTCATGTGGATTGAAAAATTAATTAAGGATGTATAAATATGTAGAATATTGAAAATTCAAAATATCGACCTTCTAATTTAAAAATACAAAACAATAAAAACCTCACTACAAAAAAAAAAAAATTAAAATAAAAAACAAGAAAATATGAAAAAAACGACCACTTCAAAAATTATCAAATTTACAAAATAATTATTTACATTTTATACATTAGAAAATCTAAAGCCAAAAAATAGGTCTTTTAAAAAAAGGGTCTGATGCAGAATACCCACTTTTTCAAATCAGCATGAAAATCACTACCATTCTAAAATGTAATGTACATAAAAAAAATTAAAGTGTCAAAAACTATGCTCTAAAAAAAACATGTGTGTTCTGCATCACCCCTTTTCAAAATCAGATCACTTTTTTGCTATCTCTATGAAATAGGTAACAGTATCAGTTCCCGTTTCAAAGTTTACACTGATTATCTTCATCATTGACTTGAATTTTGATTTTGAAATGACTTTAACTTTTATTGAAATTTACTTTGACTTCAGATTCTCAACTTGACTTCAGTATCACATGACCTAACCGTACTTTAAACCTTGGGTATTGGGTACAATCAATCATACACCTTTAACATACTTCTTGTTTTTGGTCAATTTGTAGAAATCATCTTTGACTTTGACTTATAACATAAAACATGTTTTTTGATTTCATCACTCATAAGAATATTTACATCCATAAATCCCGACATTTATGACTAACCTACTTAGACCTTTATATTCATTTTATATCTTTAACTTACCTTAACATAATTTTCTTCCCAATTATAATTTAATATTCATCTTTAAATTACATCTTTAGTGACTTTAACTAGATGCTTCAATAAAATCAAGACTAACTTATTTTTAGTTTCACCATACTCTCAACTTTTGTATTGACTTTATTTTTCTTCAATAAGACTTTTACTCCCTTTCTTCTTTCATTATTTTGCCTATCCATTGCTTCATTCATTACATACCATCTCTTCGTAACACTTTGTTTATTTTTCTTGGCCATTAAAACATGGCTCTCCTACTCATTTTCTTTCACCCTCACCAACTGAAATGGATGCATGCATTGAAGTACCGATGAAAGAATGAAATTGTGCACAACCGTATGTGGATGCCATGCCGTACTTGTGATGGAATGATTCAATAATGTGTTTGGGAATGTACATAACTGTCTATTTTACTCGTTCCTTCCTCATTTTGCTAGTCGTTTTTATCTAGATTGTTTCTAATTATTTTGGAGATTTGACAGTAAAGACAATTGTTTTCCTTTCCTCCCGTTCTTAAAATTTCCAAGATATTTTGAAATTTGCAGTCGACTTAAATTCATCTACACTATTCACTATTGATTAATTCACATTGTAAAAATTTATGCCTCATCTTACTAGATAATGGACCCAAGAATATGGAAATTTGCACTTAAATCCAAGAGAAATTTATCTCCATTCTTTGTATTTCCATCTATCAATCTGCCCAAGGAATTTCATCTCCATTGAGATGAGTAGTTGTTGGCATGCATCTATAGTTATGTGAGCCATGGCCTTTTAAACTTTAAAATGGATAGCCAAAACCAGCTCTCTAATTTATTGTTCTCTCTTTTGATTTGAGTGTTGAATGGATCTTTTCCTTTAGATATAAGCCAAAATCCTATGTTAACTAATATAGCCAATTGATAGATCTCCATCCCATCAACCTCAAGAGGATTTATTTGATGAGCATTATCTACATAACAAGGATTGTACTCTTCATCAAAGTATTCTCCAACTTCCTCTAGCTATGCATACCATTTATAACTTTGAGATGGTGACCGTAGCACATAAATGGTTTGAAAGTAGAGAAACAAAATCACGTGCGAAAATACAATTATCACCCATGCACTCTGTTAGCACTTACTAAAAGAATATTTTTCCTTGAAATATAGCTACTCTTCAATACCAACTACAAAAGACTTTCATCTCCATTGAGACGAGTAGTTGTTGGCATGCATCTATAGTTATATGATTCATGGCCTTTTAAAATTTAAAATGGATAGCTAAAACCAACTCTCTAATTTATTGTTCTCTCTTTCAATTTGAGTGTTGAATATATCTTTTCCTTTAGCTGTAAGCCAAAATCCTATGTTAACTAAATATAGCCAATTGATAGATCTCCATCCCATCAACCTTAAGAGGATTTATTTGATGAGCATTATCTATACCAAGGATTGTGCTCTTCATCAAAGTATTCTCCAACTTCTTCTGGCTAAGCATACCATTTATAACTTTGATATGGTGACCATAGCACATAAAGGATTTGAAAGTAGAGAAACAAAAGCATGTGCAAAAATCCAATTATCACCCATGCAATCTATTAGCACTCACTAAAAGGATATGTTTCCTTGAAATATAGCTCATCTTCAATACTAGTTACAAAATCAATGATAGTGATTGCCCATGCATTTGTAAATTTCCAACTTGGCTAGAGGCCTCCTTGCTTGGAACCTCCCCAGTATTTTAGAGAGAAGTGAAAACCCAAAATATAAAAAATGCATTATAGCAACTATAAGAAGGACCAATCTTGTCTTCTCCAAAGGTCATCAATTTTCCACCACATAAAGCAATTTATAAGTGAGTGTAGTAGCCATAGAACAAGCCCATAACTGAAAGACATTGTGCTCAAGAAATTAATTACTTGTTGCCTCTTTCTGTCTTTCTCACTCACAGTTATCATACTTAATTATAGATTCCAAAAATGTTCCAAAATATGATGGACAAGAGAAAAAACAATTGTTTGAATTTTCTCTTGTCTATGGTATAAGGATAGACCCAACTATGATGATTGCAACTACATCATCAATCATTTGCATTTGGCACCATAATTGATTATTTACCATAGTTGCTATTGTAGAATTGAAAACCTTTTTTCCCTTTGCAATCTCACGATGATGTAATTATCCTTTCCTCTTCAAAAAATCACAAGGTATGTCTAAGTTGTGTTGAGTGTAGCTTTAAATCCTTAGCCAAATCATCTTCTTTAACCCATTGTCGCCTTGTTAAAGCATCAAGGACCACAACTGCCATTCCTTTGTAACTAACCAAATTCCATGACACAACTTGGCATGATTTAGTTTTGATACAGATGTTGTCTCATCGGACTCACATTTCTTAGGGTAACATCAATGCTCAAGCTTATGATAAATAGAGTATTATGTTGAGAAATATAGGGTCAACTAGATTAGGTGATTCCTATTACTTCGATAATTGTTTTTGATGTATTTTTACTTAACTCGATTTTCCTTTTCTTTCACTTAATTACTTTTAGTGTTCTATATCATCAAACAACTACAAAAAATAAATATCAATGAGAAAAATGAGACACAAAATGTAGGCTGTCAGCTAGGGCCAAAACCTCTCCTCTTGAGAGGAAAACCCACAATAGCTCTTCCCTTCTTATAGAACTTCAATTGACAAATTCTAAGACCTATGACCCTTGACAAATACCCCTCCAAGACCAAGTCAACCTTCTTTCTTGATGAGATTTCCTTACACAACTTAGAAAAACAAACTTTGACCTTATAGCAATAACTTCAACCCCAAAAACTTGTCCAACAACTTCGACCCCAGCAACTTCTCCAGCAACTTCGACCCCATCAACTTCTTGACTGCAATTTTCAGCTACTGTAGAAACCCTAGATGACACGTGTGAGAGAATTATAGTGATTTTAGTTTTTGTTCTTCTTCTCTCGGATAACCTTCTATTCATTAACTATTAAACTTACAAACTTGACTTCTTTTCACTGAAACTTAAACTCGTTTTAGTAGGATAGTAATTTGGTCTTACTATAACACAGTGATGCCCTAGATCTCACATGCATGAAGAAATGGCCAAAAAACAAATTCAATTTTTTTTATTTTTCTTCTTCTTGTTTCTCCTCTCATTCCTTTCTCTTCTTTAGGTCTTCTTCTTTCCCTGATCAAACTTCCTGTATGCTTGATGGATGTCTTTCAAGTGAGGTTGATGTCTTCTTATAGGCTTCACAAGCAGGGAAAATTTTAAGAACCCCCCCTAAATTTATAAATATAATAAATGGGTGAATCTCCATGGTATATAGGAAAAATGGAAGGCCATTTTATCAATAATATAATATGTATATATAATTTTTTGGCGAATCTCTCACTAGGCATGGCGAATATTTTACTCAATTATAAAATCTTGTAAGATCTTGGCATGTCTTTCACTGAATAATAAAAATTTGTAAAGTCCTAGTGAATCTTAGCATAGGCTACATGCTGGTTTAATTCCCCCATTTAAATAAGCTACATTCCAGGTGAATACCATGGGTCAATACCATGTCCCATTTTGGTGAATACCATGGGTCAATACCATGTGCCATTTTTATTTTTATTAGAATATTTTACTCAATTATAAAATCTTGTAAGACCTTGGCGAGTCTTTCACTAAATAATAAAACTTTGTAAAGTCCTAGTGAATCTTAGCATAGGCTACATGCTGGTTTAATTCCCCCATTTAAATAGGCTACATTCCAGGTGAATACCATGGGTCAATACCATGTGCCATTTTGGTGAATACCATGGGTCAATACCATGTGCCATTTTTATTTTTATTAATTCTAATATTAGGGTTAATAATGGTTTTTTGCTTGGTATTAATAACAATCTAGTCCATGGTATTTGTCCCATAGTATTTTGGCCATAGGTTTCACCCCATTTTTTGAGTGTTCGTAAATATAAGGTGGTAAATATAAAAAAAAATGTTTTATTTGTTTACCATACCTCTCGTTTATTTATATTTTTATTAATTTACCATACCTCTTTTACAAATATGGTATTTGGCCCATAGGATTCACTTAAATAAAACCTCTTTCTTGAGCCTTCATAAATAGAACGAGGGTTATGGACTAAATATAAAAAGAGGTTTTATTTATTTACGATACGTCTAGTTTATTTATATTTTTATTTATTTACCATACCTTTTGAGTAAGTATAAAAAGACGTTTTATTTATTTACCATACCTCCACTTTACTTATATTTTTATTTGTTTACACCCTTACATGTATATAAGGTGACTTATGGAGTAAATATAAAAAATGTTTTATTTATTTATGGGCGAATGGATTCACTTAAATAAAACCTATTCTTGAAAATGGGCGAATGGAAGGTTGTAAGTCCTAATTTCAAGGGCTAAATTTACCTTTTTTACCCTCTCCCTTAAAATAAGGTGGGCTATTTGAGGTGATTTGTAAAAATGTACTATGATACAAGATATTCGCCCACTAAAAATTTAAAACCCCTTAATTTCGCCAAAGGGCGAACATTCGCCCCTAAAATTATCCTTGTTCACAAGGTAGTCGAATAGCTCTTCATGAGGCCAAATTGTTCTTTCATGTAGGCCGACCTGTTGCAGCTCATTGACAATTTCTTGGAGGGCCTTTCATGGCTCAAAGAATTTTCTTTTACATAATACAAGATGCCCAAATGACTCTTTTGACTTATTAATTCTATGTCAAACCTAGAAGCACTCAATGGGTGCTTGGCCAACAAATAAATTTACCTCGATCGTGAAACCTATGCATCAAGAATGAAATAATAAATTTCTTTTTATTTTTTATTTTTTCATCAAATACATAAAATCATGATTACAATATACATTATGAAGATTGAACCTAGTTACACATTTCAATGCTCCCTCTTAACTAGGGAGATATTCGTAATTCATACATGGTACTTAGACATTCTCATACTGAAGAATTCTCATAAGAAGAGTCAGATTGGTAAGCCATCTCATGAAATACTTTCTTAGATTATACCAGTGCATCTCATCATATCAACCAACATTGTCACATAACAAGGACTTGATTAAAACTCTATCTCTCCACAAGATAAGAGCACAATTTTGGCGAGATAATGACTTACAAACACCACCATCATTGTATCTTAAGGAACATACCCCACCCAGACGTTCACAAGGTATGTCCTTCTAGGACAATTCCTACCTTAGAATAAAAAATCCCCAAATAATTTCCTCTTCAACTACTCTTTCCTATTGGATGCCCTACCACATCCTCAAAAAGCATCAGAAACCATATGATTATCCAATCCTCCATTATTTCTTCATAACATGAAGACAATAATGATGTGTCTATCTCTCCCTCTCAACTAGGGAGGATAAACTCATTCCTATGAACGGAATATATCCAGGCTCCTGTTTAACAAGGGACTTTCCCAAGCTCCCTCTCAACTAGGGACTTGTTTTTCCAATATCAACTCTCTCTTCTTTTTGGTGGATATCATGTTACTATTATCTACTTGTAGGGATCCTATTTCTACATTATGTCATGAACTTCATATTCTTCATTATGGATACTTCTTCATCATAAATTATTTGTAGGGCTTTATCCATCTTTCTCCATCACTTCCCTTCAACAAACCATAGGGTTGAACCAATAGTAATGTCATCCTTCTCTTCATTGGAAAGTGATATTCCAGTCCTCATCTGGCTTTCCTTCATACGGCGACCTCTTCAAGTCATGTTTCTTTCAGGATCTTCCATCCAATCACATGAGTTCCAGTGGTAGGTGACATTCTACAACCCTCTTTCGATAGCTATATAACAACCTGACTAGATGTTTACAAAAATCAAAATGAACATGAACTAAAATTACCTTTTTAACGATGTCATTTTGTCATGGCATCCACTTCTTGCAACATCAACATCCTGCACATGTATGAACCCATCTCTAAGACATTAATTACCAAGATTTTTCTTTTTTAGTATCCATATCAGGGTCTTCATACCTTCTTCTTCCATGGAGATGTCATAACTAATTCTTCTAATTATTAGATGTTGATCACTTTATCTTACATGAGTATAGTTGCATATTTCACAAACTCTTCTTCATTTCTTCAGATATTGTTTCCCCAAAAACTTCTATACATAGTTCCTTCATTATAGGAACCATAATTGTCAAACACCTCATCTTCCATATGAGGTCATATTATGATAATTTCCTCTTATCAATATGTAGAAGAGTTTAAGGCACATTGTTTGCATGCCTTCATGCATCATTCTAATGGAAGAGATCCTTCTTCTTCGATCATGCTCATGAGATAGAGCATTCAACCATGTTATATACAACTATATGATGACATCGCTTTATTTATTAAATATATACATACATTTTCCCTCTTTTGATCATATAGACATCCTTCTAGTAGCGTCCTTTTCTTGCTTGAAGATAAAAGTAATTCAACATGCTACACTCATTTTTCACCATACCATCATTCTCCTAAACAATGGATCCCACACAAGGTGGAATGTAGACAATCAACGAGACACTTGCTTCTTTCAAGTAGAGGTGAACCTTCTCATAAATATTCTAGTGGAGGATCTCGATGATCCTCATTCTAAAAATGTTCCTTTCTAATAATGATGATATAGGATGACATTTCTATATATTCTATTTTTCTAGGTGAATTTCCTCCAACCATATCTACTTCTACATCATTTGTCCTTATATGCCTCCAATGGAGATTCCATTTTATCATGATGACTTCTATAACCATGTAGATTTTCTACTTCAGCTATCCTTCAATGCTTCTATGATGATGTCATCTCTATCTTGCTATAATGCATACTGTCATACATGTGATGTTTTCTATCATATTTTATAACTAAGTGAAGGATTTTATCTTAGTCATAGTAGAGATCTTTCACTTCCTCCTTTGATTTCTTTTTCTTTTTTTTCTTCTAATTCTTCCACTTCTTCGGTAACATGGGCTTCATTTATTACCTTTCTCTTCTTGTATTCCTTCTTTATTTTGGGACAATTCCTTTTAAAGTTCCCATATTCATTACATTCATAGCATTGGATTTTTTACATATCAGTCTTCTTCTTTTTCTGAGGATCAAACTTTCCAAACTTTCCTTTTCTCCTGGCCATGGCAGCATATGCTTGAACTTATTGAATTGATCCAACATTAATTTTGCCTTCAAATTGGTTTCTTCAATTTTTCATAATGACCAAATTTCACCAAATGGAGCGGCTTCCTTCTTTCCTTAGATGGTTGATACAGAGTTTCCCCATTCATGATGTAGTGCATTGAGCACAATGATGGTCATTTCTTTATCGAACATTATTTCTCCTAACTCTTGTAGTCAATCTCTTATTTGAGATACTCTCATAATATATGAGGCTATCCCTTATTCCTTTGATACCTTCATCTTGTATGGTTCAGTTCTTAATGATATAACTTCTCCGACAGTGCTTACGGAAGAAAAAAAAAACAAAAAAACAAAAAAACTCTACCAAATTCTCATAGATATCCTTCAATTTCTCCAATTTTTCTACATAAGGGATGAGGAAATCCTTGATTGATTCTATGGGGATTCTTTGAGCTCTTATTTCCCCTTTCACACACTTGATAATGCTCTAGCTTTCTCTTGATATGGTTTAGAGATTTAACCCTTTATATATTCAATAAATTCATTCTCTATGAGGTTCAAATGTATCTTCTTTCATGCAAGGAAGTTTGATGACCAAACCATTTTGTTTCTTTCCTTGCAGAATAAATTCATTTTGATAGTAGATTCAGATATAAATATAAAATACTTAATTTTCAAGTGAAGATACTTCTAGGTGATGATATATTCAACTTGATGCCTTCTTGATGATGTTGATACTTTGATAATTCCTTCTTGAAGATGATTGTGAGGACGTCTTCCTTCTTTAAAGATGACAATATTTATTTTCTAGATGATATGCTTGAGATGTGATCCTTTCTTCAAAGAGAGCGAGATCACCTTGATTTCTTTGATGATGATGGAGATGCTTGTTCTTTATTCCTTTGGATGTAGAAAAGTAGAATATGGAGACTTCAAGATGCTTCAAGTGTGTAGTCCTTCTTTCTTTAAGTGGAGGTAGGGTCTTTGAGGTCTTATTCTCCTTCTAATGATGTTATCCTTGAGATGAGTACTCCTCCTTGGTGCTTAATTCTTTCACTGTGCTAGACCCTTATGTGTCCTTCTTCTATGATGTGATATTAAAGTTGCATCTTCTTCTTTTTATAGTTACCTTAGCTCTGATACCATGTTGAGAAATCCAGGGGCAATTAGATTAAGTGATTTCTCTTAATTTTATAACTTCTTGTGATGCATTTTTAATTAACTTGTTTTTTTTTTCCTTCACTTAATTATTATTAGTGTTCTCTATCATCAAACAAATACCATACAATGAATATTAATGAGACAAGGAGATACAAAATGTAGGTTATCGACTAGGGCCAAAACCTCTCCTCCTAAGAGGAAAACCCATAAGAACTCTTCCCTTCTTATAGAACTTCAGATGATTAATTCAAAGATGTCTGAACCTTAACAAAGACCCCTTCAAGACAAGGTCAACATTCCTTCTTGATGATCTTTCCTTACACAACTTACAACATCAAACTTTGACCTTCCAACAAAAAATTCAACCCTAACAACTTCTTGATTATGATTTTTGGCTAATGCAGAAAACCTATATGGCATGTGTGAGAGAATTATAGTGAATTTAGTTTCCTTTCTTCTTCGCTTGGACAAAATTTTATTCCTTAAATATTACTTGACTTCTTGTCACTTAAATTTTATGTCCTTTTGGTAAGACAACAACTTGGTCTTACTGCACCAAGGTGATGCCCTAGATCTTGAACGTGTGAAAAGAAATAGCCCAAAAATAGATTCGAAAATTTCATTTTTCTTCTTCTTGTTCATCCTCTTCTTTCTTTCTCTTCTTTAGGTCTTCTTCTTTCCTTGATCGAACTTCTTCTATGCTTGATGGATGTGTTGGCATTATGACTAATGTGTTTTCCTTGATGGAAACTTACTTATAACATGATGCATATGTGTTGTCCTTGATGGCAACGTACTTGGTAAAAAATATCAACATAATGGCAGAAGTACGGAAAAAGGAATAACAATCTAGAGACAATAAAAGGATGAAGGTGATGAGAAATACATGCAGTTTCTATGAAGCAAAGATGCATACACACGTGAGTATGGAGAAGAGAAAGTGCGTACAATTTCTGCACCATGGTATCCTAAATATCAGGGATCTTTACCATGGTATTGACCCATAGTAATGAGCATGACAACAAATATTTGATCCCATCCAAGAATACCATTGACATTACTAAGGATTTGACTCGTGGTATTGGATAAGGCCTAAGCTATATAAGGAGATGGAGATCAAATTGTTTAGTGTGCAGGTGATGTATTATTAGTGAATAATTTGATCTGAAATAAGTATGCATCGGGAGTATGATGATGGATCAGATCCAATAGATCTGAAATGAATACACATTAAATAATCAGCTTATGGGTTGGTTTGATATGTGATGATAATGTTTTGACACACATTTGCTATTGTGTATGGGTTTGACTGAATTTCTATTGTGCAACAAAGGTATGAGTCAATAATTTTAGATCTGTACACATATTTGTTTCAGAAAATACACCTATATACGTGGAATAGATTCTGAGTAGTAGCACTTCAATTCTGTAGTATGGACAGATCTGTAAGCGGGTATCAAATATGAAAGGCGCATACATACACAAAAGTGTTTTGTAAGGGTCACATACATATGCTAGGGTTTTGTTGAATATGATGTCTGATAAGCTTGATCAATCTTGTTGTGTTTGCTGATGTTTGTCAATGAAGTCTTTCTTGATGATTTGGGTTTAATAGTAATGGTTGAGGTTGAATGATTCGTGGAATGATTTGTTGAATAGTAATGATGATGCTATTTATATGTGGTTTAGAAATATGTTATGTCAGTGATTTAGTGAGTATTTTAGTATGACAATATTCGGTTTCAAGGTTTAGTGTTTTGAGATTTGTACGCAGGTATGCTTTGTGGAGAGTGCATATATATGTGGATATGCTTAAGAATAATAGAATATATATTTTGATATATGGTTGATCAGGATTTGTAGTGACAAAATTTGGTTTTTGTGATGAACAATACATGGATTGGTATTTCGGTGAATGGATTTACTGTGATCTAACTACTTTGGTTATTTGAGATTGATTTGGGTCTTAGTTGGTATAATGGTTAAGTGATTTCATATGATGATTGGTTTCAGTTTTATTATTTGATATGAAGCTTAAATGATGGTAGTGGGTCAAGTTTGAAAATTTGATGAAATGTGGGCTACAAATTTGTTGTTTTGGTTCAGGTGGATCCAGTATGAAATATTATGAAATGTGGTCCATGAAGATTTTGAGGGTTGGAGCCTTCAATGAGGAAGTCGAAGCTTCCTTCTAGTGGTAGCTGATAAATCTAATCAAGGGGTTGGAGCTCCATTCAGGTGGGTGTCGGTAAATGAGATCAGGGGGTTGGAGCTCCCTTTAGGTGCGTGCTAGAAAATGAGATCAAGGGGTTGGAGCTCCCCTCTAGTGGGTGCTAGAGAATGCGAGAAGGTTGTATCCTTCTACAAGTGGGTCCCTATGTGCTAGTATGATTTTTCATCAAGAAAGATTGTAAGAAGCATTTCTATATCATAAAAGGAAGACAAAGAGTAAAACAATGATGGTTTTTTCCCACATTGGGTTTCCACCTAAAAATCCTGGTGTTCATGTGCGTTGATGTGTTGTGGTTTATTCTGTTCTTACTACACATGGTTATTGTTTAATTAATGCCTATTGATGTACTGATACACTGGTTCAAGTTAAAAATATGATGAATTAACTGAAAAGTAAGTTAACTAGATATAAGCTAGTTGTCTACATAACAGTTACGTACATATGCAGGTTTACTTTAGTATAGTCATGCACAGAAATATGAATAAGGAAATAAAAGTTTAAGTGAGTTTTAAAATACTTATTCACCACCCTCCTCTCAATATTTTTCCCAACAATTGGTATCAGAGAAGGTCCTTCAGAAGAAGCTTGATCGCTTGAAGGAGATCTGTCATGATGAGTAGTCAAGAAGGAGTATTTTCTATCACGCTACCTTTATTTAATGGAACTAAATTTGTATTTTGGACATTTAGGATGAGAGCATACTTGTAGGTGCTAGGAGATGTTGTATCAGAATGATCCAGATTTAAATAGGAACGCAAAAAATTACAGAGATAACCATAAACATAGATATGTAGTGGAAATAATACTTCATTTCATTAATGTAAAATATTGAAATATGCTTACAAACAGAAATGAAAATAAGCCAGCTAGGGCAATGGTAGCTTATCTTTGAGAAGAGATGTAGCAGCTACATGCCTCTAAACTCTGTTACAATGAGGCTCTAAGGCCTATTTATTGTTGAGAAACAATATAAAACCATAAACATCCAAAAACCTAACCCTAGAAGATGAAACACCAAACTGTGGGTCCCATTTGGGTAAATTGGTACATCAAATTCCCGGGGTCGTAACTTTGACATACAATCTCCGTTTGATGCACACAGTATCTTGTTAGAAAGATCTATTCGAGAACTACAACTTTGGGAAGAGAAACATCTATCCATGGACCCATGTGGCTCCGAGTTTTCCCAAAAAACGTCATTTAGGGCCTGAAAATGGCTCTAGAAGTTCAGGACCCGAAAAGATGCTAAAAATAGTAACTGTGCTACAATTAAGGAAACTCAAAAGCTGAAAGAAACAATGGTGGGGGTCCAAGTGGACTTGGCGGGTGGCCACCGATATCCACCTAGATCATTCCTCCCCCCATAGGAAGCAGTGGTCCCCATTTCATTGAGTTCCTCCATGAGATGAGGAAAATTCTGCTGAACTTGGTCCCTGGTGAGCCACTTGCCCTGGTGAAGGAGTTGGCCTCCTTTGACAATTCGATACAGTTCAATATTCTGCTGGTGAGTGTGCTTGATTTGTGTGTCCGTGATCCGATTAGTTGTAGCTTGTTTCATGCAATTTGGATTTAACTCTGTGGGTGTGTGCTGTTATGTAATGTCGAATGTGTCTAGTAATGGTGGAAAGAATGGTCGAAGGCGTTCCACATTGAACACTGGGTGCAGGCCAAGGAATGGGGGAATACAGATCTCAAATGCATTGTCTCCCATAGCCTTGGTAATGGTGTAAGGACCATATCGGAGTGGTCTAAGTTTCCGATAGGCTCCAGAAAGGTGTTCCTTTTACAAATGCAACCAGACTTTATCACCCACCTCAAACTTATGCAGCACCCAATGTTGATCATGTCGCTAATTATACTTGGCATTTGAATTCTCCAAAATGTCATGGACCTACTGGTGAATATATTGGATGTGCTCAATGAAGATGTTTCCGTTATCTATTTCGCAATGGACATGAACCGAATCTGCGTGAGTAGCTGCAAATGGCATGGCCACATCAATGGGACATAGTGGTTGGAATCCCAAGCCCACCTAAAAAGGGATGTGGCTAGTCGAGCTATGGAGAGGCCATTTGTAGCCGCGCTGAACATAGGGGAGGCTCTCGTCCCATGTGCGTGGATGCTTTGAGTTGTACATGAGCTGAATGTGTATGATCATCCTATTGACAACCTTTGTCTAGGCATCAATTTGAGGATGGAAGGCTGTGGACTTATTGAGTTTTGTGTCTAGCATTGACCAGAGACTAGACCAAAATGTACTGAGGAACTTGTTGTCCTGATCTGAGATGATAGACTGTGGGATCCCAAAGTGTACCCACACTCGTTCAAAGAAGAGTTTAGTAGTGGCTTTTGCTGTGATATTCTTCTTGTAGACCTCCATAATGGCCATCTTCGAGAACCTGTCGATGACCACAAAAACACAGTCATTTCCATGCTTAGTGGAAGGAAGGTCTAACATGTAATCCATGGAGATGGATTCAAAAGGTCGACTAGGGTTAGGTAGTGGGGTATAGAGGCCTTGCTTCTTGATGATCAGTTTCGCAATGGTGTAGGCAGTGCATGATCTGATGTACTTCTCAACATCATGTCAAAGATTCTACCAATAGAAATACTTAATTAGTACTACCACCATTTTCTCGACCCCAAAATGCCCAGTAGCCTGACTATAGTGTGCTTCTAAAATAATATTGGCACGCTCGCTTGAAGGAACACAAAGGTGACCTAGGTGGCATAACAGAGCATCCTAGAGGTGAAAAACTGGAACATGCTGACCCTCCAAGAGTGTTTGGTATGTGTGGATAAATTCTAGGTCGCTTTTATAGAGAAGTAGCCATTTAGAAGTCTCGTGCCCACAAGAGTTGAGCATGGTGGTTAGCGCCATGATCAGTGGTCAACTGAGGCAATCTGCAATATTATTGGTGTTGCCCTTCTTACACTTGATATTCAAATGGAACTATTGCAGGTATGTGGACCACTTCTAATGGCAATCATTTTGCAATTTCCCTTTGGTATGTATGAACTATAGGGGTCAGTGGGCTGTGTGGATGACCGTTTCCTTCCCCAAAATGTAATGCTTCCACTGTCGGCAGGCCTGCACAATGGAATACATCTTTGTCATAACTGGGATACTTCCGGACTGTGTCTGAAAGTGTCTCACTGTGATATGCCACTGGATTCCCATGTTGAGTAAGGACTGCCCCAATAGCATAGTCAGAGGCATTTGTGTCAACCTCAAATGGTTGTTGCAAGTCTGGTAATGTGAGCACTGGTGCCGAGTAGAGGCAATCTTTCAACTCTGTGAATGCCTTCTGTTGAGATTCAGACCAAAATAATTTTGCTTTTGCTCCTTCCTTGGTGACTTGACTCAAGGGCCAAGTGATATGAGAAAATCCCAACATGAACCTACGGTAGAAGTTGGCAAGACCTAGAAAACTGCGGAGCTCTGTCAAAGTGGCTGGAGATGGCCAATCCCGAATGACTTGGTTCTTGGCTGGATCCACATGCACCCGTTGTTCATCAATAATGTATCCCAGATACTGAACCTGGGTCATGCCAAAAGTGCATTTCTCCAAATTGGCACATAACTTGTGTTGCCACAGTGTTTGGAGAACATGTTGGATGTGATGGAGGTTCTCTTCCCAACTTTGGCTAAAGATCAAGATTTCATCCAAGTATACCACTACAAATGAGTTGGTGAATGGCTGCAAGATGTCATCCATTAGCCTCATGAAGGTTGTAGGAGCATTTGTCAATCCGAAAGGCATTACCAACCACTTGAAAAGGCCCTCCTTGGATTTGAAGGAAATATTCCACACATCGAAGGGTTCGATTGGTACCTGGTGATATCCTGACTTCAAATCGATCTTGCTAAAATATTTTTCCCCCTTCAGTTCGTCCAGGAGGTAATCAATCCATGGGATCAGGTATCTATTATGGGCAATGATCTTGTTCAACGCCTGATAGTCAATATAAAGTTTCCAAGTCCTATCCTTCTTCTGTACTAACACGATTGGCTCCCATAGGGTGATGAACTCGGACGGATGTGACCTTTCTACAGTAGCTCATGAATCTGCCTCTTGATTTCATCGTTCCCTAGAACAAATCACTTATAGATTGGTCCATTGGGTAGTGGTGCACCTAGGGTCATATCGATGGAGTGCTTGACCTGACAATGCAGAGGAACCCCTGCAGGAGAGGTGAAGATGTCCTCGTACTCCTCAATGACCTTGTCCATCTATAGTTGTCGTGCGGGTGGGGCCTATCTGGAGGTCGTGGCCACCATCTTCTTCTTTCCTTGAGGGCTATCATCAAGAAAACAAATTTCTTGGTTTTGGAAATGAGCTTACTGCATTGTTTTGTAGTAACCAAAGAGATGGCGGTAGGCGGTGCTACCTTCGGTATCCTATACAACTTATTTCCCATAGTAACAATAATAGCATGGGGCTTTGATTCATACACACCATGTCACTTCCACACGTATGGTTGTCATAATAATACATCACAAACTTCAAGGGGATCAATGTCACACAATACCTCATCCGTGAAGGGCTTGATGTTGTATGGAAGGTGACACTACTGGCTCATGCGAAGATCCCGTCCTTGGTGAAGCCACCCGATGGTGTACGGTTGTGGATGTGTTATGGTCAGTAAGCCCAGCTGCTTCATGACCTCTACCGAAACGAGGTTCTTTTGGCTCCTGCTGTCGACAATGAATTGTAGCGGGGAGCCCTTTACCCACATCTAGGAGTGGAAGAGACGCTCCTCCTCCTCTTGATCTTCGGGTTCCTCCTTCTGGATTTTCATGGTGGCAATGGTGGTGTTGGGCTCTGCATCGATAATCTGCTTCCCTTTATCATTCCCCTTGTCAAGTTTTGACTCAGATTTAGAACATGCATTTGATTCTAAAACCTTTAGCTCGTCCACTAGTGACTACTTGGCTCGACACTCACTTGTGTTGTGAGTGGAGCTCTTATGGAACTCACACCACTTTCCTGTGTCCTTTTTTGGCTTCATGGTGTTGTTCTTTACTTGCAGCTTTGGCGGGTTGTCTTGGGCCGCCCACCTTGGCTTTTTCCTTTCTTATGTGGTTTGGGGGCACTTTTCCCTTGCTTCAGATTCATAGATCCAAAGTCTCGCTTCTTCTGTTTAAAATTTTGCTCAACCTTGACGGCATATCGGTATGCCATGCCGAGCAAGGGGATGTTCAAGAATTCTATTTCTTCTTGGATGTACTTATGCAAGAAGTCACGGTATTTGAGAATCAAATGCTGCTCTGAATCCTTGATACCTAACTTTGTGTGAAGGGTATGGAAAATATTGGTAAACTCTGGCACGTCTTGGTCCCTCCCTACCGCAGTGTGGTCCACTTTATGTATTGATCCTCATAGCTTTTGACAGGGTAGTACTGCTCCTTGATGGCATCTCAGAATTAATTCCAAGTCAGTGCGGCTGAAAATAGTGAGCCTGTACTTTTATCCTTCTACTCGCAGTAGGTTTCCCTCCAGTCCTTGAAGTGAGGGGCTGCTTTGAGAAGAGCAAAAATAATCTTTTCTTGACTGGAAAAATCATGAACAGAAAAATAATCCTCTAGCAGATTTAACCACTTATCGACAGAATCTACATCTATCTGGCCCTCGAATATGGGGATTTCAAAATTAACTTGTACCTTTAACAGTGTGGCATTTCCAGAGTAGTTGTTAGAAGATGATGCATCGCTCCTGGGTAGCGGCTGAAGGATATGGGCAAAGTTGTCCATCATCGCATTCCTTTGTCACTTGAGGGCTTCTTTGAGCAAGATTTTGATAGGATCTCCTACCCCTCATCTTTCTTTTCATCCGTCATGGGAGGCCATTGGGATTTGCGAGGCTAGTCTTGCAATGGTTCGACCAATTCAAGCCCTAATTCCTTATATTTCGACCTCGTTGGGGATATGGAAAGAAAAATAGAGAAAAAGTAGTTTTCTTTGATACCACTGATCCGGATTTAAACAGGAACACAACAAATTACAGAGATAACCATAAACATAGAGATGTAGTGAAAATAATACTTCATTACATTAATGTAAAATAATGAAATATTCTTACAAACAGAAATGGAAATAAACTAGCTAGGGCGATGGTAGCTTATCTCTAAGAAGAGATGTAGTGGCTACATGCCTCTAAATTGTGTTACAATGAGGCTCGAAGGCCTATTTATTATTGAGAAACAATGGAAAACCCTAAACATCCAAAAACCTAACCCTAGAAGATGAAATGCCAAACTGTGGGCCCGTTTAGGTAAATTGGTACATCAACTTCTCGGGGGTCGTAATTTTGGCATACAATCTCCGTTTGACATGCACAGTACCTTGTTAGAAAGATATATCCGAGAAATACAACTTTAGGGCCTCAAAACGGCTTTTGAATTTCATTACCCAAAAAACGGCTAAAAATAGTAATTGTGCTACAATTAATTAAATTGAAAAGTTGAAAGAAACAATGGTGGGGGTCCAAGTGGACTTGGCGGGTGGCCACCAATATCCACCTAGATCAGGGAAATAGTTGAAAGTGGATATACATATCCATCCTCCATTCCCATAGATACCGTAGGAAAGAAACAATATGAAATCAATCCAAAGGTTGTAAATGCCATCTTGGGAAGTTTGGTCGAGTCCGAGTTCATGAAATTAATGTAGTTGAACACAAAAAAGGGAATGTGGGATAAGCTTATCCAAAGTTATGAAGGCGACACCAAGGTAAAAAGTGTTAAACTCCAAACATTCATAATATAGTATGAGACACTGAAAATGGATGATGATGAAAGAATTGCAACATTTTTCCTTAAAGTAGATGAATTTTTTAATTCCATGAGAAATCTTAGTGATGAAATAAAATATGCTACGATTGTTAAGAAGGTTTTGAGATCACTAACATCGAATTTTGATTCCAAAGTCTTGGCTATTAAAGAGATTCATGATCTAAAAAGTCTCACACTTGATCAACTCCATGGAATATTGACAACATTTGAGATGAGGAAAGGTGGTCCTTCAAACATGAGGGAAGCAACCTTTAAAGCCACATATAAATGGAAATAGAAGGAAGCATCTAGAGACACAAACTACATATGAAATGAGGAAGAAGTAAACTTTGTAAGAAGGTTTCAATTGGGATCTAAAAAATTCACATGTAAGCTTCCCTTTAAATTTTTTTCTTGTGGAAGAGTATACCAGTATGCATCCAAATGTCCTTATAAAGAAAATCATAAATAAAATGGAAAGAATGTTGCTACAAATAAGTTCTTTGATAATAAAAGATTTTACTCTAATGAAGATAGTCATAGCACATCCAATGACCAAGAAAATTTAGATTTAGATTATCATGTATGTATGGTTCTTGAAGATTAGGCAATAGATGAATCAGATAGTTGTGAGGTAGATGATTTAATGAAATCTCTAAAGGAGAATGATAAGAACAAGAATTCTAAAAAAGAGTTGGAATAAAAATAAAATAGTATGATTAAAGAAATATACATGTTGAACATGGAATTAGAAGTAATCAATAAAAGAACAGAAAGTATAAGAAAACAACTTCAAGAAAAGGAAAAGCATTGTGAAACATTAGAATCTAAAATGATGACCCTAAAGGAAGATTATGAGAAGATAAACAAATGGGAAAAAGCATCTGAGTCTATAAAGAAGATTATTAATTAACAATACTCTCCTTTGATCAAGAAAGGTGTTGAAAATAGCAACAAGAAGTGCTAAATATAGAACTGCTAAAAATAGCATTTCTATAAATATCATTTCGGGACACATTCCAATTTTAGTTAGTCCCTGAACTAAAATTGAGAATTAAAATTCGAATTTGATCTTAGCAGCTGTTTGAAAAATAATTAATTAATTCATCTTGAGTTAATTAGTTGGAGAAAATCAAACATGAAGTCTGTGAAGACATGCAACAGTTGTCCCCTTGATTGAGGAGATTAGGATGAGTTGTACTTTGAGTTGTAATTAGTTAGCTCAATTAACTGAGTTAAGTCCAGTTAGATTAGTTCCAATAGTTTGTGGAAATGATTGTGAGTTCAGTTAGTTAATGCATGCATGCATGTAACTACTATACTTCAGATAACTGAATATTCTCTCATAAATAACTCATGCATGTCAGTTCAGTCGGAGACCCATTTGAGATCAGATGATGGGACAATGTACTATTAGTTGTAGGAATATTCCATTGAGGATATCTCTTGCATGCAGAAGGAATTCATTCCTTGGAGATTGAGCAGTTACTTCTGAGTTTGTTGAGTTGTGTGAGAGGAGAATTTCACACAGGTGGCAACCAGAGGACCCAAGAGAAACTTCACAAGGAAATAGGAGGCTTGGAGGATTGGAGGAAGGCATATGTTGTGTCTGTTCAACCTATGAGCAGCATTGAGGGATTGTACTGAGAGCTGGATAGCTTGTGAGATAAATATTTATGTAATCTAGAGATATTTCCACTTGTATGATAATACAAATAGCGGGGTTTTTAGCTGAGGCTTTCCCCAGAGTATTATTCTGTGTTCATGTGTGATTGATTTCTCATTCTATGTTATATGTGTTCTATTTGATCTTGCTCAAAATCAATTAAGCTTCCGCAAGTTTGTTTGTAGAAGTAGATCAAGTATTTTGCTTTTGTATATTGCATTATTAGGTGATCTACAGTGGGAAATTCCACATGGTTTCAGAGCAAAGGTGATCAAAGCAAAGAAAAATACACAAAGAAGGGAGAAGTTTGAAGTTTGAAGTTCCTGATTATAGAAATTGAATTCTTATCACATCTCAAATTTCACCAATGGCTTTCAACGGTTTGAGACTCAAGTATGCCCTTGATGGCAGCTCAAATTATATAGCCTAGAAGGATTGCATGGAATCGATATTAGAGGACAATGGTTTGAAGGACTTCATTGATCAAGAAGTCCCCAAGCCAGCAGCTGCTAATGCCTAAGAATTGGCGGAATGGAAGAAATGTGTGGCTAGAGCGAGAAGGATCCTTCTTGAGGGAGTTCGAGACCACATTGTCTCGAGTCTCCATGGGATGCAGACATCATTTTCAATGTGGAAAACATTGAAGGATCTATATCAGAGCAAAAGCGATCAAAGGAAGCTTGCGCTGAAAGACAAGCTTCGAAAAATTAAGTGTGAAAAGGGCAACATGATCTCTACATATTTGAACAAGCTCACTACCTATAGGGATGAGCTTGGAAGTGTAGGGATCATGACAGCCAATGACAACATGGTGAGTCTTACTCTTAGTTTTCCTAAGACTTGGCATGGCTACCAAGACTCGATAAATGGAAGAGAGAAACTGCCAGATTGGGAACGACTTTGGTCAGATCTGATGTAAGAGGAGATAAGGAGAAGCACCAGAGATTGATCTTCATCAAAGCAAGATGATAAAGAAAATCTAGCCTTAGCAAATAAGGTGAGGAAAGGAAAGGGGAAGACTTCCCATTCCAAATAGATTTCTTCCCATGGTGGGAATAAGATTGACAAATTGAAAGTGAGATGCTTTCATTGTCATGAGGTGGGCCATTATGCTATGAATTGTCCAAAGAATATATATAAGAAGGGATCCTCGAAGGGATCAAATGGTGAGACACTGGCCTCATAGTTCGAATTGGATTTCACCCTCATCGCATGGATGGTTTCATCAATGGTGGGATGTGTTTGGTACCTGGACAGTGGAGCTTCATTCCACATGACCGGTGACAAGAGCCTATTCAGTACCTTGGAGGATAAGGACCTCCAGATGCGCATCGAGATGGGCGATGATGGAAAGTACCATGTTTCAGGTGAAGGTATGGTTTTGTTTCAGAGGGAGCATGGAGCTCCTCTCACCCTGACAGATGTAAAGTATGTGCTTGGTCTAAAGAAGAATCTTGTGTCCATCGCTATGTTGGAAGACAAAGGCTATGATGTAGTCTTTAGTAAAGGAAAGAAATTCCTCAGGCATATCGGCACTAGACAAACCAAGAGGATTGGGATTCGAGTAAAGAATCTCTACAAGCTAGAGGTAGATGACTGTGCTACATTGAGTTCCAAAGTGGAGTTGGTGCAGAGCCAAGATATTGGCAAGCTATGGCATAGAAGATTGGGCCACTTGTACTATGGGGCCTTGAAGATCATGCAACAGAATTCTACCAGACTTGCCAAAGGAAAATTAGAGAAAATGGATACATGCAAAGGTTGTACCTTGGGTAAGTATGCAAAATATTTCTTTCAGGATCGAGATAGTAGAGCTGGATCAATCCTGGAGTGAGTTCATATAGATGTGTGTGGACCATTCTCTACAGCCTCCCCCATTAAACAAAGGTACTATGTTATTTTTATTAATGATCTTTCTCGTAGATGTGGGATCTACTTCATGCAGAAGAAGGATCAAACCTTCTCAAGGTTTTGTGAGTTCAAAGCCTTGGTTGAGAAAGAATATGGAAAGAAAATAAGGGCCTTGTGAAGTAACAATGGTGGAGAGTGTGTCTCCCAAATGTTGAAGGACTTCTGTGCAGGAGAAGGAATTAAATGGGAGTTGGCGACACCCCATAACCCATAGCAGAATGGGGTGGCTGAAAGGAAGAATAGATCGATTGTGGGAGCAACTCGGATGATGCTGCATGACCAAAGCCTACCACTTCATTTGTGGGCTGAGGCATGCAATACAGCAGTATACTTGCAGAATAGAAGCCCGCATCATATATTGGGGATGAAGACGCCAATGGAGGTTTTTTCCAGGAAGAGACCAAATGTGAGTCACTTCAGGATCTTTGGATCATCGGTTTATTGCCATGTGACCAAAGATTCCCAGAAGAAGCTAAATCCAATAGCTGAGTTGGGGATACTTGTGGGGTACACTGATACACCCCACAACTATCGGGTGTTCTTGCCTATGAGTCAGAGGATAGTGGTACGCAGAGATCTAAAGTTCAACGAGCAGAAGGCCATGTAAGTTTCCCTTGAGAGGGAGCTCAAGTTGCATGAAGAGGAGGAACTTTTGGTTCCTAAGGAGGAGGAGCCTTAGGCTGATGCAGAGCAGTTGCATGCAGAGGATCCAGGAGTGGAGACATCCACTCATGCAGAGTCTTCCAGAGATGGGCAGAAAATCTCAAGGGAAGCTGATAGATTGGTGATGGATGCAAGAGAGAATGTGGGATAGCCATCCTCTCAGCGCATACAGAGGAGATCACCCGAGTGGTAAACTGGTTACATGGCCCTAGTAGGGGAGTGTGTAGAGACTGAACCTTCTTCCTTTGAGGAAGTTGAGCAGCAGCTAGTCTGGGTTGATGCTATGGTGGAGGAGTACGACTCCATCGTTCGGGACTGTGTTTGGGATGTTGTCCCAAGACCGGAGGACAAGCCAGTGGTGAGTTCTCGATGGCTTTACAATGTAAAGCAAGCAGCTGATGGCAGTGTTGAGAAACATAAGGCAAGGTTTGTTGCCCGTGGTTTCTCACAGGTCTAGGGGATTGACTATCATGAGACTTTTGCTCCTATAGCAAGGTACTCATCTATCAGATCGATGTTGGCACTATCAGCACAGATGGTTGGAAGATCCATAAGATGGATCTGAAGACTGCGTTCCTTAATGGAAATATTGAGGAAGAGGTGTACATAGAGTAGCTGGAAGGATTTGAGACCTTTGATCATGAGTTGCATGTTTGCCAACTCAAGAGAGCTTTGTACAGGCTGAAGTAAGCACCTCATTCTTGGTACACCAGGATCAACAACTATTTCACTAGGTTGGGCTTCACAAAGAGTGAAGCAGATGTGAACCTTTACCACATCATGGTGGAAGGTAAGCCATTGATCATTGTTCTTTATGTTGATGATCTGATATTGACAGGTGATGATTAGTTGATCAAGTCTTGCAAGGAGGACCTTGCAAGAGAGTTCGAGATGAAAGACATGGGTCTTATGCATTGCTTTCTAGGCATGGAAGTGTGGTAGAAGGATGGGGAATTGTTTGTGTCTCAAGGCAAGTATGCGAATGAGATACTCAGGCGATTCCACATGGAGAAGTGCAAGCCCATGCAGACTCCTCTCGCTGGTAACTGGAGGAAGGAGGATGCTACTTCAGGTGAGGTAGTAGCTACTACTGTTTATCAGTAGCTTGTGAGTTCATTGATGTATTTAGTGAACATACGACTAGATTTGTGCTTTGCAGTGAACCAGCTGAGTCAAGCTATGGTTCAACCTACCAAGCTATTTTGGAAGGTAGCGAAGCATGTGCTAAGATACCTCAGAGGAACAACTCAGTATGGATTGTGGTACAGACAAACGAAAGGAGTGAAGCTTCAGGGCCTCATAGATGTAGATTGGGTAGGGAGTCCATCAGACCATAAGAGCACTTCAGGAGGAATTTTCAACCTTGGTTCAGCTGCAGTTTCTTGGTACAACAGGAAACAGAGGTTAGTTGCACTTAGCTCAATAGAGGCTAAAAACATGGCTACTAGTCAGGCAACATGTGGGGCCATTTGTATGTGGAAAATTCTAGTTGGATTGTTTGGTTAGAGGATGGATCCAACTATGATCTATTGCGATAATCAAAGTTGTATCAAACTCTCTGAGAATCCAGTATTTCATGACATGTCCAAGCACATCGATATCCAGTATCATCATCTTCAAGATTGTGTGGTGAAGAGGATCATGTTGTTGCTGTATGTTTCGATCGAGGAGCGGGATGCAGATATTTTGACTAAGGCATTGTCAAAATGCAAATTCGAGTTCCATAGAGACAGGATTGGGGTGACAGATAATCCCTTTCTTGTTGAGAGGGAGTGTTGAAAATAGCAACAACAAATGCTAAACATAGAAGTACTAAAAATAGCATTTCTATAAATAGAATTTCGGGATACATTCCAATTTTAGTTAGTCCTTGAACTAAAATTGAAAATTAAAATTCGAATTTGATCTTAGCAGCTGTTTGAAAAATAATTAATTAATTCATCTTGAGTTAATTAGTTGGAGAAAATCAAACATGAAGTCTATGTGAAGACATGCAATAATTTTCCCCTTGATTGAGGAAGTTATCCCTTGATTAAGGAGATCAGGATGAGTTGTACATTGAGTTGTAATTAGTTAGCTCAGTTAACTGAGTTAAGTCCAGTTAGATTAGTTCCAACTGTTTGTGGAACTGAATGTGAGTTCAGTGAGTTAATGCATGCATGCATGTAACTACTGTACTACAGATAACTGAATATTCTCTCATAAATAACTCATGCATGTCAGTTCAGTCAGAGACCTAGTTGAGATCAGATGATAGGACAGTGTACTATTAGTTGCAGGAATATTCCATTGAGGATATCTCTTGCATGCAGAAGGAATTCATTCCTTGGAGATTGCGCAGTTACTTCTGAGTTTGGTGAGTTGTGTGAGAGGAGAATTTCACACAGGTGGCAACCAGAGGACCCAGGAGAAACTGCGCAAGGAAATAGGAGGCTTGGAGGACTAGAGGAAGGCATATGTTGTGTCTATTCAGTCCGTGAGCAACATTGAGGGATTGTACTAATAGCTGGATAGCTTGTGAGCTAAATCTTTGTGTAATCCGAAGATATTTCCACTTGTATGATAATACGGATAACATGATTTTTAGCTGAGGCTTTACCTATAGTATTCTTCTGTGTTCATGTGTGATTGATTTCTCATTCTCTGTTATATGTGTTCTATTTGATCTTGCTCAAAATCGATTAATCTTCTGCAAGTTTGTTTGTAGAACTAGATCAAGTAGTTTGATTTAGTATATTGAATTATGAGGTGATCTACAGTGGGAAATTCTATAAAAGGAACTGGGTATGATTATACACAATCTGATGACAAAAACTAGTATAATGTTGTTCCAGGGAAATCTTAATCAAGTCACACATCTGCTAGATCAAGGACAAGATCTGTTCCTAGGCACGAAGGATGGTTTTATGGATATTTTTTTCTCTTGTAATGCATTTGGACATAAGGCCACTAATTTCAGGTCAAGTATGCATAACAAAACTAGGAGATGAGATAAGTTCCAGCACATAATTAGAAATTGCCAGTAGATCTATAGGAAGAAGGAATATTAGTAAAAAAACGTAGGGAAGATTAACCCTATTGCAGTCCATTGCTTTTAAATCTTACTTCTGTCAATGAAAACACAAATAATGTGAGGTACTTGACCTCATGATAGAAAAAGATGATTATGAGGTCCCTAGGATCAGTGATGTATAAGTTCAGGGGGAGAAATACATTTATTGATAATGGTTGTATTTATAGTCATATTACAAACAATGCATCTCATGTGATAACAATGGAAAGGTATAGACCAAACATGATTAGGGGGAGCTGTAGTTATGAAAATTCAACATTTCACCTCATGTACACAGATCATACGAAAGATAGTGGCATATATATGTGAGTTCTAATTTAGAGAGTCATGTATGTTTCTTTATGATGAAGAAACAGTGGGACAGGCTCAGGGAAAAGTTCTGATATACTTCAGTTAGCTCTTATTTGGATTTTTGGTTCTAAATTGATTGATTACAGTTTGATTAATGTTATTTAGAAGTGGTTTTTTCTTTTATGAGTTGTTGATGCTTTGATGGATCTCTGATTGATGAAGTTTGTTTGATGTCCTTACTATTGGATGACTTGATATGATCAAACTTGAGAATAAATAGTTGGCACAAGTTTAGGGGTAGCATTTGTTATGCTTCTAATAATGCATTGTTGGCATTATGTTTTCTTGGGAATTCATTGGTACATAAGGATGCTTATAATTGTTGATGCTGCTGAAGATACACATGTTGCTGAAGTTTTTGAATGATGCTATGCTAATGCCATAATTCATGAGTTGCTTTTGGTGAAATTACGGATGATGCCTATATATTGTTTGAGCCACTGATAAATTTTTTTATGATAGAACAATCTCTGGTGATGATGTGGATTGATGTTCTTCCTTGCGGAAAGAACATGTAGATCTTGTTATCTCATGCTATGATTAATTGATGATGATATTCTTGTCATGCATGAAGTCTATAGATTTGTTCTTGGTCCTTACACCTGTTACATGTATATGTTATGATGCAAATGGTATGCTTCTAGAATAGTATGGTTCTAAGCGTGATGATATTTATGATATGGGATCACAGGGATGAGTAGTTGATGATGATAAATTACATATAAGGATTTTATGGATGATTACTTAAGTTCCATATTGATGAAGTGGTGTTGGTGTGACAATTCTTCTTGCATGAAGAACATGGGGCAAGAGAGTGATGTTGCTATAGGTTTCATGAAGACATATGCTAAATGATACTTGGAGACCCGGCATACTTAGTCACATATTGATGATGTTGAGAAATTATGCTAGCTTAATGATATGTTTGGCTCTCACATATGTTGATTGATGCATGAAAAGATATGTTGCTATGCTACAAAAGATACATATGTCTTTGATGAACATGGATTGAGGCTCTTCCTACTAATGGAAAGCACAAGTTGACTTTGATGAGGTCAAGAGCATGAGTTCATAGCAAATCTTATTCTGCATACTTGGTCACAGGTTGATTATCTTAAAGCTAAATTGTCTTATCTTACAAATTGATGTGTATATTTTTGTTCATGTTGTTGTTGACATATGCTTATCGTGAAGATCCTATATGCCCTCAGATGCTTTCCTGATCACTTATTCTATCTCTCTTAGCAAACCCCGCTGAAGAGAATAAAATAATTGATCACTCCGGTATTCTCTCCAAGTGGCCCTTAAGACTCCTCTTATACTTTTCCTCTTGACATCTCAACGGATGAGATTAAGTCCATAATCAATGGCTTAGATTAGATCTGGCTTGATCCATGTCTTTTGGACCACTCTAGCACAGATTCATATTAATAGACATTAATATTTTATTTTCCCTAAGTTTAGACTTAGGGACTCCATTAAAAGTATTAATTATTTTAATATATGCCGATCTGTTAAAAATCTAGCCAAACTCTTTCTGGGTATTAGAGGTCTCATGTGCCCTAACCTCTCCACCAACTTTCGTGGCTAGAGCACATATGATGCTACCCCAAATTAACATTCCCTCTTAGCGAGGATTGTGCTCTAGCAATACTCGTCACTAAGTATTACTCTGATCATCCGACATTGGTACCTATGTTGATGCTAGACCTTCCTGCCCATCATCCTTTGCACTGTTGCATCATGTACTTCTACCTGTGGTTCTACCACTGCCACTGCTACATTTATACTACAACACCCTCTGCATCCGTGCTATTGTTGGTCCTTTCTCCTAGCACTGCATCCGCACTGCGCCTCCTCTCATCATGCTGCATTGTGTTGCCCACTGCTGCACTGCAACTTAGTTACTAAGAAGTAAGTAACTGATCTCCCAACTGACCTCCCTATTGGCCTAGAAACACCCACTGATGTTGAAGCTCCCTCTACCACTAACAAGTGCTCCCTTTCTCTAACCTCTATGCTGCTGCAACAACTCCCTGCATCTCGGACCGTTGCACACCTCTCTGTGCCTTCTTGCACTGGTGTAACACTCATGTGCCTCTCGCACTGCTACAACCTGCTAGCCTCATGCTATCTCAAGACCCCTACATTGTAGCTCTCTCTGTCGCTCCATTCGCATCCATCTCTACCCACTCAGCCAATCCTGCTACTCCTCGTTGGGGCTCCCATAGAAAGGTCTAGTCCAAGAGGCTGAGTACCTTGAGGATCTTGCCCGTCATCACCTGTAGTCCATCTGCCTACATCTCGATGTCTCCCCACTTCCACTTAAGTGGTGTGTGTGCACTCAAGACACAATCATCGTCTATCAAAACTTCCTTCTCTGCCCATGCTGGCACTACCTTAGTCTCGGAATACTCTCCCTTACTCTTCTTCCTTGGGCACTGGGTCGTATAATGACCCATCTCCCCACAGTGGAAGCACTTGATCTTGGAGAGATATTTCTTCTTGTGCTTCTCCTACTTTCCCTCAGATGCTAGGGAGACATCCTCCTCCTCCTACTTGACCTTGATCCCTTTGATTCTGCTACCTGTCTTTGACTGCCGTCTGATCTCTTCCTGGCAAAGAGCTGCCCACATCTCGTCCCAAGGTGGGAGAGTCCCTTTGCTTAGGATACTTTGGACAAGCACTTCCCAATATTCTGAGATGACATTTAGGGCTGTCCTCACCATAGGCTCCTAATTCGGTGTCGCTCCTATAGCAGTCAACTATAACAAATTGATGTGTATATTTTTGTTCATGTTACAGTTGACATATGCTTATGGTGCAGATCCTATATGGCCTTATTGAGGTCTTTGGACTTGGTTATAAATGTCATATATGTCTCTTGATGTAAAGGTCATGTAAAGACCTATGTTATAAATCATTTTAAAATTCATGCATTATGTTCAAGTCATGTAATCCCATCATTTTAGGAATGTGATGTAATGTTCAATCAAATATGTAACCCAACTGTGATCAATGTAAGCATGAGTCATTGGTGATAGGAAAGGTCATGTCTAGTTGAGTCATAGAGTCATGTACTTCTTTGCATATCTTTGTAAACTTCAGCATGTGCTACGAGGGATCATAGTTAGTATTCTGAGTTCATTCTCAGTAAATCAAATCTATAGTGCTCATGTCAACAAAGGGAGAGAAGCCTTCATGCAGCATTGATAAGCCCTTTTCCCTTGATGTAAAAGTGGGAGAGTAACTTGGTGTTTGAAAAGTGTGGTGCTTAGCTTGATGTGTTTTACAAGTATTTACAGGTTGTGGTGACCAAACACCAAAGTGGTTGCCATCAAGTCCAAAGGGGGATATTGTTGGCATTATGACTAATGTGTTGTCCTTGATGGCAACTTATAGCAAGATGCATATTTGTTGTCCTTGATGGAAACCTACTTGGTAAAATATGTCAACATACTGGTAGTAGGATGAAAAAAGGCATAATAGTCCATAGATAGAAGAATGATGAAGGTGATGATAAGTACACATGGGTTCTATGGAGCAACGCTCCATACACACGCAGGTATGGAGAAGAGAAATCAAATACAATTTTTGCACCATGGTATCCTAGATACTAGAGATATTTACCATGGTATTGGCCCATAATAATGAGCATGACAACGAATATTTCATCCCATCAGGGAATACCATTGAAAGTACTAAGGATTTGACCCGTGGTATTGGCTAAGGCCTAAGACTTATAAGGAGATGGAGATAAAATCGTTTAGTTTGTAGGTGATGGATTATTAGTGAATAATTTGATTTGAAATAAATTTGCATTGGGAGTATGATGATGGATCAGATCCAATAGATCTGAAATGACTATACATTAAATAATTTGCTTATGGCTTTATCTGATCTTTGATGATATTGTTTTCACGTCTATTTGTTACTGTGTATGGATTTGATTGAAGTTCTGTTGTGTAGTGAAGGTATGAGTCAATAATTACAGATCTATATGCAGGTTTGTTTTGGAAAAGAAGTGTACATACATAGAACAAATTATGAGTAGTAGTGTATTGGTTCTACATTATGGACAGAACTGTATGTAGGCATCAAATATGAAAGGTGAGTACATACACGAAAGTGTTTTGTAAGGGTTACATACATATGCTAGGGTTTTGTTGAATATGATGTTTGATTAGCTTGATCAGTCTTGTTGTGTTTGTTGTTTTCTATCAATGAAGTCTTTCATGATGATCTGGGTTTAACAATAATGGTTGAGGTTGAATGATTTTTTGAATAGTAATGATGAGGCTATCAGTATGTGGCTCATAAATCTGTTATGTAAGTGATTCAGTGAGTATTTCAGTATGACGGTGACTCAGTTTTGGGGTCCAGTGTTTTGAGATCTGTATGCATGTATGCTTCATGGAGAGCATGTATATATGTGGATATTCTTAAGAACAATAGCATATAGATATATATATATATATATATATATATATATATATATATATATATATAGATATATATATTTTGATATATGGTTGATCAAGGTTTGTAGTGACATAATCTAGTTTCTGTGATGAACAATATGTGGATTGGTATTCTGGTGAATGGATTTACAGTGATATAACTACTTTGGTTGTTTGAGATTGATTTGGGTCTCAGATGGTACAATGATTAAGTGATTTCATATTATGATTGGCTTCAGTTTTGTTATTTGATATTAAGCTTAAATGATGGTAGTGTGTCTAGTTTGAAAATTTGATGAAATATGGCCTACAGATTTGATGTTTTGGTGCAGCTGGATCTAGTATGGAATATTATGAAACATGGTCCGCAAAGATGTTTAGGGTTAGAACCTTTAGTGAGGAAGTCAAAGCTTCCTTTCAGTGGTAGCTGGTAAATATGATAAGGGGGTTCGAGCTCCCTTCAGGTGGGTGCCGATAAATGAGATCAGGGGGTTAGAGCTCCCTTCTAGTGGGTGTTGGAGAACAAGAGAAGGTCACATCCTTCTACAGGTGGGTGCCTACATGCTTGTATGAGTATGTGCCAATACAATATTGTGAGACGTATTTTTGTATAATAAAAGGAAGACAAAGATGATGACAATGAAGGTTTTCTCCCACATTGGGTTTCCACCTAAAAATCCTGGTGTTCATGTGAGTTGATGTGTTAAGGTTTATTTTATTCTTACTGCACATTGTTACTACTTAATTAATGACTATTAAAGTAAAGATGATGAATTATCTAAAAAATAAGTTAATTGGATATACGCTAGTTGTCTACATAACAATCACGTACATACGCAAGTTTACTTTAGTATAGTCGAGTACAAAAATATGAATAAGAAAAGAAAATTTGAAGTGAATTTTAAAATACTGATTCATCTTCTCCCCCTCCCCCCCTCTCAGTGTTTTTCCCAACATGATGCCTTTTAAGTGAGATTGGTGTCTTATTATATATAGGCTTCACAAGGTGGTCCAATAACCCTTCATGAGGCCAAATTGCTCTTTCATGTAGGCTGGCTTGTTGCAATTCATTGACAAGGTCTTGGAGGGTCTTTTATGACTCAAAGAAGTTTATTTTATATAATACAAGGTGCCCAAATGATTCTTTTGAATTCATAATTCTATGACAAACCTAGAAGCACTCAATGCGTGTTTGATCTGCAAATAAATTTACCTTGAGCATGAAACCCATGCATAAATAATGAAATAATAAATTTATTTTTCTCTTTTGATCAAATACATAAAATCATGATTACAGTAGACATTATGAAGACCAAACCTAGTTACACATTTCAACATATTACACACTAAAAATGGACTATTCCTATGATTTCAAGCTTGGGCTTGCAATATCTGAGCATGATCTACTTAGAAACTTTACACTAGGTCTTTGCTCCAACATGCCATTCACAAACATTAAAAAAAAAATACATCAACTTATTTCCAAAAGATGCTTCTCCTACTACATATTTCTTGGATTAAGTGATGACACACATTCTTAGAACTAGTGTGACTATGGGTGGAATGAACTTAATAATTAGATGATATTGTCACATATTTTCTTTTTCCTATTTGAGATTTGTTGAATTTGATGCATTGAAGAATTTATGATAATTTCATTTGTCATGAGTTTGGATTGATGAGATCATGGTTGGGGATCCTTCAAAACTTCTACAACTAACTTTCGTTGATAAAATTTTAAGGTGTTTCTACAACAATTTTTTGCTCATAAATTTTTAAGGTGCTTCTAGTTTAGCAAAGTTCTAAATAATCCATTTCAAAAAACTAGTAAATTTTCTTGGTAGCTAACTATCGAGAGAAGTTTGCTGGCTTGAAACAAAGGATTGCTCCAATTCGAACCACATAGTGTAAAATATAATTTCCCCGACTTGGAATTCTTTGAGGATTTGTGTTGCAATTTAGTATGGAATGTTTTGCATACTCTATAAATAACCAATATCTAAAAGACCAACAATTCTACATTGGCCACAAGGGAAGGGCCAAGGCAGGAGAAATATACTATTCATAGGAGCTAACAAGACCATGTGAAAAACAAAGGAGTAGAAAGCTTTTAAGCTCCAATGAAACCTTACGAGAGGGGAGATTGCAGCAAGGCTTATGAAAGAAAATATTGGGACCAAAAGAGTGGGAAATTGAAATTGGAGAGAGATGAGTATAATGAGCTATGTTGGTAGCCATGGGGTAAAACCCACATTCATCCCAATAACATGCAAGAGGATGATCATGAGCTTCAGTGGTGGATTTGATATTCATGCAAGGGAGGCATAGTAATTATCCACTTGTTGACCATTTCGCATGGGTGGCATAGTAATTATCCACTTGTTTCCCATGACATGACATACGTTGATGCAAAGTAAAGACAATGAGGGAAGCACATGAGTCCAAGTAGTCTTTCTCTTGTCGATTTTTTTTTGGATTCCAAATCGTAGTCTTGATGAGGAAGTGTGTGAAGAAGCGATTTAATAATCATAACATAGTCTACAGTTTGATTGTTTTCACTAGTTTTACCCTTTGCAACAAAACATAGGATTTTGCAACAAAGCATAAGCTTTTGCAACATTATTAATGGTGACTCCTATATATACATTTTTATTCCTTTTCTGCACTTACTACCTTGATAATATGTTGATTTTTTTTATTATCATAAAATATTATAATAATGTAATAAAAATATTAAATAATTATAAAATTTATTTTTTATGGATTACACATGGTAGCCTGGATGAAGAAGGTTGCGAACAAAAAACCTAATAATTATTGCAAGTCTACACTTTAATTGTTTCCACAAATTTTACTCCTTCCAACTACACATAGACTTTGATTACTTATATATATACACATTTTTATTCCTCTTCTTACACTTACAACCTTAATAATATGCTCTTCTTCTCTTCTTCTTCTCTCTTTCTTTTTTTTTTTCTTTCTTTCTTCTATAAGATAATATAATAAAAAAATAAGACTTAGAATAATCTTAAAACTCATTTTTAATTTTCTTACATTTATCATATTATCAAAGGCTAGAGATTAAAAAGTCGATCCATATCTTCGATTCCTAACTTATTTAGCTGTCATCATAATATCAAAGCCAAGAGATCAAAAAGTTTTGATCCATATCTTCGGTTCCCAACTTATTTAGCCATGAGACAAAAAATATCAATGTCATCATAATATCAATGCCATGAGACAAAAAATCTTTGAGATTAGGGAGGAGGTGTTGAAGGTTCCAACGCAGCCCATTAAATAAACCCAATTGCTTGTCCCTTTCCATTAAAAATATGTCTTCTCCCATTAAAAAACTAAGAAATGGATGTCTAAGGAATTAAATGATACGCTCCTTATTCAAATCAAATAATTAATGTGAACTATTCCTCGACTCTCAATGACAAAGAATAATTGACAAATAATATAAAATTAATGACGAAGTATATTGATTCTTGAGCATGCCATACATTAAAATATGTTAGTGCCTAATCAAAGTCAAAGTATATCTACTGTTTAATCAAAGTCAAAGTATATCTACTGTTTAATTATCTACTGTTTAATTAGTTTACAAGCTTAACATCCACAATATATGGCTTTATATTTATCTTTCGGTGGAGAGAATAAGAAGTTTGGTTGAAAGTATTTTTGCTTTTATTTAAGGTTTAGTTTTCACCATCTACGTTGATATCATTTATATATTTTAATGCCTTATTATTTGAATTAATCTAATAATGACGATTCAATTTCTTAATAATAATATTTTAAATATGTATTAAATTATTTTAACATAAATCAAACTTTGTAAGTATATATTAAATTATTTTAAAATAGTTAAAATTAATATATTATTTATTTTTATCTGCTTCTTTATGTTTTTGATTCCAAGTTTTTACAAAGAGCTTTCATATCTAACGATAATATGACAAAATATATGATTTTACGTTTATCGTATTAGATGAAAGTATGAATGAATATATAAATTGTTTTCGATATTTTATTGGTTTTGTAATATTTCGAGACACATACTCTCAACAATACACATACTTATGGTAAGGTTTTTTAAGTAACCGTTTTAAACATGGGAAAATATGCATGTCATACTTAATTACATTAATAATTAGATAAAAAAAATTATTTGTCAAGTTGTCTGTGTCCTCTAGAGATGATTAATGGCTTAACCTTTGGCTTGAGACAATGTCATCTAGGGGCATCTAAGCCGTCAAAAACACTTGAGGATCACAACCGAATTGGGCCACAATGACCCCTAACATGACTAGATTTTCTCCCAGAAAATTTGAAACCAACGATCTGCATATCACAGGGTGGCTCAAAAATACACCCCATCACCTTCTATTCTATGCTCCACAGGCAACAATTAGATAAATTAATTTTTGAAGTAAAAATAACATAAATATAAAAGTTATTTAAAATTTAATAAAAATATAAAAATAAATTTTAACTATTTTTTTTTTGCTGAAGCAAGAGTCGTGCCTTCTATTTCATTAAATCAAACATAGTTTACAATATATACTCCTTTCCTTCCCATAGCGTGGTGTAAGCCACCAAAGAAAAATTCCTATATAATCTAGGCCCTCTGACCTCAAAACGTGCTTGCCACTCACGTTTGAGTACTATCAAAACCAAGTGATGGGAGTCGCAGGGCACAAGAACTCTCCCCACCGAAAATCGCACTAGCAAACCTTTATCCTGTCTCAAAAACACTACCGTCCATGATCCAACTTAAATCCGATGGTGGAAATGCTTATCGCTCCAAAAAGTAGCCAGATATTTAATCCCCCTGTCCCACCAAACCGCACGCACCATCTTGATCGTTGACCGGGCTTGCGGTGATCAGACGGTAGCGCTGATGATCGTACGCCTGAAATGATCGATATTTAATGTGCGACCAGGGTGGTTTTCATACCCTGCCCTCATCCACGTGTCAGTCGTTGTATGGTATCGCTGCCCTGACATCGAAACCGCCTTCCGCTTGAATGCGGTGCGACCACACCAAAACCACCCTAGAAGCGGTTTTAACTCCCAACGCTGGAAAAAAAGAGAAATGAGGTCGCCCGTACAGGGCCATCGGTAATTCTTCTCATCCTTTCCCCTAACTGTGAGAACCAAACTCCCGCCTCCAGGTATTTTCACTGTTGTGGTACTCATAGTTGCTGAGGCCGTCCCTGGCGAGCTAACTACCATTGACCTGTCTGACAAAAAATGTGAGTCCTGCATCAATATGCTCATTGCGTATTGTTTTCCTTAGTTTTGTTTTTATGCACTCCCTTATCCTCTTCCGCCTGGTTATGGCAAAGTTCTTCTAGGCCGCTTTGTGGCATTGCAAGCCAACCCAACGAAATTTTTCTATCCTTGTAGGTGACACCTTGGTTGGCTAGAATGTCCGCCAATTTGTTGGCCTTTCTCCAGACATGGACGAATCTAAGAGTGCGTAGTCCCTAAAGATGATCCTGATTTTTATGGAGCACCCTTGTTAACCTCCAGTGTTTTGTAACTTTTTCTAGCCCTGTTCAATGGCTAATTCTCTTGGCTGCATTGATGACTAACTCAGAGTCAGCATCTATAATCACATTTTGGTAGTTTTCCTGTTTCAAAAGTTCTAATCATTGCTCCAATGCCATAAGTTCCACCATGTTGTTGGTGGATTTTCCTAAATGACAATGGAAAAGGGAGATGATGTTTCCATTTTCATCTTGAAGAACTCCTCCAAAGCCCGTTGTTCCTGGGTTACCTTTTGATGCCTCATCGATGTTATATTTCAAAAAACCTTCCCAGGGGGGGGTTCCAGAATTCTTTAACCTTTTCCTTCATGTTTATTTTCCTGTCCATACCTTGTGGAATGAGCTCCTGCATATCTAACTGCTTGAGTATTTCCAACTCTATTTTTGAGGGAGGATTTTTGGGGAGATCCCTAACTGTTGTGCTTACTGTCTCTTTTAACTGTTTCAAGATTTGCTCCAGCAGGCGTAGAGAGGAATTCTTTTCTTCTTTGAAAATTCTTTTGTTTCTTTCTTTCCACATGTTCCATATTATGAAACTTGGCAAGAGAGCCCAAGCCAAGTTAAGAACTTCATTATCTGAAACCTTATTCCTCCAATTGTTTGGGGTGTTGGTTATACTATCTTTGTCTCTATCAAATTACTGGAAGAGGGTGGCAAAAAAATCCCATAACCCTAAGGTGAGAATGAAATTGTTGAGAAGATGTTCCATTGTCTACTCTTGTGCTTCACAGAGTTGGAATCTGGAGGGTCCTAGCGTTCCCTTCTTTCTAATATTGTCCCAAGTTAGGATTTTCCAGTGGTGAACCAGCCACATAAAGAGTTTGATCTTCATCCAAATTTTGCTCCTCCATAGCTTCTGCCAAATTCTGACTGGAGCTTGGGATTCTAGCCCCAGGAGGATACCTTTTGCTTCCTTAATATTGAAGTTTCCCTCTTTGTTGTTATCCCATCTGAGTTGATCTTGTACTTTAGTGACAAGAATCATCCTCTTATCCGACATCCACTTTAGGTTCTCTGCTCTCTTGTTGAGGGTATTGTCCTCTCTACCATCTACTTTCTTCCATGTTCTCCATTTTCCTGTGTTGCGATCATGATCCCAAAAGTCCTTAACTTTTACTAAATCTTGGTTGTCTGTATCTTGCTTGAGGCCCATAAATTCCTCTTTCAAGAGTGCTGGTTCTTGTTGCCATTTATCCTCCCAGAATAGCGCAAGATATCCATCTTTGATTTCCTAGAAACTGTTTTTTGAACCACCCCTCTATTCTCCCAGGCCTTGTTCCATATGGGAGAGCCCTTTATATTTCCAGTCATTCTTATTAGCTCAGAAAAATGCCAGGAGCTGGCATATTTTTCCTTCCAGGTGCTTGCCCATTGAGCCTTACGATCCCTAACCCATCGCCACCAAAGCTTGGACCCAAGAACCTTATTGAGAATCTCTCGATCATCCAATCCTAGGCCTCCTTCGTTCTTAGGTTTGCATATCTTTTCCCATGACACTAAAGCCCATTTTTTCCTGGTCTCCTCCTTGCCCCAAAGAAAATATTTTTGTATATTTCTAAATTGCTATAAGACTCCTTTTGGAACTGGGAGAGATGATAGCATAAATATTGGGATAGCTTGAAGCACGGCCTTTGTTAGGACCAGTCTACTAGCCAGATTTAAAGACCTGAATGTCCATTTTCTGACCTTATCTTGCATCTTGATGATTGATGGTTCCCAAATGATCTTATGCAGAGGTTTGGCTATTAGAGGAACTCCCAAATTCTTAGAGGGGAGGGATTCTCTTTGAAAGCTAAGGATTCTGGAGATATTCCTCTGAATGGCAATGTGAGTGTTAAAGAATTTTTTTTTTGATTTGGAAAGATTGACCTCCATACCTGTTGCCATTGCAAAGTCATTCAATATTTGTTTGTAAGAAAGCGCTTCCTTAATTGTGGGGATTCCCTGTAACATGGTATCATCCACAAACTGTTGATGGGTCAGAACTTGACCATTCTCTGATAGTTGGAGTCCTTGAATTTTTCCCATTACCTTGGCCTGCTTAATGGACCGCCCCAGCCCTTCCATCATGAGGATGAAAAGAAAAGGAGAGAGTGGATCACCCTGTCTGAGTCCTCTAGAAGGAAGAAAAAATTCAGAGGGAGAGCCATTAACTAAAATTGAGAAGCTGGAGGAAGTCACCAAGGCCATGACCCATCTGATCCAATTATGATCGAAACCAAACGCGCTGAGCACCTTCTTTATATATGTCCAGTTTAATTTTTCATAAGCTTTGGCTATGTCTAATTGCATTATCATTCCCGCTTTCCTTTTGCTAGTTAGTGTGTGCACTACTTCGTGAGCTTGAATGATGTTATCTAGGATTTGTCTGCCTTCCACATACCCAGATTGTTCCCCCGAGACCAGCGTAGGCAGCAAAGGTTTGAGTCTGTTGGCTACCACCTTGGAAATTATCTTGTATACTACATTGCATAAGGCTATGGGTCTGTACCTCTCTAGCGTTTGTTCATTATCCTGTTTTGGAATTAGGGTGATGAAGGAGGTGTAGAGAGCTTTCAAAATAGTTGTACTTAGCCTTGAATCTTCCACAACCCTTACGATATCCTCTTTGACAATATTCCAGCAAACTTTGAAGAAATCCACATTGAATCCATCTGGACCTAGAGCTTTGCCATTTTGCATTTCCTTGAGTACCTCACTGACCTCCTTTTCAGATACTAGTCCGTTTAAATTACAGTTGTCCTCTTTGGACACCAACTTAGGGATATGTTTAGTAAAGTCCTTGATGAAAGGTTCCCTTACTAAGACATTTTCCTGAGCAATACCTCTGAAGTGTCTAACCAACACAACTTCTATATCCTCATGGGATTGGTGAATCTGCCCGTCCTCGTCCTTGATCAAAGATATTCTGTTGTGAGTCCTGTTAGCAATGGTGGAACAGTGGAAAAATTTAGTGTTGCACTCTCCTTCCTTTAGCCATTAAACTCTTTATTTTTGTTTCCAAAAAATTTCTTCTTGCTTGCACAACTTTCCCCATTCTAGATGATGTTTCTCTACCTGATCATTTTTTATTTTATCAAATCCATCCTTGATCAAAGCTTGGTTGAGCTCCAGAATTTTGTTTTCAACTGATTTCTTACCTGCAAAAATATTTCCAAATTCATTCCTGTTCCAGTCTTTTAGTTTCATTTTAATGTGCTTTAATATTTTGTGAAGCAGGAACATTGTTGATCCTTGAATCTGCAAATCTTCCACCCACCATTTTTCTATGTTGCTGTTAAAATATGAGTGTGAAAGCCAGATATTTTCGAATCTAAAAGGTCAGTTTCTTGGGGTGCCTATGCCTTTGATCTCCATTTGAACCAGCCAGTGATCTAAGCCTCCATAAGGTAGAATTTTTGCCATTATTTCCTTGTCTAAAAGCATGAGATCTTCAGAGATCATGAATCTATCTAACTTGGAGGCTACCTAGGAGTCCCCTCCTCTTTTGTTATTCCATGTGCAAAAGCCATTGTTTGTCTCAACGTCAACAAGCTTCATGCTTTCTGAAAAGATTTGGAAGGTTGAGGAATCTTTATTTAAATCTCTTGTAACTCCTTTTTTCTCCGAGAGCAATCTAATCATATTGAAGTCTCCTCCTATGACCCAAGGTAACCCTACATGCCTGGCCCGAAGATCCACCAAGGAGTTTATAAACTGGATTTTGTCATCTAGCCTTTGGGGGCCATAAACATTCGTGACTAGATAAGTATCCCTATCCCCTACAGGCTGTATGACTATTGATAAATAGTTCCTTGATGCCTCCGCATCAATTATTCCAATATTTTGGGGATTCCAGAGAGTAAGGATACCCTTTGCTGTGTTTTCAGCTTTAACTTCCAAAAACTCAAATCTGCTAAGCCATTTACTATGGATTTGTCTTAACTTTTAAATATAGCATTTCGTTTCTTAGACAAAAATTATATCCAGGGCTGCTTGTTGCATTCTGTTATTCAACATTTATGTTTTCTCTTGTTTCCGAGACCTCTAATATTCCAAGTTGTGAACTTCATAATTAACAATTGGTGAAGGAGTAACTGGTTAGATCTTTCATCTTACCTGATTCTACCATGAGCTTGCCACATTCTATCAGGAGCTCGTTCTGCTTTTTCCTGCCTCTTTTTTCCGGGATTTCTCGGTGCTAACCCTGGAGTTGTTTTTACTACTTTCCCTCCTTCATTGCTCTATCTTTGAGTGTTGTTTACTTCCTCCAAACCCTTGGCCTGAGTTTTCCATAGGAATAACTGTTGTATTCTATTGATCTCTTCTTGTGGTAGTGATTCTACCCTGCCCATAGTTCCCTGATTCAAGAACCCTTCTAGATCTAGGTTTTCTCTGTCAAGAATCTCTTGTAGCTCATTGTCTTCCATTTCCATCTCACTCTGGTTCATTTCCTGATCCATTTCCAGTTCTGAATCACTCATCATGTTTCCTTTCTGTTTTTCATTTTCCTGTGTATGGTCATTATTTTCTTCCTTGTCCCTCTGCTCATAACCTTCCTTCATTACTTGATCTTTTGCTGCTATCTCTTCAAGAACTTGGAACTGATTTTGACTAACCTTTTGCCCTCCCGCTTGGTTTTGCTTTGGCCCTTTTTTGCCACTTTTTCCTTTATGAACTACTTTGTGAAAATTGTCTATGTCTTTCGCTGTGTTAGTATTTCCTTTGATTTCTACTTTAGTGAGAGGGCAGTCTCTTAGAAGGTTCCCATGTTCATGGCATCTACAACATCTACGGCATCTAAATGGAATATGCTCATAGTCTACTGTTTGCACCCATTCCTCATCAAAAACCTCCAAGATAACTTCATCTGGAAGAGCTCCAAATAGATCCATCTCCACACAAATCCTTGCAAAGGACGTATACTTTCCCCTCCTTGTGGCTTCGACAACTTTAACAAACCTTCCTAATTTATTGCTTATGGCAGCAAGCAATTCTATTTGCCAATAATCAAGAGGTAGAGAATAGAGTCTTATCCAAACTGGGACTGCAGTAAAAGTTTCCCTCTCCGGAACAAAATTCATTCTCCATGGCCTCATATAGAGTCCTGTTGTTGCACAGAAGTAGGGCCCGCCTTCAAACACTCTGTCTTTATCCTCAATGTTGGTAAACACTACAATGAAGAAACCCTTGGACCCTAGATGAAGATCAATGCTTCCTTTAGGCTTCCAGTGGTATCTGATCCAGGTTTGTAATGCTTTTTCAGATGGCCATAGCCCCATGAATTTGCATATGATTGCATAAGTTTGCATGTGCTCCCTGTGCGCCTGCAGCTCTGGATTATTTAATACTACTCTAGGAGTGATTTCAGCCTTGGGTTTGCACGGTCCCTTCTATTTTTTGTCTGTTGTTCCCTATTTTTTGTCATTTTCCTCCTTGTCTTTTGTGCTATCATTCTCCTTCGAAATGGAACCGTCTGTTTCCTCTTCCCCGTTTCTCCTACCTTCTTCAGCATTACGTTTGCCTCTCTCCAGAGGTTTCTTGTACTTGTTGGCCACCACCTCCTTGTAGGAGGGAGAGGAGCTCCCTCCTCTATGCTCATCCATGGGGAAAATTCCTTAGAAACCCTCAAACCCTAGCCGCTCCCTCGTCGCTCCTGCTCTCCTGTATTCGGGAAAAAATCCAAATCCGATCCTAGATTTTAACTAAATTAACTAAGTAGAAAGAATAAATTTATTTTGCAAAATGGAAAATAATATTGAAACATTATTATATTTAAATTTAGTAATAAAACAGGGATGGTAGGAGGGGGAGAGGTTTTATTTATTCTCGATGGAACACTGGTAACTCGATACTCATGGGGACTAGGTATAATGACTAACAATTAGGTTGAGTTGTATGGTCTATTGGTAGGAGTGATATTGGCTAAAGATACGAATCTACCAAATATCATGATCCTAGAGGACTCTCTCATTATGATCCAACATCTTAAAAATGGTTCCTAGCTAAAAGAAAACCATCTCAAGTTTTTTCTTTAGAGAGTTTATGAATCTTGGATGACATCCAACAAAAATCCTTCTACCATGTGTTGAGGCACTAGAATGTAGAGGCAAATAGCCAAGCCAATCTGGCTTGTCTACTCAAAGCTTGGAAAATTGATATTAATGGAATTTCATATCAAAGAGACATACCTTGACACCTCCCCCCTTCTCCTTAGCATAATTTATGATCCATCACTTATACTTAAAATTTTGTAACAATTTTTTGAATTCTTATTAAAAAGGGTGATGGCATTCAATTGGACATCGTGGCAATCCTCGTAGAAGGGCCACATGAATCTAATGTAATGTCAAACCTCCCACATACAGAGAGTATAAAGAATTGATGACAATCATCAGTTGGCGAGGTCCTCCCATTAGATTTGGTAATGGTTTCAATGGATGGAGAAATTAAGAAGAGTAATGGTATAATTAATGGAGAATCATGGGAGTGGCCTCCTCTACTACTTAAATTTATGGATCTCAGCCATCCCAACATTCATGGAATTCCTCGTCTGAGCAATCTCAAGTCCCATTTACATTGGCAGGGTTTGAATTATATGTTACTTTGTAAAAAATCTACATTCGTAACCTTTTTTCCTTTAAGAATATTGTTGTACTCAACTTGGAGTGGTAATCATAGTCACAGGGGAAATTTAGGTAGACTTTTTGACTTTAGGCAATTTGGAATTCTTCTGTTAGATGGAGCTTGTCATTGCTTAGAATCCTTTATTGATCATCATTCTACATAGGTAGCCTCTTCTCTTTTTTCCATCAATCATGGTTTGTATTCAAAATTTCTAGTTAACTCCCCCTCTAAGCATCCCTATATCCCCCCCTAAAATTTGCATTTTCACTTTGGTCCTTGACATTTGATATATTCCTTTCTTTGGATTCTTTCCTAGTGTTTAGAGTCTTGTGAGCCATTGTGGAATTTGGCACTAAACACCCTTGAGGCCCTTTGTGCCTTCATTGTTTTTCAGTCCCTTGGTAGTTAGAGATTGTTCTTTTCTTTCATCTTTGTTACTCGAATTCTAGGTGCTCTATCCCTGTTTTGTGCCATTGTTACCCTAGAGTCACTCATAGTTTTCCTTCATATTGTTTTGAAGTGGTTTTGTTAGTGGGTGTTCAATTTTTATTGGCCTCTTCTTCTCCTTTGGGCTACAATGAAGGCTCATAGTGGGAAAAACAAGGGAGTAGGGGGGAAATATAGATGTTTGAATTGCACTCAATAGACTGACTACTTGAAAATGGATATCATAAATACTAAATTGAAGCTACAAGAACACGAACAATACTCAATCTTAAGGAGGAAATCCAGGATATTAAAATAAAATTGGCATGTCATGATGATGAAGTGGATGCCCTTCATTAGCAGATCGAGACTTTGTACGCTCAACTCTCTACTAGGAAAAGCCACAATTCAAAATCACGCACCTCTAGTAGGCATGCATAAAAAAACTTCTAGAGCTCAATAAGCCTTTGGATGAGGCATCCCACCCATTTTACTGATGTATTCTCATTGTAAATGTGTTTTCTTGCTAGGTCAATCTTGTAAACTCTTCTCCTTATGTCAGTCAATTTCAGTAACTCCTCCAGCTAAGATTTTGGTGATAGTAATAAATTTCTCTCTAGAGGATCAAATCTCAAGAGCAATAATTTACCCCACTTCTCAAGTAACTGTTGCGTCTCGGAGCAAATTTTAATACAAAATCTACTCATTTTTGTATTAAAAGATTTAGTAATAAAAGACAATTAAGATATTATGAAAAAGTGATTTACTTTAAAAGCAATAATATTTCTTTATTTTGAGTATTACAATGTTAAAATAAAAATAAATCCTCACAAAATTTATATTAAAATATGATTTTTAACATTTTTTAAAAGATTTAAATATGTTCACATTAATTCACAATTTTAAAATATTTGTTATAATATTTATCTTTTTTAAAAACAATTTCATATATTTGTTAAAGGTAAATATGGAGGAGAGGTTGTAATGTAGTGTTACATTTAAAAATAATAAAATAATATTTATATTAACAAATTAAAAAATATTAATAAATAAAAATAATTAATATTATTTATAGATATTAAGGAAACAAATATTTCAATGTTGGTAATAAAAAAATACTTCATTGTTAACATTAACTTTATATTATCTTTATTTTTAATTTAAAAAGGACGTGTCAACTCCACTTTGAGAACGGATGGAATCATACATTGCCCTCATACTCGACTACAGAATGCGACTCTTAGTGCTATAATATATTTCAAATATTTTACAATGAAAATTATTATTTTCTTCATTTGAAAATACTAATATTTTTCTAATATTATTGGATTATAAATAATATGTAAAACATGTCTATTGTGGGTAGCTCAATTGGCGATCACCTTGATAATGAAGTGTTATGTTCTATGAAATTCCAAGTTCAAACCCCCCTTGTGGGTCAACCAATAAAAACTAAAAGTTGATGTGAAAGAACAATTTTTTTCTCAATTATAATGATAAATGCACTTCTAAATTTTGTTTACCTTTTCAATACATTCTAGTGAAGAAATATAGAAATGTGAATCATTGATTTTTTATTATTCTTGTGCAATTTATATGTATCCTCCAATCAATTCATAAATTCACAATATGTTCATGCATTACACACACACACACACACACACAAACTAATTTTTGTATTAGAAATTTCAAATAATTAGAGCGGATTTTTTTTCTTACTATTTTTGATGTGCCACTCATGAAACCACTCACACACACACACAAAAACTAATTTTTGTATTATAAATTTCAAATAATTAGAGTGGATTTGTTTTTCTTACTTTTTTTGATGTGCCACTCACGAAACCAAACCAATGACATAAAAGTATAGATTCTAAAAGAAAAATTGAACCATAATTCACAAATTGAGACTTGAAATTTCACTCTGAAATTGTTGCCCTACCATGGGGGAAACTAACAACAAAACTCAAAAGGTGCAATATTAGAATTACATAATGTATGAGAGAACACACTAGTAAAACTAAGTATAAACTCAAAAACATGGTTCCAATAGTTCGTAGATGAACATAGAAAACTAGAAATTAAAAAAATGATAGATAAGAAACATTAGCTTCATGAGGACAAAGAGGTGTCTATATTGATGGGTTTTCCCTCGACGTTGCATGGCGGGGGAGTTGAAGAGTTGAGATGTGAACCCATCTCTAGCCTAGCTAGGCTTCCTTCCACGTCCAACATGAGGTCCTTGAGCTCATCTAGATAGTGCATGAGGTTCACCTGGGTCTACCTTCTATCTACAAGAATCTTTCCCAACAATAGCTTAACATGCCAATAGAGGTACTTTGTGAAGGTAATGGTTCTATGTTCGTCATGAATTTCCTATATCAAGAATCTAGGGAGCAATGCCTACCATGACATCGGAGTCCAAAACGTCCTTCATTTCCTAGCAAATTTCCTCCTCAACCAATTGAATTTCCTCCTAAATATTAGGAGGGCTATGCTCTTGAAAGCTACTTACAAACACGAGGGCTTCACCGGGGGACCAATACCATACCACATATGTTCATATTGTGGCATATATATTGAGGAAAAAATGATATAATATATTGAGCATATAATATGGGGTAAAGGAATTTTATGTTGGCAGGTATAAAAGGAGCTCAAAGTTAATGAAAATATATAGAGTAGTATAAAAAATGTTAATGAAAGAAATGGATACCTACAATATCTAGTGAAAGTAGGGGTTTTTTAAATAGGTAAGGTGCATTGTGTTCGTCTTGGTAGGGGGTTAAATAATGTGATTTTTAAATGTATTTTCCAATATGTGGTCAAATTAAGGGTATTGTTTAATATGCCACCAACACACAGGATATGTCAGATGTTCATTAAGTGAATCCCCTCTGCTTACAAGAGACTTTGCTTGGAATTGAGCTCTAGAGACACCCATCACTCCTATTATACCTCCTCCTCTGTGGAAACATGTTTGCTAGTGAATCATTACTACTAGAGGCATTAAGACACAATTGAGGCCTAGTTGGAGCTAAGTTGGGAGCTTCAAGAGCCAATGATGAATTTTTTTACCAATACGTTGTATCATGAGGAATGAATCATCAAATGACATAGAGCTATTCCCTTTGCTACGAAAAAAACCACCAAAGGCGAGGAGAAAGCTAGATGGTTCGAAAGGGACCCTGCACTTGAGGTACTACGTAGTGATTGAAGGTCATGGTAGACAGAGGGAACAACTAAAGAAGGTGAAGAAGAAACAAAAGGATGGTGAGAGGGTTGTGAAAAGGAGGAACATGGTTGATCCTTCAATCCATGCAATGGATCTAATAAAAACGATGTGCCTTAGAGCCTCTACCACCTTCCTTGGGAGTTAAGGGATCATTAATACACCAGTATATTATGGCACGTAAAGAGGTGGGGCAATAAGGGATCCGTCTTATCAATCTCTGCCCCCATTAAGCCTATAATAATAACCCCATTAGTGCTCTTGCATTTTATACTTATATTCTCTACTAAACTTTTAATATTTATACATTTTTAATAATATATAGATATTTTCTATTATTTTATAAAAATGGTTATTAATTTTATTTTTAAAAAATAGTAAAATGTTTTCAATTTTTAATTTTGTATATTATGATTTTTTAATTTATTAAAAAAAATAAAAAATTCTATAATGTAAGCTTCTATAATTTTTCATCATGCTTGTTTTTTTCTAGATATAAACTGTTTATATGAGAAGAAATGTCCAACATTTTGGGTGGATACTCCACCCATCATTAGGGGCAAAAAAAGTGAATGACATTTTTCAAATTAATCAACACCCAATTTCACTATGAAGCTCATGAGAATTAGTTCTTATCTTGGCAATATTCATTTTCTTCTTTCCTTTTTCCCTCTATCTCTTTATTTCCATAATTTATCCTTAAATTTAGAAATAATAATATTTTTAATAGTATTTTGATTCTTCAAGATGTCCTCCTCCTTTATTGACGAATGGTTTAGCCAAGACTGGGCATCCTTATGCCACCCTCACTTGAGCCAAAGGTGTGGGTTTTAGTAAGATTTATTGATCTGGATTGGATCATTACATTGATTTTCATCCATTTCTATGCTTTCAGAGTGGAAAAAGTGGAGGAATCAACTAACAAGGCCCTTTTTAGCAATGGGACCCAATCTGGAAAATTGAGGTATGAAACCTTCCGGGAGGATTTTGAGGCATCAAACAACATATTTTGGGGGAAACAATTAGTCTCTTTCATGAAACACATTTTACCCTATTCTACACACATATATCTTTCCAAATACACAAGAATTGTGTCAATCGGATTTTGTATGTGGACGTTATGTCACCCAAAAGTTGACCTTCTTGTTTTCACCATCATAATTTGAGAGGATGCCTTGTCATACCCCATTATTATGAAAATGGGTCTAGCCACATGATTATGATGAAAAATACTCTAACAGAGTCTATATTTCAACTTTGGTTAAGAGTTGAGGTAGTCAAACCTAACCACTGGCAGGCTATCGAGTTGTGTTATAACTAGGCCAGTAGGAGGAAAAGGGGTTCCATTCTCTTGATTGGATTTGTTCCATAGCTGAGAAAAATAACCGAGAGAAAAATGAGATAGAGAAAACATAGTGGATTTTTGCATTGTAGTAGCCCATAGGCCACAGGTCATACTTCTTTGTACTTGCAGATATTTTCTATTCAGAGAAAGAGAGTAGAGTGACCTCACCTTCCAGTTGTGTTTTTCTCCTGAAAGGGTTTCCCATGTCATATCTTGTGTCAAATGTGTGTGTGAGAACCTTTATTTCATTGTTCTCTATTTTCTACATAATTTTAATTCACATGCATGCATACACTATTAAAAATAGTCTACATATCTATAAATATAAATAGAAATAAAATTGGAACAACGTAGATTTTGGATTTTCAAGTATATTTTATCAGATCTATTGTGAAAAACTGTCCACTAGAATATCCATGAGATTTTATAGTTTAGTTATAATATATTTGAGGAAAACTATTGGTGTCCAAGTTTTATCATTTCTTATTATACATAAAATACCTAGTTGTAGGCATGCTTTCAATGGTGGAAAGTCTTGCTTCAATCAAGATGATAGGGAAGGGAGTATTTCCTTTAATCTTGAGGTTATACATTATAATCTACTTTTTGATTTGTTCAACATTCCTCCACAACTCTTTGGATATATTGCAACATCAAACCTCACATCCATATAAAATAACAAGAGTGATGAGCCTTAAAGCGGATATTTTTTAAACCCATATCCAAAGATTTATCGACTTGTAATTGTTTTCAAGCTCATAGTAATCCTTTTGTCCTTTGTTTATCCTTATCTCAATGTTATTATTCCAATTGAGCTTATGATGGATGTTGATTCCTTGATGTTTGTATGAAGGAACTTCCTGCAAGGATTTGTTGTCATAAATGAAAGTATCATAGCTGATCTCTTTGGATTTGATTACCAGAACTTTATTTTTGTTGGTATTAACAATCATACCCATCTTGGAGAAAACATCTTGGAGGATTTTGAGTTTCTTTCCATAATTGTAATGGATCCTTACTAAAATAACAATATTGTTAGCATAAAGGAGAATAATTATAGCCATACTAGTGAGTGTAGGGCCAACCCAATGTTCATCTTCCAAACAATCTTCTAGCTTATCAATGTATATGCCAAAAAGGGCAGGGGATAAGAGACACCCTTGATTGAGTTTGATATTTAATTTAATTGATTGTAACCAACCATCGATGGTCCCAAGATTGGAAATAACATTCTCATATGCCCTTGTCAAAACAAACCTTATCTCTTCTATCCTCTTTCATATATTTGATCTAGGAATAATGTCAAAAGTTTTTCTAAAGTCAACAAAACAACATAAGAGATCAATTTTATTATTATACCCTGGCAATTTCAATCTTAGGTAATTGAAAACATAATGATGTGCCAAATTTTAATTTGTTACTATTTAACCAATAATGGATCATAATCAAATAATAAATTTTGTTGAAAAAACATTAAAGCTATTAATTTTTGTTTCATATTGAATTTTAGTAATAAATATTACATTTTAGGCCTAGACTCAAAATTTCCTTGAGGGGAACATTAACTATATATTTTTGTTTTGGTACTTCACCATAGACATAGGGTGGAAATATTTTGATTTCAATATGTTTATAAAACACTCTTCCTCTTCCAAGGAACAAGATATGAATAATCTTAAAGAGGAAATGATGCAAATGTAGCTGAAGCAAAACAACTAGTTGGTGCACTCACTTTCACAATCGACATCTTAATTGATTAGAAATTGAAGCTTCAACAAGCTAACAATGAGATTAATAGCTTAATACTACAAATTCAATAGATCCAACATGCTACTGTTGTGGGTAATTATTCCTCTATTTCTTAGTGTTGTTGGGTTTTTCCTTCTGAATCTAAATGTGTTCACTCCTATTATAGAGCAAGGTACCTCCTAGGAAGAAGGAATTATTCTATATAATGTATTTTCTCTATAAAAGTTTTGATTTACCTAATTCTAGGGGTATTTTTCCAAGTATATACTACCCGATATATAGTGTAGTATTTTTGGTTTTAAAGCTATGTCAATATTACTAGCACTACAAACAATTGGTAGGTGATAGACAATCTAGCTAAATTTTAGATAATTGCATCCATAGATGCAAATTTTATCAATACAAAATTCTTAGTTATGATTAATATGAATTTTATAGTTATGATATATATATATATATATATATATATATATATATATATATATATATATATATATATATATATATATATATATATATATATATATATATATATATATATATATATATATATATATATATATCTATATATATCTTTTTGAACATAAATTGTTTAAAACAAATTTAATAAATTTCCAATTTGTTTTGAAAGAAAAACAATCATTTATAAACCATAATAAACAATTTCACTAGGACAATGTCCCTAGATAAAATGTTTTTATTTGAATTTTAAGAGGCCATTTACAAAGTAAATATATATATAATATAGTCCTTGCATACCTATCTTGACGAGATATTAGAGTTAATGCCTGCCTACCCATGCCAGGCATATTTGTGGTAGGTATGGTCTTTTGCAGATAGGTTCCCTTATAAAGCATATATGTGGGAGATATTCTCTCTCTCTCTCTCTCTCTCTCTCTCTCTCTCTCGCTATATATATATACACTAGATTGAGAGAATGGAATTTCACCAACATGAATAGGTCATTTTTCTAAGTAGTCACTATAACACCATGAATGTACCCAAATATTTACTTGTAGTCACACGTCACTGTGGGGGCCATTATCACCATTAATATTGATAGCTAATACTAATTACTATGGAAAAAAAATCGCTATGCTAATCAATAGCGGGTGTTAAAACCTTCATCGTTGATACTACTTGTAACATCCCCCGGTAACCTTACATGAAAATGCATGGAGTTAGAATTTTTTACACAATTTACCCACATGTAACTATCCAAATTACAATTCTAGATTCCTTGTTAACCATTAGACATAATATTCATCATTACATACAGTAACTTTAGTAAAATAATATTAAGTTACATAACCATTAACAACCACTGTTGTCGCATATTAACATAAACTTTCTGATGTAAGCTTGCATCATTTTCTTGATTCCTTTCACTATATTATTTAATAACATACTTGATATTATAAACATTACCTCATTCAAGGAATCCACATGATAAAAGTGGCACAAAAGACGACCATATCATTAGACATCGATATAACCTGGAAGCCCCATAGGGTGAAAACCAACAAATGTTTAATTTTATTATTAAACACTCATGAGGTTGTTCACCCATCACCCAATGGCTTATAAGGGAGTCTATCACTTAACCATTTTCATAAAATCTAGCTTAAATCTATTACAATCATCATGATATCATTTACCAAAAAATATTTACCTGCCACAATGTTAAAAATGAACTATCCTTTCCACAATTCACCATCCTTTCTTGCCATTGTTGTTGTCAGCACACTTTCATATCATTATTAGATAAAACATTAATCAACCAATAATCAATCTTTATTAGTGACACTTCAATATCTATTCATGTGCATACATATAATATAAACAAAATGTCATGAAATGCCTTCTTTAACACCATTGCAAATGAATTAGTAACAAGCATATCACTATCAAGCGTCATCTTTCCAACAAAACTCTAACATAATATTGCATGCACTTTCATATTATTTCCAAAGGAAAGCTAACATACTAGATATTTTTCTTGTGCATGCAAATGCATAACAATATTTTAAGAGAACTAGCCCAACAAGCAATTTTATTTGTGCCTACTATTATGTTTTATTTTCCAAAGGGATCAAATCCATAACATCCATTCTTTCATTCATACAAACAAATATTTTCCTCTTACCAAAAGATCTAGCCCAATAACTATACATAATATTCTCCCAAAAGAAATCTAATACCATAGTTAATCCTTTTATGAATGCAAATGCATATTATTTTTCCCAAAAGAAGGCTAACAAAATCAATACTATGTGATTGCACCTTTCTTTTCTCCAGAAATATAATACCAAAACTATACTTTTCCATGCATACAAGTGCATATGTTTCTCTAAAAATTCTTCCAAAAGAAATCTGAACACAATAAAACATGTGATTACGAGTTTTCCTTTCTAAGAATTTAATTCAATAATGCATGCAAGGACATGTTTTTCTCCTCTTATTTTTTAAGAGTTCTAACACAAAAAATACTTCCTTGCATAAAAATATATATATTTATTTTCCAAGGAATCTAACACACTAATTATTCTTTTTCCAAAAGTTAGCTAACTCACTAGCTATTATGCATGCAATACAAAATCTTTTCCTATCATTTCACACATCAGACAAATTTACAATATTTCCTCAAGAAATAGTATGAATAACAAATCCTTCTCAAATAACACAACCAATTGTCTTTTATGCAAAGGTTTTATGTGAAATCTTTCTCAAAAAAGTTACTTATCTCTTTTTGTATGACTCAAGCTTCCCATGCATGTAAAATCACATATTCATTTCCAGTAGATCAAATATACTAGATATTATTCTTATGCACATAAGCACATATTCTCTTTAAGAGTCCAATGTTTCTCTTTAAAAATTTAATGCATATGCATCATGAGAATATCCCTGGTAATCTTTTAAATGAAATAACTTAATTTCTTTTCAAGAAATGAAAAACATAATAGCCTTATTTTAGTTTATTTATATTTTATTAATTGTTTATTGTTTTGATTATTTAGACTTGAAATAAATATTATTTTTATTTTAGATATTCATTTCATTAAAATTTTCCTTTTGATTAATTATTTTTCTTAATTCAATATTAACAAATATATTCTAATAATTATTTCATTATACTAAAATATTATTTATTTAGTCAAATCTAATTTTTATATTATAACAGCTAATTTTTTTTCTCTTCTTCTATTTAACTTGATGCCAAGATCTGGTTCCTCATCTTGTCCTACTGATGAACCACACTGGATGGTTCAAAACACGTTGACAAAAGTCTGAAGATGTGATTTTTATCGAAATTTTTCTTGCCTAATTTATTTCTTCTCAAGAAATATCAAACTTAATAGTTATTTTTTGTGCATGTAATTAATTTATTTCTTTTCAACATAATAGTTCTAATTTTGTTCATCTCACCCATATTCATTTTCAAAAACTACCAAATGCTTATTTTCATTTACCAAACTATACTTTTATGCATTCCGCTCCATAATATTTCCCAAAATAAAGTTAACACATTATATATTATTTCTTGCGCAAGTAACTACATATTCTTTTTTAAGACTCTCATATGGACTCTTATATTTTTACCCATATAAACATGGAAAATCATTTCAAGAAAATAGTTAAATTAACTCATTCTACTTAGCACAGGAACCATTCAATCTTTCAATGGAAATAATAATGTTACTTATATTTTTACACATAGTCCTCCATTTGAAGAACATAAGCTCCCTGATTCAATTCTCTTTCTCGTTTGGTTTCCGCAGGTCTTCACAGTGCTTTGTTCTCTCTTGAGACTTAAAATGACATTTCAGACCTTAAAAATATGGTTTTAACACTTTATATTAAAAGTTGGTTTTCATTGTTTCATATTTGTTGTGTCACAAACTTTCGCTCTGTGATACATGATGCATCTCCATTCAACGTTAAAGCCAAAGATATCAACTTAATAAACTTATTCTGAGAAATCCATGAAAAATGGATAGCGGATAAGTTATTTTCATTAATCGATACGCAGAATACACCATCAAACATTTGTTAACGTTTACAGTATAATATTTCATTTTGTATTGAAAAGGTAAGAAGGAATTTAGTTGGGAAAACTCAAATTGTTTTGCAGAGTGGGAGAATATTATCAAACAGATAGTTCATACATCTTGTTTAGCAATCCCTTCTTGTTTTTTTTTCCATGAAAAATGGTATCCTCTACATCATGAATGCAAGCAGGTTATCAAGAAATCCTTAAACTTCCAACCAGTTCTTGATAAAATGGTTAATATTATTTTCACTTGTAATTTCATGAGTTTTATGGAAGCTTCTATGGTAGGGGTATTACATATTCCCCCCTGAAGAGAACACTATCCTCGGTGTTCTTCTCTTGCTAGAAATTAACTTTTACTCATTATATAACAATGTAAACAACCTAAAAGGGGATACTTCTCCTTGAAGATGAAGGATTTCATTTCCAAGAAATACTCATAGGCAAAAACAATAACATTTTATCAATAGTCATAAGCATTTATAAATGAAAAAATATGCAATTTCTACTTTGTTGAAAACACAACAAGAAAATCCTAATTTAATTTTGTCCTTGAATTAAATTAGGAACTGAATTGTAATTCCACATCTCATGAAAACTTGTATTAGTTAACTAAGTTAATTTGACTTAGTTGGCTCATTTAATTTGAGTTGAGGGTCTAACTAGAGTCATGTAGAGTTTCTCCTACAATTAGGAGCACTAGTCGAGTTTATTTTGAGTTTTAATTATTTAATGCAGTCTAACTGAGATAAATTCAGTTAAAATAGTTCCAACTGATAGAGGAATTAGTGGGAGATCCGGTAGTGGGGTGTAACCTACAGTGATCAACTAGTAAACTGAATATTCACTCATAATTAACTCATGCATATCATATCAGAGAAAGACCCAGTTGAGACTATAGTTCAGGGAGAATGTATTATCAGTTGTATAATCATCCTAATTGTACAAGTGGTGTATGCAATTAGAGGAAGGCCTATGAGGATTTCACAATTCATATTTGTGGAATTTCCCAATTAAATATGGACTAATTCCCAAGGAAACTGCGTAAGGTATTAGAAGCTTAGAGGCTTGTGGTTTGGATAAGTATTGGCCAAAGGTAGTCAGTCAAGCAGAGGATAGAAAATACTTGTGCAGGTTGAGGTAAAGGTTGAGAAGAGAATATTGTATTCATCGAAGGCTTTCTTGGGAATCACTGAGACATATATAGATAGTGTAGAGGTTTCTTAGGCTTGAGAAAAGCATTGTAATCTTCTCATATTTTCTAATTAATGAAATATATAGATAGCAGGGGTTTTTAGCTGTGCCTTTCCCCAGAAAATTATTGTGTTATGTCACTATATTATTTCTCTTTTATGCTTTATGATTTCATAGATTGTTTATTGTTTTCGCTGATGAGTAGAGTAGATTCAAGTCAAATGTTTTAGCATATTAAAATCTGCAGTTTAAATCTACAAAGAATTTATACATGGTATCAGAGCTAAAATAACTATTGAAGAGGAGAATGCAAGTTTATCTTTTATAGGAGAAATCAAATTTGCGGTATCATACTTCAGAGCCAGCAGGATGTCATTCTATGAATTGAGACTCAAATATTCCCTTGAGGGTAGTTTGAAAATTATTTCTTGGAAGGACAAGATGGAGGCAGTGTTGGAAAACAACATGCTTAAGGAATTCATAGACAAAGATATTCCTAATCCAACTAATCCTAAGGATTTGGCAGAGTAGAGAAAGTGTGTGGTAAAGGTAGGAAGGATTATCCTAGAAGGAGTTTGAGATCATATTGTCTCGAACCTCCATAGTAAGGAAAATACATTTGCAATGTAGAAGGCCTTGACAGACCTATTTAAAAACAACAATTAGCACAAGAAGCTAGCACTAAAGGACTAGCTCATAAAGATCATGATGGAGAAGGGTGACACAATACCAAAGTACTCGACCAAGTTCACCAAATTTTAGGATGAGCTTGGAAGTGTTGATGTTATAGTTGTTGAAGATGATTTGGTGATCGTAGCACTTCTAGGCCTTCCCAAGAGCTGGCACAGCTAACAGGACTCAGTTAATGGGAGGGAGAAGCTACCAGAGTGGGAGTGATTGTGGTCAGACTAGGTACAAGAAGAGATTCAGTGGAACACTAGAGATGGATCCTCAAGCATGATGATAAGGAGAACTATGCCTTAGCTAGAAAGACAAAGAAATGGAACGGTAATAACAATGTATAATTTGAAACGGGAACTGATATGGTTACCTGTTTCATAGAGGTAAAAGAAAAGTGACCTGATTTTGAAAAGCGGTGATGCATAATACAAATATTTGTTTTTTAGCATAGTTTTCGACACTTTAATTTTTTTTATGTACATTAGTTTTTAGAATGTTAGTGATTTGCATGATGATTTTAAAAAGTGTTGATTATGCATTAGGCCCTTTTTTTAAAAGACCTATTTTTTGACTTTAATTTTTCTAATGTATTAAATGTGAATAATTATTTTCTAAATTTAATAATTTTTTAAGTGGTCTTCTTCTTTATATTTTATTGTTTTTATTTTTATTTTTATTTTCTTTGTAGTGAGGTTTTTATTTTTTTGCATAGTTAAATAAGAAGGTCGATATTTTAAAGTTTCGATATTCTCCATATTTATATATCGTTAATTAAATTTTCAATGCACATCAAATAATTGTCTCTAGAAAACAATAATTTTTAACAATTGACATAAAAATAACTATTTTCAACATAAATATAACTAAAAATTACACATTTTTATAATTCTTTGCTAGAAATGACATGTCAAAATCACAATTTTTGAAGGAAAAATTTAACAAAAAATGGTTAAACAATAGTTTTTTTTTTTTTTTTTTTAATGAATTTCATGTCAAATAATAATAATAATCACCGTTTTTTTCAAAAAATAATGATTCAGATAACAATTAAAGCGAAAATCACATAATACAAATATTGAACACATAACAACATTAATTAAATGTTTATTCTTCTCATAAAATGTCAAAGTCAAAACATTACAAGTATAACTAATTAATAGTTACAAAAAATAAGCTTGATTTCCAAGCATAACTTAAATTTAATCAACAATATCACGTAATCCAAACTCTACATCCTCTAGAGTTTCACCATTGTCTTCTTCCACAATATTTTCTGCTTCAATTTTCTCATTTTCCTCTTCTAATGGATCTTTGATGTATGCAAATCTCCCAATGTACGCCTTTCCAATCATTCCATGTAATGATGGTTGAGGTTCCTTTTCCTTTTTGGCCACACGTGATTCACTAAAATCCCCTTTCTTCAACCCAATTTCTTGCATTGTATATGGAAGAAATTGAAGAGCATTAATTCTTTGATGGATAAATCTGCACTGTACTGGATCTTTTTCAATGACAATGTGATTTCTTCCTTTTGATAGGTAACATGCTAGTGTTGTACCTAATTATCAAGCACAAAAGAAATGATGAAGTAAATTAGTATAATGACATATAAATTAAGAAAGAAGATATTGAAATTCAATTCTATATAATAAAACTTACTTGAGCGAGAAAATAAATCGAGAACCCAATCTCCTTCATTTAAACATATGTCTATAAGGTAGTTAATCAATGACTGTGGTTTTTGATAAATTTTAACTATCTCTCATTTTTCTTCTTTGTATTCATATGTTAGTTTATTCACAACAACATCATCAACCAGTACTTGGCTATGACTCTTTCCATCTACTCGATTAAAAATCATAGATATATAGCTATCATCTTTTTCCCAATTATCAATATGGATGAACTCACAATCATTTATAAATGGTTGATCTTCATGGTTAAGAAGATTTGACTTTTTCCTGTAACATGAAATAGTAAAATTTCAATTAACTTGTACATAAATGAATTTTTTAACATTAATCAAACATACATTTTCAACGTCTTACCATGTAAGCTGCATCCTTGAGTTTGTTTTCCCCTTGAAGCTTGAAAATAACATTGCCAATTGTGTGTCTGAATGAAATGTCACAAATCTCCATAATGGTGATGATGTGACTTCTACAAATCCCACAACCACTTTACTAAGATCTTGATAAGTATAAGGGTCACTATCATAGTCAATGTTTTGGATATTGAAACCATGGGGAATATCTACAATAAGTAGGGAATAATCCCTTTTAGGTATGATTTTAGAAATGTCTTCATAGTCGCCTTGTATTACTTGATATTTAATAGTCTCAAGCCCATTCCAAATGAAATGAGTAAGAGTTGGATTAAGTTCAACATTCCTAAGACACTTCTTCTTTAGTATTTCGATCTTAATTTTTTCAATAAAGGTTCTGAAACTATCTGGTGCTCCATTTGCATCCCTCCTCATATTTAATAAAATAAACAAATATATGTATAAGTTATAAAATAAAAATAGTATACATATGAATAAAAATGAATGTATAAATCAACATACTTTTCTAAATGCAAGATAGAAATATGTTAGTGTTGATGTAGAATTTGAATCTGGATAGTTTCATACAACGTAATCCCAACTATCTTCATTTAACAATTTAACCATCTTTTCTTGTATTTTAATGTAAACTTGGTGACTGAATAGATAAAGTAAAAAAATTTAATATAATGATAATGTATAACAAATACTACCAAGAACAATATGTTATATTTAAAAGAAAATTATAATATGGAAATAAGTAAATAATTCAAGATACTTACTTTTGAAATTCCTCAAACATTTCCTCCAATGATAATTCCCCTAACCTCACACAAGATAATATTTCTTTGATAAGTTTTTCATCCTTCACTCGCAATGCTCTACAAGGTGTGATAGTCATATCTTTTGGAAGTTGCTTCATTTTAGGACCTGATTTATTGTTGCTACATATCAATGGTTTAGACCTTTTGACCTTCTGGTTTTTAATGTCAATGTTCTCCCACATGCTAAAAATATCACTAATCAATTCCCATATCTCTCCAGTTCTAAATTCCAGTTGAAAAATGTTATCAATACCTCTGAATATATCAGTATTTACTCTACTGCCTTTTGAATTTATTTTTCTCCTCAATTTGATAGTCTATTTCCATACAACATTCCTTTCAGAAATCTATAGTAACATTTATCTTATACCCACCACATTTTTCTTCAAATTCACTATGAATAAATCTAACCCTTTGGATGAAAGTCATAAACATCATATATTCATTATCTGAATTATGATCCCATCCCAATAACTTTTCTTATGTATCTGATAAACCAGCATAAATGATACATTTAAATTTTTCTAAATGTGGGTTATTGAGATATTCCTTTATCAGTTTCATTTGAGCTTCTACAGAATGGTCCCCCCCAAACGCATAATAATTGTATTCAAACAATTTTGACTTATCAAATGCTTCTTTGTTGGGAACTTGAACTGGATCAACAAGAAGCACATAATTAACCACATGAGCATATGGATTGTACCTCATCAATGTCTTCAAGTTGTGAACATGCAGGTGGTGTGGCTTTCTGATTTGATATTTACATTGTCCTTCACTTGGCTTATAGATTTGTTTCACATTAAGTTGAAATCTACGACCACCCTCAATTAAGTTTCTCTTTGTCAAGTCTTGTCGAATGGCATTTTGTTTTGTTCTAATAATTCCATCATCTAAATCAGCTCCTGGTGTAATGATTTCCCTTCTTTCTTTTGAATTTTCACTAGGATCTTCACTGTTGGTAATAAATACTTGATAATGTTCGACTTTAATTTTCTTTCTCCTAACATTCTCATTGTTAACTAGAATAGAGACATTCCTGGGCATTGTTACTTTTTGTCTTTTATGGCTCTTCTCTTTTCTAACATCAATTCTAATGTGATCCTCAATAACGACAACATATTCTTCAGTGTCAGTTTCAACTTCCTCATCTTCAAAAATAACTTGTCTACCTTTGCTAGATTTATCCACTAGAGGCATTGTTTTCTGATCCCTTGGATGTAGTTTTGTAGCATCATGAATTACTACTTTTTTCTTGTTTTCCATATCTTCTTCTGACTGTGAGTAGAAACTGTTGACAACATTCATAATATCATTCTCTATGAAATAAATGCCTAAGGAATTTAGACTTCTGTGATCCATAACATTGTTTAGATAATCTTCGGCAAAATCACATAACCAATCTTTTGTCGACGCGTTTCGAACCAACCAGTGTGGTTCATCGTCAGGACAAGTTGAAGAACCAATCCGGTTTAGCTGATTAAATAGAGTGTGCAGAGATTCCAACGGCTATATTCCAACGGCTAATTTGACCTAATGCTCTTGGTCAAACCAATAATTCAATTATTAACATTTCGATAAATAGCCAAAACAGGTAAATATGGATATTGTATGATCTTATATATAATTAACATATTTACCTGTTTTGGCTATTTATAGAAATGTTAATAATTGAATTATTGGTTTGACCAAGAGCATTAGGTCAAATTAGCCGTTGGAATATAGCCGTTGGAATCTCTGCACACTCTATTTAATCAGCTAAACCGGATTGGTTCTTCAACTTGTCCTGACGATGAACCACACTAGTTGGTTCGAAACGCGTCGACGAAATAAATGCCTCTGAACACAATTGAAAGATTTTCAACAAAATTCTGTCAAACAAAATATCATATGGAAATAAAAAATAAGTTATAAAAACATAATGAGACAGTTACAATAGCACAAAACACAAATATAAATAACAATACTTATTATATCTTGTGCAATCTCATTTATGATTTATTTAGACAACTTTGTAGATACCTCTGTTTTGTCATACAATGACAATGATAACTGATATTTAATCTTGTCATGTGACTTGGGAAATTTTGTAAGTATATAAACAACTTCAGTGTTCGGTATCAAACACATGTCTATGACCTTTCCCATCACCTCATAAATTCCACTGTTGCTAGGATATCAACATATAGATATATCTACACATCTTCGCCTTCTCTTTCTTTCACACACCATACATTTTCTAGAAGCTTCAGTTCTTTTGATTTCTTCCAGTATGAAATATTCTTCTTATCATTTGAGGCACTTGATAGATTTGTAGTTATCAGCTCAGGTTTGGTTCGTTCAACAATGATTTTTGAGGATCCACCTTTAATTTTACCAATCTTTGGTCCAGAAAGATTCACAGAAATATTCCTTGATGCCATTTTCCCGCAAAAAAATACACACATATATATAAATCAGTAAATTACAAAAAAATAATAGCTTAAATTAACAAACAAAACGATAAATGATAAATAATTTTGTAAAATATAACCATTTAAAAAGAAATTAAAAAAATGTAGCCCCCTCTCACCCCACCCCAACGATCCCAACCATACAGCCACTTCCTGCCCCACCCCCGCGGCCCAACGACCCACCATGGGTGGCGGGCCGATTGTGCCCAGCCCCTCGCCCCACCCCGAAGGGCCGTTGGGCCATCGGGGTGGGGCAGAGTGCTGGGCACCAGCCCCCTCGCCCCTCCCCCACGGGCCAGTTGGCCTACTGGGTTAGGTTTCGGTGGCGAGCACGATCGGGCCCACCATGCCCACTGCGAACGTAGTGGGAAAATCTGCCTCATCTAAATTTTTAATTTAAAAAAATAAAAATAAAAATAAAATTCATTAAGTCTATTGAATTTTAAAACTTGCACACAACAAAAGGGAAACTAACCTTTCAAATGTGATAATCTTAAGTTCAATATGTTGTTTATAGCAATGTAGCTGCTCCACAAATTTGCTCCAAGTCCTTTAACAAACCTTGAAAAACCTTGATGTGATGTGAGGAATAGTGATAATGAAATTTATGTTAGAGGAAATTACAGAATTTTTTCACCGTATGGTTAATGTGCGACTAATTTTTCTTTATAAAAACTTTAGCAAGTAAATTTTGTTATGGCGATATAGGTAACTATGATAAAATGAACATTATGAAATTGTTTTATGAACAGTGAATGTGACATTAATTTTTTTTTATAAAGACTTTAACATATAAATCTTGTTATGGCGATATAGTAAATTATGATAAAGCGAACATTACATAATTGTTTTACCACATGGTGAATGTGGGGTTAATTTGTTTTAGAAGATATAATAATAATAAAAAAAAAATCAACTTTCTAGTAAATGCTATATAGTTTAAGTAAAAAATTAATTTAGGTAAAATATTTAGTTTACAATTTTAATTTAAAGATTTAGTTTAAAATATTTATTTAATAGTAAAATTTTAGTTAAAATTTTTCAATAAATTGTAGAAGAAAATTATGGAGGAAAATACATGAAACAAAATTTTTAGAGGGAAAAGTTTCGGTGGAAATTTTTGGAGGGAAACTTTGGAAGGAAATTTTCAATATTTAAGCTATATATTATCATTATGAGAGAGTGAATTTGTATCACTCAACCTCTTCCATTTGAAAGACATGGATTCTTCTGATAGTGAAGCTTCGCTTTGTGAAGCATCAACATCTTTGTCGTGTAACAACTCTATTCATATTGATGAATATAATGGAAATTCTTCCACTATGAATAGAGAGTCAAATATTCCACTTAGTATTAATCTTAAGGACTATGAGAGCAACATTGATGAAAGACAGGATGAAGAATTTCAAATAAATAAAAAGTCATGGTTTCCACTTAATTCTAATCCTATGGACAATGAGATCAATAGTGATGAAGAGCATGATGAATATTTTCAAATAAATAGAGAGTCACGGTTTCCACTTAGCCCTAATCCAACGGAGTATGAGAACAACAATGATGAAGAGCACGATGAAGAATTTCAAATGAATAAAGTGTCACAATGTCCACTTAGTCATAATCTTATGGACTATGAGAGCAACAGTGATGAAGAACATGATGAATAATTTCAAATGAATAGAGTGTCACAGTGTCCACTTAGTCCTAATCCTATGGACTACGAAAGTAGCAGTGATAAAAAACATGATGAATCATTTCAAATGAATAGAGTGTCACAGTGTCTACTTAGTCTTAATCCTATGGACTATGGGAGAATAAATGATGAAGAGCAAGATTAAGCTTTTAAAATAAATAAATAATCGTGGATTCCACTTAGTTCTAATCCCATGGACTATGAGAGTAGCAGTGATGAAGGCCAAGATGAAAAATTTCCAATAAATCGAGAGTCACATTTTTCACCTAGTCCTAATCCTAAGGACTATGAGAGCAGTAGTGACGAGGGACAGGATGAAGCACTTAGTCCTAATCCTAAGGACTATGAGAGTAGCAATGACAAAGGGAAGTATGAATTTTCAGTATGTAAAGAGTCAAATTTTTTACATAGTCCTAATCCTATGGACTATGAGAGTAGCACTGACAATGCACATGATGAAGAATATCCAATAAACATCGAGTCAAATTTTCCATTTAGCCCTAATTCTAAGGACTCTAAGGGTAGCACTGAAGAAGGGAAAGATGAATAATATCCTCCAAGTTAGTATTTCAAAAGCACAAATGATCATAGTGAGGAGAAAACTCCTCATAATGATGAAGAAAATTCTTATACAAATGATGATCCAAGGATGTAGATGTTGCTAGGAAATATTGTATCGAGGTGTAAGAGTAGACCTTTTCATATCAATCCAAGATGTTCTAGTTATACAAGGGGTAGAGCATAATATCTGACGAGAAGAATTTCTATCAATGCTCTCATTTGAAGTGAAGGTTGTCAAAAATATTTCTTGAAACATATGGATTTCAATTTTGCATTAGAGAAAAGGAAGAAATTTTTGTCAATGAATAAAAGCATGCAAAATTCATATTTAGTGGGGTGCATACAATCTACATTGTCAGGTTATGATTATCATATTGGGTCTTTATTTATCTGTAGAAAGGCTTTCAAAATGTTTCATTCAATGGGTAATTTTCATCTGTCAAGAATCCAAGAAAATTTGGAAAAGGATCCCACATTTTATTCAGAAGTACATCATAAACGATAGTTTGGTCCATTATAAAATAATGCAATGTCATGGATGAAATATTAATTTTCAAAGCATGGAGAATGTATTCCGAATAGAGAGATAATACATATTCCAGATAACTTTTCAAGATGAGAAATCTACAACTTATAAAATAATATGCAGAAGGTGCTGAGGGACTGGTCAATTTATTACATATCAATATTTTTTGAAGATATGGAAGAAAGAATTCAATAATGTCCATATTCCTAAGAAGAAAAAGATGGGGATTTGCAGTACATGTGCTTCTCTTAAATAAAAAAGGGATAACTATGAAGGGTGAGAAACATGTAAGAATTCATAACTTTAATTTTTAAAATTATATAGTCATCAACTATGAAAAAATATTTCTTAATGACTTTCTTTTATGTTGTGTAGATTCCATTGTCAAATCACTTTAAGAGAATCATGAACAACAGACAAGTGAAAGGAAAAATATTTACAAGCATCGAAAGAAGTGTTATGATAATTGAAATAAATATTTGGGTTTGATAATTGATGGTATGGACCAAAAGAAAACACTTCTACCACATTTTGTTCACACACCCGGTTATTTACAGGAGGAAATTTTTATTCGATATCACTTGGTCGGTTGTATGATCTTCAATGGGAAAATGTTTCCAAGGGTATACTTCACAGCTCCAAATATTCATAATGATGCAAATATAACAATAACCATAATTCATGATGTGCTTTCTCATTGGTCTGGTAATCTTCTTGAAGTTTTGTATCTACAATTGGACAATCCCTATCATGGAAAAAAAATCAGATTGTTTTGGATATCTAAACATGCTTGTTGAATTGAGAATTTTTCAGAAGGTAAAGGTTGGTTTCCTTCTTGTTGGGAGCAGTCATGACCATATTGATCAGATGTTCAATCATTTTTCAGTCACATTGAGGAGGAAGGAAGTTGGGAGCTTGCCATAATTAATTGAATGTATTAAGAAATCATACATGTCAAAGCCTACTTTTGATGTGTTGGAAGAAACTGTTGACATGCGAAGGTTTATTCTGCGATCGCATGGTGAGGGGAAATGCATTGAAAAACTTAATGACATTAGCTTCCAACATCAATTTCGTATCAAAAAATTTGATGGGAAAACACTAGTATCATGGGACAAGAAGTATTCAGTTACTGCAGAATGGACAACATCATTAGGTTTGGTGTATTTGAAGTTCATTCCAGATCATCCAATATTTGCATCAAATATATTGTTATTACAATCAATTATTGAAGTTCATAATGCATGTAGGGAGAATAAAGATATAAACTATTCTGATCACCTAGAAGAAATAAAAAATGTATTAGATATACATATGAGTACTTTAACATTGTCGATTGAGTTTGGTGGGAGTCGTTTTTCAATAATCAAAGTGATATCATTTCAAGAACAACAAATGAAGATATACCTTTGAAAAATCCATTTATTTGGCCACAAGATGTGTCAAATGAACACAAGGAAAGAAACATTTTTGAATAACAACAATCTCAAGGTATTATTAATTCTTCATAGGAAAAGGAAAGGGAAATGTATATTGGTTCCAGAAGATCTCGTGCACAATGTGAAGCCATGGAAGACCTTTATAGGGGTTCAGTACAAGATATTAAGGAGGGTTGCATGATCGCAGTGCTAGCAGATGGAGATCCCAATGACTATCTATTCTGGGTTGCTAAGGTTATAAAAGTCATTACAGAAAATGAAGATGTTGCAGGTGTTGAAGTAAATTTGTATGGCACAAATAGACACCCATTCAATGGCGTGTATAAGCTAGAGATGGTAGTTGATAAAAAAATTGGTGGAAAGATAAAAATAAAGGGTACAAATATGAATCATCGCCGCATAGACCTCTTAAAATTGGAGGATGTTGACATAATTGTTTATGAATTAATTTAACAAACAGAGGAACTCTTCGCTTTAGGACGATAAATATTCTGAAGAGGTCATTACCAGAAGGAACATTGTTGAGTTGGGAGTCCGCTGAAACCAGTCGTAGATCCAGAAGAATTTTGAAACCTGAAATGGTGGGAATGCATGTGGACTTAGATGGGGCACTAGTTGATGAAAGAGATGAATAAGAAACATCTTCATATGCATCCAGTCATTCATCTAGAGATGTGAATTCTGATGGTGTGCAAGAAAATATGAGTGATTTTGAATAATTTTCTAAGACAGATTATATAACCGATGTTTGCATCATATCTTGAAATAAAAATTTTGATTTCCATATGGTGTTAAATGAAGTTATGAGTCATTTTTATGTTTTTTGGATTATATGTTTTAATTATGATGATTTTTATTGTTTAGAATACCTACAATGCAAAAATATCTTAGAGATATAGTGTGTGTTTCATTCAATCTACAAGTAATGGCATTTTGATTAATTTAGTCATGTAATTTGTTCATATGTCATGGTTTTTTAATTTTATGGTTGAAAAATTTCCAATTTTTTTTGTATCATTTTTTTTTCTAAGTAAGATTAATTCTATTAACAAAGTAAGGAGGTACAATTACATCGAGACTGAAGTCAAGACTCTGCTCTGAAGAGAGGCAGAACTGTTAAGAAAAGCAGGTGAGAAGACTGACTGTAGGTAGTGAGTTCATAGTTGAGACGGATTTCATGACCGACGCAGGGGACCGGGTTGATATTCTCTTGATACTGCATAGTTAACAAAAAAGACAAAATACACATGAATACCACAAAACTATTTACATTACAAACTTTCCCAGCGGTAAAGGTCGCATAACATGAAGACAAAGCCGGGGAAAGTGCACTAATCATCTGGAGGCTCTTCCTCGATACGACACCAACCATACACTGGAAAATCCCTTGCTTGAGCCACGTTCTGATCAGAGGGACCAAGGTCAACTGGCACCATCACTTCATCCTGAGCACTGCAAACCTATACATTCAAATCTTGTAGAGGTGCATTTCCAATTCCCAACTGGAGGGAAGAAGAAGGAGCAGAGATTGCCCCCGAACCTCTCGGACGAGATTCGAAGTCCTCAGTCTGATCAGTCTCATGGAAGACCACCAAGATATGAGCCGTTATCCTAGGGCAATTTAGTGAGCTGTTAAAAGAGAAAATTGTAGAGCTAGGCAAGGAAGGAAGCCTAGGGTGATATCTAGAGGAATGGAACCACCCTCTCCCACTGCGAGTGCTGGGGTAGCGGCTTGCAAACAGCTCACTGGTAGGCGCACACTGGGGCTGGCCTCTTCGGCACCCCATTCTTTGGTGAAGACGAGGCATCTGATAGGGAGCAGCAGTGGGATGTCGGTAAGGCAGAGAAACAGCCAGGTAGACAGAGCAACAGAGACACCAAGACCAGGAAGGGAGCCCGTGGATCCCCTTCGCTGAAAAAACAGAACTGAGCACTGAATTATCCTTACCAAGCAAATTTTGAGAGGCCTTAGGAGTGACAGGGCCAACCACCCACCACCCGAGACCATAGACGAGGCTTGAGACCAGATAACGAATCGACGAGACAAACGCTATGAAACAACAGCTTGAAACCCACAACCCGAAACCAGAGACAAGGCCTGAGATAGGATAATGAAACGACGATTCAAAGACAATGAAACAACATCTTGAAACCCAGGAGAGGAACGAGAGGGACAGTAGGAGCTGTTCCGCCAAGAGGGCCAAGTCTAGCACCAGAGAAAATTTCCCTGCAAGTGCCGAGAGACCTCAGGAATAACAGAGCTTAGCTCACATCGCCTAAAATTGGAAATGAGGCCAGAGGCGAGGGAATGAACCAAGTGAAACAGCATAAGTGACTTCATTGCATACCCGAGACATTGCCTGGCCTTGACCTATGCTGGCATGCATCGAGATGCTCCATCCATTACTATAGCATTGAAGAACGCTGCCTCCTGATGCAAGCCGAAGCGTGCAGAGGGAGCAACCATCACTATAGACATGAAGTATGAACCAGAGCCACTGGAATTAGAGTTTTTTAACCTTGCACTACGCACATGCCAAGAGCTAACCACCTTACCTGTATTAAACTCTTTGTACTAGGTGGGCAGGTGTCGATCTGCCTTGCCCCACCCCTCTCTCTTCATAGTTAATGCCACCTCAAGCACCCGCGTCCAGGAAATTTTTTTGTATCTTTAATAATATGGTTGAAAGCAATTAGAATTTTGGCGATCTTTAGTGTCATGTTATTATATGTTTAACAACATGGATGAAAACTGATAGAATTTTAATGTGTTTGAGATCCCATTATTTAATCTTTATCTTCATTACTAAAAAATTTTGAATTATACATAGGAAAGAAAAACGTTATCCTACCAAAAACATTAATTTGCTTTTTTCCTAAAAAACAACTATTTTTTGTACAAAAAAATTTGGTTTTATTGCCATTTTTTAAAAATGTTGAAAATTGACCCTAAAATAAAATCCATTGTTCCAGTATACACACTTTTCATTTTTAACACTATTTTTCATGTTTTTTTGGGGTTCTTTGGCCAGAGTTCATTTTTGAGTTTATAATTTCCATTTAGAAGTTTACATTGTTTAATTCATTCCATTCCAAATCAGATTCCAGTTAGGGCTGAAAGAAGAAGGACATGTCAAATATTAAATGTTTTCACTACCATGATCTGGGACACTATGCTACAAAGTGTCCGCACAAGAAGGCCAATAAGAATCCCTTAGGAGGAGTGGCAATTGAAGTTCTTGCTTCATAATTCGAATTGGATGTCACCCTCATTGCTTGCATGGTGACACCAGTGATGGGTAATCTGTGGTACCTTGATAATGGAGCCTCATTCTATATGACTAGCGACAAAGATTTCTTCAGTGACTTGGAGGAGAAGGACCTCCAGATGCACATCGATATGGGAGATGATGGGAGGTATAGCTTGACCGACATCAGTACTATTACCTTTCAGAGGGAGTCTTGTTCTCCTCTCACATTAAACTATGTCATGTGACGAGCCTGTAAATTAGACATAAATTAAGGCTCATGCCTGTAAATTAGACATAAATTAAGGCCCATATAACCATCCTTCAGCACAAAACCTCTATTTTTTGCATTAGATAATGTAATTTTAACTTTAATATGTTCATTAGGAAGGTTTATGGATAATCTCATATTTGTGCCTAATATTATTTATTTTTGTGAAATATTATGAGAATATTGGGCAGATTATGGAGATTTGGAGGAGAAGATAATATAGGGACCTTCTCCCTACTACAGGGGGATCAATATTAAATAATAAATCAATGATATATTATAGAATTGTGGCACATATTGTGGAGCTCTAATGATTGAGAAAATCTAGGAATGTATTCCCTGTTATTTAATGTAGATTCCTAGTATTGGGAACCAGATCCACTAATAGAGGGATTTTGGTGGGGAAATCTTCCTCCTTTCATGAGGAATGATTCCTAATAATTTTTTATAGGTAACAAGTCGAATTTTCCTTTAGGGTTTTTTTTTATTACTCTTCTTGTGGAGAGAACTTGTAATTTTGTAGCTCCATTGTCATTTCTTGCATGCACGTAATTGTATTGATGGAAATAATGAAGATTGGTGAGATGTCTTTGGTTGGTCATTCGATGAATTATAACTCTATAGCAAATCCGAAGTTTCCTATAGTAGTACTATAGGAGACCCTGTAGTAGCCTTCCAACATGCATATACTTTCCCAAATTCACTCAAGAAGCTTGGTTATTTTCCCTTAGGGTTGAATCAAGACCCATAGGCTCTAAATAAATGACTAGGGAGGACTAAATACCACTTAGGACTTGCCTCTTTACCCATGCAAAATTTTTTAGCAATTTGGGCTAATGGACAGAATTATGAAATGGGTAATACAATGATGATTTTATTGATTTCTGCCTCCAATGAAATTTTTTAATGGATCTAAAGTCTTTGAAATGTAATGGTTGACATTTAGTTCATGATATTTAATTTATACAATTAGAATAGGTTTATTTCCTTGTACTTTCTTTCTTGCAATAGGTTAAGGTTTCCATTTCGAGCATTTCATTTTCTACAATTAGTTTAGGATTTGTTTTTAGTACATGCACTCCATCACATCATGACAAAAAAGGAAGGATTCATTGTATGCTTCACATAGAGTGCCGATACCTCTTACATTTGTACGAACCCTAGGTTGATAATTAAAGTTGGTAGCATAGGGAGTTGCAACATTATTTTTGCAATACTAAGGCTAATCACTTTTTGGCGTCGTTTCCGGGGAGGTGTCAAAGTATGCATTTTTTTTCTTCCCTAGTTGATTCATTTCATTTTACTTTTTGCAAAAAAAATAAAAAAATTCATTAGGCATATTTCATTTCAAAAATGTAAAAGTGCATTGCATTAGTGCGTTCATTAAAGGAAGCATTTTTTTTTTCCAACACCAACCTACCCCCCCATTTGATCACATAGCACAGTAAGAGCCACATCAACATCAACTTTTGCAGAAAGAAGAAGAAGAGATGGCAAAAAATGTAGAAGAAATGGATGCAAATGATGAAAATGAGGAAGATCCTCTCGGATTTTGTATTCAAGATACTGATGGTAGTGTGCACATGAAGAAAATCCCTCGATCTTTTCTCCCAAAATTTCATGGTCTAAGGTGAGAGGATTCACAAACCTTTCTCTTTGAATTTGAAATTTTTTGTAGATCTTATGGTTACTTACTAAACACTCAAAAATTGAGATTGTTTTCGGCAACATTAAAGGATAGAGCTCTTAAATGGTTCATGATTTTCAGGACTAATTCAATAAGATCATGCAATGATATGCAAAAGATATTTCTAGAAAAATATAAAGATCATGATATTAAAGAATAAATATTTAGAATGAATCAAAGAGAAGATGAGAGCCTTGAGGATCTAATATAGAGGTTCATGTATAATGTTAAGAGGGAAAAATTACATCATTTAGTATCAGACACACTAAAAACGATCTTACTTAGAACAATTAGGGATGCGTTGATCGATCTCCTTGATCTCATGAGTAGAAGTGATGTATACCAATTATCATTTGAAGAAATTTGTGAAACATGCAAACACATATCAAGAGGAAGGGAAAGCGTGAGTCGATGAGCATCAGGATAGATAAGTCAAGCTAAACTTGGAAATTTTCTTGATAACTTTAAAACATAAATTCTTAGCAATCTAAGTGAACAATTAGAAATGTTAAGAATACAAAACGAGAAATAATTATGTGCTGATATTTGTGTTGTCCATGTAGAATCAAATGATGTTAAATATTTCCCCTTATTTCCAAGGTTCAAGGAAGTTTACCAAGAGGACAATGGAGCAAGTCAATTTCCAATGCAGCTATGTTATGTAGCTCCAAGAGGACCATGAAAGCCTATTAAACCTGATATGATGCAAGAGTCTAATTCACAATTTCAATCTTATGCAAATCCATTTCAAATTAATTGGAACACACCTTTTCCTTGACAACCTTGGTCATCTTAACCCCAAAACCAATCTTGGCAACAAGGTTAGCAAGGAACTTATGAGAGCCATCCACAATATCCTCAATATTTTCCTCAATATCCTCCATACGCAACTCCATGTTATCCATACCATTCATCTCCACCACAACCACAACCCCAACCACATCCATCTCAAATATCCACTCCCACTAAACTACCTGTACCACCATTTCTGAACCCACACAATGAAGTAGCTCAACCCACTTACAATGTTGAGGTACAACACTTCCAAATATCTCCTCTTGATGTAAATGGTATTCATTTGAGCTCAGGAAGAGTATCATAGAAAACATTTTCTCTTGATATCCTTGAAGGACAACATGCAAAAAAATAAGATTCAATTAAAAAGAGCAAAGCATCATGGGATGAACTTGACGAAGAGTAGACATCAGAATCAGAGATTGGGAAAGTGCCCTCATGTTTACCATCAGATCCTCTATGTGTTCAAGAGAATAATCAACAAAAAGAAGAAGATCTTAATTTCATGGAAGAAGATTTGAATTTCATGGAAGAAGAAGACATGCAAGATGATCCAGATAAGAAGCCAAACCAAGGGCATCAAAGTTATATTGAGGTTTGGTACCAGAAAGTAAACAAGATGGAGCATCACTCTCTTCTTCAAGTGTGTTTGATCCTTTCAAAGTCAAAGTATTTGATCTCTTAATTTCAGGTACATGTCAAAGCATGCATTTCAAGCCTTCACACCAGTTTTTATGTCATCTTGATGTGCACATGGCTCTATTGTTAGTATTCTTATACTTGAAAGTGATTTTGTTTTTCAAGTAGGATAGGGTAGAAAAATAATAATAACAAAATAAGATAAAAAAATAAAAATCTCAAGTGAAAACATCCTTTGAGGTGCCTGAGATTGGCTCATTGATTGAAAACCTCCATGAGGCGGTCAAGGGGTTGAAAAAAAGAGAAAAACGAGAAAAAGAAAAGATATGAGGTGAAAACCTCCTTTGAGGTGCCTTGGTGAACCTACGAATTGAAAACCTCACTGAGGCAACTAGTAGGCTTGGAAGAAAAATAAAAAAATATTCGCTCCATGTATCTCTCTAATGAATCTAGGTGCTCTCCAACATCTGCAAGCAACAAAAACACGTTGGCACCAAAGAAAAGAAAAATTGGTCAAAATTCTAGTCAAAGGAAGTCAAACTTAGACTTTCTTCTCCTTTTCTCAGATGATCCAAAAGGACCATGGCCAAGCCAATCCATCACCCTCATCTATTTCCACCATCCACTAATCATTCCCAAGCTTTTACCACTCATTTTCCTTCTTGTATTGAAATACTGCACAATGCTCTATTTTACTACAAGAAATAGAAATAAATATAACAAAAAGCTATTTTTATCATATATTGAAAACCATGAATCCATTTGCCAATTTGTTTCAGGCGGAGATGCATATGGATGATGGTAACATGCTCAAGCGATTTCATCAAATTCTAGTGCACAGTTTTTGAGAAATCGACCTCCATCACCTACAACCATTTTTGAATTTTATTAGTATTAATGCATCCCTTTTAAATTTTGTTTCCTGGGGAGACATATATGGATGATGGTAACATGCCCAAGCAATTTTAGAAAATTCTAGTGCACGGATTCCAAGAAATAGACCTCCATCAACTTCAACTATTTTTATTTTTTCTCAAGATTCATGCATCCATTGGCCAATTTTGTTTTATGGGGAGGTGCAAAAGAGTGATGGAAACATAATCATAAAATTTCAAGTCAATCTATTCTACCATTTGGGAGATATGGACAAAACAAGGAAAACATGTTGTTTTGTGTAGTACTACTATAGGATGTCCTAGTTCTACTACAAGATGCCCTGTTTTACTACAGGAACAAGTTAAAAGCTTAGGAGATGGTAGGAAAGGTGAAATAAAGTGTGGGAAATGTGCCTAATGGTGCGAAAAGGTATAGGGAAGGTGAACATCACCCATGGCCAAGCTCATCACTCCAAGAAGGCCAGATTTGACTAAGATAGCTTGCTCATGGTAACTGGAAGACAGAGGGTTAGAATCAACAAGCTCTGAAGATTTGTGTAGAAGTAAACAAAGGAAATTATCACCTCCAGTGGACCATGGATCAGTCATCAACTCAACAACATCATACATGTCTCTCCAACAACCAGCAGGTAGGTACATGTATGCAATATTCTTGACCTCTTCTCTTGAGCATATTATAGTTAGAAATTTGTTATCAATGCATGAGAGATGAGGTTTTATAAACTAAGGATGGGTCAGCAGTCTCATTCACCTACAACTAGTTAATTTCAGCTCACTCCTTGACCCATGCAATGTGGAAAAACCAAATTATGAAGGGTGATTATTTCGAGGAATGGAGATAATAGTTAAAAGAAGAAATTTGTGCAAAGGCCAAGTCACCAAAGCACTCTAAGCCCTCCATCCACTTCATATCCACTATCTATCCATCATTCATCCATCTCATTTCATAGGAAAAATAATTAATATTTTTCAAGAAAAAACCCTACATGATGTTACACCGTGAAAATTTCTTGAAAAAAACAAGCAGAGCATCCTCTTCATTTTCAAAAACCTACACTTATCCCTTTGAGCCTTAGCATCATCCTCCAACCCCTTTACATCATTTCTCATTGCTCCCATATAGTTAGAAGACCCTGAAGGAAGAAATAATGACTGCTATAGGAAGGCAAAATGTTGCTACAAGAAGAAAGGAACAAATTGTGCTCAAACCCAAAATGACAGTGCCTAAGAGAGACATAATCAAAACAAAGAAATCCAAAGCCATTAGGCAATCATCTAGGCCCCAAAAGAGAAGAAGAAGCCAACAAAAGGAAATAAGACATTCACCATCAAAATAGAAATCAAACTGTAGTGATAAAAATAGGCTTTCCAAGAGGTCTCTAATCTCTTTCTAGCTTTTATCCAAGGCCTAAAAGATGTTATAGAAATGGGAGAAAGGCATGGAAGTCAAGTTGATGGCATAATCTAGGCTAAAACTATCATTTTTGCTCAAAATAGATTTAAATAGGGTTTCCTATAGTACTAATGGAACTTCTATAGGAACCGCTACAGAGTTTCCTGTAGTTTTTACAGGAATTAATACAGGATGTCCTAGTTCTCATCTAAAGGCGTTTTTAAGGTTTCAGAGGTGTCCAAATGGGGGAAAAGGGTAGCAGAAGGTTGGAAAAGGATGTGGAAGATCTTCCCAAACTTAAAAATATTCATGAACCCATATTGAATAAGGGGAAGAAGGCAGACTAATGGTCTCAAGAAACACTTTGATTTTTTCTATGCACAAACAATTTTGGAAAAATGAGTGAAAATGGAATGAAGGTTTTAAGGGAGAAGATATGAATGAAATTAATCTACAAGCCAACAAAGTTCACTTGCAAAGAGGAATTTTTTTTTTTTCTTGACAGATTGTTAAACAATCATGAAAAATAAAAACTACATGTTTGGGCTTGTCCTTGCAGAACTTACAACCAAGATTATTAAGAGAAAGGACTAAGGAATGCACAAGAGAGGCCACTAGGGCCATGAATGAAGCACAATGAGGTCACTAATTTGGTCAGAGGATGAGCAACACTTTCAACAAGGGGGTATGATGGGCCTCTAAATTAGACATAAATTAAGTCCCATCTAACCCTCCTTCAGCACATTAAAACTCTCTTTTTGAATTAGATAATGTATTTTTAACCTTAATATGTTCATTAGGAAGGTTTATGGATAATTGCATATTTGTGCCTAATATTATTTATTTTTGTGAAATATTATGAGAATATTGGATAGATTATGGAGATTTGGAGGAGGAGATAATATACAGATCTGCTCCCTACTACAGGAGGAGAAATATTAAATAATAAATCAACAATATATTTTGGAATTATGTCACAGATTGTGGAGCTCCAATGATTGAGAAAATCTAGGAATGTGTTCCATGCCATTTAATGCAGATTCCTAGTATTGGGAATCATATCCACTAATAAAGGGATTTTGGTGGGGGAAACTTCCTCCTTTCACGGGGAATGATTCCTATCCATTTCATATAATTACAAAGTTTAATTTTCCTCTAGGGTTTCATTTTGATTAGTCTTCTTGTGGAGATAACCCTTATTTTTGCAGCTCCATTGTCATTTCTTGCAGGGATGTAATTGTATTGATGGAAATAATGAAGATTGGTGACGTGTTCAACTTATAGATCTTGGTATCCTTCATAGAAATCTGATTTTCCTTGGGATTGGCCATCCCAAGAGGCTTAGATCCATTTTGTATAATTTTCTTTTCTTCCTTTCACTTCTTATTCACATGCGTCTCTTGATCTTTTTTTCTATTTCTGCATTTAGTATTAATTATTTCTTGTTGTAGGATTGGATAAATGGTTGAAGTAAGTTATTTTACAGGATCAAAAGCATCATTTCATCCTTTGAAAATATTTGGAAGGTCATAGTAATCATTGAGCTACTTGGATTAGTTTTCTTATTCCCAAATCTAGATTTATGGAACTCCTTTGTGGCAAATAGAAGTATATTTATGCTATTTTTTAGAGCATGATAATGAGCTTCAATCGAGTTGGTTCCACTTTATTTATATCAAAACAAAATTCTAGTTAATAAAAAAAACTACCCCATTGCATTTTCACTTTATTAGGTTAGGCATTTGATAGATTTACTAGCTCACTAGTTCTTGGATTTCTAGATTTTACACTAGTAATTTTCTGCCATTTTCTAGCATGGGTTAACAGAGGTATTTTTGAGTGATTCCACTTTGAATGGAGACTTAAGACATCCTAGTAAGCAATATTATTTTTCCCATCCAATTAGGATTTTATTTGGTTCGTGTTGGGAACGGGTTCCCCCAAGGACAGTTTTGGGGCTAAAAGCCCATGTTTTGGGACAAATTTTGTAATAAACCTGTAAAGTCTCCACATTTTGTGTTCATGGAACGCGAATGTGTCAAGATTCATAAAGGTTTGTCCACCATTATTTTGTAAAGTGTAAAGTTGGTTGTAAAGATCCACCCATGGTCCACGGACCATAGGAGTATATAAAAAGGAGCTAAGTATGTAAGCTCTAAGTAGTCTTTAGTTAGTAGACAACTTTTGGAGTTTTGGTAGAGAAGTCTGTGTGTTTCGGGCATTGGTGTAGGTAGAGGCTCTATAGCTAAGTGCGCAGGGGCCTAGGGTGGAAGTCCACAGCTGAATGCGCGGACCCTTGTAGCTGTGTGCGCAGGGTAGATAGAGTATGTATTAAACTGAAGATATCAATAAAGAGATGTATTTTGCAAATTCTGTGTATTTTATTTCCTGCTATTGCATCTGGTTATATTGAAATTTGGGTATAATTTATAATGTTCATGTGATGCATGATTGCATATGATTATATTGGTTAATTGAACGAAATTAAGGATATTAGTTTACGGGGTGTTAGCTGTGGTTGATTAAGTAAGATAAGTAAAACACTTAAGATAATTTGGAAACTGATACAATATGTTGTCATAACAGCGCGAAAGTCCCTGGATCGTGGATTAAGGTTGCATGCAGGTCAATCGTACGCCTTCATGGAGGTACTAAAGGGAAGAATAAAGGGTAGAATGACAGAGCCCTAAGCCTTAGTGACTTGCACGAAAGTATGAACAGAGGTATAACCCAACATCACGACCATCTCAAGGTGCAAAAACTTGGTTCCAGCATCCCCCCATACTGCTTTGGGTGAGACTTCAGTCTGCGCTTTGCGGGATGATGTCGAAAGGGCCATTAGTGTAGGGATTTGTTTGGCTAACTAACACTGAACCTGGGTCATGCCCCACAAAGCCAACAAATGGTTCCGTTGCCGAGACCGGAATCTGCATGAGAGATGTGTGATGTTGTATCACTCTAATGCAACTAAGAAAGAGATTGAAGACTGGTAGGATAGGAAGATCCAGAAATTCGTGGTGCAGGAAAATAGAAATCCATAGATGAAAAAGGAAAAATGGCTAAACAGGTACTTATATACAGAAATCCACGAGATCTTTTTCTGTTCCTTTCCAGTTGAGTTATTCAAGTGGATCATGAAGCTAGTGGATAGCCAAGGAAGGTGGAGACTTGACGGTGCTATTGTTTGGACCTCGGAGTTAGTACAGAAACTAGAAGTCTCTGAGGATAAGATCGCCCGTGCTGTTGATCATTGGCTCAATCGCATCATAGGAGGATTTTTTATTGAATTCATGGTTGATACCTCAGTTAGTTACAACGAGGTGGAGCGACATTTTTTCAAAGGTCCGCGAGGTAGGTAATTGAATTCTTTAAATACCTAGATTAGGATGTTATTGTGCAAAAAATAGGTTATGAAACTACCTTGATGTTCGGAGATACGCGAAGTGGAAATACTTACATAAATGAAGGAAGAAAGGGACCTGAATATAGCCCACTGATTTCGACACTATTGGGTGACAAAGAGGGAGTAATGTAGGCTTCTCGATGAAGTGTAGTTCAATTAATAAGGCAGGGATTCTCGTTATTGCCGCCTCCACCACACCACCTCCAACTTCACCACCATCACCTACGACTTCGCCCATACCACCACCACCTGCACCAAAGTTCAACATGGCGAATTTAGTGAAGCTGCCTTTGTTTAAGGTATTGCGAAATGAGGGCTCGGAGCCGTTTTGGTTCATCATGAAAGCTATATGGGAAGCTCAAGGCATCACAAATGATCACGTGAAGAAGGCAACATTGGTTAGCGCCCTACAGGATTGCATGCAAACTTAGTACTCTACTAATAAGCCAAACGCTAGATTGGCAGAGATCTAGACCACGCTAAATAAAGAGTTCAGTATGCCTAAATCCGAGGCACAGTCGATTGTGGGGTTCAAGGAAATCGTGATGAAAGCAGGTGAGACACCTTGGGAATTGGATCAAAGATTGAAGTGTAAAATCCATGAAGCCAATATGAACTTAACAGATGGACAACACTGCAAATGGTCCGTGGCTTCGCTCTTGCCTCACCTAAGGCTTGCAATGTCACAAAAGAAAATTACGACTCAGACATAAGCTTTGGAGATTACAATAAGACTGCATGTAACACCAATGCAAGACCCAAATCTAGGGGTTCAACAGATCCATGCGCAAGTGCAAAATCTTTGCCTTGAAATGCAAGGTTTGAAGCAGGACACAACAGTTCGACCAAAGGTGCACAAAGAGATATGGTGCCTGAAATGTAAGGGTTAGGGGCAACACAAAGACCACTGCCCAGTATTTGTAAACTATATTGCAGGAGGAGGACCGATGCCTTTGAGGCCTGAGGCCTAAGCAGAGGATCAAGTGTGAGGCCTGTGTTGTGGTGCGCTATATGTCAAGTAGCAAGGAAACATACGATGAATAACTGTCATTTGAGGCAGAAGTTTGTACAAACATTGCAGCAAATATTATTCAACTTCCACAGGTTGGTAGGGCATGATGAGCGCAACTGCTACAGTTATTAATTGATTATGGATAGAACACCTGCCTATAGGGTTCAGTAAGAAATGCGGCCCCCTGACCAGAGTGCTGGGATGGAATGAATAGGCTTTGAGGGGCACGGATAAGGCCAAGGTGGAGGAGGACCTGGAAAATGTTGGGAACAACTAATTTGCTACAACTGTGGAGGACCAGGACACTATGCCCATGAATGCACTAACCGTACACGTCCGTCATGAAAATATTGTACTCAATTTAATCATGAGATAGAGGACCATCCGATGCTAATAGTGAGGATAAGCAACAAAGGAGTGCTACCACCTTAGTCGACTCAGAACCTACAGATGATGAGATCTGAGCCTTGCGAGGAGGATCTAAATGTGACTATATTGCTCTGAAGTGGAATTGCAACAGGCGATGATAAGGGGAAGTATTCTGAAAAGAGTGCATGGGTTTGCAAAGCTCTGGTGAGGGAGGCTGAATTTTATTTAGAGCGTGCATGTGAAATGTTCATGGAGCCAAAGAAGAGTTTCGTTCAAGCCTCTATCTCAGGGAGCAGGGATAAGCCTGATCAGGAAATGGACCCTTCTATGCTTACGACCTTTCTAGAAACTTGCATGAAGCTGTTGCGTGATAGCAATGTTGTGAAGGGGCTACAGGAACTTATAAATAGATGCGATGGAAACACTCTGAGTGAACTGCGCGTGGTACATAAGATTGGTAAGCATAAACCAAGGATAGGGTGTGAGATGAGACTGATTGCATAGATAGGATAATATGAAATGGATCAGGTTATTTTGGATCTAGGGTCAGACGCGAACGTTCTACCAAAGAAGACTTGGGAGTGAATGGGGAGACCTGTGTTGCAGTGGTCTCCAATTCATTTAAGGATGGAAAATCAAGAGAAGATCATCCCCATGGGATGGCTGCAAGGAGTAACTGTAGATATTGAAGGCGCGAGTGCATTGGCTGAATTTGAAGTGATAGAAATTATGGATGACAGTAAGCCCTACCTTGTGTTCCTTGGCATTGATTGGGCTACTGACATGAATGGGGTAATCAACCTAAAGAAGTGAAAGATGATATTTTAAAAGAAATTTCTTCATGTAATAGGACACCTAGATCCCGCTGAAGGGTATCGCTATACTGAACCAGTCCGCGATTACGAGAGCGATGATGATCTGGATTTCATATGTAAGATAATACCACAAGACCAAGATTGGGTGAATGCGATAATGGATGGACGAATTAGATGGGATCGTGAAAGTTCCTGCACCTCAGACTTTGACAAAGAATTAGAGCGCTGGCAGAATTGGCTACATGAAGTAACCACACTGAGCTGTAACATGATGACTCGGTTGTTGCACTATGTATCATCAGAGGTAAGAAATCTTCCCACTTACAATGGCCTGAATGATGTAGATGTATTTTTGGATGAATTTGAGAGGGAGGTACCAGAAAATCAGCGCTTCCAGGTTTTTCACTGGGCACTGCACACTACGCTCATAAGATGGTGGGGTACAAACAAGGGTAGCTTTGACGTTTGGCGCTAGTTTAGGTGGATGATGTGAACATGCTTTGGAAAGCCAAAGGTACGAATGATAGACAAATATGATGGGAAGGATGATATGTGCACAAAATTGGCCAAATGGGCTAAGGCTTATGGAGCGAGGCCCCAACTTGAATGGGTGCACTTGTTCTGTCACACCTTGGATGTCATCCCGATGAACTGGTACTTGGAAATAGATCTTTGCCATGGTACAGGTGAATGGGATATTCTACGCGAAGGATTCATAATGACGTTCAACTTTGAAGATGGGTTTGACTGCATTGGTGAAGCACTACAAGAAGTTAAAGCATAAATATTTAGAATACTGCAGAATCCTTTGGATTTGATTTAACTCGATTGTACTACTTAGCTGAGCCATACGCTGGAGTGCTATAACATGACTGCTAAAGAGGAAGACTAGGATCCATGAAAGATTAATATCCCTGAAGCCGAGGGTCATTGCGAGGTTGAGGAGTGGTGAGCTCCAGTATTGCAGCAATAATGTTGTAACTCCTGGGGTTTCCTTCTTTACTTTTATCAACCTGGTAGTTCGTAACAAACTTGGAAGCGATGGTGTTGTATGCACAAGTACTAGTTCTTACTGCAAGCTATCACTTGATTAGCTGGCGCAAGTTCGCTAGGAGCTTAAGGCAACTTCTATGAGTTTTCATAAGAAGCTTTTACTGTGATGGAAGAAATCTAACTCTACAGCAGCTATTCTATTTGCAGAAAGAGAAGGAAAACTGAAATGAAACGCAAACCCTAGCAAACCCTAGTTGACCTACTAACCCTATTTTTGCAAGAAAAGAGATGGAAACTAATGAAGTCAGTGCCATTGACTACTAAAAAGGTAAATAACTTTTATTCAAGCTACTTTTGAACAGAAATGAAAAGAAATCATCTTTTTGTACTTTTGAGTATTTTTATGTGGAATTATTATGCTTGTGATTTGACTGGTTGTGACTGTGCAAAGGTTTGGTGGCAAAGGAAGAAGGTGAAGAAGGTGTGGAGAGGTCCTAAGAAGCCCCTAATACCCTTCTGAAGACTTCCATTGTGATCAGACTTTGAAAAATCACTCACTGGAAATTATGCAAGAGGCTACAGGGGATCTACAGGAGGTTCTACAGGAGGAGGCCGAAAGTGGTTTTTGGAGTGTTGAAGGTGAAAAAATGATGGGAAAGGGAAAATAGAGGCTGGGTGAAGGTGTTGAGGGGTCTATAACTTGTCAAGGAATATCAAGGATGGATGAGATTGTTGGATTTGTTCAAAGGGCAAGAAAGCAACTCTATGGAAAAACGCAGAAATTAGGGAAGATTGGAGAAATGTTGTAAATGAGTTGGGAAATCTAGGAGAAGTGAGTTGGTGTTGGTTGTTTGATGGAGGGATGGTGAGCTGAGATGTCCTACAAGAGATCTACACATTCACTGAGAAAAAATGACCATAGAAAGAACTAAAAACAGAGTTTTATCTAACTTAACCTGATTTCTAACCTAAAACCAGAAAATGCTGAAAAATATCTTATGAACAGAAAAGCATGCGAGAGAACTATGGTAAAAAGAAATGGAATGATATAAGCAATTAAAACTGAACCAATATCAACTTTTCCAAATCAAAGGATCATACTAGCAGTTGCATGGAAGAGCAAAAACTGTGTTTCTGGTGGTTGCAGTAGTGCCTTGACCTCAAATCATGGTCCCAAGAAGGGATAAAGGAGATCAAGACTTGTTGTTGGCATTTTTGGATCTTTTTCTGTCACTGTAGCAACTTACTTAAGAAACTTGAAACAAAAACAACTATTCTAACCATTAAAAGCAACATAATATAATGAAGCAAAACAAGTATATCTAGTAGAAATTAACTCATGAATGGAAACAAAACATATAAATACAAAAAGGAGGTGCTAGGCAGCTTGGGTTGGGCCCTAACCCAAGAGCTTCAGCCCTCTGGAAAAGAACAGTGCTGGCTCAAAAACTGTTTCATCTTCATTTATCAAAAAATATCAGTTACATCACATAAACTATCTTCAAAAAGAGCTCGAAAATGAGCTGAGTACAAGGCTGCACAAAAGTATAAAATTATACTAAGAACTAGCTAGCCTACTGAGGCTCGAAGCCTTCTTATTTATACAAATGGGGACTCCCAATAGTCCCCCTAAAATTAAGGAACTCGGCTTCCTAGAACTGAAGATAACAACAGTCCCACTTGACTTGCTCGGCTGCACCTAGGAATCATCAATGTGGGCCTTTGTACTTCGAGCTGCTGATGGAAGATTCAAGGAAAGGGGTCATTAATGAAGGAAACACCCCTCCTACAAGTTCTCTTCCCTACTTCCTCGAGTTTGGCTGCCATTTTCTCATAAATTCCTTGTCCTTGTCGAAAATTATCCAAAAACTCTACAATAAACACTTATTAGACTACATGGCAAAGTGACTAACTCAATTCACTCTATTGACATAAATATATTCAAAAGAATGCACAAAACTACTGATAATGGTGGATTAAATTGAAATAAGAGGCAAAATCATCCCATATAGTTACCCAATTCTAGGGCTCGTCATCACCCCCTACTGAATGGGTTGCTCATCCTCTGAGCAACTAATCTAGTTCTTCATCTTTAGTAGCTCTGACAGATTCCCTGAAATCCCAAGCCTCATATGTGATGTCTTCCTCTCTGTCATGGAAACCTGTTTTCCTATCCACTTCCTCCCATTTTTTCTTTTCTTCCTCCTCCTTAACTCCTTCCAATAGTCCTAGCAGTAGTGGAGGACTGAATTTAAGACCAATCTAGTTGGCTTTCAAGTTTTGCATTGATTGCTTATATAGGGTCACTCTCCTCATGGCTTCCCTCATTCTGGTTGGGGAGTGATACTCACTGATCTTTAGGCTATGTGACAGTGTATTCCACCTTCTCATGCAGGCATGAAGGTAGTCATTGCCAAAAAATCTCTTCATATCTTCAAAGTGAGAAATAGCCTATGCTTTCTTGTCAACATAGTCAAGAATAACTTGAGGATTAGCTGCAAGGTGTTGGTGGGCATAGATGAGAGTCAAGGGTTCTGCTGGTTTTTTCCCTTCTCACCAGGGGCTCACTTAGCTCTTTCGCCATTATTTTCTGAATTTCCACTTCTCTCTTTTCTTCATGGCTCAACCAAGAAGCCATAGCCATGAGCTGTAAGTCTCCCAATGTAGCATTTGGATCCCATAAATTCATGTCAGGAAGTGCCATGTTGTGTAGGTAAAATTTTGCTAGCTTTTCTTTATCCTCGGCTGAACTATTATCACATAAATGCATAAATTGGCCATAATCTTGAAATGGTATTGTGCCCCTCTGGGCCAGTGTGTTAATCTAGAATTGGAGCCACTGATCTTTGAGATACAGTGCATATGATATAGCTAGTCGTCTACATTGCAAGGCCTCCATTGTCCAGCGGGCCATGTAGGCTAACTCGGCTTCCTCTTCCTGCAGCTGCCTTTTCAAAATCTGCACTTTAGTTGCTGCCTGAGATTCTCTTTCTTGCTGTTGTTCCATTAATGTCTCACTATTTGTCTGTGGTTCTTCTTCTTATTGTTGTTTCTCTGCTTTCTCACTATTTTCCCGGGGTTCCTCTTTTTGTTGTTGTCCTTCCAAGACTGACACCTTATTGCCTCCTTGAGGTTCCCTTTCTTGTAGCTGTTTTTTCAACAATTCATTTTCTTCCTGTAGTTGAGATCTTCTGATTCTCTCTGTATGACTTACCATGCTCAATTCTCCTCTCATCTCTCTCAAGTTATTTTCCATGTGCCCTATATCTTCGACCCCTTCAGATTTTGCAATCTGCATCCAAGTGTGGGTCCTGACTCTTTCCTTTTCTAGTTAGAAGAAAAGAGGCACTGCAACTTTTTGTGGGATGATCTTCCCACCCTCCAGAAGATTATAATAGGAGCCTAAGTTAGGCTGAGGGCCCGGCTCAGTTATCTCTTTTGCCTTACCTTCCTCTTGGGACTATTCTTTTGCTTTCTTTTCCAGTTTTCATTTTCTTTGAGCTTGGCCAATGTCTTCTGTAGAGAGGTTTGTGCCTCCAGTAGGACTACTTTAGAGTCCATCAATTTGATCCTTTCCTTCCAATTGGAGGTCTTAGGACTCCCTCTCTCATAGGTGATGGAGATTTTGGAGGGAGATTCCTCCTTTGTCATAGTAGGTGCATCCTCAATGATAATGGGTTCTTTTGATGGTGGCTGGGGCTTGCCCACCTTAATTCTGGTGCTTCTAAGCGCTTTGAAATACATAGATGTTTGTCTTTTTCTTTCCCCTTTTGCTTAGCTGGGGTGCTCAATGCAGCAAGAATAGCTTCTGCTTCCCTTGCTAGTTTCTCAGGAGACACTTCTTCTTGCTGTTCTTCTTCTTCGTCATCTGCAGTTTTTCCTGTGTTTGCTATTTCTATTTTTGTTTCTACTGTCTCTAGTGGTGTTTTCTCCTTTTCTTGCTGAGTTTTTGCCTTCCCTGTGGCAGTCTTTTTCTGAGCTCTCTTGGGCTTCTTCTTCTAAGCTTTTGTTCTCTTCCTCCTCTCTGATTTTGATGCTGTTTTCTTTTCTGCCTTAGGTTTAGTTGTGGTTTGTCATGTTTCTCTTCTTCTTTATGTTTTTCCTCTTTTTCTCCTACTTGAATATTTTGTGCTTCCTCATGGATTTCCTTCTCAAGTTCCTCTTTCTGCTCCTCCTCTTCACTGCCAGATGGGCTAAGGTCATCAGTAAGAGTTTTGATGTAATCTTCTCTAGATGTATTCCTAAAAATTTTCCAGGCTATAGGGATGCTGTATGTGTGGAGGGCATCCTCTATCAGTAGTTTAATGAGCCCATGGTAGGCTAGTTGGTCTGGAACCCCTGCATTCAACTTGGTGCCACATTCTATCAAAGATTGGAGGAGGAAATATGGGAGACTGAGTTTTCTAGCTACAAGTAGGTGCATTCCATATCTTAATTCATGCAATAATATGAGGTGATATCCATAGACTATAATGTATCTCCCTTCACAGGAGATATATTTCATGATCTAGTAGCTGACCTCACCCCATGGATCAGGTATACTTGTCCTTCCGACCCCGTTCTTATCCTCTACAGGATGCTCATCAGGCTGAAAAAATGTTGTTTTAGCAACATGTTCTTGTGGTTTCTCTTCTTTGCTCCAGGGGAGCCCAAGTGGAAGATCTATGACTCTACTGATGAATTCTAGTGTAAGCTCTATGGTCAAACCCTTGAAACTGACTGTAGCATGGGTTTTTGAATGGGGTCTTAAGGATATTAAAAATTCCTCTATCACCTTCTCATCATATCCATGAATTTTCTCAAAGAAAGGCATCCAGTTTGCCCTGGTGAAGAGGGCTACCACTTCTGGGTGTTCATACAATTTGTTGGAGTTCAAAGGCTCCTTTCTCATAAAACCTCCTGTCATGGTGTTTAGTGACTGTTGGAAATGTTCAGGTGAGGAGGAAGACAACAAAATTTCAAAACCAGAAATAGAGGAATAACTAAGGTTTGCTTTTCTCGAACCAGAGAGGGAATTTTTCGTGTTCTTCTGTTTTCAAAACATCAATTTGGAATTTTTCCCTCCCTTCAAACCTTGTTTTCAACCCGAATTTACTTCTTGGGCTTTTGGAGGAAATCAATATTTTGACAGAACAGAGAGTATATAAAACATTGTTTTTCTTTCTCACAGAGTAAACATACTTCCAAATGCAAATTCACACTTTTTGCAGGCTTAATTTTCTATGGTTGCACCTCTCCTTTACAGGAGAATATGGGGAAGAAAAAGATAGAATTTTAATGCAGAGAAGAAAATGGAGGGACTGTATAGAATTCAGAAAAACACAGGCATGTTTTTGTGCTCGCTTTCCTTTATTTTTTTCAACCCAATACTTTACTTCTAATCCCACTACCTTGTATAGATATATCACATGCAGAGTGGGTTTCTGAGCCTACCTCTTTTCAAGCTCGAATTTGGCAAAATTCTGAATTTTCCCTCTACAGAGCTGCTCTCTGGCCTTCCTATAGAAAGGCTCTTGTAGACGGTGTTCCTGCTCCTGTAGAATGTGATAGTGCTCCTGTAGAGCCTAATAAGCGGGAGGGTTTTGAAAAACTGGCAGAGAACGACTAGTTCGATGTTTTGAAGGTGGTAGTTGAGTTTCTACAGTCAAGAACTCGTCGATGCAAATGAAAACAAAAGGTGGTGGAGGCTTCGACTGCATTGTACTTAAGCTGATGGCGTGATCTCCGGTGACGAGGTGAGGTGGCAGGATGGGTACGTTATCCCCATTTGGATCATTGGTCCTACTCTAGTGCCATTATGGTATTTCATCTCGCCTGCCCCCCACCACTTCCATCATTCCCGTTATACACTGCCACCACTACTGGTTCTGATTTTTTTCTCCAGAGTTGATGGACCACACATGCTGACTGCATCTTCCGAGCTGCTGTTTGAATTGGACGAGGCTCATTTGAACTCAACAAGGGTGGTTTGAAATGAAAAAGGGTGGCCAGTTAGCTGGCCACTGATTTCGTTTAATCGTGACCATCTCAATGGTTCATGCAGTTCCTAAATAATATTCATGCAACAAAGGAACGAGTTTAACCACTTACCTATTAGTCGCTACCGTGCTCTACATGCTCAGACTTCAGCACTTCCTTTTTCATTGCTGTTGTTGTTGGTGCTCATGGCCTCCGAACTGGTGGCTTGGCTACATTATGCTAGTGAATTTTTTTATCAGGAACCACTCCTTGCATGTTGCATACACCTTTGCTACATTGACCCTACCCCTGGAGCTTGGTTTTTTAAATGGATCAGCTGCTACAAGAATCCTGCAGGATTTCCTGTAGCTGTTTCTCCTTCTAAGATTTCAGGTTGATGCTTGAATAGGGATTTAAGAGACAACTGAAGAAGGTTCTGAATGAAAGGAATAATAGCTGGAATGCATCAAGTAAGAAACAAGTAAAGAATGCTACTGTTTTATTCATCATTTTTTTTTTTAAACAAAATAAACAAAATTCTGTGTTTTTTGGGCAGGGAGAAAAAGCGAGTGGAAATATAGGTGTGTAGGGATGGAGAGTTATGAGGATGAATGGTGGTATGGAGGTCCATAGGCCTTCTCGACAAATTTCTAGCCCTCAGATTCTTCTCTGAACTTGAGTTTGAGCTCTTTGTAGTTTCTACAGGAGCCTCCTGTAGAACGCACAGAGTTTCCCATAGGATGCAAACTTTTCAGAACAAGTGAGACCAAGGCCCAGGAAAAGATAGTGGCAATGGAGGAATGAACTATCAAGGGTGTATGCATCCTGGCCATGTTCTTTTTCTGTTGTGTGACCCTCCTGTAATCTGTAATGCATTCAAAAGAAGTTAGGTTTTTTTCTGTTTTTTTTCTTTTTTTTTCTTTTTTTTCTTTGTATTTATGAGACAGCTGGAGCGCCTCCAGGAGGTTTTCACCCTCACTACTTGCCCTGGGTGCCTCCAAGAGTTTTTTAGCCAGGGATCCTTTTTTTTTTTTTTAACTCAGGGTGTGGGTGGAGTGGAGGCAGAGACCTGTTCCACTACCAACACTGTTTTCCTCAAATTCTCAATGAATTCCTGCTTGGAAAGGGGCTTCCTGTAGATCTTCAACCTATGCCTATTGACGAGCATGGGGATGGCTTCTTCATCAATGGTCCAGATCAAGACTAAACCATTGTCATTGCATTTTTCTACTATGTATGGTCCCATCCATCTTGTCCTCATTTTTCCCTTGAAATCTTTATATCTTGAATCATACAGTAGCACCCAATGTCCTTGCTGGAATTGTTTTTCTTTGAGGTGTCTGTCATGCCATATTTTTCTTTGAATATGGACTACCTCTGAGTGGAGAAGGACCTGCAATATCTGTTCATCCAATCCATTTAGTAGAAGTAAACTTTCCTTTTGTGCATGGCTGAGATCTAGGTCCAGTTGAGCTGCCATCCTTAATGTGTTATATTCGATGGCCTCAACTAATCGATCTGCCCAATATTTTATGCTGCTGCTCACTACCTTAGTCAAAAATCCCTTCCAAAGCTCTGTTAGTGACTTCCACCTGTCCATTTGCTTGCGGATGATAAGGGGTGGAAGTTCTGTGCTTAATCTTGTGATGTGTGAGTAGGTCTTCAATCAGATTGGAGGTAAACTGACTTCCTTGATCCGTGACTAACTCTCTTGGATAGCCAAACTTGTAGAAGATATTTTCCCTCAAAAGCTCAGTGACTTTTTTTTTATGTTGCTGCCTTGATCGCTTTTTTTTTTGCCCATTTTGTCAGATAATCAGTACACACAATGATGTAAGATTTTTTTTTTTTTTTTAAGGAGAGCTGATAGAACCCAAAAAGTCCATGCCCCACTTCTCAAATGGCTCAAAAGTCACTTGAGGTTGCAGGGGCATCTCATCCCTTGGAGTAGGTTTCCCCATCCTTTGACATCGGTCACATTGGCTGATATATCTCATGACATCTTGATGAAGAGTGGCCCAATAGTAACCTGCTTATAGAATTTTGAAGGCAGTCCATTTTGCTGCAAAATGGCCCCCACAGGGCCCATCATGATAGGTTAGGAGAATGTCAAAAACTTCCTCCTCCCTGACACATCGCCTCAAAATCTGATCTAGGCCAAGTTTAAAAAGATTGCCCCCAATCGAAGTGAATTGGGCACTTTTCCTCACGATCTTGCTCTTCTCTTTTCAGGACAGGGGTGGTAGAAACTGTGCTGAAACCAAGTAATTTGCTATATCAACAAACCATGGAGAGAGTACTAAAATAGCAAATAGGTGTTCATCTGGAATTTGATCATCCACCATTCCTTCTTCACCTCCAAGCAGATCTAGTCTAGACAAAAAATTAGCAACAACATTTTCCTTACTCAGTTTATCAACAATGGTCAAATCAAATTGCTGCAATAAAAGTAACCATCTAATAATACGAGAATTTACATCCGGTTTATTCATCAAATACCTAATTGTAGCATGATCAGTGTGTATGAATGTTTGATATCCGGTGACGTAGTGTCTGAACTTATTTAGGGAATGGACTACAGCTAGGAGCTCCTTTTAGGTTACAGTGTAGTTTAATTCTGCCTTGGACAAGTTTTTACTGATAAAATGTATGGCATAAGGCAACTTCTCATCAAATTTCCCTAAGGCCGCTCCTATCACTTTGTTCAAGGAATCTGTGTGAATGTGGAAAGGTAGGGCCTAGTTTGGACCTCTCAAAATTGGGGCAGTTACCAGTTTACCTTTCAAGGAATCCAGAGCCTCTTGATAGTTTTCAGTCCATATGAACTTAGCATCTTTTCCCAAAAGACCAAACAATGGAGAGGCTAGCTTACAAAAATCCTTGATGAATCTTCTCTAATACCCTGCTAAGCCTAGAAAACTCCGAATATCTCTTACCTTTTGAGGAGGTAGGACCCTTTGGATGATAGCAATCTTGTTGGGATCTACCTGTAATCCTCGCTGAGAACTCGTATGATCTAGCACGGTCCCTTCAGTCATCAGGAATTCGCATTTTTCAGGACTGAGGGATAGGTTCATTTCAATACACTTGGCTAAAACGTTTCCCAGGTTAGCCAAAGCTTCCTGGAAGTTAGAACCATAAGGGGTAAAGTCATCCATATAGACTTCCACTGAATCATGAACCAATTCAGCAAATATGCTTAGTAATACTTGCTGGAAAGTGGCAGGAGCATTGTACAACCCAAAAGGAAGGACCCGGTAGGCAAAAGTACCCTAAGGACAAGTGAAAGTGGTCTTATCTTGGTCTTCCAGGTTGATTTGGATCTGGTTGTACCCGCTAAACCCATCTAGGAAGGAGAAGAACTTCTTCCCTGCCAGGCCATCTAACACTTGATCTATGAAAGGCAAAGGGAAATGGTCCTTTTTGGTGGTCTTGTTTAGTTCCCGATAATTTACACAGATTCTCCACTTCCCATTTTTCTTTGGCACTAGCACCAAAGGAGAGACCCATTCACTGTCAGAGATGGGGTAGATGAATCCTGCATCTAGCAACTTTTGCAGTTCTTCTTTGACAATGTCCTTAAGGGCTGGATTCATCCTCCTTTGAGGTTTCCTGACTAGTTTACAATCTTCTTTAATGTAAATGTGATGAGTACAGACTGAAGGGTGGACTCCCTTCATCTCCTTATAGCTCCAAGCAAAAGCATCCAAGTGATTTTTCAATAAGCTACATAGTTCTTTCTCCTGAGAGGTGGATAGGGATGAGTTGATATTCAAGGTTCTTTCTGGGCTAAATTCCACATTCTTAACTCGAAGAGAGGTCGGATCAGCCACATAGAGATCAACTAAGGATTGGCTTGGGTTTCTTCCACCAGCTCTTCTAATGGAAACACACTAGGGGGTGGATTCTGAATGAAGTTCTCAATAAGATCATCCTCGGTTTGTGGACCCCCCATGGTAGCTTCCACTGTGCACAATGGTGTGGAATAGACTTAATCCTCATCTTCCTTCTCCAACTAGAGAGGTAAAACATGTTCTAGCAAAGGTTGGGTAGGAGGATATAGAATTAGCTGTTTGGACATATGCCCATTCTTGATTGTCATGTTCCCAGCTCAAAAACTGATGTAGGCATCTGCAGTAGCCAACTAGGGTCTTCCCAGGATGAGAGGATACCCAGTGAGCTTTGCCTTTGGCTGGAGAACTAGGAAATGAGTAAGGTACTCCTAGGAATCAATGGAGATCATTACATCTTCCACAATCTCCTCAGGGATCACGGTGGAGCGGTCTGCTAACTACAGTACTATTGTGGTATTTCTCAGGGAACCCTGAAGGTTGAGCTTGAGCATAGTGTCCTTGGTCATCACATTAATGGCAGCCCCTAGATCAATCAGGGTATGGGGGATTACGGTGCCATTGATGTGGACATCGACTACAGGACTCCCAGGGTCTAGATATTTCAAACAGATTACCTGCCCCAACATTAGGTCAAACAGTTGTCCAATGACATTGATAGTTGGAGCATCTCTCTTACGCCTGCTTGGGTACCTGAAGCACTTCTCCTTGATCAACTTGTTGTATATAGGCACATCTTTTATGGCTTGGAGAAGTGGTATCTTTACAAATAACTGTTTCAATTCTTCTAGAAGTTTAGTTTTTTCTGGAGTCGGCTGTGTGGTTCCAGTTAGTCTCTCAGGAAAGGGTGGAATGGATTTTTGTTCACTTTCCTATTTCTCTTCCTCATCATCCTTATGAGGAGGTTGGCTATCTGGGAGAACCATCCTAGATCATAGGTTAATCTCCTGCATCTCCACAGCATAGGTTAGGCATGATGTTTCTCCAGTATATGCCTGTTGGGCTTGTCTGTTATTGGGGTTCGAATTCAGTTGAGCAAGTATTTGGGGTTGTCTTAGTGGAGCAGGAGGTAATGGTTGTGGTTGAGAAGGTGGTGGAGGCAAAAGAGTGGGAGGAGAGTTGTACTGGGGCCTCCACCCCTGATGAGGCACATTCCACTGAGGCTGTGGCTGAGCATAAGAGTGAAATGAATGAGAAATTGGAGGAGCCTGGTATTGAGGAGGATACGACCAAGGAGGGGGTTTAGACCAGGAAGTATGTGCAAGGGGACCCCAAGAAGGCATGGAAGTGACTTGATTGGGGTTGTAATAGGTCTGGGATGTCCCTTGCATTCCTTGCTAGTAAGGTCTGGGTCCATGAGGCCTCCTTTGGTTCATGAAATAGAGTGGTTTAGTGTCTCCTTTAGCCCCTTGATATGCAGCTTTAATTCTGGGCAAGGAAGGGCGCTGATTCGTAGGATGGTCTTCTTCACAGACTAAACACACTTCTATAGAGTGCAATGGACATTCGTTCCTAGGATGATTTCTAGTGCACATGGGACAAAAGATGGCCAAAGCCCTCTCGGCTTCCTCTTGTTTCCTTTTGATATGCAAGGTGTCCATTTGCATGGCAAGAGTCTGCCTCATCTTGCTCTTGAAATATTCCAACCGATTCTCAAGTTTATTTCTAAGGGATGAACTGGATGAGGATGTACTGGCTAAAGTTTGACTTCCCCTACCTCTCTTTCTAGCTGACCTAGAATGGTTTCTAAACACAGTCTTTATATCATCATAAGGCAGTTGGTAGATGTCTCCCCCAGCCAACAGATGGAGGGTATCTAGAAGGTCTTCAGGAACTCCTCTGAGCTGGACAAACTTCAGAGATTCAGGGTCAAGTGTGCACCTGGCCCTTTTATAACTGAGTTGAAACCTCTCTTCATAGTCTTTTAAAGATTCATCACTCCCCATGGTCATTTGGAAGATTTCTTCCTTGGTATCCTTTGACCTACAGTAGTCCTGGTACTTATTGTTAAAGGCTTGCTGCTTCTGAGCCCAATTTGTCATATTGTTTCCAAGTAACCCCATGAACCAGTGCAGTGCTACATCCTTGAAGGTAGAAGGAAACAGTTTCAACTTCTGCTCATCCTCTGCATAGTCATAAGTTCGATAGAGAAAAACAAATTCAGACAAGAAGGTATTAGGATCTTCAGTAGTTAGTCCATGGAAGTGACGTAAGGCTAAAGGACTTATGTTTTTCATTTTTGTGTCCCCATTAGTCTCTCGGATAGGAAAGGCACCTTCTATTCTTTCCCCAAACCCTCTAACATTTCTATTTTCAGCCATGGTCTCAGGAGGAATGGTTTCTTGCTCTTCTTCTGTTATAGGATCTTCGTATATCTCTGGAGGTTAACCTATAGGTTCGTCTGGATCACTGCCACCAAAGAAGATAGAAGGGTGACTTAGTGATGTGGTGGGGGTGTTGGGTAGGAATTTTCCTGAATTGATTCCTATGAGGCATGAAAGGAAATCTCTTTTTGTTTTTTCTGCTTGTACCTGCAAAATCGAAATGGTTTGAACAAAAAATTGCAATTAACTGAAATGAATCCTACTATAATGGAAATTGCAGAATTGAAATGAAAGAAAGAAATGACTAATCCACCTTGCTGAAATGAAATCGCAGAATTGAAATGAAAGCAGGAAATGACTAATCTACTTTGCTGAAATGGAAATTGCAGAATTGAAATGAAAGCAGGAAATGACTAATCTACTTTGTTGAAATGGAAATTGCAGAATTGAAATGAAAGCAAGGAAATGCCTAATCTATGCTTGCAGAATTGAAATTGTAGAATTGAAATGAAACAACTATTCTACTTTTGCTGAAATAAACTACTTAGCAGAATGTTGCAGTAGAAAATAGAGGAAAAGTAATAATCACAAAATACTCTGACGCTCCTCGGGAACAGCGCCACAAAGAGTGGTGAGCTCCAGTATTGCAGCAATAATGTTGCAACTCCTGGGGCTTACTTCTTTACTTTTATCAACCCAGTAGTTCATAACAAACTTGGACGTGATGGTGCTATATGCAAAAGTACTAGCTCTTACTGCAGGTTGTCACTTGATCAGCTGGTGCAAGTTCGCTAGGAGCTTAAGCCAACTTCTATGAGTTTTCAAAAGAAGCTTTTACTATGATGGAAGAAAGCTAACTCTACAATGACTATTCTATTTGTAGAAGGAGAAGGAAAACTGAAATGAAACACAAACGCTAGCAAACCCTGGTTAACCTACTAACCCTATTTTTGCAAGAAAAGAGATGGAAACTAATGAAGTGAGTGCCATTGACTACTGAAAGCACAAATAGCATTTATTCAAGCTACTTCTGAAGAAAAATGAAAAGAAATAATCTTTTTGTACTTTTGAGTATTTTTATGTGGAATTATTATGCTTGTGATTTGACTGGTTGTGACTATGCAGAGGTTTGGTGGTAAAGGATGATGGAGTTGGCTTTTACAGAAGGTGAAGAAGGTGTGGAGAGGTCCTAAGAAGCCCCTAGTACCCTTCTGGAGACTTCCAATGTGATCAGACTAAGAAAAATCACTCACAGGAAATTCTGCAAGAGGCTGCAGGGGATCTACAGGAGGTTCTACAGGAGGATCTACAGGAGGAGGCCGAAAGTGGTTTTTGGAGGGTTGAAGGTGGAAAAATGATGGGAAATGGAAAATAAAGGCTGGATGAAGGTGTTTAGGGGTCTATAACGTATTAAGGAAGATGAGGGATGGATGAGATGGTTGGATTTGTTCAAAGGGCGAGAAAGCAACTCTATGGAAAAACACAGAAATTAGGGCAGATTGGAAAAATGTTGCAAATGAGTTGGGAAATATAGGAGAAGTGAGTTGGTGCTAGCTATTTGATGGAGGGATGGTGAGCTGAGATGTCCTACAAGAGATCTACACATTCACCGAGCAAAACTGACCATAGAAAGAACTAAAAACAGAGTTTTGTCTAACTTCACCTGATTTCTAACCTAAAACCAGAAAATGCTAAATAGTATCTTATGAATAGAAAAGCATGTGAGAGAACTATGGTAAAAAGAATTGGAATGATCTAAGCAATTAAATTTGAGCCAATATCAACTTTTCCAAATCAAAGGATCACACTAGCAGTTGCATGGAAGAGCAAAAACTGTGTTTTTCGTGGTTGCAGTAGTGCCTTGACCTCAAATCATGGTCCCAAGAAGGGATAAAGGGGATAAAAACCTGATGTTGGCCTTTTTGGATATTTTTCTATCACTGTGGCAACTTACTTAAGCAACTTGAAACAAAAACAACTATTCTAACCATCAAAAGCAACCTAATATAGTGAAGCAAAATGAGTATATGCAACAGAAAATAACTCATAAATGGAAACAAAACATATAAATACACAAAGGAGGTGTTGGGAAGCTTGGTTTGGGCCCTAACCCAAGAGCTTTAGGCCTCTGGAAAAGATTAGTGCTAGCTCAAAAAATTTTTCATCTTCATTTATCAAAAAATAGCAATTACATCACATAAACTGTCTTCAAAAAGAGCTCCAAAATGAATTGAGTACAATGCTACACAAAAGTGTGAAAATATTCTAATAAATGGCTAACCTACTGAGGTTCGAAGCTTTCTTATTTACGCAAATGGGGACTCCCAACAGTCCTCCTAAAATTAAGGAACTCGACTTCTTAGAATTGAAGATAATAGCAGTCCTACTTGACTTGCTCGGTTGCCCCTAGGAATCATCATTGTGGGCCTTTGTACTCCGAGCTGCTAATGGAGGATTCAAGGAAAGGGGTCACTAATGAAGGAGACACCACTCCTACAAGTCCTCTTCCCTGTTTCCTCGAGTTTGGCTACCATTTGCTCACAAATTCCTTGTCCTTGTCCAAAATTGTCGAAACAATCTGCAATAAACACTCATTAGACTACATGGCAAAGTGACTAACCCAATTCTCTTTATTGACATAAAATATTAAAAAACATGCACAAAACTACTAAGAATGTTGGATTAAATCAAAATAAAAGGTAGAATGAGCCCATATAGTTACCCATTTCTAGGGCTCATCAAGGGGTTGCAGATTGACAATCCTGATATAACTGCGCCATTGAAAACCAAATAGGTAAATATTGGTATGGAGGCGGAGCCCAAATTCGTGAATATTGGAGATTACTAGGATGACATGATGGTATATAAGGTCACCGAATTTCTCCGCAAATACCAGGATTTTTTCCCTACCAATTTTACAGAGGTAAAGGGGATAATAGGAGACCTGGGCATTATGAAGATCACATTAAAGCCCGACAGGATGCTAGTTAAGCAAAGACCTTACCGTCTCAATCCGAAGTATAAGGAGAAGGCCCACTTATAGCTAGATAAGATACTCACGACATGCATCATTGAGCTTGTAGAAGAATCTGATTAGGTAAGCCCAATGGTGGTACAAGAAAAGAAGCAGAAGGAGGAAATAAGGATATGTGTAGATCTCAGGAAGTTGAATGACGCTCGCATACATGATCCTTTTCTGACTTCATTCACTGAAGAGGTATTGGATAATGTAGGTGGCTAGGAAGTGTACTCCTTCACTAATGGGTTCTCTAAGTACCACCATATCGAAATTTCACTTGAGGATAGAAGCAAGACGACCTTCGCGACTGAGTGGGGATGTTTTTAGCACACTGTAATGCCTTTCGGATTGAAGAATGCACCTGCGATTTTTTTGCGCGTAGTCATTGCTGCATTCAAGGAATTTATTCATAAGTTTATGGAGGTGTACTTTGATGAATGAATTGTGTTTGGCTTGGTAAAATTCCATGTGGCAAGTTTGCGCCTGATGCTAGATACTTGTCAAAGGTACCAAATTACGCTCAATCTGAAGAAATGCTCGTTCTGTGTTCCTTTTGGGACTCTGCTGCAGCATGTGGTTTGTAGATAGGGACTGAGGGTAGACCCCACAAATATTGCAGTGATACTTAACTTGGAGGCATCGAGGAGTGTAAAACAGCTGCGTGCAACCTTAGGACATACTGGGTATTACAGGAAGTTTATCAAGGGCTACGCCCAGATCACCGTGCCTATGGAGAAGTTGTTGAAAAAGGATGTCACATTCTATTGGAATGAGGACTGTGAGAAGAACTTGGATGTATTAAAAGGAAAAATGATCACCGCACTGATTTCAGTCTTCATGGATTGGAAGAAGGATTTTCATGTACATGTAGATGCGTCATGTATAGCACTGGGAGCAGTACTGACACAGGCTGGCAGAGGAAAGTTGGACCATCCTATAGCATTCATAAGAAGGAGGTTATCCAAGGCTGAGAAGAACTATTCGACCAACAAGCGTGAAGGGTTAGCCATGATATACATGCTCTAGAAGTTTAGACACTATTTGTTGGGTGGACATTTTAAGATGTTTACAGATCATTCCACGTTGAAATACTTGGTCAATAAGCCTGTGTTGTGGGGGATAATCTGTAGGTGGTTTTTATTGTTCCAGGAGTATGATTTTGAGGCTATTGTGAACCCTAGATGATTGAACACGGGACCAGAACATCTGTCGTGCATCGAAACAGGGGAAGATCCCACTAATTTAGAGGGATTGCGTGACGCACAACTATTTGCAGTGCGCATCTCGGATAGTCACTTTGAAGACATCATACACTTCCTAATGGCATTAACCGCCCTAAAAGGTTACACCACCCAACAGAAAAAAGAGTTAGTGGTACACAGAACAAATTTTTCTATCATTGTCAAACATCTGTACAAAATGGGGTCTGATGAGGTATTACAACAACATGTACCAGATCTTGAAATGAGTAGTATCCTCGCAGATGCTCATGGGGGTGTCATGGGAGGGAATTATGCAGGAAGGGCGACTGCATAGAAGATTCTAGGTGTAGGGTTCTAGTGGCTAACCCTCCATCAGGATTCAAAAGCTTACTGTAAGGCATGTGATGTGTGTCAAAGGAATGATAAGCCATCATGGAGAGATGAGCTGCCTCTGAACCCACAGATGTCATTACAACCTTTCAAGAAATTGGTGATAGATTTTATGGGAGCCATTCATCCCCAAGGGAAGAATATGGGAGCGCGATACATTATCACTGTGACTGAGTATCTGACTCAATGGGAAAAGGCACAACTTATGGAGGACTGCACATGCGCAACTACTGTGAAGTTCCTCTTTGAGTATGTACTGATGCGATTTGGGTATCCAAAGATTTTGATGAGTGATCGTGGTATGCACTTTTTGAACGAAACAATCAGTGCACTGACGAAGGAATTTTAGGTATATTACCAGAAAAGCACGCCTTATCACCCACAAGCTAATGGGATGATGGAAGCATTCAATAAGGTGTTGGAAAACATGGTGACCAAGGTTTTCAACAATCAGTGAAGTGATGGGGACCTGCTTATACCCACAATAATATGGTATTGGCCTATCAGACGACATGCAAAAAGTTGTTTGGATAGACACCCTTTAGGCTTGTATATGGTGTTGAAGTAGTGATTCCCATGGAATACATTATTTGTAGTCTACGCATAGTAGCACTCATGGGTATGATGGATCGTGGAGTCCTGAAAGGGAGGCTTGTGCAGCTTGCTGAGCTTGAGGAAGAGATCTTTCTAGCTTGATTTCACCAATAGGTCCAAAAACAATGAGAAAAAGCATGACATGATCGACACATTAAGCTGCGCACCTTTAAGGTAAATGATCTAGTTTTGTTATATGATAGCAAGTTTGATAAGTTTCTAGGGAAATTTAGAATGCATTGGTTAGGGCCCTGTGTCATTAAGGAGCTTATCGATGGTAGAGTAGTTCAGTTGGCTAAATTGAATGGAGATCCCTTCCCAGGAAAGGTGAATGATAGCCGATTGAAGACATACACCAGTGATCCGGCCAGGTGACTATATGAGGGTAGCATAGTCTTAGCGCTCAGGTAGCTGAAAGGAGGTGTGGGACTATAAACTACACTGCCCGGGTATGGGAACTGCGTGACTGGAAGATTGTGAGGGATGAGGAAATGTCAGAGGGTTCACGATAGTGCGAAGGGAGCTGCACTACCCAGGGAGAAATCATGTGGGTCAGCTGAAAAGTAACCGTTAAAATCATTGTTCATGATTTGACAGTAGAAATACGGCTGACATTTAAGACAAACTTTATGGGTAAGATCCTTGGAAATCTACTGGCAATCCAACATTAATGAACCAAATGTGGGGGGAGTGGTTGGAATTGAATTCAAAATTCCCTATAAGTTACAAGTGGCCGCCCAGCAAAAAACACTTGGCATTTTGGGAAATGAGTTGTTGAGCTCTCAGGCACACATGAACCACGCAAAATTCGAAGCTTTTCTAGCTAGTTCAATATTCGAGATGTTGCCAAAAGAGACAAAAGAGTTGTTGAATAACATCATGTCGAGACTTGCAGAAGCTATGGATGTCGAAGCAGGAACAATCGAGGGAGCTGTGACGGAAGTTGTTAGGGAGGCAGAGGGAGATGCTTTAGGGGTATTAGCTGAAGTCCTCAAATCTCCATGCACACGTAGACCGAAGCCAACCACAACCAAGGAGAGTGCGAAGGATAAGAAGGGAAAGCAGGCTGAGATACAGGTGCACACGTCGCCAAGAAGAAACCCACCAAATGACAAACCCACCCCATAGGAAAAGGGCAAAGCCATTAACGTGTAGTTGGAGGAGGAAGAAATTGAGGGCATCTAGATGGATGATGAGGACTTGGGGGTAGAAGTGGAGGAAGTTGAACTCTAGGGTGCTGACCCTATCACTAAGTTTCCTGAGTACGTCCCTCCATGTAAGGGAAAGACCAAGGTGCTAAAGGAAATTGATGAGAGCAAGGTCCCCTTGCAAACCCCTCTATTGCTAGACAAGATTGTTTTTGAAGGACCGCACTTAGGGCAGGTTGCTCTGTTAAAACTGGAGGATTGGGACTTAGCTGACCATGAGAAGTTCCTGCACTTAGCGACAGAGCAGCTAATGTGCCCCATTATTGACACAACCACCGGGATGACTACCTTAAAACCGCAGAAGTGGCTCAAGGGGGTAGACAAGGCAGGTCTACTCATTCTTCTATGGGTGTCGCACTACAATCACACCCCTATTACAATATTGGTCATTAAGCAGCTGTTATGCTTGGTGCATGATGGTTGTCTGTGGCTAGAGGAGCCAATACCTATCACTGACATATTGATCCATAGGATCACGTGGCTGCTCTACATTGGGGAAAATCTGGCCATGATGTTTGGCAGAAAAGGTGGTGAGTTGGCCCTTATAGAGGCAATGAAGGAGAAATTCAAGCTCGTGAAGAAGCCGTGAGGCTATGCCATCTCGAGCATTTTTGACCTTGCGGTCAAGGTGGCCACGTAGATTTTGGCAGGAAAGGTTATGAGGAAGTGTTGTGTAGATGAAGTGCCGATGCCACTCGTTCCTCTTACAGCCTAATGCGTCGAAGGAGTCTAGTTTAATTGGGCATGTTATCTCTGCGGTGAGTTCCTTGTGAACTACCACAAGGCATAGGAGCTCAAGAAGACCTTCCATTATGCATGGCTCTTGCTGTCTATTGTGCTAGTAGCCTGGGAGCTACTGGAAGATAGTCAATTCCCCTCGGTTGCGCTGGCTCTGCTAGAAGTAGCGAAGTGCACTTCACTGTGGGCAACCAAGGATGCTGAGTGCATCAAAGATAGCAAGATCTTCTGGATCTTGATGGAAATGAACATCTGCATGGCTATCAATCAAAAACTGCGATTGTCACCTACCATGTTTGACAAACTACAGGAGTATGCAGAGTTGAAGGTGGACTTTCACTGGGTATTAATCAGGGCATGGAAGGACCTTGAATAGACATGGTATGACTTGCCTTACTTGGCAACTGATGACACGATTGATGCAGTACTTGATCGCTAACTGACAGAGTGGTGCACTACCTCAGACTTGGCGATGGGGTTGAGCAAGTCTGCTGTGTAGAGCAAAAAGGAGGAGGGCAAGCTCAAGATGGTGTATCTGGACAAGAAGAGGAAGACTGAGGCCGCTAGCAAGGCCTAGGGGGAGCGTGATACCGCCTAGCAGATAGAAAAGAAAACAGGTGGAATAGAGCATGGCTCAGTCAAATGCACAAGGTTGCCTTCGCCCGAGATAGACGAAGAAATGGACGGGCAAATAGAGCAGCATGGTGCAGATCTGCAGACGATGTCGAACCACATCAAGCGTCCAAAGGAACAAGAGAAAGTGGGGTTGAGGAAGAAATCCAAGGCCACTAAGGCGTTGTTGGACCCAATCACCCTCACAAAGGGAAATTTGCATGAAATTGGAGATACGGTGCACGATGTCACCATGGAGGCACTATAGTAGTTCGATTAGCAACAACAACTACTAACTAGGGGCATCTAGATAGGTCTGCAGGAGCTGCAAACCCGCGCATAACAAGCTGCCACGGTGTCCACCAACCTCACTATCAGTACTTCAGAAGATATTGAGATGCTGCGAGTGATGGTCTCCCGAGTGATAGTGCTACCAGATGGAGCACTGACCATAGAGAATGAAGATAACACACCCACTGTCAGTGCCCTAAAGGGAGTGAAGTTGAACTTGGAAATGCTCCTTGGTGAGGCACTCCACCTATTTTAGGATGGAGTGATCATGGAGTTGAGGGCTTGCGAACACCACGCTTTGCTGGTGATCAGTGAGAATAATATTAATAATGAACATATGACCCTACTGTGGCACTCTGCCATCGCTGTCATGACCAAGGTAACCGACCAAAACAAGCATATATTTTAAGTTCATGGAGGAGGCATTCTGAATGGTCCCGGATTTGGCCATTCTTGAGGAAGAACCGGTCGAGGTTCACATTCCCAAGCTTGCTACAGGGGTGCATGACACTCGCACAGACATGGCTAGGGTTCAGCTGGAGATGAACCTACAGATTGCAGATTTACAATTGAAGGCCCAACCTTCAACTCTGCCAGAAGTAAAGGAGTAGCATTCAACTGCTATCACAGAGGTGATAGCGGCAGTAGACAGTGCGGTAGCAGACTGCACACAACTTTTTGAACAGTCGTTCAAAGTCTTGACGAGCCTACAGGAGGACCCTAATGTACAATGGCTGGAGACAGAAGCGTAGGAGCTGTAGCAGTGCTATGATGAAATAAAAGGTACAGCGTGAACCATCGTTCTCATGCGGAGACTGGAGACACTATAGGAGGCCAAACAATTGAAAGAATAGGTAGATGCAGCGCAACATAAGGAGGCGGTGCTGAAGGCACGATTAAAGCCCTGGTTGGATGAGGCTTATTCAGTTATGGCCTCTATTGAAGGCAAGCCTGCTAATCTACAAGTGACTCAGTAGAAGCCTCAGGCTAATAGTTCAGGACCAACGACCGAGCAGTTGGTCGAAGAAGCAAAGCAGGCAGCCGCACAATGCACTGTCGAGGTTACGGTCATATAGGTTGAGTTGAGAGGTCTTTATGCCAAGATCTTTACGATTGAAGAGTGACTCGAGGGAGAGTCACCATGTTTGTGTTGGGGGTCTATTTGGAATGGGTTCCCCCAAGGATAGTTTTGGGGCTAAAAGCCCATGTTTTGGGACACATTTTGTAATAGATTTGTAAAGTTCTGCATTTTATGATCGCAGAGCACGAAGGTGTCAAGAGTCATAAAGGGTTGTCCTCCCTTATTTTGTAAGGTGTAACGTTAGTTGTAAAGATCCACACATGCTCCACGGACCATGGGAGTGTATAAAAAGGAGCTAAGTAAGTAAGCTCTAAGTAGTCTTTCATTAGTAGACAAGTTTTGGAGTCTTGGTAGAGAAGTCTAAGTTTTTCAGGCCTTAGCGTAGGTAGAGGTTCTGCAGCTGAGTGCATAGAGGCCTAGAGTGGAAGTCCATAACTGAGTGTACGGACCCCTGAAGTTGTGTGTGCAGGGCGGATAGAGTCTGTATTAAACATAAGATATTAATAAAGAGAAGTATCCTGCAAATTTTGTGTATTTATTTCCTATTACTACATCTGGTTATATTGCAATTTGGGTTTAATTTATAATGCTCATGTGATGTGCGAATGTATATGATTATATTTGTTAATTGAACGCAAGTAAGGATATCATTCTACGTGGTGCTAACTGTGGTTGATTGAGTAAGATAAGTAAAACACTTAAGATAATTTGGAAACTGATACAATACGTTGTCATAGCAGTGAAAAATTACTTGGATCGCGGATTAAGGCTACGTGAAGGTCGATCGTACACCTTCGCAGAGGTACTGAAGTGTGGAATAAAGGGTAGACTGACAGAGCCCTGAGGTTTAGAGACCTGCACAAAAGTAGGAACAAAGGGTATAACCTGACATCACGACCATCTCAAGGTGCCTAAACTTGGTTCGAGCATCCCTCCATACTTCTTTGGGTGAGACTTCGGTCCATGCTCTGTGGGCTGATGCCGAAAGGGCTAGTAGTGTAGGGATTTGTTTGGCTAACTAACACTAAACCTAGGTCAGGCCCCAAAAATCCAACAGTTGGTAATTCAATGAATTATAACTCCCTATAACGGCTCTGTTGTTTCCTATAGTAGTACTACCGGAAACCCTCTAGTAGCCTTCCAACATGAATATGCTTGCCCAAATTCACTCAAGAAGCTTGGTTATTGTCCCTTAGGGTTGAATCAAGACCCTAGGCTATAAATAAATGATTAGGGAATACTAAGGACCACTTAGGACTTGCCTCTTTACCCATGCAAAACATTTCAACGATTTGGGATAATGGACAAATTTATGAAATGGGTAATATAATGATGATTTTATTGATTGCCACATCTAATGAACTTTGTTAATGGATATAAAGTCTTTGAAATGTAATGGTTGAAATTTAGTTCATGATATTTAATTTATACAATTAGAATAGGTTTTGTTCCTTGTACTTTCTTTCTTGCAATAGGTTAAGGTTTCCATTTCAAGCATTTCATTTTCTACAGTTCGTTTAGGATTTGATTTCAATACATGCACTCCATTACATCATGACATCAAAGGAAGGATGCATTGCATGTTGCACATATAGTTCCGATACCTATTTAATTTTGTACTAACCTTGGGTTACTAATTAAAGTTGGTAGCCTTGGGAGTTGCAACATTCTTGTACAATACCAAGGCTCATCGTCATGCATGTTTTGACATTAAAGAATAATTTGGTTTCAGTTGCCATGTTAGAGGACCACGGCTATGATGTGATATTTAGAAAGGGAAAGACTTTCCTTCATCACATAACCTTAGGACAAGGGAAGTGGATCAAGGTTCGAGTGAAGAACCTCTACAAACTAGATGTAGAAGTCTGTGCTACTTTGATCACAAAAGAAGAGAAGGTGTAGAGCCGAGACATCTACAAGTTGTGGTATAGAAGAATGGGTCACTTGTACCATGGAGCTTTGAAGATCATGCATAAAATTTCTACAGGACTTCCCAAGGGTACACTAGAGCATAGAGACACATGAAATGGGTATACATTGGGGGAGTACACCAGATATTCCTTTCATGATAAAGACAGACGAGTGCAAACGATCCTTGATAGAGTTCGCATAGATGTGTGTGGACTGTTCTCAACAAATTCCACGTCCAAGCACATGTATTATGTAATATTTGTTGATGATTTTTCTCACAAGAGATATATTTTCTTCATGGATCAGAAAGATAAAATGTTCGGTAAATTTTGTGAATTTAAAGCACTTGTCGAGAAAGATACCGGCAGGACAGTTAAATCCCTCAGAAGTGATAACAGTGGAGAATATGTGTCGAATGAATTCAAGAACGTCTGTACGTGAGAAGGCATTCGACAAGAATTAACAGCACCTCATAACCCACAATAGAATGGGGTGGCTTAAAGGAATTATATAAGTATTGTGGGAGTGGCACAACCATTGTTACATGATCAGGGCCTACCATTGCACTTTTGGGATGAAACATGTGACACAATTATTTATTTGCAGATTATAAGCCCTCATCAAACTCTCGAGATGAGTACAACAGAAGAAGATTTTTTAGGTAAGAAACCAAATGTGGCACACTTCAAGACATTTGGTTCATCAGTCTACTATCATGTTACCCAGGATGCACGAAAAAATCTAGAGACAATAGCTGAGTTGGGTATATTTCTGGGGTACACTATTACACCTCACAACTATCAGGTGTACTCACCATTCAACGGGATGATAGTGATTCATAGAGATGTGAAGTTCGATGAAGAGAAGGCCATGAGATGTTCCCTTGAGATGGAGCTTTAGTTACATGATCAGGGCCTACCATTGCACTTTTGGGATGAAACATGTGACACAATTATTTATTTGCAGATTATAAGCCCTCATCAAACTCTCGAGATGAGTACAACAGAAGAAGATTTTTTAGGTAAGAAACCAAATGTGGCACACTTCAAGATATTTGGTTCATCAGTCTACTATCATGTTACCCAGGATGCACGGAAAAATCTAGAGACAATAGCTGAGTTGGGTATATTTCTGGGGTACACTATTACACCTCACAACTATCGAGTGTACTCACCATTCAATGGGATGATAGTGATTCATAGAGATGTGAAGTTAGATGAAGAGAAGGCCATGAGATGTTCCCTTGAGATGGAGCTTTAGTTACATGAAAATGAGGAGATTTTAGCTCTAAAGGAGGAATGCGAGGATGATGTGGAGTAGCTACATGCAGAGGAGAAGAGAGTGGAAGAACCCACTCATGTAGAGACTTCAATAGATGGGTGCACTAGAGAGGCTGACGTATTGATGCATGATGCTAGAGAGAATGTGGGAGCACCCACATCACAGTGCAGGCAAAGGAGGTAACCATATTGGTGCACTAGCTACATGGACATGATTAGCGAGAGTGTAGAGGTTGTGTAATCCTCATTTGAGAAAGAAGTGCAAAAACTAGTATAGGTTGATGCCATGGTTGAGGAGTATTACTCTATTATTAGAAATAGTGCTTGGGAAGTTGTACCAAGACCAACAAACAAGTCAGTGATTAGTTCCAGATGGATTTACAAGGTATAACAAGTAGCAGATGGGAGTGTGGAGAAACACAAGGCCATATTTTTGGCCAGAGGGTTCTCTCAGGTGGAGGGAATTGATTACTACGAGACCTTTCCTCCAATAGCAAGGTACACTTCAGTCAGATCTATTCTAGAACTGTCAGCGTAGATGGGATGGAAGATATATCAAATGGATGTTAAGACAACATTCTGCAATGGTAGGATTGAGGAAGAGGTATATATTGAGTTGCTAGAAGGATTTGAGATCTTCAATAGAAAGTATCATGTGTGTAGACTTAAGAAGGTGCTATATCGACTAAAACAAGCACCTTGTGCTTGGTACACCAGGCTTGACAACTATTTCATTGGGCTGGGCTTCACCAAAAGTGAAGCAGATGCAAAACTTTTCAATATTGTGGTTGAAGGTAAATTGTTGATTATAGTATTGTATGTCAATGATTTGATTCTAACAAGTGATGAGAAGTTGATAAAATATTGTGAAGAGGATCTTGCAAGAGAACTCGAGATGAAGGACTTGGAGCTCATGCATTAATTTCTTGGTATGAAAGTATGGCAAGGAGATGAGGAATTGTTTGTCTCTCATGGAAAGTATGCCAACGAGATACTAAAGAATTTCCACATGGAGAGTAACAAACCCATGGAGACTCCTCTATAAAGTAATTAGAGGAAGGAAGATGCTACTTCAAGTGAAGTAGTGGAGGCTACTATTTATAGACAGCTTTTGGGTTCACTTATCTATTGGGTGAACACATGATCGAACATGTGTTTTGCAGTTAACCAACTTAGTCAAGCTATGGTTAAGCCAACCAAACTCTATTGGAAGGAAATTAAACATGTGTTGAGATACCTTAGAGGCACCACTCAATTTGGTCTTTGGTATAAAAGGATAGAGGGAGTGAAGCTTCAACGCTTCACAGATGAAGACTGGGCAGGGATTGCATCCGACAAGAAGATCACATCAAGGGGAATCTTTAGCATTGGGTAAAAAATAGTGTCTTGGTACAACAATAAGTAGAGATTAGTTGCACTCAGCTCAACAGAAGCAGAGTAAATGGCTATTAGTCAAGAAACTTGTGAGGCTATTGTGATGAGGAAGATCCCTGTTGGGTTATTTGGTTAGTAGATGGATCATACAGTGTTTTACTGTGACAATCAGAGTTGCATCAAACTCTCTAATAGTCCATTTTTACATGATCGGTCCAAGTATATTGACATCCATTATCACCATATATGATATTGTGTGCAAAGGAGAATCAAGTTGTTGGAGTGCATTCCTATAGAGGAGTATGATGCAAATAGTTTGACAAAGCCATTGTCAAGATGTAAATTCAAGTTTCACAGAGGAAGAATTGGGGTAAAAAATAATTCTTTTCTTGTTGAGAGGGAGTGTTGAAAATGCAACAAGAAAATCCTAATTTAATTTTTTCCTTGAGTTAAATTAGGAATTAAATTGTAATTCTACATCTCATGACAACTTTTAATAGTTAACTAAGTTATTTTGACTTAGTTGGCTCAATTAATTCGAGTTGAGGGTCTAACTAGAGTCAAGTAGAGTGTCCCCTAAAATTAGGAGCACTAGTTGAGTTTTTTTTAGTTGTAATTATTTAATTCAATTTAATAGAGTTAAATTCAATTAAACTAGTTCCAACTGATGGAGGAATTAGTGGGAGATCTAGTAGTGGGGTTTAACTTGCAGTATTGGAGTGTAACCTACAATGATCAACCAATAAATTGAATATTCACTCATAATTAGCTCATGCATGTCATATCAAAGAAAGACCCAATTGAGATTGGAGTTCAGGGACAATGTATTATCAGTGGTATAATCATCCGAATTGTATAGGTGATGCATGCAATCAAAGGAAGGCCTATGAGGATTGCGTAATTCATATTTATGGAATTTCCCAATTAAATATGGGCTAATTCCAAAGGAAAATACTCAAGGAATTATGAGCTTAGAGAATTGGAAATTCAGCTGAGTATTGGCCAAACATAGTCAGTCATGTAGAGGATAGAAAATACTTGTGTAGGTTGAGCCCAAGGTTGACAAAACATACAATATTCATCGAAGGCTTGCCTAGAAAGTAGTGAGAAATATAGATATAGTGCAAAGGTTGCTTGAGCTTGAGAAAACATTGTAATATTCTCATATTCTATGATTAATGCAATATATAGATAGCAGGGGGTTTTGGTTGTGGCTTTCCCCACAAACTTATTGTGTTATGTGTGATTGAATTATTTCTCTTTTATGCTTCATAATTTCATCAATATTTTATTATTTTTTATGATGAGTAGAGTAGATTCAAGTCAATTATTTTAGCATATTACAATTTGTAGTTTAAATCTACAAGAAATTTCTACATACTTTCCATCACTTGGCCATTATTCAAATTCAAAAAAAAAAGCCAAAATATCTGTATCAACATAACATTACTTACAAATTACTCTTGAAAATCATGATCCCTTTTATGCAAGAAATCTAAGAATTGCTTGATGACCCATCAATACTCCGTCACAAGCATCTTGCAATATATGATCAACAAATTAAACATAATTACATTAATCAGAACAATTTCAATCAAATGAAAAACTTTTAACTATCAACCAATTATGCAATATCAATTGATATTTTAACCAAGGAAAATTTTAAGGATGGAATTTTATCTTAAAGTTTAGAAACTTTGACGAATCTTAATAGTCCCTAATATGCGAATTGTGAAATGTTTTATGATAATTATATTAAAGAAATTATATTTATAATTATTTCATATTCTTTTATGTAAAAATTTTGTCATTTCTAAGGTAAGATAATTTTAGGCTATAAAATTTGGGCTAATCATCTTTAGAAAAAAATGGAAATTGACGAATCCTTTTGTGGAAAAAGCATGGAAAATTAGCCCACATGCGAATATTAGCCCTAAAATTTTCATTGATTTTAACCATAGTACTTCCAAAAGTTCCCAAAGAGCACCTAGCTCTCTAATCATAAAAATGATCAATAACTGCACCAAGTGCATACTGTCTTAGCCCCTACTAAAGACATTCACAAGATCTATAATACCATAAAGGAACTTACACTTCTAGTAATTCTTTTCTGAGCATTAGGATCCTTTTCAGTCAATATGTACATAAAATTCTTATATAATTGTATATAAAATGCATTTTTAACACAACATATAACTGATTAGTTAATTTATTCTACTATGAGAACCACAATGGAAAAAGAATTCTCCCACCAACTAATGAGAATTAGTTTCCACAACCAGATCCGGCCATTTTCACATCCAGATAGTTCTCTGATAGAGACCATACTAGGTCTAGTATGGAATTCCACTAGCCAACTAACTCAAGAATTACAATGACCACAGAGGGTCTACTATAATATTCCTTTTCACAACATGTTTCCTATTCCTCCAACAATGTCCCATCTACGAGGAATTTTGGCCTCCTCTAATAGGCTCCAAAATCATTAGAGTTACCTCATGCTTTCCCTTCTCACCATCGTAGCCAACCCTTTTCCCTTATTGAGGTCATTTATCTCTAGGGAGAATAAATATGGGTTGACAAGTGCCATCAACCGGTCTAGGTAGGAAACCAACATCAACCTAAGGCCTCCAAGCCTTTCATAGTTGTCCCTGGGATGTGAAATTCTCTTTTGGCACACTTTCACACAGTAATTTCAATATTGAACCATATACACATTATTGTTAAAACAAAATAAATATTTATGTACATCATGCATTCATACTTGATCCTCAACATGGGTCCACATTATCTAGATTGATAAGAAACATAATTGACATATAGGTGGTATACATTCTAATTTTCCAAATAACACAATCATGTATATCATAACATTATACTTTCTCATTTACGGTTGCAATTCACATTACAACATTTTACCTTCACAAGTTCTCATGTTTCCATTAATCTACCCCTACTTAATCCCATCAACAACATTAGTCATAATTGTTTTTAATAAAACCATACCTTCTACAAAATATTGTTATACATAAGACATTTTATCAATACATTTAGAATGCATTTTGCATGCATCATTGTTCTCAATAATTCAACATGTAGAAAGGTATTGATCCTGTTACTTTTCATAAACCAATTTCATGCATTATAACAAGTATAACAAGGATACATATTCCGAATGTTACATCCAATAAACTTAAATCAAAGTTTTCCAAAACAAAAGTTAAGGAGACACTACTTTAATCATTAACATTCCCATAGTTTCTTACTCATGCAATATGTCATTTTATTTATTCACGTGAATCTAATAAACAACTATTAATACATACCAGCTAACATCACCCTCAAATCATCAATTCATAGAGTTGTGAGGCTTAAACAACAAGGTAATCAACATATGATCTGATTACTACTATCATTAAGTTGATGGAACCATCTAATTAATCACTTTAATGACATTATTGTATCATGATCCAAGTTCTTGTCACCTTCAAGAAATTTAGTCATAAATATGCATTGTTTAAACAAGTATTCACTTTCACAATCATTTTAGTTTCATGCATATAATACTATCATGCATAAAAGTATATGCAATTATTCATTAATATGCAAATGTCAATAACAATTAGCATGATAATCCAAACATTTCTAATTTCCCACAATGTACTATTACCAACATACCAACACATGAAGTAACTACCATAATCACTTGTTTACAACTTGCAATAATCTTTAGTCAAAACTAATTCATGCATATAAGTTTTATTAGTTAGTCATGCAATACTAACTAATCAATGCTACCACCAAATTAATGCAACCATGGCAAGACTCAATCAACAACTAGCTATTATAGTGAAGTCTCACAAGTCATTACTTGACTCATTATTTATTTTTAACATCTAAAGGGGTTCTTTCAATGCCCTTTTAAAACATTATATCATCATCTTCAGGGACATTCCCCAACTTTTTCATTCATTCATTAATTCATTATAAATAATGCATTGTAACTTTTAGACATGTTCATTAAATGTATCGTTAATATTTCCATATTTGCAAAGGTTGGTAGTAAACTCTCAGTTTCACTAGTGAGTGTTTAGGATTGTTCATCATTGCAACACATGTTTTATTGTCTTTTATCCTCAAAAGGATTCAAATGTCATGAACACAATTTTGCAACAAACTTTATTACTTACTACTCTTTAATGCATTTATAAACATGCATCATGCATCTCATGTCAAAAGTAGTCTACTGCATATTTCGATATGTAAATTGTTAGAATCATACCTAAGATGGTGCCCTCTAGCATCATACCTTGATTTATTTTCTACTTACCAATTCCCAAAAGACACTAGTGCTACAACTTTCAGCTCTAATACCACTTGTAACATCCCCTAATAACCTCAAATGAAAATGAATGGAGTTAGAGCTTTTTTACACAATTTACCCATGAGTAACTATCCATATTTCTATTCCTCATTCCTTGTTAACCATTAAATAGAATCTTAATCATTACATAAAGTAACTTTAGTAAAGGAATTGTAAGTTACATAACCATTAACAACCACAATTGTAGCATATTAATATACACTTTCTGATGTAACCTTCCATCATTTTCATGATTCCTTTAACTAGATTAGTTAATCCCAAACTTGATATTATAAACCTAAGCTCATGAAAGCAATCCGCATTATAAAATTACCACAACTGGAAACCACATCATCAGACACTGATATACCCTAGAAACCCCGTAGGGTAAAAACAAAAAAATGTTTAATTTTATTATTAAATTATCACGAGTGTGTTCACCCCTCACTCAATGGCTTATAAGGGAGTCCATTCCTTAACCATTATCATAAAATATTACAAATAAATATCATTTAAATACAATGTATCTAGCTAAAATATATTAAAATCATCTTGATATCATTTAACCTTAAATATTCAATCTTTATATCTTTGTGGCCTAGTTGTTCCATCAGCGGACTATCTTGCTGCCCACACTCCCCAATCTGCATGGGCCATTAAATATTTACCTGCCACAATGTTAAAAATTAATTATCCTTTGCACAAGTCACCATCCTTTCTTTCCATTGTTATCGTCAGCACCCTTCGATATCATGATTAGATAAAAGATTAATCAACCAATAATCAATATTTATAGTGATAATTCAACATCTATTCGTGTGCATAGAAAAACATAAACAAACTTTCATGAAATGCCTTCTTTAAGAGAAATGGCTGAATAAGAAATTTTCTTTCTGCCTGCTATTATGTTTTATTTTCCAAAGGAATCAAATGCATAACATCCATTATTTCATGCATGCAAACATACATTTTCCTCTTACCAAAAGATCTAGCAGAATAACAATACATAATCTTCTCTCAAAGAAAGCTAATACCATAGCTAATCCCTTCATGTGTGCAAATGCATATTATTTTTCACAAAAGAAGGCTAACACAATAAATATTATGTGATTGCACCTTTATTTTCTCTATAAATCTAATACCAAAACTATACTTTTCCATGCATGCAAGTTCATATGTTTCTCTAAAGAATCTTCCAAAAGAAATCTTAACGCAATAAAGCATGCGATTACCAATTTTCCTTTCCAAGAATCTAATTCAATAATGCATGCAAGGACATTTTTTTCTCCTCTTCTCTTTTAAGAGTTCTAACACAACCAATACTTCCTTACATACAAATATATATACATATATATTATTCCAAGAAATATAACACACAAATTATTCTTTTTGTTGAAAAATGTAGCAAGAAATTCTCAATTTGATTTTGTCTTGATTAAATTGAGAAAATTTGAATTTCCACGTCAAAAGACAACTTGGATGCAGTTAACTTGTGTGACCTATTTTACTCAGCAAATTTGAGTTGGAGGAGCTAGATTTCAGTTAAGCATGTGTGATTGCTAATCTGCAGTAATCAATGCCATTTATCTCAAGCTGTTTTCAGTTAAACTAGTTCCAATGGTTGGAGGAATTAGTGGAGGGTTAGTTGTGCAATGGGACTTCGTCAAACTTAGTTATCACCCAGTTAACTAAGCAATCAGCCAAAATATCTAGAGCATGGAGAGAATTTGAGTTCCCCAGCTGTAGTGGAGATTCCAAGGTAGTGTAACATTAGTTGTAGATTAGTCTTGAGTGTACAGGTGTTGCGTGCAATCCGATGACCAACCCTGAGGAATTGCATAGACAATTTGAGGAATTTCCTAAATAATAGGGACCTATTTTCTCAAGGAATTGCGCAAGCAAATAGGGGCTCAAGAAAAGGTAGAAATTGACTAATTTTGGGTCAGAACTTCTTAATGAGTAGAGATATAGATTATTCACTTGCATGTTGTGATCAATCTAGGAAAGAAATTGTAATACATCTTTATTCATCAGATTAATGCAAGTAAGCATTGGGGTTGGTAGTAGATTGCTTTCCCTAGGAAAAATACAATTACATATATGTGATATTTTGTTGCATATCTAATATTTTTTTTTCTAAATTTTGAATTAATGTCTGCAGAAAAATAGAGTCGGTTTGTGTCTTGTGATTTTGACTAAAAATTCATAAGCAATTGAAAATATACACAGTAATTTCTACATGGTATGAGAGCTAGATTTACATTAGATCAGGAATTTTGAAGTTGATTCTTAGGAGGTTAGAATTTGGAGTTCGGTGTAGTAGGATCTCTTCACAGCTGAGAAGATGACCTTAATTGGACAAAGGTTAAAGTATTCCTTGGAAGGCACCTCTAATTTTGTTGCATGGAAGGATCAGATGGAGGTGGCATTGGATGACAATGGATTACTACAATACGTCAAGACAAATGTTGCAAAACCACCCGAATCACATGCCTAGAACCTTGCTCAGTTGAAAAAATATGTAGACAAGGAGAGGAGAATAATATTGGAGAGAGTACGGGTTCACATTGTGACCAATATCCATGGGAAAGAAACTCCTTATGCAATATGGTAGACACTCAGAAATTTGTTCCATAATAGTAGTGACCATAGGAAGATGGTGCTTAAGGATAAACTTAAAAATATCAAGATGCAGAAGAATGACACTATTCTGTAGTACCTGAGCAGGTTCACATACGTTCGTGATGAGCTTACAAGAGTTAGTGCTATTGTTTCAGATGATAATTTGGTAATCAAAACCTTTCGGGGCCTTCCCAAGAGATGGCATAGCTACCAAGATTCGATGAATGGGAGGGAAAAAATTACTGTTTTTGGAACGCTTATGGTCTGATTTGGTACAAGAGGAAATAAGGCGGAATACCAGAGATGGAACTTCATCTAAGGGCAAGGATGAAGAAAAGTTTTCATTGTTTGGAAAGGAAAAAAAGGGAAAAGGTAAGAAACCTCAAACAAAACCATAATCCAACCAAGGGGGCAAGAATAAATATTTATAAAAAATTAAATGATTCCATTGTCACGAATTCAAGTAATATTCCATGAAGTTTCTACACAAAAAGGTGAACAAGAATGCCTTAGGAGGGGAAACAAGTGAAGTCTTGACTTCACAGTCAGGGAAATTTTAAGAACCCCCCCTAAATTTATAGATATAATAAATGGGCGAATCTCCATTGTATATAGGAAAAATGGAAGGCGATTTTATCAATAATATAATATGTATATATAATTTTTTGGCGAATCTCTCACCAGGCATGGCGAATATTTTACTCAATTATAAAATCTTGTAAGATCTTGGCGAGTCTTTCACTAAATAATAAAACTTTGTAAAGTCCTAGTGAATCTTAGCATAGGCTACATGCTAGTTTAATTCCCCAATTTAAATAGGCTACATTCCAAGTGAATACCATGGGTCAATACCATGTGCCATTTTGGTGAATACCATGGGTCAATACCATGTGCCATTTTTATTTTTATTAATTCTAATATTAGGGGTAATAATGGTTTTTTGCATGGTATTAATAACAATCTAGTCCATGGTATTTGTCCCATAGTATTTTGGCCATAGGTTTCACCTAAATATAACCCATTTTTTAGTGTTCATAAATATAAGGTGACTTATGGAGTAAATATAAAAAAATGTTTTATTTGTTTACCATACCTCTCGTTTATTTATATTTTTATTAATTTACCATACCTCTTTTACAAATATGGTATTTGGCCCATAGGATTCACTTAAATAAAACCTCCTTCTTGAGCCTTCATAAATAGAACGAGGGTTATGGATTAAATATAAAAAGAGGTTTTATTTATTTACGATACGTCTAGTTTATTTATATTTTTATTTATTTACCATACCGTTTGAGTAAGTATAAAAAGACGTTTTATTTATTTATCATACCTCCACTTTACTTATATTTTTATTTGTTTACACCGTTACATGTATATAAGGTGACTTATGGAGTAAATATAAAAAATGTTTTATTTATTTACCATACCTCTCATTTATTTATATTTTTATTAATTTACCATACCTCTTTTATAAATATGGTATTTGGCCCATAGGATTCACTTAAATAAAACCTATTCTTGAAAATGGGCGAATGGATTCACTTAAATAAAACCTATTCTTGAAAATGGGCGAATAGAAGGTTGTAAGTCCTAATTTCAAGGGCTAAATTTACCTTTTTTACCCTCTCCCTTAAAATAAGGTGGGCTATTTGAGGTGATTTGTAAAAATGTACTATGATACAAAATATTCGCCCACTAAAAATTTAAAACCCCTTAATTTCGCCAAAGGGCGAACATTCGCCCCTAAAATTATCCTTGTTCACAGTTTAAGCTTGAATTTAACCTTATCGCATGCATGGCCAAAACAATGATAGGGAGTGTGTGGTACTTGGACTTTAGTGCCTTGTTCAACATGACAGGGTGTAGAGACTTTTTCAGTGACTTGGAGGAGAAATATTTGCAGATGCATATCAAGGTGGGGGACGATGGAAGGTACAGTGTGAATGGGGTTGGTATAGTCACCTTCCAGAGGGATTCGAGATCCCTCCTTAGGCTCAAGGATGTCATGTTTGCTCCAGGCCTAAATAAAAATCTCATATCTATTGCAATTTGGAAAACTATGGTTATGATGTGATCTTCAGCAAAGGAAAATCATTCCTGAGACACACAGCCACGGGACAGGTAAATTAGATTAGGGTTCATATGAAGAACCTGTATAAGCTAGGTGTGGAATACGACGTTAGATTAAGCACTAAAGTGGAGAAAGTGTAGGGTCACAATGTCAGTAAACTTTGGCATAAAAGACTTGGGCATTTGCATCATGGTTCCTTGAAGATTATGTGGCAAATAACCATTGGCCTCCCTAAAGGAGTGCTTGAGCAATAGGATCTATGCAAAGGATGTACTTTGGGGAAGTACATAAATTCCACATTCCATGATCAAGATAGAAAAGCACATGAAGTCTTGGAAAGGATCCACTCTGATGGTTGTCGACCTTTTTCGATAGTCTTGACTTCCAAACAAATATTTTGTCACTTTTATTGATGACTTATTATGGAAGTGCTAGATCTTCTTTATGCAGAAGAAAGATGAAACATTGTCCAAGTTCGTAGAATTCAAGGAACTAGTTGAGAAAGAAACTAAAAAGAAGGTGAAGGCTCTCAGTAGAAATAATGGAGGTGTGTGTAAATGAATTTAAAAATTTATGTGTGAAAGAAGATATTTGATGAGAGTTGAAAACACCTCACAACCCACAACAAAATGTGGTGGTTGAGAGAAAGAACTATAGCATTATGGGAACAATGAGGGAGATGTTGCATGACCAAGGCCTACCTCTGCATTTGTGGGCTGAAGCATGCAACAAAACAATCTATTTACAGAATCAACACAGTTACTGATCAAACGAGAATGATTACCTTAGAATGGGTACTCGAGCCCAAAAATCCCCCAAAAAACATGAAAAAACACCTTGAAATCAAAAAGTGTTGATGCGAGAATAATGTTTTTATTTTTATTTTTGTCTGTTTTTTTTTTTCAAAGTAAATTTTCAATATTTTTTTAAAATAACAGTAAAAAACAATATAAGTCATTTTGTTTGGTGCAAAAAACCCCTTGAAATCGAAAAGTGTTGATGCCGAAATAACACCTTTTTTCAGGGTATATTTTCAACATTTTTTAGTAATGACGTCAAAAACAAAATATCGTGACTCTGAGAAACTTTAAATTTCCAATGATTTTCAAGCATGACATTAAAGATAAAATATCACGTTTTTGAAAACCCTTAAAATTCCAACGATTTTTAAGGATGACATTAAAGTTAAAATATCACTTATTTGAAAAAACTTAAAATTACAACAGTTTTCAAGCATGGTGCTAAGAAAAAATATTTATAATTGTTTTCAACCATAACATTAAAGATAAAATATCACGACTTAGAAAAACATTAAAAATCTTGACATTTTTTCAACCATGGAATTAAAACCAAAGATTATAACTACAAAACAATATTAAATTTTCAAAATATTTCTAGCATGACATTATGGAAAAAATTTATGTCTAAAAGAACTTTAAAAACCAACACCTAAATGAAAGAGTTATTATACCAAAAGTAATTGTTTAAAATGCTAAACGTATAGCGATTTTGAAATCTTAGCCTAAGACAACTTGAGACATTGTGAAAAAAATTTAAAAATAAACTTTCAAATTGACACGCAGTGTAGGTGAGCTCAACCCATTGTAATGAAAACTTAAAGACCAACCATTAAATTAACACATTATGGGGCAGACTAGATTCATTATAAAGAAAAAATTAGAATGGACTATCAAATTGCACATAATGGGATCGGGTTTCTAGACATACATCGACACATACCCTAATATATATATATATATATATATATATATATATATATATATATATATATATATATATATATATATATATATATACATAAGAAAACAAAAATTCAAATATTGAAAAAAAAGTGAAAATAAAAAATAATAAGAAGTAATAAAACATAAAAAAAACTATAAAATATAAACAAAATTAATAATACCATGTAAAAAAAAAGAAAAAAAAGAGTAAAATAAAATAAAAACAAAAAAATTACAAAATATAATACAACATTAAAAAAAATTAAAAACTTAAAAAAAAAAAAAACACAACGACCCTGAGGCACAACTAGGGATGGTTCGTGACAAAAAATAAATTAAATTTCATATTGTATAAAGAAAAACCATAAAAATGTAAAAATAAATCAAAATTAACTTGTAAAAAAAAAAAAAAGAATAAAAAGATCTAAAAAATAAACAAAAAAGAATAAAATATATATAATATAAGAATAAATAAATAAAATAAAAAAAGACCATTTTTTAAGTTAATAAAGAATAAAAAAATAAAAACATCATTTAAAAAAATGTTAAATAATTATCAAAAAATAAATAAAATAAAAAATGTTTAAATTTAAAAAAATAAAAATAAAATTCATATATATATATATATATATATATATATATATATATATATATATATATATTCAAAACAAACAAGAAGAAGAAGAAAAAAATAAAAAATAAACAATAAACAATTTTTAAAAATAAATAAAACAATAAAACAATTTTAAAATAAAGAATTAAAGAAAAACAATTTAAAATAAGAATTAAGAAAAAAAATCAATTAATTAAAAAAGAAAAAAAGAAAAAAAAACATATTTAAAAATAAATTAAAAAGAACATATTTAAAAATAAATTAAAAAGAACATATTTAAAAATCAATTAAAAAACATATTTAAACACATATTAAAAAAACTAATAAAAAAACATTTAAAAATCAATTAAAAAAAAAAAACATATTTAAATTTTTATGTTTTATTTAAATTCCCGCTCCACTCTCCTGTCCCTCTCCACCCTCAACCCTCCCCCTCTCTCCCCTCCGTTACCTGATCCCCACCCGACCCACACCTCCCCTCTTTACCTGCCTCCGCTCCCTCACTAGACTGCCACCTCACCTCCCTTATTCATCTCTTGTTCCCGCCCGGGCCCCCAACTAGCAGCCAAGAGGCTGCAGGCCAATTCCTAGAATTGGCTTATGACCTCTTGGCCATTGGCTAGGGGCCTGAGTGGGGAGGGGAGGAGGGTAAGGGGAGAGCGGGAGGGGGGTAAGGGGAGTGGGGTATGGGTCGGGAGGGAAGGGGAGGGAATGCCAGGGGAGGAGTGGAGGGAGGAGGAGGGGAGGTGGGTGAGGGAGTGCGGTGGCAGGAGGTAGTGGGTAGTGGGGGTCGGGTGGGTGACGAAGGGGAGAGTGGAGGGGCTATGGTGGGGAGAGGGGGAGGCCTGAGGGTGGAGAGGGCACGGGGGCCGAGGGTGGGGATGAAGAGGGGAGCACAGCGGGGGTTGATTTTTAATTGATTTTTAATATTTTTTTTGAATTGTGTTTTTTAATTTTTAATTTTTTTAATTTTTTTTTTATATTGTTTAAAAAAATAATAATTGTGCTTTTTTAAATGCTTTTTTAATTGCTTTGCTTTTTTTTTTAAATGTTTTTATTTTTTAAACTGTGTTTTTCTTTTTTTTATTTTTAATTTGTTTTTTTTAAATTGTTTATTTCTTAATTGTTTATTTTAATTATTATTTATTTATTTATTTTTTATAATTGTTGGTTTTTTTAAATTGTTTTTATTTTTTAATTGTTTTGAATTTTTTTTTTTATGTTTTTTTTGTTAAATTTTGTTTTTAAATTTTTATAATTTAATTTATTTTTTTTACATTTTTTTGTTATTTCTTTATTTTTATAATTTTAATTAAAAAAATAATTCTTCAATTTTTATTTTGTTTATTTAAATTATTTAATTTATTTCTTTTATTTTTTATTTTTATTATTTTTATTTTTTATTTTAATTAAATTTTTTCCTTAATTTTTTATTTTTTATTTATTATCTTTGAGTAATTATTTTAACTTTATTTCTCTGTAAAGAGGTTTTTTTTTTTTTTGATAAATTTAAAAAAAATAGATTTTTTTTGTTTTTTTGTGGATCAATTTGGTTTTCTTTAAATTATATGTTTTTTTGGAAAAAAAATCATTTGTTTATTTATTTTTTGGTTTTCTTTCATTAATTTTTTATTCATTTTTTTTTACGAGCTAATTTTTGGTTTTTTCTTTTCTACAATTTTATAGGCTTTATTTTTCTTTTTTTCTTTTATCTATCTATATATATATATATATATATATATATATATATATATATATATATATATATATATATATATATATATAATTTTTTGTATTTGATTTTTTTTGTTATATTTTTTTATTTTTATTTTTTATTACTAACATGTTTTATGTTTTATGTTTTTTTCATTTATGTTATGTTTTTTTTATATTTTTTTATGTTTCATTACTAACATGTTTTTATTATTTTTATTTTTGTCATGCTTTATGTTTTTTTTGTTTGTTTGTTTGCTTTTTTTATTTTTTATGTTTTTTTTTACATTTTTATAGGTATATATATATATATATATATATATATATATATATATATATATATATATATTTGATTTTTTTGTCATGTTTTTATTATTTTTTTGGTCGTGTTTTATTACTAACATGAAAATTACCAACTTTAAAAAAACTTATCCACACTTAATTCATTAGAAAATTTAAAGTGTAAAAACTAAGCCCTCTAAACAAAAAGGGTTGATGTTCATCACCACCTTTAAAAATCAAGATAAAAATCACTAACAAAAAAAAAATGTTCACACTTAATACATAAAAAAAAAAAAAAAAAAATTGAAGTGTAAAAAACAAGCCCTCTAAAAAAATGTGTTGATGCTACATGAACACTTTTCAACTCAGCATGAAAATCACTAACATTTAAAAAAATGTGTTGATGTTGCATCAAAACTTTTCAAAATATGCACAAAAATCACTAACATTTAAAAAAATGCATTGATGCTACGTCAACACTTTTCTAAATCAGCATGAAAATCACTAACATCGGAAAAAAATGTTCATACTTGATACATAAGAAAATTTAAAGTGCCAAACATATGCTAAAAAAGTGTATCTGGCATCACCACTTTTAAAAATCGCGTGATTTTTTTCTACCTCAAAAGGCGGGTACCAATTCACTTTCTCATTTGATCGATAACTATATTAATCATAGTTTTAATTGGATTTTGGGCACGGTTAGACTAGAGGAGTTTTTTTTGGGAGAAATCCAAATGTGTTGCACTTCAGGATTTTTGGAGTCTCTGTATACAATAATGTCTCTAAAGAATCAAAGAAGAAGCTTGATCTGATAGTAGAATTTGGGGTATTTGTGGGTTACATAGAAACTCCCCATAACTACCATGTGTGTTTTCCATCCCTTAGGAGGAGAGTTTTATGAAGGCATGTAAGGTGTGATGAGGAGAAAGCGATGCGGTGGTCTCTTGAGAGGGAGCTTCAGATCCCACCGAAGAGGAGATTGTAGCTCCAAAAGAGGAACCTCAGGAAGTTGTGGACCAACCACAAATTGAGGAGTAGAGAGTGGAGATAACCACTCATGCAAAACCATCCAAGGAAGGAAGGAGAAGAACTAGGGCAACTAAAAGACTTATGCAAGATGTGAGGAAGAATGTGGGTGCTCTTTCAAATCAACATAGGTAGAGAAGGTCACATGATTGGTACAATAGCTACATGGGTCTAGTGACTAAGCTTATAGAGACTAAGCCATCCTCTTCCGAGGAAGCACTAGAGAAACCTATATGGGTTGATGAAATGATGGAGAAACACAAATCCAATGTAAAGAACAGTGTTTGGGAAGTGGTCCCAAGACTAGTAGATAAATCAGTGGTCGGTGCGAGATGGATCTTCAAGGTGAAGTAGGAAGCACACAGAAGCATAGAGAAGTATAAGGCCATATTTCTTGTGAAGGGGTACTTTCATGTTGATGGAATTGACTATGAGGAGACCTTTTCTCTTGTAGCAAGGTACTCATCCATTAGACCAATTATTGCACTGGCTCCATAGATGGGGTGGACGATCCACTGGATGGATGTAAAAAAAGCATTCCTCAATGGAGTTATTGAAGAGGAGGTGTACATTGAGCAACCAGAAGGTTTTAATACTTTTGGTCAAGAGACTTATGTGTGCAGACTCAAGCGAGCATTGTACAATCTCAAACAAGCATTGCATGCTCGGTACACTAGGATCGATAACTATCTCACTGGTTTGGGCTTCACCAAAAGTGAAGTGGATGAAAACCTCTATCATCTCTTGGTAGAAGGTAAATTACTTATTATTGTGTTATATGTTGATGATTTTATTTTAACTGGTAATGAGAAGTTGATCAGGTCTTGAAAGGAGAACCTTGAGAGGGAATTTGAAATGAAGGACATGGGTCTCATGCACTACTTCCTCGGGTTAGAAGTATGGCAAGATGATGGGGAACTGTTGGTCTCTCAAGGAAAGTATGCAAATTAGATACTATAGAAGTTCCACATGGAGAGTTGTAAACCCATGGAGACACCTCTAATGACGAACTAGAGGAAAGAGGATGTCACTTCACGTGAGGAAGTGGGTTCTACCATCTATTGACAGCTAGTGGGTTCACTAATGTATCTTGTGAACAAACAACAAGATATGTGCTATTTAGTCAACCAACCGAGACAAGCTATGGTTAGGCCAACCAAATGATTTTGGAAGGCAATAAAGCATGTTTTATGGTACCTCAAAGGAAATACCTAGTTTTGAATATGGTACTGACGGACAAAGAGAGTGAAGTTGCGTGGCTTCACAGATGTAGATTGGACAGGGAGTCCATTAGACTCAAAGAGTACATTAGGTGGAATTTTTAATATTGGGTTTGCAACTATTTCCTGGTATGGAAGGAAGAAAATATTTGTGGCGCTCAGCTCAACAGAAGCAGAATACATGGTTGCAAGTCAAGCAACATGTGAGTTGATCTAGATGAGAACGATACTTATTGGATTGTTTGGTCAGATGATGGATCCAACTATGATATACTGTGATAATCAGAGTTACATCAGGCTCTCTGAGAATCTTGTTTTTCATGGTCGATCCAACCATATAGATATTCGTTATCACCATTTATGGGACTGTGTGTAGAGGAAGAAAATGTTGTTGCAGTACATTCTGTTAGAGGAACAAGATAATGAAATTTTGACAAAGACCTTTTCAAGAGAGAAGTCAGTTTCCATAGGTGCATGATAGGGGTGGTTGATAATCCCTTTATTGTTGAGAGAGAGTGTTGAAAAATGCAACAATAAATTCTCAATTTGATTTTGTCTTGATTAAATTGAGAATATTTGAATTTCCACATCAACTTACAACCTGGATGCAGTTAACTTATGTGACATGGCTTATGTGACCTAGTTTATTCTGTAAATTTGACTTGTAGGAGTTAGAGTTCAGTTAAGCATGTGTGATTGCTATTTTGCAGCAACCAATGTCAGTTGTCTCAAGTTGTTTTTAGTTAACTAGTTCCAATGGTTGGAGGAACTAGTGGAGGGTCAGTTGTGCAGTGGAACTTCAATCAAACTTAGTGATCATCCAGTTAACTAATCAATCAACCCAAAATATCTAGTGCAAGCAAGGCATTCGAGTTCCTTAGCTGGAATGTATATTCCAAGGTAGTGTAATATTAGTTGTAGACTAGTCTTGAGTGTACAAGTGTTGCATGCAGTATGATGATCAAACCTAAGGAATCACACAAACAATTTTAGGAATTTCCTAAATAATAAGGGCCTAGTTTCTCAAGGAATTGCACAAGGAAATAGGGGCTCAAGAAAAGGCATAGATTGAATAATTCCGGGTCAGATCTTCTTAGTGAGCAGAGATATAGGTTATTGACTTCCAGGTTGTGATCAATATAGTAAAGCAATTGTAATACATCTTTATTCATCATATTAATGCAAGTAGACATTGGTTTTTTTAGCAGATTTCTTTCCCCAAGAAAAATACTATTTGCATGTATGTGATTTCTTATTGCATGTTTGATATTTTTATTCTAAATTGTGAATTAATGTCTACAGAGCACTAGAGTAAGTTTGTGTCTTGTAATTTTGATTAAAACTTCATAAGTAGATGCAATTCTACACCATAATTTCTACACCTTTTCCAAAAGTTATCTAGCTCACTAGCTATTATGCATGCAACACAAAATATTTTCCTATCATTTCACACATGAAACAACTTTGTAATATTTCCTCAAAAAATAATATGAATAACAAATCGCTCTCAAATAACAAAACACATTGTTTTTTATGCAAAGATTTTTTGTGAAATATTTCTAAAAAAAGTTACTTATCCCTTTTTGTACTAAAGCTTCCCATGCATATAAAAACATATATTTATTTCTAATAGATCAAATATACTAGATAGTATTCCTATGCACATAAGCACATATTCTCTTTAAGAGTCCAATATCTCCCATTTAATGTATATGCATCATGAAAATATCTCTGGTAATCTTTTAAATGGAATAACTTAATTTCTTTTCAAGAAATATCAACATGATAGTCCTATTTTTATACATACCAATAAATTATTTCTTTTCAAGAAATATCTTTGTTATAATTTTATTCATCTAAACATATTTGTTTTCAACCACGGAGAAATCCATATTTTCATTTACCAAACTATAATTTTATGCATGCAACTATATAATATTTCCCAAAATAAAGTTAAACACATTATATATTATTTCTTGAACAGGTAACTACATATTCTTTTTCAAAACTCTGGCCTGGAGTCTTATATTTTTACCCGTATAAACATGGAAAATCATTTCAAAAAAATAGTCAAATTAACTCATTCTACTTGGCACAAGAACCATTCAATCTTTCAATGGAAATAGTAGGGTTACTTATCTTTTTACCCATAATCCTCCATCTGAACCCATAAACTCTCTGATTCGGTTCTCTTTCTCGTTTGGTTTGCACAGGGTCTTCACAGTGCTCTGTTTCTCTTGAGAGTTAAAATGCCATTTCAGAGCTTTAAAATATGGCTTAAAATTTGGTTTTAAGCCATATGGTTTGTTGTGTCACAACCTTTCGCTCTGTGATCCATGATGCATCGCCATTCAACGTTAAAGCCGAGGCTATCAACTTATTCTGAGAATGCCATGAAAAATGAATAGTGGATAAGTTATTTTCATTAGCCGGTATGCAGAATACACCAACAAACATTTGTTAACGTTTACAGTATAATATTTCATTTTGTATTGAAAAGGTAAGAAGGAATTTCATTGGGAAAACTAAATTGTTTTGCACAGTGGGAGAATATGATCAAACGGACAGTTGATACGTCTTGTTTAGCAATCCGTGTTTTTTTTTTACCTATTCAAATGGTTCCCTCGGTATCAAGAATGCAACCTGGTTATCCAAAAATCCTTAAACTTCCTAACAGGTTTTTAGTAAAATTGATTAATAATATTTTTACTTCTAATTATATGAGTTTTAATTCTGCACATTTACATTTTTACTTATTTATTGAAGTGTTAGATAAGATATAAATAATGATGTGCTTAACTCTTGGTAGGGATATTTATTTACATCTTGTTACTATTCATTTTACGACAATATTTGGTTAAATTCTAACTAACTTAATAATGAAAAACCACTTCAGAAATATATAAGATTCACTCAATAAAAATTGCAACTCCATTTAAAATTTATGGCAAAAAATATGAGGTAGTTATCAGATGGAGCAAAGGCTACAATAAGACTTTATCACAAATATATAAGATTCACCCAATAAATATTGCAACTCTATCCAAAAATTATAGCAAAACAATATGGCCCATTCAAATATTTGGAAAATAGCTATTTATTTTTCTAAATTAAACAATTTAAGTGATATCAATCTATGTTTTAATTTAGGTGATATCAATCTATGTTAAACTAATAGGCAACCAATTACTAAAATCTTGCCTTAACCTGTACTAATAAATAAACAACTCAACAAACAAACAACATTACATGAAAACTCTAAATCAAAATACTCAAAAGTAAAATTTTTAATAATAAATTCATTATACTTTGTATCTAAATTATATTATTAATTTTTTTAATTAAAATAAATTATTGGTAATTAAATTTAATATAAATATAATATGGGAATTCTATTAAAATATATAAATATAGAATCTATAAATATAATCATAAGAAAGATACTCACTGTTTCACAGTTATAAAGCAATCGCACTTACTTTGATGCAAATATTACATTTTATTTGTAAATGTTTCACTCGTTTGTTACCTCTTTAATAGTCAAAGATTTTATAGTTAAAAGATGAATTTGGTTTTTATTTGGATGGATGAGGTATTAAATTTAAATATAATTTTATATTTAGAATTTATCTCAACTATTTAAATTTTTAAAAAATCATGTACTTATAAATTATATAAATGATTTATATTTTAGAATTTATGATTTTTAAAAGTAAATTGATTTATATACCTTTTCAAATTTATATTAATAATTAAAAATATATTTTTGATATAACTTATTTAGTTATATACCATATCTATTTAAAAATAAAAAAATCAAATATAAGCTACTTTTAATTATCTATAATTTACCCAAATTCAATTGTTTAGTCATAAACAATATTACTTTTACGATAAATTTAATTTTTTCAATCCTATTTAATTTTTAATAAATGCTCAAATTCAATTGTTTAGTCATAAACAATATTACTTTTACAATAAAATTTATTTTTTTCAATCCTATTTAATTTTTAATAAATGGAAAAACAAATTTATTCTACACACCCCATCCGGTTACTATAATCTGTTCGTATTTATCAATGTTAGGTTTCCACAATGGGAATTAATGAATACTCACTCAGTAGTCATGATTTTCAGTTTTAAATATTAATTTTATTTATTTTTTAAATAGAAATTCAAATTTAAGCAAACGCTCCATTAATTTATTTATGGATTATATATAAACAAGCTAAAACAACGTACATAGATGTTATTTTTTTTTTCGATTAAGAAAACATGCCTTATAAGATGAGAATTTTTATGAGGTGGTCCATTTATTAACGGGAAAAACTATAAAGAGACCTTAATTTATCCATACAAGGACTTTCACATTCTTTTCGAGATCTTTCATCAAGAGGCTCTAAATGTTTTTGAATGATACTGTAAGCTTATTTTTTAAGTTACTTTTTTTAAAGATGGCATCCCACCTCATGTAGAATTGTCTAAAGCCTTTGAATTGAAGGGTCTTTTTGTCTACTAATGTAAAAATTGAAAAGAGATATAAGACGATTTATTCTCATTTATGTGAGAGTGTTCATTTTATGCTATTTCTATGAGATCATTTCTTTGTTTTATTAACGAAAGAGCTTTTGTGAGTGAGAGTTCTTTATAGCAGAACGTCTTTTTGGAGAGACATTACCACTCAAGATGAGAGATCCATCCTTGTGTTGCTGAAGATTTGCAATGTACTCATTATTTTTTGTTAAGACTAATGAAGCAACCTCCCCACTATTGATCCAGGGCCCAAAGATGTAGTCCACACTAGACGAACTTAGTTATCATGTATTGTGTTTTTATTGCTTCTTAGTTATTTTCTTCTTATTTATGTTTATGGATTGGTGATGTATTATTCCGTTTCACATGCAAATATAGGTGTTAGTAAACAGTCATGCAACAAAGATTTTTGTTTAAGAAAGTATTCACAAAATTTGTTGGATCAAAGGTTCAACCATTTATGCAAATGATTTTGCATATCCAATTGGTGAGAGAGGAATCATGGAAACATCTTCGAAGGTTGAAAGGTATTTTGTGTTCACAATGAAAATTTTCCAATGTAGACATCTATAACCATTTTCTTGCATTTATTAATTAATATTTCTCCTTCTACGAATGTTTAGTGTGAAGAGTGGTCGCCTTGCTTGCATGTAAGCTTCATGTGACTGCATGCAAGCCTCGTGTGCCTGCAGCCATTTTTTTTTTTTTATTATTAGTTTTAGTTATTATATTAGTTAACATTTTTTAGTTTTAATCAAATTTTCCCACAACATGCATGTATATATAGTCTTAAATATTTATTATGTTGAGGACATGTCATGAGGACTATCTGTTGAAAATATTCATGTTTTTCATTATCCAGTTATCATCCATTTGTCTAATAAACATGGCATTTGGTTTTGCTGAGTTGTGCTAAGTATTTAGTGTTACTGCAGGTCACAAATTCAAATCTATAGCTAGAGTGGATTGATAATGCAATGCAAGTCTGATGTCTCTCTTTCAACATGTTAGGTTCAATTTTCTGCATCTTGGGCTATGTCCTACATCTATATTTCTCCAACAATTTTGGTTAAGAAAGACCAAGTATGTAAGATGTAAACATGGTATTAGCAAACTGTAGCTTGAATCTTGTTGGCTACTTAGTGGAAAAGCTAATAAAAGCTAAAAAAGGAAGCATATAATGAGAAACAATACATGGATATAATGAGACCACATTCTATTTATAACATACAATTAGATAAATTGCATTTTTATTTAGAAAGAATATAATGCATAGTATTTATTCTGCTTTATAGTCTCTACATTGAGAATTATTGGCTTGTACATGATGATGCAGGGAAAGGAACATTGGTACTATTAACTGAGACATATATATCCTAATGTCTAATAAAATCAACTCAACTTCTTTAAGTAGATATTGAGTTGGACACTTACTTTTTCCTTAACCATACATATTTATGTTGCCATGAATGCTAAATTCCCAATTCATGATATGAATTTTTCCACAAAATAGGTAAATAAGGAGAACCAGAGACAACCCTTAATTCCTCATGTCTATTATATTTGTTTTATCATCCTTTTGTGTGCTCCACCCAGTGACAAAGTCATCAATTGAATAAAATCTTCATCATACTATATATCTACAACATCACTATTAATAAATTGACCTGCATAATTATTCTCTTGAGATATCTTTGCATCTCAATAATGTTTTTCTAATATTTATATTTCTTTGATAGGCCAATGAATTTGCATGACATCTAAATATGTGTCGGGGATTCTCGAGTTAGAAAATCTTAGATAGGGTTTAATATTAGGGAAATCATTAACTTCCAAAGGTTACCATGAAGATTCACAATTCCCAGTGTACAAAGACTAGGAGAAATTAACATGTGAAAATATTAAAACACACACAGATATACAATACATTGATAAAGATAAATAAAAGAAGTAGTTAAATACATTCGATTAAATTGGAAAATATGTTTCTCAAACTTTCGATTTGTTTGTACATTGATTAGGTGAATGGAAGGTGCAATTTGCATTATCAAAATCTAGCAATTGAAGCTTGTACAAAGCTCCATATTCTGTATTTATGTCTTTTATAGTTTTAGAAGATGTTTCTTTTGAATCATCTTTATCCTCATCCATAAGTGACAATGGTGATGGATTGTCCTCATACAATTCTCATGCTCCTTCTGCTTTCCATCTCCCTAATTTTAGCGATATCCTGAGCATATGGTAATGAAAATCATACTAATGATTTCCTAAGAAGGGCATGTGCCTCATCTGCTCAATTAGGTGAGAAATTAGATGACCACATGTAGCAAAGGGTTCAGGGGATTGTGGTGAGACTCAGGGGATCGTGGTAAGGTGCCTTAGTAGTGCTAATAGCCAAACATTTTAAAACAAACAATTATCATTAACAAAGTAATGTTAGAGTAATGCTAAAATTACTTCATTATGAAAAATAATTCCTCACCATATGATTTTTAGTTCTCCCATATGCTTTTTAGATCTAATTTTTGCATACATTGTGTGCCTCTCTGCCTCGGTAAGAGGCCAAATAAGATGTACAAATTTTTCATTGTCTAATTAAAAGTGTTGTCAACATTTAATATGGTGAATGAAAAGCATATTATAACATTTTCCTTCAAACTTTAGGTTTGTTATTTTAATTTGACTAATACTAATCATCTATCAATTATTGTAGTCTCTGTTGCCTAATGATAGGGACTAATAACACATAAGTATAAAAAATAAAAACTAAAAACCATGGAATTCTTCCAAATAAAAATTGGTGACATTTTTCTCAATTATATATATATATATATATATATATATATATATATATATATATATATATATATATATAATGAGACAAATACATGGTCCTCGTATGTTGAGTTACAATTCCAACATCACATTTTATCCATGCATAAGTTACATGTATAATCAATGTGAAATATACAAAGGAAATCATGATTAATATGATATTTAATTACACAAATAAGAATGTATAAAATACATTAGTAATTGTAAATACAAAATGGGTCAACAACTTACACAAAATGTGAATAAATAGGGATCTATTTCTATCATAATTTTTTGAATATCATGTATACTTGTTTCTCGATAAATATTCCTTTGTGCACTCAACAAATTTGATGATTTAGAGGTTAGAAATAATATAAATATGGCACAAAATACCAATGCAAGATTTTTATTGAATCTTTGAAATTATTTCTACTAAATAACACCTATGTCTTGCAATTGTTGTAAACTTAAATATAAAAAAACAACACTCACATGGAAATGAAGGAATATAAAAAATACTAAGCATATTTAGCCTTATAATTAAAATTGGGAAAGGAAAAATCTAAACATGAAGTAAATGTTTCTTGCATATCTCACTTTACCTAAGCTTTTGCAAAGGCAACTTTGAATTGTAATCTTATATTCCTCCTTGTATCAACTTTACTAATTATTGGAAAATCCATCAATTTACCACACCGCCAATACGTAATGGGTACTCCTCATCCCTAGGGATCCAAAACCCATAATGGGGTTGTATCAAAAGTATAATTCCAACAAATGATATGAGCGTGCACCCATCAACCTTATGAGGAAATCTCCACTTGAAGGACACTGTTCAATAGAAAAAAATCAACAATTTGTCACCAATATAAAATTCAACATTATGGTAGTCGTCCAACATTAGAGAGAAAAAAGTGTGTGATTTCTCTAGATCAAACATTCTTTTATAAGATTTTTGGATCAAGCCACCCTTGGTTCTCATGCAAGATTTTGTAATTTTGTAATTACTAATTACTTATTATTTTGTTATGTAACCAGATCACAAAATAGAAGAAAAAATAGATCAACAACATGACAATAATCCTCTTCGAGGGGGAAAACTCCTTCTACATCACATAAATGAGTAATTATCGGATGATTCAAATGAAAAGACCTCCTTGGTATATATAGAAGTCTAAGGGGTCACAATATAATCAAATCCTACATAACAAAAATAATGTAAGGAAACAACAATAATGATATTGGGCTCCTATCAGGGACAACAATAACAATATGGGGGCTACATGGGAACAACAATAACAATAAGGGGGATACACTAACAATAACAATAAGGGTGGTACACTAGTATTATAGGGACCTAACATGCCCCTCTTCTTCAAAAAAGTATTTTCCTCAATGATTGAGTAGTTCTAGATGATTTTGTATAAATTTTTCATCCTCCCATGTGGAATCTTCACTGGGTACGTTCCTTTAGTTAATGAGATAATTTGAAATTGATCAATTTCATAGATGCCAGGTTCTTGTTTCCATGACTACTTTAAGATCTATTATGATGTTTCCTTCATCATCAAGTTTTGGAAATATTATTTGAACTAGGAGCTTGTCACCGATAACCTTCTTTTTGCATGAAACATGGAAAATTGTCTGTACATAGGAAGATGCAGACACCTCCATTTTATATGCCATAATACCAATATTTTGCAACACCTTCTAAGGACCATAGTACTTGGGTGCTAATATATTATCCTTCTTAGATTGCTTGAGGTATATTTTTTTGTATGCTTGAATCCATAAAAATACCCAATTTCCAGTATCAAAACTTCTCTCATTGCAATGTTGATCTTCCTATTGTTTCATTCAATTTTACGCCATATTAGGTTACCCTTTAATAGTTGGAGAACTTTTTGTTGATGCTCAATGCGATATGTCACTACTTGAACCTTAAAATTTTCTCTTAAAGATAATTTGATGCACAATGGATGGTATCCATAAAGTGACATAAATGGGGTAATTTTTGCTGCAATATGAAAAGAAATTTATACCACCATTCAACTAGAGGTAACCACTTAACCCATTGGGTTTTTTTATTAGATACAAAGAAACAAAGATATTCTTCCAAACATTTATTCATTGTCTTTGTTTTCTCATTAGATTGAGGATGATACAATGAGCTATGAGCTAATTGAGTACCAAGACAAAAATATAATTTTATCCAAAAATTTCTAGTGAAAATGGGATCTTTGTCACTTACAATAATATTTATGTTTCCATGTAGATTTTGAATTGTTTCCATAAATGCAGTAGCAACTATACTAGATTTAAACGGATGAGATAATGAAGAAAAATGTGCATACTTCGTAAGTTTGTCAACTATCACCATGATGACACTCTTTGTTTTGAACTTGGGTAAACTTGTAATAAAATCCATTGACACCTCCTCCCAATGCTAACTTGGAATGGATAAAGGTCGTAATAGTCCTAAGGTCTTAATTGTCTCAATTTTATTTTGTTGGAAATCCAAACATTCTGTCACAAAATTTTGAATACCATATTTAAGGTCATCCCAAAATAAATCCTTCTCGGCCTCGTGGTACGTTTTAAAAAATATTGAGTGCCCTCCTAATGGAGAGGTGTGCAATTCCAAAATAATATTTTGTTTGAGTTGAGAATTTATATATATATATATATATATATATATATATATATATATATGATTTGTGTACCATAATGAGTTATTTTTCTAGATAAATGTATAGATGTACTGGGATTTTGCTAAAAATTTTGAATCAGTGTCCATACTACTTTGGCATTCTTCCATTCCTCCCTTGCTTCAATTATCCAGTCTAGTTGGATAATAGAAATGGCATATAAAAATGCTTCCACATCCTTGTCCCTTGTTGAGAGTGCATCTACAACAACATTTTTCTTCCCTTTTTCATAGATGATTTCAAAGTCATAACCCAATGTCTTAGTGACCCAATTTTGTGGCTCTTCTAAATACAGTCTTTGTTCCAAAAAGTATTTAAGACTATCATGATCTTTTTTTACCTTGAAGTGTATTCTCAATAGGTAAGGGCACCATAGCTTTAGGGCATGTAGTATTGCCAACATTTCCTTCTCATAAATAGGTTTATGTAAATACTTTCCTTTTATTAGATGAATTTCAAAAGCAATGGGTCTTATTTCCTACATTAAAACAATACCAATTCCATTTTCTAAGGCATCACATTCCACCATAAAGGTTGTTTTGAAGTATGGAGTAACTAAAACTAGAGCTTGGCATATTTCCTCTTTAAGATGTTCAAAGGACTTAGTTTCTTCTGGAGTCCAAAAAAATGCATCTTTCTTCAGTAATGGATTTATAGGTGGTTATATTCCCATAATTCTTAATAAACTTGCAATAATACCTTGTCAACCTAAGAAATTATCAAAGATGCTTTAGGGCTGTGGGGTTTTCCATTCCTTGATGACTTTAATTTTGTTAGGATCTACCTTAACGCACTCATGAGATACAATATGACCCAAATATTCCATCTGTTGTACCCCAAAGAAACATTTGGAGGTTTTTGCATACAATTGCTTCTCCTCCAATAGTTTGAGTACCGTGTCAACAAGTTGAACATGATCCTTCCAAGACTTGTTGTAGATTAGTATATCATCAAAAAATACTAGAACAAATTTTCTAGAAATGTGGAAGGTGCATTAGTAAGGCCAAAAGGAATGACCAAAAATTCATAATGACCTTCATTAGTTCTAAATGTTGTTTTAAGAATGTCCAATCTTCATTCTAATTTGATGATATCCTAAACAAAGATCCAACTTGGTGAAGTAAATTGCTCCATGTAATTCATATAACTATTCATAAATGACAGGAATGAGAAATTCATCTTTAATAGTGATCTTGTTGAGCTCCCTATAATCCGAAAACATATGTAATCATCCATCCTTCTTATGTACCAAGGCTATTGGAGCATAGAAATAACTTTGGATCGATTAAATTATACCTACCTCTAGAATTTCTGTAACCATACATTCAATTCACTTTTTTGGGCATAGGGATACCTATAATGTGTGGAGGAATGCTTCCTATAATCAAGTGAATAACATGATCATGATCATAAATAGATGGGAAGCCTTTAGGAATCTAAAATACCTTGGAATGATTGTCCAAGGTTCTTTGTATATGTGGAGAAATAGATGATTTCGATGTTTGAACATCTAGCAAGCATAATTATGCAATAATGCCTCACTATTCTTTCTTAAAAATATTTGTCATGTGCTTAGAGCTTATTATCTGGCCCAGTTTCCCTACAATTCCCATTAATTCAATTTCCTTCCATTTGCAGGAAAATTTCAAGAAATTTCTTGAAAATTAAAATCTATCATCCCCAGAGATTGTAACAATTGGACTCCTAATACAACATCAGAACCACCCATTGGAATGGAAAGCATTATAATATTCAATACATATTTCACCATGGTTATATTGATAATATGGCACTTCCCTAAGAAATTTATAGCTCCTCCATTTGCAACCATCACTTGACACTTTGGTGCTAGATATAGAAAGAATCTTAATTCCTTGGATATCTTACAATGAATAAAATTATGGGTACTACCTAAATTGATCAACATTATTACCTTTATTTTCTTGATATATCCTTTTATCTTGAGAGTTTGAAGAGTGGTAATTCCAGCCAATGCATTACAAGCTATGGTCATATTCATTTCTTTGTTCTTTGTGGTTTGTTCCTAGTGTATATCCTCTTCTTTTGATGTTTCTTGTTCCTTTTATTCCTCCTCTTCATAATCTATGTAAAATAATTTATTCTCGACACACTTATGACCGTTAGTGTATTTGATATCAAAACTATAACAAAGCATTCTTTTCTCTTTTTTTTCTCTAGTTGTTATGGTGTCAATCTTGTAGGTTGTGGGAGGCTAGGAGAAACAGCGCTTCCATCTTTATAGTTGTGAGTGGTAGAATTCCTTGTTGCCATAATTTTTCTTTCAACTTTTCTTTCCACCTTGAATGCCTTCTCCACTGAATTAGGTTCCCAAAGATGAACCTCATGTTAGATGTTATCCTTTAAAGTCCCTATGAATACATCAATCCTATGCTCCTCTGGAATATCAGCTACCTTGATATTCAATCTTTTGAAGTCCTGAATGTTCTCCACCATTGAACCCTTTTGTTTGAGATTTATCAATTTGATAAGAAGGTATTTCTCTTTATATCCTCATAACGTGTTACCAATTTTTCCACAAAAATGTCTAAGTGAAAATTGATTTGCGAGAATAAAGCCATCGATACCACACAAACTGATTTGTTTCTAAATATAAAGATGCAATGTGTACTTTTTGTGTGTGTGACATATCATGTAAATCAAAGAATTGCTCCATATGTAATATCCATGTTACCGGATCCTTGCCATCAAAATTCCTCATATCTATCTTATGAATGTGGTGGGTCTTAAACCCAACACTGGATTCTATAAAATCATAATTCATATTACTTTTTTCCTCATCATGATTTTCATGGATTACCTTGTCACCACTGGTAAGCCTTTCTTCTAGAAGCTTTGTCAAACCTTCCTTCAACCATTCCATCTTGACATTCATCATTTCTTCCATGTCTGCTTTTAAACCATCATTCAAATGACCATATCCCTTTTTATGCCATCTATATTAACATTCATCATGGCTTCCAATTCATTTTTTTTACTTTTCGTGAGAGAAAACTTTGTTGCACTTCACCTCATAATTTTGATATATCATGTTGTACTTATTCCTCTTCTTCATGCTTCATAGTAAATATTTTTGGTTGCTTATTAGGTGTATCCACTACTTTTTTTTTTTCAATGAATTTTGGAATAAAACAATGATACTTATGCTTCACTATGTCTTTGAACCACTTCAAACCAATTATTCAAACATACGTTATGATTTTTGTTTTAAATACACATCTTTTTCTAGCTTTTAGGAGCTCGATCTTGAAACTATTGTATCTTTGTAATTTTGGCCTCCCAATGTATGAAATTCCATCCTCTGGTATCCGTCTAATTCTTCTTTCCAATGCCACAAGTCATACCAAGATTGTATTCTTCAAGATAAAGTTATTCCAAATCTCCCACGATGGACTGATTATGGAATGGTTCAACAGAGTGAGCTTGTATGGGATGTCGTGTGTCATTGTTTCAGACTTCGGCCCTGAAATTGATAGACAAGAAACCAAATAAGTTTAATTGTTGTCAATTTTAATGAAATTCAAATCTTATGCTTGATGATAAATCTATGACGTTTTTTCCTATGTCGCTTGTTTGAGACTGAATTATGGAACATGCCAAAACCTTAACTTATTCAAATCATATAATAGAAAATATAGTGAATAAAGATATGAAATTTTTACCAAAATTTCACCAATATTTATTCTCCATGTGGTAGAAATTTTATATTCCTAAACCTCGTAGAAAAAAATTATAGTGAAAATTCCAAGATGATTTGTTTGTAGTGAAACCCTAGAGTCCAAAGCTGTGATACCAAATGTTATGTAGTTGGATCACAAAAAAGAAGAAAAGATAGATCAATGACTTGAAAAATAATCCTATTGAAGGGGGAAACCTCCTTGTCCATCACATAAATGAAATTTTTTTGGATGATTCAAATGGCATGACCTCCTTGGTATGTATAGGAGTCTAAGGGGTCACAATATAATCAGCACCTACATAACAATAATAATGTAAGGGCACAACAATAACAATAGTGGGATTCTTTGTGGCACAACAAAAAAATATGGGGGCTACATGTGCACAACAACAATAATAATGGGACTACACTAACAATAACAACAAGGGATGTACAGCAATATTATAGGGACTTAACATATTTGCCTACCCATGTGCCACTCATATGCCCTAGTGCATGATTATTTTCTATTTTAAAAATACAATAATGATTATTCATCACATAGTTACTAATCTTCCTATGTTTGCTACTAGAATTTTCCTTGATCTCCACCTCTTTTCCTATTTGAGTGGGCACCCATGTAGTCACTAACTCCATTCAATTAACTTCCCCTTGTTAAGTTTTCGAAATTATACCTAAGCATTATCCATTTGAATTTGAAACTCTTTTCCCTTATTTCATGGATACATTAGTAATCATTTTTTAGATTAATTAAAAATATATTTCTTGTATATTTTATGCATGTTTAATAATAATTGATAAGTAAACTATTTTATTTTTATACTCTTTTTTTTTTCTTTTTAATGAAAATTTTAATAAACTATATGCTCATTCAATATATCATTCATTTATTTAGAGCTTCTCAATTTAAATAAAGGCATATGCTAGTTAAATAGTTTCCATGTATACACAATAATCATGATTGATTCCAAGGGTTTCATCCTTCTTCATGCCCTTCCAGAACTACCTTTCAAACAATACCAAGGGTGTCATTCTCAGTAATTCCCTTCAAGTGTGAATTTTTCTTTGGTGGGGGAAATGCTACAATGGTTACGGACATGTTAACTCGACTTGTTCCTACCTCACTGAGATGCTAATGCTAACTAAGGAATATAGGTAGCATGTTATTATGTGTTCCTCAGTTAAATCTCATGAGTGATTGAATTTGAAACCCCCTACCATGGTAATCTGTAACCTTTAAGTAAACAAACCATAAATTTTGCAACCTTGAAAATGGAAAAGGAATGCTAATAGGTGGAAAGAGGAACATTGTTCCTCCTCTCTCAGTTATACTACATACAATTTCCACACAACGCCATCACAAATGCGTGGAATATTTATGAAGAATAATCCTTCTGCTTGCACACATTCCAATAAATACACTAAATAGTCCCACAATCATAAGCTAACATATTATCATTAATTACATGGCATATCATAATGTCTTCACTCAATTTGATGCCCACATGATGTTAATGCAACCCACACCAATGTGTACCAATGGCTTCCTTCTCACACTTGAAAAACCATTAGTATCAGCTAACAATTAATGCATCTTAATATATATACACCATTTTGATGTTTTATCACTAGTTGGATCTATACCGTTATTTATTTCATATCACTATACAATTTATTCATTAATGATTGTTATATAAATATTAAAACAAAAGTAACTTGGAAATATACCAAATCTAGTGAATTATATTCATTAAATGAAACAATAATTCGGGACTAAAGGATATTCCAAAATCAATACCATCCATTACCCATCCAATGTCAAGCTTTATTCCTTACATCCTAGTTCATGAGTGAAATAGTAAGCTCAGTTCCTTTCCCTTTCTGATATTGGTTAGGTATCCATATTTCAATTTAATGGTTTGAAGTAATCATATTTGATATGAATTACATTCTTAAAAAATGTGGGACCATTACATAAATTAAAGCCAATCTAAAATATTAACAAAATCTAAGTTCCATCATCATAGCATTTTTCAACAAACTAGACCATTTTGAAATCAAGTTTCCCTCAAATAATATGTTATAGTTAGTTATAGTAGTCAAATAAAAAGAGAGAAATACATATACCCCTATTTAGAAAACTTTCTCTTGAAGTTCTAAAATAAATAAGGAATTTTCTGATGCATCTCAATTGCATCCTCCAAAGTAAATAATATAGGACTATAATTATCACATTGGACCTTTACTTCGTCTACTAAATAATGTCAAAGTTGTTATGTGTGCTAGTCCAATATGCAACTTGGGTTGGTCATTAAGGCCCCCTCATCTAACATAAGAAAATGACTCAATTGAATAGCAAGAGTATGGTTGGAAATATCATGATGGAAAATAAATACATGATAAAAATTATTCATAAAATATAATTACAGTAGCAATGCAAGAAATTAAGTAATTAGTCCTTTCCTTTCAATAATTATAAAGTATCCCACATATTGTGGTGACAAATTGGTTCCTTTTGCAGATTTAATGGATCTTTGTTTATGGTCTAACATGCAGAAATACCTTATCCCCAACTTGATAGCTTCTATCAAATATCTACACATCAACATAAATATTTTATCTATCTTGCAATTCTTTTGTTATTCTTTGGAAAATGTTCATTTTTTTCTTCCATCTCTTGGATTATTTATAGTCCAAGTAGGACTTTATTCTCTAACTTTTTCCAATTAAAGGTTGTCTTACATAGTCAACCATACAAAAATTAAAATGGTTCCATCTTTATTTTGCTTTATTAACTGGTACTATATATAAATTTTACTAGTGATAAGAACTCTTCCCATTAGTTTTATTGATCCATTTCATACTTACACAACATATCTTCTAATATCTATTTTATTCTTTCTCGTTTTCCATCAGTTTCAAAATGGTGCATGCTGTATTGAAATTAAGTTGTGTTACAAATTCCTCATGAAAAGTTGTCCAAATCTCCTTCTAAACATTATCCTTCTTGTCATGAATTATCTGCTTTATAATTCCATGCAATCTCACTATCTTGTTAAAACAAAATCTTGCAGTATTTGGTACTTGATAAATATTCTTTACTAGAATAAAGTGCAATTTTTTTTATCAAAGTGTCGCCTACTACAAAACATAGTCAACAGAATCATTTTTTTTCTTTAATTGAGTTACTGAAATGAATATTAATGTTATTACTTTATTCATCACCACTAGGGTTCTTTTATGTCATAAATCATCTTTATAGTAAAGCTTATTTTCTTTACAATCTACAATTTCCTCGTAATTTTGTAATCAATTTATACTTATAACTACATCATAGTATACCAAGATAGTTGAATAAATTAATATTTGGGTCAGGATACATTAAGTTCAATCTTTCAATATTTAATCAAGTATCCTAATCATTGCTTAACCACAGAAGCCATTTCTACTTGGTTGAAATTCTCTGGATTAATTGTCATACATTTTATCTTAATAATGTAGCATGAGAAATGAAATAGTTTATTGATCCTAAATCTATTAATAATGAAAAATTTATATAATTTATATTACTAGGTGTCTCGAGTATTATAGACTAATGTTCAACTTAGTGATTATTTGTTGTTGCATGGATCTTATGGGCTTTACCTAAATCACCGACAATAACTTGTCTTCATTCCTAACTAGTTCCTCTTTGTGCATTTGGAAAATAGCTCTTAGAATATGGCCCTCTTCATGTCCAACACCACCTCTTATGCGGTTGATTCTAACTCCCAAATTGAAATAAAGCAGTTCTACTAGTTTTCTATGTTTGCTACATCGATGGTCTATATTTTGATATCTGGTTGCTTAATCTAACATCCCTACATGCTCATTATATGTCCTCTCGATAAATTCCATTGTTCTACTACTAGCCTTGTTGCACTAGCTAATTCAGAACTATGATTATTCCATCCTACACTTGAAGCCTTTGATGATCCTAACTCACCATACCCCATAATTTCCTCCTAAACTATATGGTCTCATACTATGCTATTGACTAGTTGTTTTATCTCAATAAATTAAACTCATTTAGATGTCTCCCAATGAACTCTCTAAGTTGTGACATTCCCTAAAAAACTCCTCAAGAAATTCTAAAGTGCTCTCAGATACATCCATCTCCAATTGTAGTATTAATCAAGTCTTCCACCAAATAAATTTGTTTCCTCTGAAATAGAAGATTCCCATAGAAAATTTAATATTGGAAATTTAATCTCTCAATGTGAAATAGATCACCATATTATCTAACTAACACAAAAATTCTAAAACTTTAATTTTCCCAATTCTCTATAAACATTTATTACAAAAAACTTTCTAACAAACTATTCATAATATTTTATAAATCAACTAAAATTTTTAAATAGTATTAAGAAATATTAAAACAAAATAAATAAATAAATATTGAAATAAAAAAATTAATAAATAAAATTTAATTTAAAAGAAAAAAATAATATAATGCAAACAAAAATATTCATACAACTCATTTTTAATTTTCTTTAAATAAAGTTTATACTCAATTTTTAATATCCTAAATCCATATTACAACAATGTGAATATGATGTTGAATGTGAACTTATTAGTCCCTACCAAAGGTTGAGGGACTATAACAATTGATTCATTGTTTATGTAATATTAATGTTGCATTTGACAATACACTTTTTCATTATTTTGAAGGTCTAACTCATGGATCAAAATTTATTCATTATATACAATAATTAGAAAACATATTATCTCAAATTTTATAGGAGAATAATTTTGGAGTCTTATCGCAGACTTTCATCACTCCCAATGTAAATTTTCCTGAATTAACCTAAGTTTTGAGGAAATGTATTCCAACTTCATTGCTACAAATTTTCTTTAACCCAAGTTTTTAAGAAATGCGCTCCAACTTCATTGCTCTCAATTTTCTTTAACCTAAGTTTTGAGGCAACTCATTCCCACTTTGTCACTCCCAATTGTATTTAACCTAAGTTTTCAAGTGTTGTATTTCAATTTTAATAATTTATTTTAGTATTTTTCATTAATTTCAGTTAAGTTATGAATTATGTTTTTTTTTAACGAGATCGGTTACTTGTGTATTATAAAAACTTCAAAAGGCAAAGCCTGTTACATATTGTAGGGGAAGCTGAGAAGGAAGGATCCAAAATGGGTGCGCAGACCCTTGATCCTTGTTGGTGGACTTAAGAAAAACAGTTTGAAAAAGATAACGGCTATATTGTCGTACAAACAAGCCTGCTAAAAAACAAAATTTACAAGACATTAAACAGATTACTGTTGCTGGTTAACAGAATCATCAAGCTGAGGTTCCTTTTTTGCGCTGACTTTTGTCGAGGTCTCCGCTTGCATGCTCTGGGTTATTGAACTGATATGAGCAATTGCTTCTTCCATATGGTTGCACTTCTCCTTGAGACTTTCAATCTCCGCTTTTTGCTTCTCCAGTTTTTTCCTTTTGGAATTTCTATCCGCATGGAATTCCTCCTTGAGTTCGTTGAAGTGCTTAACAAATCTTGCTATCATAAAGCAGTGAGCTTTGCATAAGGTACATTCACTATTTGTAATAACGCACTCCAGAGGATTTACTGCTGGGTCACGATCTTCTGGGATCTCGGCCATTTCTGAGACTCGGATGGAGAGAGCTTTAGAAGATATTAACGAAGAGAAAGAATAGGGGGAGCAAAAGGAAAGGGGAAGGGATGAAGGGGAGAACAGAAAGGGGGCGCAGATCGGGGAGAGAACTGAAACTGCGTTGAGGGAGGCTGTGGAATGAAAGATGAGCTGCGGGACAGGTGAAATCGGAGTACTGAAGGGAGCTGAAGGAAGATGGCGCTGAAACAAGGAAACAGAGCAGTTAGCTGGAAAAATTAACAGAACGATACAATTGCAAAAATTACCCCTGAGATCGATTGAGAGCGGCCTTCCGACTAAGCTGAACGAAATGCGGCCTCTGATACTGTCCAAAGACTGAGTAAGGGGGGGCGATCCTTTGCTCTTATGCAAATGAGGGATTGGAATTCTGAGATGCGCTGAGAGGGGAGAACTCTGATTCTTATAATGCTGAGTGAGAGGCTGAACCAGCTGTTCTGCTGAGAGATACTCTGGGATTTGGCTAATCTTAAGGTCAGACTTTAAATTTTTTTTGCAGTCGATGAGGGTTATGAAGTGACGGAGGCCTACCTTCTTCTCGGAGGTGTCAGAGGAGAAATGAGGATTGTTGGTCCCGTACCTATTCGTATTGACAAACGAGATATCGTTTGCGTTATTCAAGGTTATGGGAGGCTCGGTGTCAGAGAGAAAGTGGGCTGTAGGCGGCTTGACAAGCTTGGAATAGCGAGTAGGAGGGATGTTATGATTGTTGGGATGACTGAATTTCATAGTTTTAGGAGAGTGATGGAACCAGCTACGGGATCGACTTGTCATAGGTGTAATCATTTTCTCTGGCTTGTCCAGTAGGCCTGTTGGATGCCCTTATGGCAAATGAGTCAGCTTCTGAGTTGTTTTCCCTTAGAACATGCTTGAATGTTATGTCCCCCAAATTCCTGATGCTTTCCATAATTCTTGATTTTAGATTGTTGAGGGCCACTTTTTTGAAATCTCCCCCTGAAGCCATATCTACAATGACGATAGCTGAGGCTCCCAGGATGATTGAATTCTAGATTCTCATCCGTTTCAGAATGGTAGTGCCTAGGAGGAGGCTGTAAGCCTCGGCCATGTTGTTTGACATTTGTCCCAGACCCCATTTGTAGGTTAGAAGGACTTTGCCATGCTGATCCTTTATAATTCCCCCTGCCCCGGCTTTCCTCGGATTGTTTTTAGAGGCCCCATCAAAATGTAGAGTGGTTCGATTTTGATCAAGGATCCATTGTCTTATGTCTTCCTTGGTGCCTCTAAGCTTCCAATTATTACCTCTCTTGTCTGCTGTGGGATGGGTTTTCTTGTGCTTGGCATAACTAAGACAGAATTTGTTGAACCAGTCCTTCTCATCTTTGGGCCAACTGGATCGATCTGGGAGGAAGACAGTGTTGGCACTTATTGTTTCAGATATGAGCGCCATTGTTTTTGCCAAGATGAGAGCTAGATTTGGCTTCTGGTTGTTGAAGATATAGTTGTTCCGGGTGAGCCAGATTTGCTAGCAGAGCGTTGCTAGGATGCATTTCCACAGGCGGTTGATGGATTTCTTGGATTTCTTGGGGAAAGGATAGCATTTCTCCCAATTTTTTTGTAAAGAGGGAAGCTGGTCAAAGGTCTCTCTAATTTTCAGAGGACTGCTGAGCTGAGTCCAACAGCTTTGAGTGAAGGGGCAGTCAAAGAAGAGGTGATGACTGCTTTCTTCCTCAGCACGGCAGAGGCAGTAGATTGAGGGGCCAAGTATCCATTTTTTCCTGAGATTCTCGGTTGTGAGTATCTTGCCTTTGAGGAGTGTCCAGTTGAAGAATTTGATCTTTGGCAGACACTCTGATTTCCACACTGCTGCATATAGATTCCATTTGCCTGTTGTTGGATTTGCCTGAAGAAGTTTATATCCCTCTTTAACAGTAAAGTTTCCTCCGCTGGGGTCCCAAATGTACCTGTCGTCGATCACTTTGTTTGTGGGGGCAGAACCTGAGAGAGAGGTTTTAAGATCGGTCCACAGGTCCCTGAGAGAATTTGGGATAGGGAGGCCCTTCCAATCATGCCAACTATTGTGATCCCATATGGAAATGTCAAATAGAGAGGTCAAATTTTTTGCTTCCATCCAGGTTTGCAGGGGTTTGAAGTTATGAATAAGGTTTCTTAGATTTGCTCCCATGATTCTATCAAACCAAAGATTTATTTCATTACCACTGCCAGGCACTTTTGAAATGTGGTTTCTAAATTGAGGGAGGACTTTTTTGATGAGCTTCCAAACAGGAGTGCACGATCTCTTAGTGATTGTTTCGGAGAGAATATTAGAGTTCAGACCATTGAGGTACTTTCTTTTCATAGCTTCCACCCACCAGGAGCCTTTTCCTATAAGCATTCTCCAGATCAGTTTGAAACCCATAGCTCTATTGGAGAGGCTCGGGATTATAATGGCTAGGCCTCCGTTTTTGAAAGGGAGAATAAATTGGTCCCATCTGACAAGGCTGAATTTTTTTGAGTCTTGCTTCCCTCCCTGCCAGAGGAAGCTTCTCATAATTAGTTCCATGTGCTTATGGGTGCTGGCAGGGGCCAAGGTTACTGCATATTGGTAGATGGGAAGAGCGGAGAGAATGGCCTTGATGAGGGTAGTTCTGCCAGCCAAATTTAGCCAAGATAGCCCCCAGCTTTGCAGGAGTCCCCTCATTTTTTCTATGTGCTTTACCCAAATTTCAGACTTGACTGTTTCTTTTGCTAAGGGCAGGCCCAGATAAGAAAAGTGGCTCCAGTTCCTTTGCACTGGAATGTCCAAGATCAAGGAAATTCTTTGCATGATTTGGAGAGAGGTATTCCAAGTGTATATCTTACATTTTTTATTGTTTATCTTTCCCCCTAAAGCTGCTAGGAAGGCATCCAAAATTTTCTTGAATCTTTTTTCCATCAAACTTGAGGCTCCCCCGATTAGTAAGGTGTCATCCGCAAAAAGCGAATGATTGATTTCTTTAATCCCTCTTTCTATACTGATCCCGATGATCTCCTTTTGCTTGCATAGTTTCTCTAGATGGATGCTCAAGGTTTCTGCCATTATGATGTATAAAAAAGGAGAGAGAGGGCAGCCTTGCCTCAGTCCCCTAGTGCTTCTGAAATAGCTGCTCGAGCGACCATTGATCAGGGGAGCAGTCCAGGGGTTAGAGATGCATTCCATAATAATGCTTATGAATTTGTTGGAGATCCCGAATTTTCTAAGGACTTCTGTCAGGAAGTGATGATCCACCCTGTCAAATGCATTTTCCATGTCTAAGTTGATGATCATACCTCTTTCTTTCTTGTTGATACTGCTGTGTATTGCCTCCTGAATCAAAATGACTTTGTCTGTGATTTGTCTATGAGGTACAAATCCCCCTTGGTTCTAAGAAATGAGGATAGGGAGGAGCTTTTTAAGCCTGTTGGCTAAAATTTTAGTGACTATCTTGTAAGAGACATTGCATAGGGAGATGGGCCTGAACCGATCGAAGGAGAGGGGATTAATGTCCTTGGGAATGAGGGCGAGGTGTGAGGATATAGTATTTTCCCCCATCTTGCAGGTTTTGAAAACATTTTTGACCATCCTTACATAGTCTTTTTTTATAGTGTCCCAGTGATTTCTGAAGAAGGCAATAGTGAAACTGTCTGGACCTGGGGCCTTTTCTGGTTGCATGCTAAAGGTTGCCATCCGGATTTCCTCCTCTGGAATGTCCTTGTCTAATTCGCTGTTTTGCATATCCGAAATTTTGCTCTCAATTGGTCTGAGGAATTCCGTGTTGTCCGAAGACTGGGGGCCTGCTGTTAATAGAGATTAGAAATGTTTGAGTGCTACCTCTTTGATTGCTTCTTGCTCGTTGATCTCTTTCCCTTCTACCACGATTTTGTCGATTTGATTTCCAGCGCGTCTGAGCTTTACGTTGTTGTGGAAGAAGGAGGTCTTTTTATCTCCATCCTTTAGCCATAAACACCTCGATTTCTGCCTTTGTTCTTCCTCCACTCTGTTTTGTCTATAAAGTTCCCTGTACATTTCATTTTCTTGTATTTGGTCCTCCTTTGTGTATTGAGTATTCTCTTTTTCCTGGTTCCACTGCTCCAACTGCTTGTGAAGATCTGCTTTTTTTTATTTTCCATAGCTGCGTTTTCTCTTGCCCACTGCTTTATGGCTATTCTTAGAGACTTTAGTTTGGTTTCCCAGATGTAATGAGGCAAGCCAATGACTTCCTTAGCCCACTGATCTTGAATGAGGTTGCAGAAGTCTTCTTTAGCGTCCCAGATTTTGTTGTATTTAAAGGGGAGGGGCCCCATATTTCTTCCCTTGTCCAGCATCATGACCACTGGTTTATGGTCTGAGGCCGAGGCTTGAATAATTTTAGATTTGATAGAGGAAAAGCCTGCAACAATTCTTTCATGAACAAGGATTCTGTCTAATCTCTCCTTGATGTTGTGGATGCCGATTCTTTTGTTGCTCCACGTAAATTTCCCGTTGTAAGGAGGAATGTCTATCAGATTGTGGTTCTGGATTATTGATTCCAACGAATCTCTTGAAGGGTCTGCGTGGAAGTTCCCACCTAGTTTTTCCTCAGCATTTCTTATTAGATTCAGGTCTCCTCCCAGTAAAATGTTCCTGTCTTGAGCGGACTGTAAATCTGTGGTTAAATAATCCCAGCAGAGAGCTTTATCCCTGTAGTGATTCGGAGCATAGATGTTATATATAGTGTAGATTTATTTTGAAATTTTGTTTTTGAGATCTGATCTTACCCACCAATTGCAAGAGTTTAGATTGATGGGGTCCCATTTGTTCTTATTCCATAGAGTTCCTATACCTCCTGATGCACCTGTTGCTCCTATTGATGTGCCCGAGAAGTTTCTGTATCTTTTGATATGCTTTTGGAAATCGTGCTTAGAAATTTTGGTCTCCTGGATGAGGAGAAGGTTTGGTTGCTCCTGATTAATTATATCCCAGACTACGTTTGCTTTTAAGGAGGATCCCAAACCCCTGCAATTCCAAGAGACCACTATCATGATTTTCCAATTTTTAATTCGTGCCCGCTCCTCTCCTTTAGTTTTTCTCCACTTCCTTTTTGTCTATCTAGATATGTGTTCATGGGTTGCTAGGTTCCGGTGGCCATTTCTTTCGCTGCTGTTTCATCTCTGATTTCTTTGTTTGACTTCCTGCCTGCTTTTCTCGGAGGGTCAGAGGAGAGGCTCGCTTCTTTCGATTTATTTTGAGTGAGTATTCACTCAATGGTTGGGGGGGTGAGGGCGGTGGTTTCGAGGGGGAGGGGATGACTGCGAGGGTAGTGTCTCGGGGGGGGATATGGGATCTTCAACTGACAAGGATTCCAAAGGGTTAGAGGAAGAGGGGAATGGGTGGGACTGAACTGGAGGGGGGAGGAGGAGGAGGGGAGGGGATTTCCGGAAGGGGCTTGGAGCTTGGTCCTTGGAGGTGGTGGATTTTTTCTTTATAACTTGTTCCCAAGAACCTTCAGAGATTTCTGCATTACCATTAGACTCATTTAATTTTGACTTGATACATCTATTTGCGAAGTGTCCATATTCATGACATACCTTGCATTTGAAGGGCAGCTGCTCGTAGTCTAGTTGTTGGATGTGTGTCCATTGGTCTACCTTGATCTTGATGACTTCCAGAAAGCCTTTCCCGAGGTCGACTTCGACGCATATCCTTGCACACGCATGCATGTTCTCCTTTGGCTCAGATCTGTCAATGTATTTTCCGACTGCGTTCCCAATAGCCTTTACAGATTCATCTCCCCAGCAATGAAGTGACAGATGAGGCAGGCGAACCCAAACCGGGACTGCGTTTGGGATGTCCATTTCCGGATCGAAGTCTAGAGACCATCTGTTTAGATAGAGGCCTCTTGAGTCCATGAAATAAGGGCCATTTCTGAAGATGAGGTTCCTATCCTCTTTTGATTCAAATAGGAAGGTGTAGAAGCCCCTTCCACAGAATCTAATAGCTATTTTTCCTTGTATCATCGCGTTCCAGTTGTGTTCTACCCATTTTTCGACTAATCTGGGTGAGGGCCAAAGGCCAGTGAACTGGCCAACAAGGCCTCTTTCAGCTAAGGCGATTGCCGCCTTCCTCGGGAGGGTAGGAGGAAGAGAAACTTCAAGGATTTCATACAATTTCTTGATGAACTTTGTCGCAGATGGACGGATTCTTGTTGATGCATTCTCGGGGATAAGAGATGCAAATAGTTTTTCATAGTCTTCCAGATTTGGTGGGGGGGGGATCAGACCCAGCCATTAAGGTGTTGAGGAGCCAGAGTGTAGGCGCTTCAGATAAAGTATCGAGGCAGAAGGGGAGGACCCCAGCGCTGGGGCCGGGCAGGAGGCCCGAGGGACAGAGGAAGTCTGAAAGGGGCCCAGAGGGGCGCAAATAGTAGCAGGCCTGCCAGGCAGGGGCCTGGAGCAGGGCCAAATGGCAGGCGCAGGAAGTTTTGATTCAAATCGCCATCACCAGCACAGTCCTCAGAGCTCTGTCGGTCTCCAACATCAAGTAGTGTAAAAATTCCAAGTTATGAATTATGTTTACAATTATAAACAAATAAATTTTGTTACTAGTTACACATAACACCTAGCACCTTTCCAAGTGTATCGACTTCTCACCTAGAACAACACCTGTCACCTTGCCAAGTGTCTCCACCTCTTACATAGAACAACAACTGTCACCTTGCCTAGTGCATCTGCCTCTCACTTGAAACAACACCTATCACTTGTCATCTCTTATCAGTACCTATAACTTACCATTGTGTATATCTCATTTACCTAATTTCCGTATTCACCCCCCTTGCTACCATGATAAAGATGCAACATCGTATGGAAGTCACTGCTACAAAAGCCAGTTGTTTCCAAGCTCCAATTCTAAAAGACCTATAACCATATTAGTTCTTCATCACACCACACTCAGAACACCACCCACCTTATCAAGCATTGAATTACTTGGATGGAGGAGCATAGAAACACATTTATACAGTGCGAGGACAACCTTAACACACTTAGACTACTACAAAATGAACAAGGAACCATCCTAGGTTGTATTAGGTTTTTGTTGTTAAAGGATTCCAAAGCTATATGATATTTTAGACATTCTAATGAATAATAGTACTATAGAGAATAATTGAATGCATATTCATCCTATTTAGGTGATATTTTCGTAGCATTTATTTTTCTTAAATTTATTTACCTTTCTTGTTGATTGTCAAACTACTCTTTTTATGAGTGATGAACTTTTTGAGTATATGAAACACCATTGTCTTTGTGAATTTTGAACTTTATGAGAATATGAAACACCCCTTTCCAGTAGTCTCTTAGAATCAATATGTTTAGCATATTCCACAAAACCTAATATTAGATAAAGTTATATAGGTATTTTGACTTGTTTGCAAACACACCCTTCCATTTTTTCAGGGAGAAGTTCATGTAGCATATTCTATAAAACCCAACATAAGATAAAATTAAATAGCTATTTTTTCTTATTTTCTTACAAGCCTATTGAATTGTGTAGCATGGGAGGTACTCCACAAGCCTAGATCTAGGTTTGTGAGGAGTTTGGTAACAAAATGGTTGTTGGGAAAAGAACCTAAGTGAAGGGGTTTTAGACCCATTATGGGGTTCAAAATCTAAAGAATAAATTAAAAATAAAAATTAATTCCTAAGGTCTAAGTGGATAAAACCCCTAAGTAATAGAGGGTTACTAAGAGGCCTAAGAGAGGTTATTTAAAGAGCTCTAGGATCAAGGCTAAGGGAATCAAGGGAGAGGAGCTCACTTGGTTGTGGAAGGCTAGATGTAGATCTAAGGAGGACGATCTTAAGTTCCGAGAAGGACTGCCAGCAAATGGTTGTGATCTGATCGAACAAAGGAAAATATTCTCAAGAGAGGGCAGATCCATGGAGGTTCCATTCCTCGGGAAGTTAACCTAGTAAGGAGCAAAATAAGGGTATTTTTGTCTCATGTTTGGGTCTGATTTCAAGGAGGATGTTAACGAGTTTTGTGAGGGTTTCAGTGGGAACATATGTGCATCAAAGTAGAGGAAGAGCATCGTGGAAAATGGATTGGAAGTTTTGCGCCAATTACAAAGATACTTTTAAGATCTAGTTGCAAATGTTGTACCCTTATTGGAGGGTTGAAAAATCTTGATTGGGATTGTTTAGCCATGTCATGAGGGTTGGAAAGAATCTAGTGTAAGGCCACATGCCTTCGAGGAACAAAAAAAAAATATGAAGGTTAGAAGAGGGGTGTCGCAGGTCTATCGTAACCATAGATTTGAGGTTGTAGAGATTCATAGAAAGCCTAGAAGATCAATCACCAAAATTCCCATAAGCATTGTTGCTTGGATTTTAAGTGATATCATTCTTAAGGAGAATATTAGAAAGGTTAGAAGGATGTCCAAGAGTTCTTGGACAATAGTGTTGATAGGCACCTGTGAAGGGCACCTTAAAGATGTGTTTTACTCAAGATAAGACTTGTAGATTTGTGTTATGATGCTCAAGAACAATGCATAAAGTGGAAGTCAAGGCCCTATGTGAAGGAAGGTTTGACTATTATGTGGTGTGAGTATTTTGACCCTCAAGAAGGAAATATTTAGTCTCAGGAAATGCATTGTGATGTGAGCAGATTCAACAAAGAGTAAGCCTCACATAAGTGAAGGAGAGAAGGTAGATTCATGGAGTTGTTTAGGGTTTGATCAATAGGTTTTACAAGCCCTAGGTGAGGACAATTTTGTAGGCCCTAGATCAGTCAAGAGTTGACTGTGTTTGGGTAGATTTATGTTGGCATCTAAAGAACAAATTGGAGGGATACAAGTAGGTGCCCCTTATGCCCTAAGTGCAAGTATTATGGAGTATAAGCCTTCTAGGTGTGGCAAAACTATTGAGCTCAGTGTATGATACTTGAAGGAAAAAAGAGGCCAGCTAAGAGACCTAGATTGATAGCCCTAGTTCACTATCAAAGAAGGATATTTGTAGTGAGAGATGGAGACCTACACCTGTGATGTAGGAAAACCCTGCTTTTACCCATAGTATGCATATGAAATACATAAACCTATTTGCCCTAGGAATTTAAGACTCCCTTTTGAGTCTGAATCCTCTTTAAAGAATGGTTTAAGGCCCCATTAATTAAATCTCATGCATAATGCTTTGGAGCTTACTACAACCAAACCCTTCATTCAATCCTTTCTATTGGGACTTTATACTCCCTCTTCATTAAACTTTTGTTAATATTTATGCCCGCACATATAATCAAACCCCCACTCTATAGCTTTTATTATAGTGGACTTAACCCATAAACCTTCTATTGCATTATTTCTATTATGATTCTCGTATAATAGAAATACACATAAGACTAATGTAAACCATACCTTTTCCACTTTTCCATGGCCTTTACACATTTCTCGAGGCTTCCCTTTATCGTTATCCCAATCGCAATCTTACGGATCCACTAATACATGACTCTTTATCGCATCCGATATGTGATTAACAACCTGAATTCCAAATACAATAAAACCTTGTCCATTTCCTTCTCGGGTCCACTCACATCGCACATCGCAATCACAAATCCCAATTGTTAATGGCATGGTGCTCTGACCATGGATTGTTGCGATGCGATCTAATCACCGATCGCATAGGACATTGCCTTTCGCACTTCACACTTTTCCCTTTCATGTGGCCTAAAGTTAATTCACTCACCAATGAAACATTCCGATGCGGGGTTTAACAATGATCCTCCACTGTTGATCAGAGCATTTGATCCAATGATCAACAATGATGTCGCATATCGGAATCACAAATCACTTAAGGCTGCTTCACTCACTCCTGAGATATATTGCAATGCGATATTAATTTCTTCATTCCATGTGACTTAATTATGCCCATTGATCCTAAATATCCAATGGCTCATGTGCACCAACTCTTCACTTCTCATCCTTCTCTTTACATTAGGTTTTTATGCCATCTCTCAATGTTCTTCTGTGGTTTTCAGTTTTCTTCAAGGTTCTCGTCCTTCCATTGTTTTGTTGTGCAACTCCCTTTTGATCTTAACTTCACATGATTCTTTAATCACGATCACTCCTAGAATTTACTTTGGTCTTTCAATCGGTTTCAACAATCTATTCAGATCCTCCATGTCATTCTTCTCCTTTGTGTTTCGCTTAAACTCCACCTGCATACATATGTTATAAATAATACTCTGATTCATACATAACTTTAACATTTGATATTCAAATCGCACATTTACACACTTTGGAATTAAATCTCTGTACAACCAATAATTACATAACAATACTCTTTGTCCCTCTTTGTCTTGATCTTCTAATTATAGTGGCCTCTAATTTACAAGTTGTCCGTAGGCTTACAGTCACACTCTAATTATCTAACCTGCTGTCTATCTAACCTATCCAACCATTTGACTTCTGTATTTTCCTTTTAGGCTTACATTTTTACAAAGGGATTCTAAAACCAATTCCAGGTTTAGATCCATAAGCTTCTCAACAAAATCCTAAAATCTCTTCCTCATCCCTAAGGATTCTCTCAAATCCAAAAAATCATGAACTAACTCCTAATTTGAGTTTTACAATCAATTTTAAAATCCCTTAGTTCTCTCAACTATCCTAAATCTCTCATATTCTCCTATATTTGAGAATATTTACAAATATGCCTCACTATATTCAATTAAATCCTATTCTAGCTTCTCTCATTAAAATCACTCAAAACTCTTAATAATTACATTAATTCAATACTTAGGAAACCAAATTCCTTGAAACACAAGACCCTCTATATCTACTAAAATACAATGATAATGTTGAGCTGAATGCTCCTGCATCAACTTGACTTATCTTCATTGTAGCCTTAAAGGAAGGCATAAGTGGGAAACCCAAGAACTATGCACAAACAAAGTTATAAACATCTAATTGAAGACCATAAGTGTTACATACCTTGAAGGATAAAGGAGTAACTAAAGGGAAGATTGACTTAGCGGATTTGAGTGACATAAAGGATTTTCGTTCATTGATAGAGGCAGATTGAGGAGATGCAACATGTTTTCAGGACAAATGGACTGAAAGGGATATGGAGTGCTACATTAGAAAGTAGGTCAAGTGTTGTCTTGTTCAGGGTAGATTGGTTGTCAAATTATTGACATAGAAACCTAGTTTTATTTCTTGTATCAATGATTGTATGAGGGCCATGATCCCTGGTACGGAAGCTCTAGATAGTTGTATTAAAGTTTGTTGATATAACAAAGTTGAGTTGAGAAAGTAAAATGTTGTCTATTGCACACATGTTTATTTACTATTGTGTTTATTCCACTATGAAAAGTATTTTGTTTTGGCATTTGAGTTGGTTGTGTTAGAGATTGTAATACCATAACCTAGATTCTCTACTGCTATGGATATTCAACAAAACCATCTTCTTTATTCAAAGAGGAGTGGCCACCACTCTTCCTTGGCATTACACTTCATTGGTGGAGCAACTACCCATATAGTAGAGCCTATCTCCTTCATTGGTCTTGGTTAGTGAAGGTTATGGGACAATTCTTTCCTATGAATGTCATGCCATTAACTTGGGCCAATATTGTCTTGGATTTCATATGAGAGGAATCTAGGAGAATCTTGGATAGTTTGGATTAGTTGCCATGCCCAATACCTCATTGGATTCATGTACAAATTCAATGCACAATTATCTAGTCACATTAAGAGTTTATGGGTCATCCATCCTCCACCCAAAAACTACAGAATGCACTTTTTTTTCAGCTAGTCTAAATAGCCCATAATTTTGCTTGGAAAACAATTGAAATTTTGGCCATTTTTTTGAAAAATTGGGTTACAACTCTCAAGATGTAGGATTTTGGGTGTCCAAGGGTCCTTGATGGTGCTAAATCCATTCCTACCATAAAAAAAATGATTTGAAAAGTACAATAGCCAAATTTCTTGAAATTGTTTTGCAGAATTTTGGCTGGAAATTCATTGTTTGAGTGAAATTTTGGCCTCGGTAGACAACACCATTTTTTCTCTCTGTGCAACTACAATTTAACCAATCTAATATATAAAACACTAATTATAATCAGGAAATTAAAATCATAATTTTTTTTTATGGAAATCATAGATATTTCATAAAATTTCACATGAAATCTCATTCTTTAGAATCGGCTATTAATGTGGGATTATTCCAAATCAGACAATTGGTACAACTAATTTAATCTCTAGTGTAAAAAAAACGTAGAAATTCTTATTATAAAGAAACAATCCTATGATAAAATGGTTGGCCTAAGGCTAGATGAAAATTGGGTTTCCATGAAATCTAACAGAATCTAATGTTTTTTATATTTGGGTGCAACTCCCGTCCCCACTTTAGCTTATGTTGTTTCTATGTCCCAACCTAGTGAACATTTAGATGGCATCTATTCACGAAAACATAATTAAAATGATATTTGTTCACAAAATATGAATTCAATGCTATATTGACCCCATCAATAGTAGATGGATGGTTCCAAAGATGGAAAGTGAACACCAACAATGTCAAATCATGCAATGGGTTCATATTCACTACAAGTTAGTCTTGCATCATCCTCCCACATTCATCACACATGATTTGTTAATGACTAGTTCCAATTTTCAACTATGGCAACATTCATACAATAGAAAACCCCCCTCCACCTCTCAAGATAGATAAATTTATAAAACTCATTGCATGGGTCTGTCCTTGGAATCTTGTCTCAAACCCAAGGGAGTTATATATGGCAAAAGGAAGCTTGCAGGATATGATTTCTGCAAAGAAATGAATTTTGAGCTATCTCTAATCCAATATTAACAACCTCTTTTCACTCTATATAGGTTGGAATAAATTATTCCTCTTCCACCAGTGACAAAGGAATATGTAGGTTTCATGTACTCTACTGTGAGTTTAGGTAACTGAACGAACAAACCTTATGAGATGCAATTGTGTGTAAGTAATAGAATTAAGATGTTGTTGGAGCTACAACTATGTGGGAATAGGAAGCACTCTGACACATTAGTAGAATAACTAGGGTGAATATGTACATTATTGGAATAAAGAATTACTGAGAGGGTGGATACATCAATAGTAGTGATGTTCATAATATTTTAGCTCAATTCTTAATTTCCTTTTAATTTTTCTAGTTACTTGTGAGAGAAACCATACTATAATACACACACACAGAGCAAAGTAAATATTTCACACGAGCACACAATCCATCAATTGAGTAGCACACACATATTGACACAAGGATTTTTATGTGGAAACCCAAAGGGAGAAAGCCATCAATTTATTTGTTATTATGATGTAAATTAAGCACCCACTTAATTACATCAATTTGTTTGTGAGCACCCACTCACAGGAGGCCCCAACCCCCTCAAGATAGAAAGCCACCACTTGCCAAGAGGCACCAACCTCTTATGAATGCAGGCCACTACCTTCTCTAGCCATTGTTATGATTTTCATATAATTTTCAGACTAAAAACAAAGGCCTAAAATAAATGCTCAGAAATATAAACCTGATCTACTGTTGCACCATCTCCTTCACTTCTTCTCTGTAGTTCCACTTTCACTACCCTATTCACTTCTTTCCAAGATGTCATATTTGACCTCATCTCCACTATACGAGTAGTCAAGTCTCGACACTTAGCTTCTTGGTCCTCACACACTTAGCCTCAACATAGATGTGGTATTCCCCATTTGCATAATTGCAATCGACTATTTTGTTCCTATTTTGTTCCTCTCCTGCAAAATGGTCGATGTTCTCTCAGTTGTCCTCCTGTTGTATCTGTAACACAATGCTTGAAAGTGTTCTTATGCATGGCTATCCATGTTGTTGTTCCATCAAGGTTCAAGGCCACTACAACTTCATTAAACTTTGGAAATGGGATTTGTTCACTCAACCATCACGGTTACATTAAATCACAGAATTGGCATCTGAGTGTCTCCTTATACTCAGAAATAAATCTCAGTCTTACTTGCACACTCAAGAAGTACCTCCATTGAATTTTTCCTACACAAATAACTTGGTCCTTCATTCCTCTTAAATGACCACAGATATCAGAATGTACTTAGATATGTCTCTCCTTTCTTCTTTATCTACAACATGCCATCAGAGCCCATAAAAGCATAGGTATGGTGTCCCTGAAACATTTTCTTCATTTAATTCCTTATGGCATGCAAGTTAGAACATGCGATAGGGACAAAATATGCAATCACCATTAATTCATTCACCAACCTTGCTATGCACATTTACTGAGCTCCCTACTCATTTATCCAAGTGCCTAAGCATTTTCATATAGACCCACATGTCTTGTCAAAATTACGTTGCAAACTTAACTTATCTCAACCCTTCTTTTATTTTATAAAATAGTGCAACCAAAAACCATTTTGGCCTTAAGCCCCTTTCGTGGTAGCACTAGTTTGATTTTTTCCATAGGATCATTGCCTTTGACCACCTGCTAAGCCTTTATGAGCTAAGTGGCTCTATTTCGTTCATAGATCAAATTCCTTTTATTATATGCTCCATGCCCTTGGTCTTATTTTTACGTGAAATGACCAAGAACCAATGCTAAGGACGAAGATCTATCTATATCGACACTTTTGTTTGTGCTTGGTTAATAAACTTATAGGCTTGTGCCTCTAGGGTGACACCACTCGTTGTCCTATGATATGCTTCTGCGTCCAACCCATATGTCTTTCGTGTCCTGATGCCTTTTCTCCCAATGCATTTCCTTTGCAATCCTTAACCTCTAGTCTCATTCTTACGGGCTTAGATATCAATGGGGTCTACCAGGAAAAACTCTCATTAGTTGTTGACAACCATATTGCCATGTCAGTTCCACAGTGGCACAAAAACCGCCTCCCAACACTTTCGTTATTGTGCACCTTTTAAAAGCTTTTGGGGTCATCTCGTTGGGTTGACATCATCCCGATGTCACCAGGGACACCTACCACCTCCATAGTGGTGAATGTATCACCCAGATATGGGCCATTTAGGTGCCCAAAATTTTTGAATCTAGTTTCCATGTGTACAATTTTGATTGGCCTATGTTGATGTCATATTCAACTATTAATAAGATGCCACATTTTGTCTGTAAGAGGAGAGAGAGAATGGAGTCTTGGAGGCTTGTTTTGCATTTAATTTACTTTATAAGATTTTAATGGTCCAAAATTTTTCTTGGTATTACTTCAAATCTTCTTCTAGATCAACTCTCTCCTGTGAGATTTCTTTGTTAATCCTCTAGAATTTCCTCTTCGAGCTAGCCCTTAGCGGGTGAGCTATTGATGTGGGGACCTCCCTTTGCATTACTAGTTCTCTAAGTCAACTCACCTAATTTTATCTCAGCACTTTACCTTGTGATCCCTTTGCAAACTTTTAGGGTACATCCCCGAGGTAACTCTGCCAGGTGGGTTCCACCTAAGCCAATAAAAAAGGCTTCTTCTACAATGTTTTCTGCCCATTTCTTGCTAGTGATGCCTTTAGTGGTTACATTAGTAGCTCTACTAAATCTAGTGACACCTCCAAATGTAAAGTTTTCCTAAAGGGTCCGCCAACCATTTTTGGATTTTCCCATTTGACTGTTAGAGCACCTAACTTTGACTGACAATAATTCCTGACCCAAGTGGCCATTTTTGGACTTCAATATATTGTTGGAAATATATTTCCAGGCACTATCTAGATGTGCAATCTCCAAGAGTATTTGAGTTTATCTCTTGAGGAAAAATATCCTCCAAAGTTTAGGAGTCTCAACCATCATAGTCATATTTTTATGGACTATCCACTAAGTGTGCTACTATGATGATTCTCTAGAAAATACTATAGCAACCATGGGACTCCCCCTAAGCTTGGCACATCAATGGAAACATATACTACCACTAACTTCATGGCTAATATGGTTGACACCAATGCCAACCTACTGAATGCCACAATCCATTCAGACAAAGCCAACTTCCCAACAATTCAAGCTTCCTATGCCAAAGGGATATAAACACTACCTAGGTTTCATTTTTAACTAGATCATAGAGCTTGAGGTGTTGCTGTAAAAAATGTCAGAAATTTCATATAGACAACCACTTGTCCAAGAAAAAATCCTAGTTGTTACTTATCAGTTTCCTCTGTGTCTTCCAAGGTTGTTTAGTGGTAAGAGGCATATTGGGGAAGGCATCTAACGTGGTTAGAAATAAATATCTTTAGGATGATTAAAACACAAGTTTGATTTTTCCATATAAAAATTTGGACAAGATGTGGTACCAATGAATCATTGTGGTTTCTTTAACATTGTTTTGAAGTCAAGGATTGCATGTTTCATAACTTTAATTTGATAGACATATTTCTATATGCAGTGGCTTTTTAATTGGAAATCACTTTGTCTCAGTGGAAAACCAACTGCTTCTTTGTCTCTTAATTGCACAAGTTCATCGATCTTCATCCCTAATTGATTTTTAAAATCTATGCCCGTGATTAATTCTATTTTCATATGGTGATATCCCTTTTGTAGGTCTATGACTTTCAATACAACTTCTACTTCATATTTTTCACTATTGATGCATGTCTCATTATTTTTCTAAGCTTTGTCATTGAACGTGGCACTTGAAGAAATTGTAAATGGTGATGATATTATAACTATGTTGGTCGATTTTGTTATTGGGGATGTGATTTTGTGCACTAGTCAATTATATAATAGATAGACTATAACCAAGGAAAATTTAAGGAAATGATCATCGGATTTCCTTAAGAAACCTTTAATGTAACAAATACAACTAAAAAAGTAGCAACAAGAGTATAAATCCAAAAACTCCCTGCAATTAGATACATAAGAAATTTTTATACTAGTTTTGGGAAAAAGAATTGGATTTACAAAAGGAATACCTTAAGAATGATTTTAATCTTGTTGAAATCATTAAAGTAACCAATTTCAGTAAAATAACATTAAAAACATAAATTAAAAAATGAGAGGCAAACTACCACAACCTAAAATCCTGGCTTTTCCTATAAAATATTCACTTTTGTATAATAAGATAACACAAATCTTAGTGTCTCATACTAATTTATTATAATGCAAATCTAAGTGTCTCATATTGATTCTTTTTTCAAAAAAAATTGAGTAATATATATTCATAGCTCCACATGTTTTATGTTTTGGTTCATGATTTTTTAATATTTATCATTTTTAATGTAGTGTTTTGTTGGCATCATGGTGTTAATCGTTGCAAACAACTGATGTTGGCATTGGTTTCATCATGGAAATTAGCTCATGTTGCCATTAATGTCAAGCCTATGTAGCCTAGTTAATGCATTTATGCCTTGTAGCATGGTTGTAGCTAGTTGAGTTGGCATTGATATTGTTGTGTTTGCATTGATGTCCATTGTATGATGTCACACTAATGATGGTTGGATGATGGATTGGTGTGGTTGATGGTTGTTCATGTCCTAGTGGTTTTTAAGTTCATGTTATGGCCTAGTGAAGGATTGACCTATTGTGGGAATTGGAGGTTGAGTAAACATGGTTGCGGGATATGCTATGATGGTTTGTTGATGCTACTGTAGGTGGACAATGCATATCTACATGTGATGGAGATGATGGCATAGGTGTCATTCATGTTGTTGATATGGCACAATAGTTGAGTTGGCATATTGGGTCTTCATATATGCTCATGGAGATGACTTGTTACAATAGTATGTTGGTCTAATGATGATGTTGCAGAGGTACCACAAAGTGTGTTCAGAAGTGTTGCAAATTGTGCAGTTGTCATATGAGAGAAAAGTACTTGTTGGTAGATAAGTCAACCTTTGTTTGCTGGCCTTTTAAGTTAACTTGGTAGTGACACTTGGGAGACATGCTTGGCCTATTTGCAAAGGTGTCACAGAACTTGGAAGAGGTTTGCATGTGATTTTAGATGCTGGAGAAAGTCATTGAATAGGTGGTAGAGGTTTCGATCAGATACTTTATGGTTTTCATTATGCTTTTCCCTAACCACACTGATGTAGGCTTTTGCATGCGATTGAAAGACTCCAACTTCATGTAGAAAATACTGTTCATGCAGTTGTAACTGAGATCAAGTAGTTTTGTGCGTATGGTTGAGCTTCTTCAAGAAACGTTCTTTGGATTCCTCATGCATATCAGATGTATTTCAACTTAGAAATTACTAGAAGCTTCTATATTAATTTGTAAAGGTTGATTAAATCATCCAATGTGTCTGAACACATTTAGTGCATAAGTAGTGATGATTATGGTTGGATTTCGTCAAATTTGTTATCCCTTGATCCTAGGCCAAAAGTGAATTTCACCCTACATGTTTTATATTCCTTACTTTGGAGCTGAGTGAAGGTTGGATTTGTGTATATGTGAGTAAGAGAACGTTTCATAAAGTGAATATGTTTATGACCTATTTGTGAGAAGGATTGATTCAATGTATGAGTTCCAATGGAAATAGAATGAGCAGATCTATTTGTTGAAGCATAGTGTTGATGCAGATTTTTAGATTGTATATCAGAGATTTAGAGAGTTATAGGAGAGTGTGTTAGTAGAGATAAATATATTGGTATAGCTCCATGTTTGTGACTTTAACTTTTGTTTTGCAGGTGCTTCTTGTGCATTTGGATCATATCCATTGTGTTTTATGTTGTTGATTGTATTATGCAGAAATCATATTTTGGAGCAAGACCTTGATGTTATGGATGATGCAAGATATGTTTATGTTGTTTGATGACCTTTTTATTCATATTTTATGCATTTATTGTGGCCATTATTGATGAGCCCCAAAAATGGACAAATATTCGGGCTCATTCAACCTCCTAATGTGACTTGATCCACCATTCTCATTTTTTTATTGCATGTTTTTGATTATTTTTATGTTAATAGAGTGAATTTGGTTAGTCATTATGCCAACAAGTCTAATGGGTGCTTTGTGTAGCCTTGTTGGTCAACTTGGAGACAAAATTGAAGGTCTTAATGAGCACTTGGCAGTCAAATTCGTGGGAGAACAAGCTAGAGGATTTGTAGGAAGGTGTCCCCCTCATTTATGGACCCTTACCTCGAATTCTCCACCATCAACTCGGAGTTCAAAGGCCACCGAATCAATGAGCTCAAGGGCAGCCAAGCAAGTCAAGTTGGACTGCTGTTAACTACAAGTCTTGGGCAGCCAAGTCCCTAACTTTTAGGAGGACTGTTGGGTCCTCAAATTGTATAAATAAGAAGGCTTGGGGCCTCATTTTGGGTTAGCTAGTTGGTAGTCATTTTTGGTAGCTAGTAGTTAGTCATTTCGTAGCAGCTCGTTAGTCAATTTGGTTTTTGCTCTTTGTAAGCCAGTTTTGGCATGACATTAGACTTTTGATTATGAATAAAAGCAAGCAGTTTTGGATCAGATTTTGAGTTTTTAAAGGAGCCTAAAGCTCTTGGGGTTGGGCCCAACCTGAGAGCTCAGGCCTCCTTCCTTTGTATCAATATTGTTCCTTTCGCATTTCGTTTCCATTTCCCTTTACATGCATTCGAGTATAGCTGCTGATTTGGATTTCCTGTAGAAGTCAAACAGATTGGTTTTATCAGTTAGAATTGTTGTAGTTGTTTGGAAGTAGGCTGAGGCATTACTTAGATCCATTCATGCACTTTTATATTTAGCATTACTTCTTCATTCCACTGCCATGCATGCGTTTCCTTCACAATTTATATTGTTGTTCATTGAATTTACAAGCACAGGTAGTTTAGGTTAATGCATTTGCGGTTTGGTAACAGTCATAAGCATTTGTTTCACTTACACTTCTCTCTCTCGTTCCATTACCTCATTCTCCATCTTGATCACGCATGCAAACACATCTTTGACCCCTGCTCCGCTCTGTTATCTCCCAAAGTCTTTCACTCCTCACATAGCTTCATTCTCTAGCCCTTTCGTTGACCTAGCCCTCTATCTTCCAACCTACTCCCTACATTCACTCCCTATCCCCATTCCTCCACTTCTACAGCCATCACCAGCCTCATTCCTACCTTACACATCTCCCTCTACCATTTCATCACTCCTCCATCACGCCAAACACCCACGGTAGGTCATCTTGTAGCCATTTGTAGACATCCTGTAGAAAACAGAGTATCATGTAGGATCCTCTGCAGGCTTCCTGTAGGAGGCCACTCACTCGGCTGCCGAGCTTCTGAATGTGAGGGACCTCTGTGGATGGTTGCTAAGGATCCCTAGGAACCTCTCCTAGCCTCCCTAACCTGTCCCACACTTTCCTTCCTTCTCCATCCCATCTGCACAACCAAACCCTAGTTAGCACAAGATCACAATCATTCCACACACTTAAAGGAAAAATACAAAAACATATCTTTCATGATGCAAGTAGCTTAGATCCATGCCTTTGCACTTATTAAAGGTAACAGCAGCATTGGTAGAAGTTTCATTCCCATTTTTTGCATTGTAGAGGTTAGACTAGTTAGATTAGGGTTTCCTAGGTTTACATGCTTTGATTTGCTTTCAGTTCATTTTTGCCAAGTAGATTAGTCTTCTTTGAGCTAGCTTTCGTCCATCATTTAACAAGCTTCTTCTGAGAGCCTATAGAAGTTGGCTTGAGCCCTAGCGGACTTGTGCTAGCTGACCAAGTGACAGCTGCGACAAGAGCTAGTACTTGTGCATACAGCACCGTCGCTTCCAAGTTTGTACGAACTACCGGGTTGATAAAATTAAGAGACAGGAAGCCCCAGGAGTTGTAGCATTATTGCTACAATACTGGAGCTCACCATCTTTTTGGCGCCATTGCCGGGGAAGCGGCAGAGTATTGGTGATTGTTGCTATTCTTCTATTTTCTACTACAACCTTCTTCTAAGTAGTTTATTTCATTTCCATTATGCAATTTCATTTATGCAAAAGTAGATTAGCCTTTCTTGCTTTCCTAGATTAGCATTTCCTGCTTTCATAGATTAGCATTTCCTGCTTTCCTAGAATAGCCTTTCAATTCCGCATTTCAATTCTGCAAGCGTAGATTAGCATTTCAATTCCGCAAGCGTAGACTAGCATTTCATTCTTGCAATTTCATTTGAGCAAAATAGAGTAGTCCTTTCCTGCTTTCATTTCAATTTCGCAAGATAGTTAGTTGCAGTTCAATCTATTTCATGCCTTGTAGGAGTAGAGATAAGTTAGAAAAATGATTGCACAACACCCCCACTGCTTCACACAGCCAACATTCCTCTTCGATGGCTGTGATGAAAGGACCCCTGGGTGGACATCAAGACACATCTGAAGAACCTCTAGGGGAGAAGAAGAAGAAACATTCCTCTGAAGCAAATGGCTACAAGCAGAAATGTTGAGAGCAACATCTTGTCCAAGGATGAATTTGAAAATCAGATCAAAGATTTCAAGAGAGATATGAGGCAGTTTCTTGCCATGCAACTGGATACCTTGCGGATCCAAAAGAAGCAAGAAGAAGCCAAGAGGGCTTTGGCCATTTTTTGTCCTAGGTGCACTAGAAAGCCTCCTAGGAACGAATGTCCAATGCACTCTCTAGAAGTGTGTTTCATCTGTGAAGAATACCATCCTACAGATCAATGCCCTTCCTTGCCCAGAATCAAAGCTACATATCAAAGAGCCAAGGGAGCCACTGAATCACTCTGTTATATGAACCAAAGGAGGCCACATGGGCCCGTACCCTACCAGCAGGAACTACAAGGGATACCCGAGACCTATTATGACCCTTATCAAGCCACTTTCATGCCTTCTTGGGATCCCCCTGCTCATCCTTTCTGGTCTACACCTCCTCCTTGGTCATATCCTCCTTGTTCCTTCACAGATCCATATTATGCCCAACCAGTTGCTCATTCATTTCACTCTTATGCTCAGCCACAGCCTCAGTGGAATGCACCTTATCAGGAGTGGAGGCCCCAGTACAACTCTCATCCCGCTCATTTTCCTCCACCACCTGCTCATCCACAACCATCGCCTCCTCCTCCACCAAGGCAACCCCAAATGCCTACCCAACCACAATGCCATCCATCTCCATCTCAAACTCACACCTCCACTCATCTACCCGTACCTCCATTTCCAAAACCATGCAATGGAGCAGCTCAACCTAATTGCAAATCTGAGGCACAACATGTGCAAATGATTCCTCGTGAGCTCAATGATGTTCACCAAAGTTCAGGAAAAGTAATGCAAAGAAGAGATCATCTTGAAAGCATTGAAGGATCACATCCAGCAAAAGAAGATTCAAAAGAGGAGATCAAAGAACCATGGGCTGCACTTGATAAAGAGAAGAGATCAGAATCAGAGATCGAGAGAGTTCCTTCATGGTTACCATCAGATCTTCCATGTATTCAAGAGAAAGATCAGCAAAAAGAGGAAGATCAGAAGGTCATGATAGAAGGTGACATGAAGAATGATCCAGATCAGCAAAAGAACCAAGGATATCAAAGCTATATTGAGATATGGTTTCAGAAGGTCACTAAGTTGCAGCAGTACTTTCTTCCTCAGCTCTGTTTGATCCCTTCAATGCCAGATCATTTGGTCTCTGAGATCTGGATACCTATCAAAGCATGCATTTCGAGCCTTCACATCGTTTTTTCTCTAATCTCGATGTGCACATGGCTCCATTAGAAGTATTCTTATACTTGAGAATGATTTTGTTTTTCAAGTAGGGTAGGGTAGAAAAAAAAAAAAAAGAGAAAAAAGAAAAAGAAAAAAAAAAATGAAAAAAGAGGAAAACAAAAATCTAAGGTGAAAACCTCCTCGGAGGCGCCTTAGATTGGCTCATTGATTGAAAACCTCCATGAGGCGGTCAATGGGTTGGGAAAAAATAGAGAAAAGAGAATAAGATCTGTGGGTGAAAACCTCCCTTGGAGGCGCCCAGGGCAGGCAATTGGGGTGAAAACCGCCATGAGGCGCCCTAGTTGTTTTTCAAAAAAAAAGAGAAAAAAAAAGAAAAAAATAAAAAGCTAATCTCCATTGAATAATTTCATGTTGCAGCAGTGACATTGCAGGTTGCAAGAAGGACATTGTAGGTCAGGTGGATCACTCAAAACAAAGACAAAGGAGTTTTTGTGCCTTCTACAGGAAGTTTCGTATCTTCTACAGGAAGCTTACAAAAAAGCCAAATTGATCTCCGAGGAGGACCTGAAGGCTTGGAATATGTCCATGAGGCCTACCCACATCCATGTTTCCATTCCTCACCCCTTTTCCATCATTTTTTCATGTCATTAAGCTTCTTTCCTCAAAACTGTGTCTTCTATAGGAAAGCTCTGAATCTCTACAGGAAACATCCTGTAGAACCTTTGGACGAGCCAAATACAATTTCAAAAGTGAACCTGATGGTGGGAGTCTATTGGTCAGGCCTGCAAGCACTTGTGTGTCCATCCCTTGCCTTTATCCATCATTTGTCCACCTCATTTGCTTCTCATTGTGCTTCTACAGGAACTTCCTGTAGAAATTGTGGGAAACTAGGCCTACATTTCAAAAAGTGGTTTGGCGAACATGCTAGCTTCCTCAAGTGTTCAAAAGCCCTCATGCCATCTTCCAACTCCTCCTCCATCATCTCCATACCTGCATCACAAACAAAATTCATTTTGTCATCCCATGCAAGCACATGCAAAAAGCCTTGAGGCAAAAATCCATAGAACCAAATTTGTTTTTGCCATAACTTGAAAACCATGCATCCATTTAACAAACCATTTTATGGGGAATTGTACAAGGTTGATGACAACATGCCTGAGCAGTTTCATGCAATTCCGGTGCACGGTTTCCAAGGAATCAGCCTCCATCACCATCAGCCATTTTTGCCTTTTCTCCATAACTGTACATCCGTTTCAAAACCTGTTTCATGGGGAGATGCACATGGATGATAGTAGCCTACCCAAGCAGTTTCAGCTGATTCCGATGCACGGTTTCCGAGAAATCGACCTCTGAAATATTCAACCATTTTCCATTTTTCTCGAAATCCATGCATCCATTGATCACGAATTTGCTATGGGAGATGCATAATGATGATAGAAACATGCTCAGAAAGTTTCAGCTCGATCCGCTTTGGCGTTTGGGAGAAATGTCAAAAACAAATTCTGGTTTGGGGAAGATGCAGCAACAGCAGCTTGGACGTGCAGATTTGAACGTGGAAACATTTGTCTGGAGCTTGGATCCGGCCAGAGGATGCCTGCACAAGAAAAAAAAACCATGAATCATCAATCAAGCCACCATGCAACTACATTAAGACATGCATGCAGCAAATGAAGATCAACACAGGCATGCAGCAAAGCAACCACGCACGACTTGCAAGTACGTGACAAAACCGATTCCTCTGTTTGCATGAATCTAATCTGAACATTGCATGAATGAATGAGATGGTTAGGATTGAAAAAATCGGTGGCCAGCTAACTAGCCACCCACATCTAGTTCAACAACACTTGGTGGGTGAATGAGACACATGCGCTCAGCCATGCACGTGAAGGAAAAAACGGACAGTGTTGGTTGTTTAAACTCCAGTGCAACGGGTGGATGAGATCACAGGCAGAGAACACACAGTCGACAACTACAGTTCATGATGGCACAACAATTGCATGGGTTAGCACACGTATGTGCCACCTCACCCCAAAAATCACGCATGTAATCTGAGCGCTCAGCTGAAATTCAAAGCATGTTGTTCATCTGCACTTGCCACATCGTCAACTGAAGTCTGCACCATCTATTAACTTGTCATCCTCTACCAAGCTTTCTCGGCCACATTTTCTTAACCCACCTATGCAATCACGTTCTACAGGAAACGGGTGGGTCTTCTACAGGAAGTATGACACATCGTTTTGGAACAAAGGAACCTGAGCTTTCCCTCATCAGATTTGGAGTTTCGAGAAGGGTAGGCTCGGAAGCACTCTTCCACGCATGATATATATTTTGAAAGGTGGTGAATTGACTATACAGAGCAGGAGAATTAGAGACCAGTTTGCCTGTAAGTCAAAAATAGCAGTGTGATTGTGTGTTGCATGGAATTTCTCAGTTTTTTGCATCTCTCCACGTTTCTGGTCTAAAATTCTCTTATAAAGAAGGCATATGCAGCTGTGAGAGCCAGCCTATGGATGTAACTTTTAAAATTTTCATATCTGAATTTGCCCTGAGAAGAAAACTTGGTCTCTGTCCTCTCTCTGTAGAAGCAAACTCTTCCTCTCATAACCAGATAGCTGAAGAATTCTTAATGTCCTTCAGATCTCTTTCGGCCAAAGAGAAAAAAAGAGAATAGAAGAAAAAACGTGGTTAGGGTCTTTTGCATGCATGAACATAATTGTTAAAACAGAGTAAGGTATCATATCAGAATTTTATGCAAATGATCCAGGATTGTAAAGGGATTATGTCAGAGATCCAAGCTAGTTTGGAGATGTCTAAATCGAGAACAGAAGAAGGACAATATGGTGCATTTCCTGCGTCCCAGACTATTACAACAGCTCTCGTTATTACATCTTGGTACTCTTCCAATATTGGTGTGCTATTGCTTAACAAATGCCTACTTAGTTTTTTGGATGCAGATACCCAATATTCCTCACAATGTTGCACATGTGTGCCTATTCATTCTATGGTTTTCTGGCAATTTCATGGTTAGAGATTGTACCAATGCAGTTCATCATCTTCAGGAGACAGTTTCTTGAGATATTGGCACTGAGCTTCATTTCCTCCTTCTCGGTTGTTTGTGGCAATATTTCTCTACGCTATTTGTCAGTCTCCTTCAATCAAGCTATTGGGGCAACAACTCCCTTCTTCACAGCAATATTTTGCATTTATAAAAACATGTAAGAGGGAGTCTTCTGTGGTTTATATGGCCTTGGTGCCTGTGGTATTTGGCATTGTTATTGCAAGCAACAGTGAGCCATTATTCCACCTTTTTGGCTTTTTGGTTTGCCTAGGATCAACGGCTGCCAGAGCATTGAAATCAGTTGTTCAGGGGCTCCTGCTTACCTCTGAGGCAGAGAAGCTTCACTCTATGAATTTGCTCATGTGCATGGCACCAATTGTTGTGCTGTTATTGCTTCCTATTACTCTTTTTGTGGAAGGTAATGTAGTAGCGATTGCTATTGAAAAAATCCATAGAAAACACCTTTATTATATTCCTGTTGCTTGGAAACATGACCATGGCTTATTTTGTGAATTTAACCAACTTCCTTGGTGCAAAACATACGAGTGCCCTCATGTTGCAGGTTTTAGGAAATGCCAAGGCCACCATTTCTTCCATATGATTGCATGTACTTGCACACTCATAACAAGGCTGAGAATTCAACAGGAAAAGCAGCAGGCCGTGAGGGAGAAGAGCAGAAAGGAGGAGAAGATGAAGGCTGCCACAGCACAGTTCAAGGAGAAGGAACCCCCAACCAAGCAGACCAAAACAGTTGAAACGATTTCTACAGGAATACAGAGTCTGTTTCTACAGGAAGACAGAGTCTGTTTCTACAGGAAGACAGAACAGTTTCTACAGGAAAGTTTGGAAAGCGGGAAGCCAAAGGAGAAATCGGCTGAGATGTTAGCCAAGGAAGCCACCAGGGCCATCAAAGACAAGGGGAGAGATTTGGTTGCTCAGAGGATGAGCAACACTTTCAGTAGGGGGGTGATGATGAGCCCCAAAAATGGACAAATATTCGGGCTCATTCAACCTCCTAATGTGACTTGATCCACCATTCTCATTTGTTTATTGCATGTTTTTGATTATTTTTATGTTAATAGAGTGAATTTGGTTAGTCATTATGCCAACAAGTCTAATGGGTGCTTTGTGTAGCCTTGTTGGTCAACTTGGAGACAAAATTGAAGGTCTTAATGAGCACTTGGCAGCCAAATTCGTGGGAGAACGAGCTAGAGGATTTGTAGGAAGGTGTCCCCCTCATTTATGGACCCTTACCTCGAATTCTCCACCATCAGCTCGGAGTTCAAAGGCCACCGAATCAATGAGCTCAAGGGGAGCCAAGCAAGTCAAGTTGGACTGCTGTTAACTACAAGTCTTGGGCAGCCAAGTCCCTAACTTTTAGGAGGACTGTTGGGTCCTCAAATTGTATAAATAAGAAGGCTTGGGGCCTCATTTTGGGTTAGTTAGTTGGTAGTCATTTTTGGTAGCTAGTAGTTAGTCATTTCGTAGCAGCTCGTTAGTCAATTTGGTTTTTGCTCTTTGTAAGCCAGTTTTGGCATGACATTAGACTTTTGATTATGAATAAAAGCAAGCAGTTTTGGATCAGATTTTGAGTTTTTAAAGGAGCCTAAAGCTCTCGGGGTTGGGCCCAACCTGAGAGCTCAGGCCTCCTTCCTTTGTATCAATATTGTTCCTTTCGCATTTCGTTTCCATTTCCCTTTACATGCATTCGAGTATAGCTGCTGATTTCGATTTCCTGTAGAAGTCAAATAGATTGGTTTTATCAGTTAGAATTGTTGTAGTTGTTTGGAAGTAGGCTGAGGCATTACTTAGATCCATTCATGCACTTTTATATTTAGCATTACTTCTTCATTCCACTGCCATGCATGAGTTTCCTTCACAATTTATATTGCTGTTCATTGAATTTACAAGCACAGGTAGTTTAGGTTAATGCATTTTCGGTTTGGTAACAGTCATAAGCATTTGTTTCACTTACACTGCTCTCTCTCGTTCCATTACCTCATTCTCCATCTTGATCATGCATGCAAACACATCTTTGACCCCTGCTCCGCTCTGTTATCTCCCAAAGTCTTTCACTCCTCACATAGCTTCATTCTCTAGCCCTTTCGTTGACCTAGCCCTCTATCTTCCAACCTACTCCCTACATTCACTCCCCATCCCCATTCCTCCACTTCTACAGCCATCACCAGCCTCATTCCTACCTTACAAATCTCCCTCTACCATTTCATCACTCCTCCATCACGCCAAACACCCACGGTAGGTCATCCTGTAGCCATTTGTAGACATCCTGTAGAAAACAGAGTATCCTGTAGGATCCTTTGCAGGCTTCCTGTAGGAGGCCACTCACTCGGTTGCCGAGCTTCTGAATGTGAGGGACCTTTGTGGATGGTTGCTAAGGATCCCTAGGAACCTCTCCTAGCCTCCCTAACCTGTCCCACGCTTTCCTTCCTTCTCCATCCCATCTGCACAACCAAACCCTAGTTAGCACAAGATCACAATCATTCCACACACTTAAAGGAAAAATACAAAAACATATCTTTCATGATGCAAGTAGCTTAGATCCATGCCTTTGCACTTATTAGAGGTAACAGCAGCATTGGTAGAAGTTTCATTCCCAATTTTTGCATTGTAGAGGTTAGACTAGTTAGATTAGGGTTTCCTAGGTTTACATGCTTTGATTTGCTTTCAGTTCATTTTTGCCAAGTAGATTAGTCTTCTTTGAGCTAGATTTTGTCCATCATTTAACAAGCTTCTTCTGAGAGCCTATAGAAGTTGGCTTGAGCCCTAGCGGACTTGTGCCAGCTGACCAAGTGACAGCTGCGACAAGAGCTAGTACTTGTGCATACAGCACCGTCGCTTCCAAGTTTGTACGAACTATCGGGTTGATAAAATTAAGAGACAGGAAGCCCCAGGAGTTGTAGCATTATTGCTACAATACTGGAGCTCACCAATTATTTTTCTTGAGTGGAGAGCATATGATTATGGTGATTTTATTAGTTTTGTTGATGGTGTCTTGATACTGAGAGTATGATTGCAGAGCTCAATCGAATTTAAGAAAATTGTTTTGGGATCTAGTTTGAAAATGAATGAAATCAAGGTCTACATAGAGTAGAGGAGAAGAAACTTCATGAGAGTGGAGTAGTGATTTCGAAGCTTCAATGAAAGGATCAGTTCCTCCATCTAATGGTAGTTGGATAGTTCAATTGGAGTTGGGCGAGGATCGTTGATTGTGGTGGCTTTGAGTGGATGATAGTCCATAGAGCCGCATGAGAATAAATTCTTCTGAGCTGATCAGTATAATCGAGTCTCCTAGTTGATTGGTGTTGACCTATTGTATATGAGGTAAAGAGTCTAGGCTGATGGGAGTCAACTATCGAAGTAAAATAACAAATTTCTTGACATAATATATATTCAAAACAACACAATAGTAGTAAGGGTGGTTTTCCTCCTAAAAGGGTTTCCACCAGAAATCTTGTGTCTCATGTGTGATGATGATTTTTGCGGTTGTGGTTTGATGGTTTGCTTTTAGTTCATGTTGCTTATATGTTTACACGTTTATCATTTACTTGCTTATGATCTATGTGAAGATACTAACAACTGTAAAAATTTTGAATAATATGACACTTATTCACAGAGATTATCTTGATTATACACTATTGCGGAATACATGCATGATACATAACCTCCTCTATGTTGATCATCAATTTAGCAGCATTAAAAACAATGAAACATCAATCACATGCGCACATTAACACAGTATGTAACCCGGGGAAAGCATACAGCTGAAAACCCCACACTATCTGTATATTATAATGATTGAGAACATGTAAAAATACATAGTACAATACTCCTCACAAGTACTCAGTACTATCTCCACCTGTTACACACAAAACTAGCTCAGATCCGAACAAGTCACAGGTTCAAATCTCCTCCGCTGCTTTGCCTACCTCCACTGCACAATCTTGCAAGAGAATCACGTGAGCACAAGCTACAATTGCCTTGATATTGGCCCACACTATGCAATCCTCATTGGCATTACTCAATCCATGCATGTGCAAATCTCATGCACAACTGATAGTCACAACTCACCCTTTCACTTACCTCTAACACCTGTCTATGTTGAACTGTCCATGCACTGAGTTAACTAATGTATTCTTTAGTTTCTTTATGAGTTAATAATTAGTGAATTAATTAATAATTTAATTCACAAAACTCATCACTAGTGTATTCTTTAGTTAGACTAAATACAACTAGTTCAACTAAGTCAAACTGAACACAACTCCATCAACTCCACATCCAACTCCACAGAACTCACATGCATCAGTTCTAACTGAAGTCCTCCATGTAGTAGCTCAACTAACACATAAGAAACCACGTGATTCCTTTTGTCAGCTGCATGTGCCACATCCGTAGCTCGAACTGAAGCTCCAAGAGAATAAGATAATGTTAGAGTCCAAATATTACTAAGGGCTAATAATATTTGACTGTTTCTATTTTTAGCCTGGCAGTCTAAAAATAGACTCTGATCACTCTGCTGTGAAACAAAAATAGAAGTCCATCTATTTTTCCCAACATGACCAATCATCCATAAACAGCATCCTGCAACTCATAGACCATGATCCATATGTCTAAAAATAGACATAGTCTAAAAATAGACTTTGCGCCAAAAATAGCCTGCGGGCCCACTTAGTGAAGGCAACTTCTTTTCACTAAGCTCCATCATCTTGTTGCATTTTCAACAACAAGTGTGTGATTTAGTAAAGTAAATAAAATGCCAAGAATATGAGTAAGTCACATTACTGATTCAAGCCCCCCTTTCTTAGTAGTGATCTAATTTCCAACATATTTTTGGCCATCCAAATATAGAGTTTCAAATAATTCAATTTATTTGTGTTTGTTTCCATGCAACACAAGCTTATTACCAATACTCTTTATACCCACAAAATATACAATGTTTTAATTAATACCTAATAGAGGTATAGAGTACCCAACACACGAATCTAACGACATGGGCACTGAACAAATATAAAGCATTCAATACCCAATATATGTCTAGAGTTTTGAATGTAAAAACAAAATCTGAGGCATTGTAGATTTAGCCTAGAGCTCCCAACACAATATAGCAAATAATAATACCAAATAAATGCATTCCATTTAGAAATAATGAAAAGATTAAATTTTAGTTCATTTAAAACATTGTTTAAATCCATTCCCTTTTTCCCAGCGATTTTCTCCATTGCAATGTCTCTTGTTTAGTTTTTAAAATCGTATGTCTATCTTACAACAATGTGAATTTGGTTCTTAACTTAATTACAACAATGTGAATTCGATTCTTAACATATTTCACCGTTATCATAAAATCAAATCACCAAGGTGCTAAGAGTCTTAAATACATATCTTTGACATGAGGGAGAAGGTGGTGAAGTATCAATCTATGGCATTAAATAAATCAGATTTCTTGTCTATTTTCCATGAAATTTTTATTTTTTATTTTTTATTTATTTTTTATTTATTTTATTATTATTATTATTATTATTTATTTATTTATTTTTATTTATTTTTATTTTATTATTATTATTATTATTATTATTATTATTATTATTTCGGGTGTTTATCATACTGGATCTAAAGAAGAAAATCATTTGGGGTACTCTGATAGCGCCATCTACGGAGATCCTCTGAAATCTGAAGTAGTCATCGTTTTATTTCTTAATTAAAAGCATCATTATCTTTTGTGATATGTTCTTGGGAGAGAAACTAACATAAAGGCATAATTCACTTTCCTCTAGAGTCTTTTATACATAGCTAAACATCTCAAAGTTAAAAAAAATATAGGTTCTTAGCGACTCCAAGCTTGTGATTGACTAGGCTAATAATAAAGTGGATGTTAATATTCCAAGTATAAATCAATCCTTAGAGAGATATTGCCAGAAATGGATTTTTTTAATGGATATCATTTTCCCGCATATACAAAGAAATCAACCAGTAGGAAGATAAGTTATCCAAGGAGGCATGAGTCCTTTTATCTCTTAGATGGTTCTTTCGAACAATAGAATAATAAGGAAATAAATGGAATGGAATTTCATTTTTAAACCTGTCAACATAGACTTTTTTAGTTCTCCTATTGAAATTTAATACGATTTTGTACGAGGATAATATATGTGTAATGTTTTGAATTTGGATTTTTTTAGAAAACTGAATCAATCCTCACAATCCACACAATATATATTCCTTTTGAAATATGAGAATTTTTTCCTTATGGGTAAAAAAAGAGTGAGCTTTTTCTTATTTCAAAAAAACATAATTCGCTAACATGTAGGAATTAAACAATATGCTTCTAATTCAAAAAGGAATAATTAATGTGATATATATATTGTTAGTGTGGTCTAATAGAGTTATAATAATAGAGAACGATGTATAATTATAGATTTTATTATTATTAGCTAACCTTTTTTCTCATTGATATTACATAGATTTTATATACAATTTGTGAGGAGGTTTTTTAAGCTCCTAAACTAATTTGTAAGCATATAAATGTGTGTGTTTTTTGCCTTACTGAATGCAAGTGAGTGCAATAGGTCTCTAGGTTGAGGTTTTCCTGACTTGTTAGCTACATCTTTTTCCCAATACTTTTTCTTCCATTTTTTGGGTTGAGATTATATCTCAAAGCTAGAGAAAAGTCGACAAAATCAACGTAAGCATGAATGTGTTAGTGAAGTTAATTTCCTATAAAGACATTTGATGTGTGGCTTGACGAAGTTCCCTGCTGGTATATATTTGTTGTTGTGTTTTCAAGGTCCCTGTTAGCATATATTCATTGTTTTGTTTTGGTGAAATTCACTATTGGTGTATCTGTGGATAAATTTCTTAGGTTCAAGTTTGATAGGAATGGAATTTTTGTTTCTTTATGGGCATATGTTCTCTGTGAAAGTGTCCCAAGGGAGATTTGTCTTTGTGGGAAACCATTGAAGCCCTTCTGAGCTATTGACGAGGGGATTCAAAAGTCACAATTCAAGATCAATTTTGTCACCATGAATCATGAAAACCAGAGAGATTATGATAGAGAGATGGCTTCTGTTCAATCTTCTAAGGAAGGGAAGTCCTCTACGTAACCCAATTTTATTTTTTTTATCTCTGAATTTCATCCAAGTCATAGAAGGGTTCTATAGTTGTCTTGGACCAAACCTATAGAAGGTGGGCACAAATTTTCCATCAAAGGGAGTTGTGGTTTTTGTATTGATATCATTATGTTTTGAAGAAATAAATGAAGGATTGGTAGTATTGAGGCCATGGTATGGATTTTTGGTAATGTTGTCATGTTTATACAAGGGTCTATTGATGGTGCTAGACTCGCCAACATCAGGGGATCTCCCCGGTACGAAGTCCCAACTAGACCTCACACCATTTGGTGTAGGAGTCCCATCCAGTACAATGGCCTGGTTGCCATTATCTTAAATATTTTCCTCAACTCTTACTTGCCAGAACAGGAGAGTGGTCTGCTTTGTCTTGCGAGAAGTGAGGTTCGCGTGCCTGCTGATTGTAAGTGTCACTTGTGTCAATGGTTCTTTCACCGTAGAGGGAGATGGTAGGAGTGAGTACCAAGTCAGTTGGGAGAAGTCCCAACTTTGCTAGGAACACACAACACAACAGGACATGTGCAACTTCCAACGGAATAGTCCACATGGATGCAAAAGTCACAACACACAAGGGAAGATAACACGTATAACACTTAGCGGATTAGTCTGCATGAGTGCAACGATTGTTATAGAAAGTTTATATGAAAGGTTTGTCTAATGTCTGGGAGAGTATTCAAAATGGATGAGACAGTGTTAAGAACATATACAACATATTTCCATTAACATATGTGTATTGGAACAAGTGAATTAGTTCAATTGTCAAACACAGGTTAAAGCAACATGCATTATAAGTGTTAAAGATTAGTCTTACAACAATTACAATACGTGTGTGAAATTTTGTTGGCCTGTTAGTAGGCTTCTGAATTAAGCAAAATTTCCAAGACACATCGTTACACCATACACCACTAACCCCATGTGAGGGAGGTTGGAGCCACTACTTTTTTTTTTCACTTGGAAAAAATCGTAATTTCCATTAATTTTGAAAATTACATTTTGTAGATGCCGAAGCATTGCAAAGACAAGGCTATGAAGCCTGACAAAAAATGGTTGACACAAGTGTCAAGTACAAAGAAGAAAAAAAATTGATGAAAAAAAACCTTGCCTGGAGCACTGAGATGCTTGGTAGGGGGAGGTTCAAGTTTTCCTTCCCTTTTTCTTTTCTACCTTGCGCCACTCACCTTGAGCAGGATGCATGGGAATGAGTTGAAATGGGTTTTCCTCACCGGGTCAAGGGCTTTCCTTGTCAGAGTTCAAGGTGTCCGATTTATGCTGGCTTTTGGTTCCACTGAGTTCCATTGTGTCGGAAGCCTTTTCCAGTTGCGATTCCATGGGCACTTGTGGAGATTGTTCTTGCAGTTCTGCTTGGTTGTTCTCATTTGGGATGGAAAATTCCTCCTCACCTTCTTCCTCTTCCTCAGGGTCTAGTGGGGGAAATGTCCACCCTTTTTTTTCCCCGATTTCCTCCTTCTTTGGCTGTCTTTTTTGGATTCTGGGCAGGCGTTTTGTAGGTCCCCTGTCTGCCGGCATATTTTGCATCGGAATGCTATATTTTCATAATCTATTGTTTGCATCCAACTGCGATCTTTATGTTTCAGTACTATGCGGTCCAGTAATCCTTTGCTGAGATCAACTTCCACACAGATTCGTGCGAAAGTGTAGATTCCATCTTCCACTCGCTGAGTATCCATTTTCATATATCTGCCAAAAGAGTTTCCTATGCATGCGGGTGTCTTTTCGTCCCAAAAATGTGCAGGGAGGTTATGTAGTCGTACCCACACTGGCACCTTAGAGACGATGTAGGTATTTGCATCAAAATCTGGGGTCCAAGGTGTAATGAAGAGTCCTGAAGATCCCCAAAACCATGGTCCCTCCTGAATAACAAGGGCCCTGACCTCTTCTGATCGAAGTTTGACTATAAAAAAGCCTTTGGAGCAGAGCATAACATCACAATTAAGAGACCATTTTGTGAAAATCCAGTGAAAAAGGTCCATGGGTTTTGGCCAGAAACCGTTGAAGCGACAGATGAGGGCTTGTGTTTTGTAAATGTTACGTACCTCCTCTGCTTCTGATGTATCTATTGTTAGTTCAGGTGTATAGTTCAGTTGCTACATGATATATGCACTGGGTTCTATTCCGGCCTGCTGTGGGGCTGTAGAAGAAGATTTTCCCCCTTGTAGAATATGCTTGTAAGATGTTCCTTCGCTTTTATGCTGCTGGTGTGGATCTGGGCTGTGTTTTGCTTTAGATCCACTGCCCCCTTCTATTTGTTTTCGTGGGCCACTGGCTGCTGCACCTCCCCGAAGCCTCATGTTGATAATAATATTAGATTCTGGCTTGATGTTGTAGTAGTCAATTGCTCTGTGATCTTGTAACGATCTATCTTCAGAGAGCAGATGTTGATATCCTTCCGGGAGGCCAATGTGATTGGCAATGTTTTTCTTCAGATTTGAGACACTGTCTGAAGCTTGTACCCAGATTAGGGTTGATTTCCCAGAGGGGGGCTTTATAATGATTTGGAACTGTGGATTTGGTGAGATTGCCGCCTTCGAGACTGTGGGAGCTGTTCTCCTCTATTTTGTATTCAGGCTATCTTCATGGCATATAGCCCCTTCTGAGATCTGGGGAATCAGATCGGTGTAGAGTGCCTGTGCAGGGTCCATCACCGCTACCAAAACAGGTTTCTTGAATGCACAGTGTAACGGGTGGCTGAAATTTTGCATATCCCAGTTCAGATGGCCTTTCGCTGGCCAGAGTTCCTGGGCACTTGGATCTTGGCCTATCCTTTGTTTATTGGGTAGATCCAGTCTAGATCTGGAATGTTTGTATTTGTTCACAGCAGGAGGGGGCAGATCCGCTTCATGTAGCCCGCCTCTGTTGATTTCAACATTGGATCCAGTGGGAGAGCCTGCAGATCCAAAACCCATCCTATCCAAGCCTTTAGCATTTCCGTCTCCAAGAAAGACAGTCTCCCAACGAGGCCGAGGCGTAACTTCAAGCTCAGCATCTAGATCGTCGTTTCTTGTACAAACAAAAATGGGGCCGGGAAAATATTCCAGTACTTTTCCGCCTCGCTTAACAATTACATCCTTCCCGGTTCCCATGTTCTGCAGCGCCTGGTCATCCCTTCCAACACCAATGATCTCAGACGGTATTACGGACTCTTGGACAGTAGCCATGGTTGTCGAAATCCTGATTCGAGGGTAAAACGCAGAGCTCTCCTATCTAGTAATATGATGCCCCTCCTCTGGGCCAAGATTATTTTGCTGGGCATTGGAGCCACTACTTACTCCTCAAGGAAAAGATTACAGACTCTCAAGGTTATGTGGGAGGAGCTAAGGTGAAAAAGTCCCTTGCATCTGTTAGCGTTAGTCTTTGAAGCCTTCCACCAGTGATCAAATATGCTCTTAAAAAGTGGTTTTAGGATGTTACAGTCAAATTTTGTCATTTCAGAGCATCTTCAAGTAAAATTTGGTCACTAGGTATTAGGTCTGGGGTTTGTTTTCACTCCTTTCAAAGTTTTCCAAATGTCGGTCCATGTCACCATTCAGCTAAGTGTACCATCATTCAGAAGGTTTTCATCATCATGTTAGGTTCCAACGGGTCATTTTACACCTTGTTCATGCTTTAGTTGTGCCTAGGTAAGGTTCATTTCCCTGTCCTAGGGTTTTGAAGGTAATTTCTCTTGGATGGTCAAATCATCAGAAAAAATTGTATCCTGATGTTCATACACCTTCCACTATCCTTAATGTACCTTATTAAACACTTCCCATCACTGATATCCCTCAAAATCCTCATTTTCGTGCAAACCCTAGTTTCTTGCTACACCTTGACAATTTTTTAGGCTAGGCCTGCATTTTGCCCTTTTGGACCCCTTCCCCTCACTCAATCTTTGAAATTCCACTTTCCCCTACTTCCTAACATCACTCCCTACTTCCCAAATTTTTTCAAGAATTGGAAGCTCCTTATCCCCTTCATTTCACTTCATTTCGACAAATCCCCTGTTCCACACATCGGGATAGGTTTTACTCCAATGATGTTTCTGAGCAAGACAAGATGAATTTGGGAAAAATGAGAGAGGGTTTTGTCCAAAATAGGCCAGGGAAGAAAAACCTCCTTCACATTTTACACAAGTTTCATGGTTTTAGATAAATGTCAAAAATACAGTTTCCTTAGGAGAATTGATGCACCTCTGAAGTGACCTTGGGAAAATCAGGATTTCTTCTAGCTTGGTTGGCCTAATGACTTTCTTGATGAGTCAAATGTTAACTCGACAAAAATATATTTCCAGTTAACTATCATGATCTCAATTTGGGGTTGAGGAAGACCTTCAAAGGTTGACTGCAACAACACTCTGCCTTTAGGCAGCCTCATTTTGCACATTTTGACCAGTCTTGGGAGATTTGACTTTTGATAGGGAAAATGAACTCCAAATTGAAAAATTCAAGTTGTGTTGGAAAGTAGACTCAATAATATTTCCAAAGATCTATTGTTCACCCAATTTTTACACCATAAAGGCCTTCAAAATGGGTCTACAAAACGGCACGACGCATTGGCATGGCACACCTGTCAACTAAGCTCAAAAACTCATTTCATTACCTTTCCAAGCCTCCAAATTTGCAAACAACCTCTCTACAAGTAAGTAAAAATTCCTAAGTGACATTGTAAGAGATTTTATATTCTTAGATGGTGTTTTGATAGGTGCAAAATCAAACCCTAGTTTGTTGCTTAGTTGCACTATAAAAACTATCTAGGGTTTTCAAAAGTTGTCATTCTTGTTGTTATTCCCCTGCATCATTTTTACATTCCCCTCCACTAAATTTCCCAAGTATCATTTCCCTTACCCCTCTACCATTCACACTCATCCTACTCCTTTATCACCAAAACCCTAAAAGCCCTAGCCCTATACCCTACTCCCAAACCCTAACTCCCACATCCTACTCTATCACTACTCCTACTTCCCTATCAAACCCTTATCCTACATTCTAAAACCCTATTCACTCCCCTCATTCCCCTCATTCCCTAAAATCTCAAAACTTCCACTCCCTCAAGCACCCATCATCTCCATAAACCTCACTCATCTTATCTTTTAAAATATTTTCATACTCTTCTTGTCCCCACCTCATACCTTCATTCCTCATCAGCTACTACATCATTAAAACCTATGGAGAGGGACCTCAGATATTTTCATTAGTGCCTCAGGAGGAAAGAGGATCTTCAAGACAGAAAGAGGTCAAAGAGACTATGACCTTGAATAAGAAAACAAGCAACTTACTGACAAACAAGACCTCATAGAGCTACAAACCATAAGAGAAAATCGACAAGCAGCAAAGAGGAGGAAAGTCAAGTTGACACTGCCTGAGCAAGAGGTTGATGCTGACCGGGAATCATGGCTTGAAAGGGAAAATATGAATTTGGAGAAGCTTCTAGAAAAGGCCAATAGAGAGAAAAAGATGCTGCTGAACATGGCCTACCACTACTTGGCGAGAAACAAGGTGTGCAAAGCAAGAATCAGGATTTTGAAGGCCAAGTTGAAGAAAGCATTGAGGAAGAGAAAAGTGCAAGATAGACTCTAGATCTTGGCTGAGGCTTCCTTAGCCAAAAACAACACTTCATGAAGGACAATCAGCCCAAATTTCAAGAAATTTGGGACACTTTTTGCAAATTTTGAATTTTTGGCCTAAAAAACAAGTTTTTCTACCTGATGCGCAGCACCACTTAGCACGCGCTTTTGCTAGAGACCTCCTTTTGAGGAAAACTCAGCACTTTTGGATTTTTCATGGAAAAATATGAATTCCCTCACATGGCCAAGAAATTTTCACAGGTTTTGAGCTTCCAAAAAGGTCAAAAACACCTCAAAATTGACCTTTCTGCCCCTTTTTGGACACATAGGAAGTAGTGTTGGGAGAACTCAGTTTTGGAGGAGCAAATGGAGGCCAAATTCAGAAATTCCACTTTTTATGGAAAGTAGACAGATAGAACTTTCCAACAGGCCCACTTGGAGAAAATTTTGTGCAAGGGAAGGCCTCTAAAATCAGCTGAAAAAGGTACTTCGCATAGGGAAATCAGTGTGGCGCATAGGATGAAATTTGCTCATTTTGGCCAAAAAACTTTGTTTTTCGCATAGTTTCCTCATAGTTTGACTTTTATCTTTATAATAGTCAAAATCATGATGTAATTTGATGTGAATTGATGGATTTTGGTTTCATTATGCTAAATTTTCACTCATATAGGTAGATTCATCCATGAAAAGGTAGTTTGCGACTGAATGAATCAGTTCCCTAGTTTTTAGAGGCAAGCTATTCCACTGCCTACTTTTTAGTTCTCAGTTTAGAGTTTGTTGGAATAGCTCCTAAACTTATGAGCTCAACCCCTAAAGGCTAGGATGAGTTTTTTATTGCCTATATCTACTAGTTTTTCAGTCACTGGCAAAGGTTGGACTCTTGTGAATGCCTTGAGCATTATTGTACACTCATTTCAGCAGTTTGGCAAAGGAAAAGACTAGGGTTTGCAACACTTTATGGAATTATTGTGGCAACTTGATTTGGTATTTTGTTTCCTTCTATAATTACAGGTTTACATGTGTTTTATGTATGACATTATCTCTCTTTGTTCATCTCAACTAAATGAAACAAGGATAAAGGTAGAATTCATTGAATTGCAGTGCTCTACCTAGGGTTTTGTTTAGTTATTTATGTTTTTAGCTATTTGAAGAGGATTCCTGGGACTTTCATGCCCTCTTCAACTCCTCACCAGTCTAAAATCTCTCCATCTCACTCAATTTGAAGTACTAAGCCATTTGCCTACCTTTCCCCATAGAGATCTCTGCAAAACTGAGTCCATTCCCCGGACCCAGATCTGCCTTTCACATTTGAGCCAACAAAACCAAAATTAAATTTATTCAAACTCCTTAGCTCACATACCTAGCCGAAAATCAGTCTTCGCATTAGTCATCTCAAGCTTTATTGGCCATCTTTTTCTGAGACTGACAAGGAGAGATCCCTCTCTCGACCTGGTAGGGCTACCTATTAGGTTAAGCGTGGTTTGATGTTACCCTAGATCTTGCCTTTCTCAGCCTGAGGTAGATTTAAGCCCTAACAGCATGTACAAATGACGGGGTATTTATAGCCAAGGGTGAAAATGATCCCTTGTTGCTATTTGACTACCCTCATGACTGTTTGAATTCCATGAATTTTTTATTTTACATGACTTTTCATACAACAAGTGGGTCTCTTGGACTTCCATGTTACATTACATTGATTAACAGTATGGCCCATAGTAGAGATGTGGACGATAGGACTCATGACAAGACTCGACATGACAGTGCTAGTACATTTGTGTTATTGCTAGTGTGCATGTTGAGCTGCAATGTTGCTGAGTGGTGGATGTCGTCATGGTGTGTTACAACTTCACCTCCACATAGCAAAGTGCACGGAGACTTCAATGGTCGTTGGTTCGCTTGATGTTTCTATTGCACGTTTCTCCTTACTTCGATGTTGGCATGCTTGACAGGTTTTTTCGTTCACGAGAAGTGCATGTTTATTTGTTTGTTCATTTCTGAACACATCCTTGCATGTTATTCCATCTGTCCGTTCGCGAACATATCTTTACATGATCATCCGTTCGCGACCACATCTCTTTGCATGCATTGTTTGGTCATCCATTAGTGAACATGTCCTTTTGCATCTGATCCCTTCATTCATCACACTCGTCATCATGCCATGCTTGTTTGTGTACATGTACCTGCAGTCACTCATGACAAGATGACATCAAATCCAAAAACCTCCTAGTCTACCATGATGCATGATAATTTTGGATGCAGGTGACCAGGAGAGGTAGCAAGGTTTCGAGGTGGGATGGAAGCTCCAAGCACTATTGATGAAAATTATGCAAGAGGCATTGGGTGGTGAACATGGGAAATCTGGATCGAAAGTGACTGTTTGTGTGGTCTGGCTCAGCTGGAGGACAAAACTGCGCAGTTTTTTAGAGGAATAGTTTGGGCTGTGGGAAGGTGGGAAAGAAAAAATCTGTGCATTTTCTAGAACGAGCAGGCAGTGAGTCTTTGGAAGAAAAAATTGTGTAATTTTTGGGGGAACAAGCTGGGCTGCAGGGAGGATTGGCACACAAAATTTGTGCAATTTTTTGGAGGAACAGGCCAGGAGCTTGGTAGCCAAAACTGCGCAATTCCTTGAGGTAATTGGTAGTTGGCTTCTGGGTCACTGGCAGTAAAAAAGGCACAATTCCTCAAGGGAACTGACAGTCACCTGTTGGTGCTTGGCAGCAAAAATTATGCAATTCCTAGAGGGAACTGGCAGTCTGCTGTCAGGAGCTGCTGGTGAAAAAAATTGTGCTACTGCTGCGAGGTCAGCCTTCTGATTGTCTCTACACAATTTCTGAGCTGAGTGAAATGCTGGGCAGCAGAGGGCTTGCTCATGAAAGCTAAATAATTTTCTAGGTGAGCAGTCGGTCGTCTGTTAGAAGGGTTGGTTGTAAAAATTGCACAATTTTCCGAGGAAGAGAGGGACATGCACTAGATGTCTGTCTAGCATGTTTGTGCAAATTTTCTCAGTCATCAGAGCGGGGAAGGTCAACAGCCTCTATGCAATTTTTGAGGGGAGTCAGTCCTAGGGCAGCTACTAGGTCAAAATCTCTAGTTAATTAGCATGAAGGTTGATTGATTCTCTTGTGGGCAGCGTAGCTTGAAATGACTTGCTTGGTGCTTCTGCGCTATTTTGGGTGATAGTCAATCGAGTCGATGGCGGGGTGATTCTAAGGCTATGAGAGGGGAGTCTGGTCATCATAACTTCAACAACATGACTAAGTGTGTGAACAAGTGGAAGATGCATATGTGATCCTTCAAACACACACTTACATGACTTAATGACGATACAACTGAAACCATCCAGGCACACATGTTCAGCATGATTGAACAATGATACAAGTGACAAGCACGAAACTTGTGATTGATCATTGATCGACCATGATGACGGTTGTGCAACATTGAATGTGTCTCTATGTGTGAGTGTGAAAGACGTTTTCATAGCGAACACAAAATGTACACAGGAAGTGAAGACCTTGAGCATGACCAAAACATGGTCCCAAGCATGACATTGACCTCAACATGCAAAAACTTGGATGAATTAAACAAGCAAGGTGGATGCGAAAACTCACACGAGTTCATGGAGTGAACCCGAGTGTGTGCAATCATCAAGTGAATCTCTCAAGGGAGGTTCCGAAATTGGGTGCAGGCCAAAATTTTGGAGGGTGGTTGTAGCCGCTACAACACTTGGCAACACACTGGTAGTACTCTAGCTTGTCTATTTTGGTTCATTGATAGCACAGGGCCTCAGTATTTTAAGGAGTATTTTAAGGAGTATTTTAAGGAGTATTTTAAGGAGTATTTTAAGGAGGTTTTCTCGTTTATATTTTCCCCTTCTTCATTTCTACTAGTTTAATGAGCTTAAACATACAGAGAAGAAGGCTGAGTATAGGCATGGTGCTTCCCAGTGTGGATACAGGCTTAGGGTTTGACCAAAGCTTCCCTTGCAAATGGCTCATATTTTCTGTCAAGACTTCATCGGCCGATGGTGATAACCTAGCACAGAGAAGATAGACACAAGATTTGCCAAGTGCTCCAGTGTCACAAGTCTCTTCATCTCTCAGCCACATACTCATTCAAAAGCTAGAACGTAGTAGATGGCAAAACTTACTTACAGAAACAAAAATAGTAAGGTATTAAGTAACTCAAACAAACAAACAAAAAAATAGTAAGTGAAGCAACCAAATTGAAAAGAACAACAAGAAAGCAAAGCGATCAAGTTAGCAAGCAAACAAGCATGCAAACCACAAAGCAAAGAAAAGAGAAAAAGAAAACACTACTCCTACTCCTACGTTAAACGGTTGAGGTTACGCGAAATGAAATTTCTAGTGAAGCCACTGTAGGCATACTCAACCTGCAGTCACAAAGATACGAGCGATTAAAATAGATAAAAAATAGTGTGAAACAGAAAATGAAAAAACTTGATAAACATGCACACGAGAGGGAAGGTCTCGCCTTTGGGTGAAATAATGTGTTAGAACCACCCAAAACACATGCTTACCTCTTCCGTGACTACCATTTTTCAACAAACCTCAGAGGCCTCTTGTGAGTGTGTGTTGTTTTGCACCAAGTTTCTTGGCAAGTGCGAGGAAGGACTGAAGCTTGTTATCTGCAACACGACTCGCCAAGTAATATTGTTCCAACCATTCAAAAATTGGATCATAAAATTGGTGATGACTGTTTTTAAATATTTGTGATATTTGAGAAGATGAATTCCTCATTCGAGAGAGGAGATCACGATAGGAATCTGATACGGATAGATAGATCTATTCATTCTCATCAATCATGTCAAGACCGCAAGGGCCTGCCATAGCCATAAATGCAGGCCGATGTGCCTCATTTTCTTGACAAAAGTCTAAGAAGAAATATGTTACATGGTGAAGATCATAATGCATGGAATGAGTGTCATTGGATGTATTTTTGGGAAAATGATAAACTGCATAACAACAACCCAAGATAGAAGAAAAATCAGACCACTCAGTCGAGATGCTAGATTCCTAGTTTGACATGAACAAAGAAAATTTTTGAACAATAGTGTGAATGCTCTAAATGAGGGAACCAAGTTTGTTGTTAGCTAGACATGATAGAACACCCACCTGCAATTGGTGAAAAAGTACGTAGGCATAATGGTCATCACAAAAATGTAGAAAGGATGCCAGCACTTTGAATGTATGAAACCATTTGGGCTGTGGTGAAATGAGAGTAACTTGGTTCGCGCGATAGGTTGTGCACTCAACATCACACAAGGAGATTGCTAGTGTGATGAGTGAGCATATTTGACGTGTGAAATTTGAAAAAAGACCAAGGAGCTAATTACGAGAGAGAACATCCAATAATTATGAATCTGGATGAGAATAGTCTTTGAGATGATCAACTTTGTTGTCCCATGATTTAATGAGGTATGGACACTCCCAACCCAAATTGGATGTAAGAGAGGTGCGTGAAGACGTACATGTTGTAATAGACTCATGGATTTTATCATTAGAAAAAATGTGAAATTTTGAAATATCACACCAAAAATAGTAAGTATTATTTACACGGGGATCCACGTCGAGTGAAACCATGTAGATAGATAGATTGCGCATGAGAAAAGATATCTCATATGGTTTGGCAGGCTTACTAGAGTCACCAGGTCCTGACATAGCAATCAACAAACATTGAAGTTCCTTGAATCCCTCGCACGTCCCAGAACTTTCTAGAATCAAAAAATTGTATTTTGAGATGTGAACCAGATCATGCATGGCTTGAGTATGGCTATTGTTACTGATTTCAAAACTTCTCTTAGGATGACACCAATCTCTATCACAAGCTTCATCAAAATTTTAAGCAAGCTGACTTGACAAGTTGTCTTCATGCAACACACAAGATGATGATGAGTGGGAAGAGTCTTGTGTGTTGAGACTATTTTCGTCATGGACAACATCATTGCCTTGTGTTGATCGAGGAGATAAATCATAAGATGAGGTAGTAAGAGAACGTGAAGTTTCTCCAATGCATGTTGATGTGTTGTGAATGATAGGACACACATGCAAGTGAGGTGCAGAGGAAGCTTTGATATGGATGGCTGCTTTGACTGGTGTACATTCCAGATTTGTGAACTAGAGTGTACATGAGATTCCAATAGATCATATGATGTGCTTGGGTGTTCATCACAACATACGGAAGAGTGGGAGTGATGACAGTGCAAGGTTGGACGTTGATCGAAAGAATTGATTGTGCAGGATGTTTCACCAAGATTCATGGATCGAGGATCGATCAAGAATCGAAGCTCAACGTTTTGAGAGGAATTGATTGTGTCTTCACCGTCCTTCTCCTCCGCTTGTATGATGAGACTTCCTTGCACATGACTGCAGCTTGAGCCAGCAACTCGAGAATCAAGAGAGTGAACATAGTTAGCTTGTGAAGTAGATTAATCATGCAAGTCATGGTGCAAGGAATCATAGATAGTAGATGATGTAAAATGGAAGAGATGCACATTAGACTCAAGACTTGGATTAAGAATGGTGATGTCCTCTTGTAGAATGGAGGAATGATTTTTTTCCATAGGCTTTCTTAACCATTTTGGAATTTCCTTCGTTTGGGCAGGAGACAACTGAGTAGATGGATTGTGAATATGTTGCACAGGTTCTTCAACTTTGCAACCACTGCGAGGGGGTACTTGCTGCTTAGATTTCTTAGCTTTACAGTTGCTATGAGGGGGCACCCTCTTCAAGGCATGAGGTGTCTCATGATCCACAAGAATCAAGGAAGAAGGGAAATCAAGAGGTTCACCATTTCGGGAGACATGAACCAAGCGTTTCAGCTCTTGGCTCATGAAGTCAAGGTCCACAAACTGTTGAAGAATTTCGTGACAGAGGTAAAGGAAGAGGGTACAAAAGTCCTGAATGGATTCCTGAGGCTTTATTCTTAAACAAGAGATTCTTTCATAGACATCTTGGTGGTCACAGTCATCAAAGGCTTGATGGATCCCCTTGAGGAAAGTGAGAAGGGAATGGACAAAAGCAGGTGGCAGGGTATGACACCACCGATTAGCATGACCTTCAAGGGTGAGGAAGAAGAGTACACAAACAAGTTCATCACTATCGATTTCATGGGATTAACAAAAAAGAAGAAAATAAAAAATGTGCTCAGTTACGGATGTTTTGTCCTCACCATCAAACTTTAACAAGGAAATGTGATCGAGAAGTTCATCGAGGATTGATAGATGATTAAGGGAGAAATTAGAGAAACACCCCATGAGCAAGAATTGTGTATGATTCATTGGGTAAGAGATTCAACCCAGATGTATGAGCTTAGCTTGTCATTTGGTCCTCCGTCTAGCGCCAAAATGTTGACAGTGCTAGACACACCAACTATAGCTCACATTGTTTGGTGTAGGAGTCACATCCGGTATGATGGCCCGGTTGCCATTATCTTAAATATTTGCCTCAACTATTACTTGTCAGCACAGGAGGGTGGTCCGCTTTGTCTTGCAAGAAGTGAGGTTCCGTGCCCGGTGATAGTAAGTGTCACTTGTGTCAATGGTTCTTTCACCGTAGAGGGAGAGGGTGGGAGTGAGTCACAAGTTGGTTGGGAGAAGTCCCAACTTTGCTAGGAACACACAACACAACAGGACATGCGCAACTTCTAGAGGAACAGTCCACACATATGTGGCAATCACAACACACAAGGGAAGATAACACATATAACGCTCAACGATTAGTCTATGCGAGTGTAATGATTGTTATAACAGGTTTTATGTGAAAGGTCTATCTAATGTCCGAGAAAGTAGTCAACACGGGCGAGACAACATTAACAGCATATACAACACATTTTCATTAACATATGTGTATTACAACAAGTGAATTAGTTCAAGTGTTAAACCCGGGTTAAAGAAACATGTATTACAAGTGTTAAAGATTAGTCTTACAATAGTTACAATACATGTGTGAAAACGTGTTGGCCTATTAGAAAGATTTTGAATTAAGAGAAGTTTCCAAGACACATCATTACACCATACATCACTAACCCTGTGTGAGGGGCGTTGGAGCCACTACTTACTCCTCAAAGAAAAGATTACACACCCTCAAGGCTATGTGGGAGGATTTGAGGTGAAAAGGTCCCTTGCATATACAAATGAGGGGGTATTTATAGCCAAGGGTGAAACTGACCCCTTGTGGCTGTTCAACTACCCTCATCACTGTTTGACTTCCATGAATTTTTTATTTTACATGACTCTTCATACAACAAGTGGGTCTCTTGGACTTCCATGTTACATTACATTGATTAGCAATATGGCCCAAAGTAAAGATGTGGACAACATGACTCATGACAAGACTCGACATGATAGTGCTGGTACATTCGTGTTGCTGCTAGTATGCATGTTGAGCTGCAGTGCTGTTGAGTGATGGATGTCCTCATGGTGTGTTACATCTTCACCTCTGCACAGGAAAGTGCGTGGAGTCTTCGATGGTCATTAGTTCGCTTGATGTTGCTTTTTCATGTTGGTATTCTTTGCAAGTTCGTCCATTCACGAGAAGTGCATGTTCGTCCGTCTATTCATTTGTGAACACATCCTTGCATGTTCATCCATCCACGAACATATCTTTGCATGATCATCCATTCACAAGCATATCTATTTTCATGCATCATTTGTTCATCCATTGGCGAACATGCTCTTCTGCATGTGCTCCCTTCATTCATCCAACTCATCATGACGAGATGACATCAAATCCAAAAACCTCCTAGTCTACCATGATGCATGATCATTTAGGATGCAGGTGACTAAGAGAGGTAGCAAGGCTACGAGGCGGGATGGAGGCTCCTAGCACTGTTAATGAAAACTGTGCAAGAGTCACTGGGTGACGAAGATGGGAAATCTGGATCGACAGTGACTGTTTGTGAGGTCTCTCTCATCTAGAGGATAAAAATGTGCAATTTTTGAGAGGAAAAATCTGGGATGCGGGATGGTAGGGCAGGAAAAATCTGTGCATTTTTTGGAATGAGTGGGTAGCAGAAACTTTGTAATTCTTTGGAGGAACAGGCCAAGTTGCAAGGAGGATTGGCAGACAAATTTTTGCACAATTTTTTCGAGGAATAGGGAAGGAGCTTGATAGCCAAAACTACGCAATTCCTGGGGGAACTAGTAGCTAGGTTCTGGGTCACTGGCAGCAAAAACTACATAATTCCTCAAGGAAACTGACAGTCAGCTACTGGAGCTTCGCAACAAAAACTACGGAATTCATGAAGGGAACTGGCAGTCTACTGCCAGGAGCTACTAGCGAGAAAAATTATGCTGCTGCTACGAGGTCGGCCTATTGATCATGTCTGCACAATTTCTAAGTTGAGTGGACTGTTGGGTAGTAGAGGTCTTCCTCATGAAAACTAAGCAATTTTTTGGGTGAGCAGCTGGTCGATTGTTTGGAGGGCTAGCTGGAAAAATTGCACAATTTTCTAAGGAAGATAGGGACAGGCACTAGGTGTCTGTCGAGCCTATCCACGCAAGTTTCCTAGTCAGAAGAGCGGGCAAGGTCATCAACCTCTACACAAATTTTGAAGGGTGTTATTCCCGGGGTGGATACTAGATCAAAATCTCTGGTTGACCAGAATGAAGGTTGATTGATTCGCTTGCGGGTAGCAAAACTTGAAATGACTTGCTTAGATCTTTTGTGTTGTTCTGGGTGACAACTGATCGAATCGATGGTGAGGTGATGGTACAAATATAAGAGGGGAGTCCGGTCATCAGAAATTCAGAAAAATGACTGTGTGAACGAGTGGAAGATGCATATGTGATCCTATAAACACACACTTACATGACTCGATGACGAGATGACTCAAACCATCCAGACACACATGTTCAACATGACTAACCGACGGTGTAAGCGACAAGCGCGGCACTTGTGATTGATTGTTAGTCGACCATGAGGACACTTGTGCGATAGTGTATGTGACTATGTATGTGAGTGCGACAGATGTTTTCATAGCAAACACAACATGTACGCACGAAGTGAAGACCTTGAGCATGACCAGAACATGGTTGCAAGCATGACATTGACCTCAATATGTAAAAACTTGGATGAAATAAACAAGCAAGGTAGATGCAAAAACTCACACGAGTTCACGGAGAGAACCCGCGTGTGCAATCATCAAGTGAAACTCTCAAGGGAGGCTCTGAAATTGGGTGCAGGCCAAAGTTTTGGAGGGTGGTTGTAGCCACTACAACAGTGATCCAGGTGGATGTTGGTGGCCACCCACCTTTCCCATTTGGACCCCCACAACTGTCTCTTTCAGTTTTTCTATTTCGTTAATTATAGTATAGTTTACTATTTTTAGTAGTTTTTTGGGTCCTAAACTTCTGGAGCCATTTTGAGGCCCTAAACGACGTTTTTTGGGAAATCCACCATCAATGATTTTTCTGTTTAAAAATCTTCTTTTTTTTCGTAGTCCTCAGAAATATATTTCCAACGGGCTATCATGCACGTCAAACGGAGACAGTACGACCAATTCGCGACCCCGGGAAGTTGATGTACCAATTTACCCAAAAACGGGGCCCACAATTTGGTGTTTCATCTTCTAGGGTTAGTTTTTGGAATGTGAAGGGTTTTCCATTGTTTCTCAACAATAAATAGGCCCTCAAGCCTCATTGTAACATAGTTTTTGGAGAAGAGTTCAGAGGCAGGTAGCCGACACATCTCTTCTCAGAGATAAGCTACCATCACCCTAGCTGTGTTATTTCCATTTCTATTTGTAAGCATATTTCAGTATTTTACATTAATGAAATGAAGTATTATTTCCACTGCATCTTTGTGTATATGGTTATCTTGGTAATTTGTTGCATTCCTATTTAATTCTGGATCAGTGGTATCAGAGCGGTCTGCTTTTTCTCTGTTTTTCTTTGCATGTCCCCAACGAGGTCGGGATATAAGGAGTTGGGGCTTGAACTGGTTGAACTTTTGCAAGACCAACCTTGCAAATCCCGACGACCTCCCATGGCGGATGAGAAGAAAGATGAGAGGGCAGGATATCCTATCAAAATCTTGCTCGAAGAAGCCCTCGAGCGACAAAGGAACACGATGATGGACAACTTTGCGCAGATCCTTCAACGGCTACCCAGAGGCGACGCATCGGCTTCTAGCAGCTACTCTGTAAACGCCACGCCCTTTAAGGTACAAGTTAATTTTGAAATCCCCATCTTCGAGGGTCAAATAGACGTGGATGCCGTAGATAAATGGTTAAATCTCCTAGAGGGTTATTTTTCTGTTCATGAATTTTCAAGTCGAGAAAAGATTGTTTTTTCTCTTCTCAAAGCAGCCCCCCACGTCAAGGACTAGTGGGAAACCTATTGCGAGCAGAAGGATGAAAGTACAGGCTCACTGTTTTCAGCCGTACCCACTTGGAATGACTTTTGGGATGCCATCAAGGAGCAGTACTACCCTGTTAAAAGCTATGAGGACAAATACATCAAATGGACCACACTGCGGCAGGGACGAGACCAAGATGTGCTGGAGTTCACAAACATTTTTCATACCCTTCGCACACAGTTGGGTATCAAAGATTCTGAGCTGCATCTGGTACTCAAATACCGTGGCTGCCTGCACAGATACATCCAGGAAGAGATGGAGTTACAGAACATCTCCTCTCTCGTCACAGCGTACCGATACGCTGTCAAAATCGAGTAAAAGTTCAAACAGAAGAAGCGAGACTTTCGATCTGTAAATCCAAAGCCCAAAGGACAAAGTCAAGGCGGGGTGACCCAAGACAACCCGTCGAAGCCGCAAGAAAAGAACAACACCACGAAGCCGAAGAAGGACACAGGAAAGTGGTGTGAGTTCCACAAGAGTCCCACTCATAACACAACTGAGTGTCGGACCAAGCAATCACTGGTGGCCGAGTTGAAGACTTCTGAATCATATGCATGTTCTGACTCTGAGTCAGAACCCGACAAGGGGAATGACAAAGGGAAGTAGATCATTGATGCAGATCCCAGCGCCACTGTTGCTACTGCCAAGATCCAGAAAAATGAGCCCGAAGATCCAGAGGGGGGGGAACGTCTTTTCCACTCACAAATGTGGGTGAAGGGTTCGCCGCTGCAATTCATTGTCGATAGTGGCAGCCAAACGAACCTCATTTTAGCAGAGGTCGTGAAGCGGTTGGGCCTACCAACTACGCCACACCCACAGCCGTACATTATCGGTTGGCTTCACGAAGGACGAGATCTCAAAGTTCGCCAGCAGTGCCGCCTTCCCTACAGCATCAAGCCCTTCACAGACGAGGTATTGTGTGATGTTACACCTCTGGATATTTGTGATGTACTATTAGGCCAACCATACTTCTGGAGGTGACATGCTGTGTATGAGTCAAGGCCTCGTGCTGTCATCATTTCTTTGGATAATTCATTATACAGGATACTGGAGGTAGCCCCACCTACCGCCACCTCTTTGATCACTACTAAGAGAGGCAGCAAGCTCATCTCACAGACTAGGAAATTTATTTTCTGTCTGGTTCGCTCCCAAAGTAAGGGGAAGATCATTGCTACATCCATGACCCCCGCGAAGGGTTCCTCCACACAGCAGCAACAACAGAGGGATACAGTCGTGACAGAACACAGGAACAACTTCTCCTTATCCGGAGGGGTACCACACAAGTTTTAGGTGGGTGACAAAGTTTGGTTAGATTTGCAGAGGGAGCGCCTTACCAGAACCCATCAGAAACTCATACCACTTCGACATGGTCCTTACACCAGTAACAAGGCTACGGGAAACAATGCTTTGAAGCACAGCATTCCTCCATTCCTTCGCTTGCACCGAGTGTTCAATGTGGACCATCGCCGACCATGCTCCCCACCATTTCTGGACACATCAGAGATTTCAGAATAGCTCACCAGAGACCCAGCTCAGCAGAAGCTTCCTCATCTCGGGGAGGAACTCAACGCAATGGGGACCATTGCTTCCTAAGGGGGGAGGAATGATCCAGGTGGATGTTGGTGGCAACCCACCTATCCCATTTGGACCCCCACAACTGTCTCTTTCAGTTTTTCTGTTTCCTTAATTATAGAACAATTTACTAGTTTTAGTAGTTTTTCGGGTCCTAAACTTCCGGAGCCGTTTTGAGGTCCTAAACGATGTTTTTTGGGAAATCCACCGCGAGCAATTTTTCTATTTAAAAATCGTCTTTTCTGTCATATTCCTCGGAAAGATCTTTGCAACGGGCTATCATGCGTGTCAAATGGATATAGTACGACCAATTCGCGACCCTGGGAAGCTGATGTACCAACTTACCCAAAAACGGGGCCCAAAATTTGGCGTTTCATCTTATAGGGTTAGGTTTTGGAATGTGAAGGGTTTTCCATTGTTTCTCAACAATAAATAGGCCCTCGAGCCTCATTGTAACACAGTTTTTGGAGAACAGTTCAGAGGCAGGTAGCCGACACATCTCTTCTCAGAGATAAGCTACCATCGCCCTAGCTGGGTTATTTCCATTTCTATTTGTAAGCATATTTCAGTATTTTCCATTAATGAAATGAAGTATTATTTCCGCTGCATCTTTGTGTATATGGTTATCTCGGTAATTTTTTGCGTTCCTATTTAAGTCTGGATCAAATAGGGTCATAACTCGACGATGTAAATAGAGTGCTATATTGAAAGTGTTGTGTATAATTGTTGTTCAGTAGCCAGTGTGGTGGCTCTTTAGTTCTAGAGGTCATGGGGACCTCAAAACCTATTGATCAATGTTATTATAGGGTTTAGTTCCTAGTGCAACAATGGTGTGTTGTAAGAAGTTTGATTTTGTATTTTTTATATTTTCTCCTACGTTTGAATATTGTTGAAGAAACACTGTGTTTATTTTTGTGCTTGTGGGTGTAACCGTTATTTTTTTCTCTTTCTGAAAGTTTAACCATGTTGTGTAAGTGTAATTTTTTGTGGAATGATTTGTTGATTATTGTGAAAATTTGGGGAAATTTCTTATTTCAAAATGGATAATCCTTTTGCAAATACCTATTTAAATGAGGAAAACAAGCTAGATGGTTCCAATTATGTAAATTGGAATTTTAAACTGAACATTAATGGAAGGCTAGAATGTGTGTTCCATAGAAACTAGAGATGAGGGGAAGCCAAATGTAACTTTAGGTGCAAAAATCACATCAATTCAAGATTGGGAGAAACGCGGGAATAAGGTGAAAGTGTTGTTAAGGATGCCTGTAGAGGATGATATCATTCCCCATATCGATATTGCAATACCTCTAATGAGACATGGAGTACACTTAAAGACTTGTATAATTCCAAAAATACAAATAAGGTCCTCTCTCCAAAAAGTAAGCTCATCTCCATTAATATGGAAGAAAATGAAAGCATTAATAACTTTTTTTCAAGAATTAAAGATTTGAAAGATAAGCTAGGAAACATAGGAGAATTGGTATCTAGAACTGATATTGTAACCATAATTTTAAATGGAATGCCAAATGAATGCCAGATGTTCATTATAGGTGCAACCAGGGAGAAAGATCCCACTTTTGATTAGTTGACAAGTATATTAATGCAGGAGGAAGAGAGGAAAAGAAATATAATACCTCAAAATTCAAATATGGCGTTGGTGGTGAAAGGAAAACAACCTTCCAAGGGAAAGCCATGGGAAGGAAGCAAAGGAAGAAGCAACTAAATGGAAATTCATCATATATAAAGGCTCAACAATGTATGATACCTTCAAAGGGTGATGCTATAATTAAATTTTATTATTTTGGCAAGCCCGGGCATCATTGATATTGTTTTAAAAGCAAGTATGATGAATCTAAATGTAGAAATAGAAGGCACATTGGTCATTTTTCAATGGAGGAGAAGTTATGAATGATGACATTAAGAATATTAGAGTATTTGTTTCAAATGTTTACTATCTATTGAAAATGATGATTCAAATTCATGATTTGTTGACTCTGGAGCCTCTATTCACATGTCTTGTAATAAGCATTGGTTTGAAAATTTCCACGAAACCAACAATGGTGCAAATATATATATGGGGATGATTTTTCACACCAAATTTGAAGGTATGGTGATGCACCTGTAAAATTACCAAATGTTTGTGTTAAAAAGATTCATAATGTGATGTATGTATTCGGCATTAAGAAGAATCTAACCTCTATTTCTACCGTAACATACCAGAATTTGAAGGTAGAATTGGTAGAGTCACATTTTTTGGCTAAATCTATACAATATCACTTCAAGGTTGTTGCTATAGGTGTGAGAGTTAGAGGCTTATACAATCTCGATGTGAAAAGCAAAAGTCATCAAGTGTTGCCATCCACAACCATAATAATAGAAGCTCTTTGGCACAAAAGGTATGACCACCTTAATTATCATGACTTGTTGCTACTTTATAAACAAAGAATCATAGAGGGAATTCCATTATTAAAGAATAAATAGTATACATTTGAAGGTTGTGCATTAGGGAAGATGCATGGGGAATATTTCCTTACTTATATAGATAAAAGAAAAAGGGATGTTCTTGAACTTGTACATACAGATGTGTATGGGCATATGTGGACTAGATGATTATTAGGAATATATTATTTCTTGATATTTATTAATGTCTTCATAAAATATACATGGGTTTATTTCATGAGAAAGAACGGTGTTGTATTTTAATATTTCAAAGAGTTAAAAACTTGGTTGAAAAGAAAACAGGAAAATACATCAAAAGCATACCATCTAATCAAGGGGGAGAATATAGATTAGGTGAATTCATAAAGTAATGCAAATCCCATGGAATTGTACAATAGTTCATGGTGTCATATACTCCACAACAGAATGGAGTAGCTAAAAGGAAGAATAGAACCTTAGTGGAATGTTTGAGGAGCATGATGAAAGGTAAAAAACTTACCAATGCATTTTGGGTTGAAGTTGTTAGTATTGTTGTTTATTTTGAAAATAGAAGTCCAAAAAAAATATTGGACCATATGTAAGATTCCGATTGAATCTCTTTATGGCTATAAACTAGTACTAAACCATTTAAGAATATTTGGAAGTAAAAAAATTTCTCATGTTCCGAAAGAAGAAAGGAGATAACTTGATGCAAAATAAATCAAGTGTATTTGTATAGGGTACTATTATGATCATAAAGGATATTAGATGTTTTCCCTATACACTTAAAGTTTTTTCAAGTAGATATATCTTATTTCATGAACATGTAGATGAAGGCCATAGGGAGGAAATTTATGATGCATGGGATATTATTCATGACTTTTATGATGTAAAAGAAGAAGTTGATGACAAACAAAAGAAGAAATATGAGGAATAATATACTTATATGGGCACCTCAAATAGTGAAATCACACCCAAAGGACGAGGTGATTGACCATAAAGTAGGAGAAGCGATGAAAGCAGTGAACTACCAAGAAGGTCATCATGCTAAATTCAACCACCTGTAAGGTATAAAAACTATACCATGATGACTAAAGTGATGAATGTCATAGGACCTTTGAACTTTGAAGAATTAAACAAACATGCAATATGGATAACTGCGATGAAGGAAAAATATGATTCCATAATGAGAAATGGTACTTGGGAATTAAAAATTTTGCCTAAAAATAAAGTACCTATAGATTAAAATTGATTGTTCAAACCCAAATTTAAAGCTAATGGGAGTGTTGATAAATATAAAGTCGCAGATTAGTGCTAAAGGTTATTCACAAAAAGGGGGAATTGATTATCATGAAACATTTACACATGTAGCTAAGTTAAATATAATTAGATTTATGATTTCTTTAGCTAAAAAACATAAATGGAAGCTTCATCAACTAGATGTTAATTCTTCATTTTTGAATGGGGAACTAGATGTTAGTTCAACTAGAAGTGTTTGTTAAAAAGGGTCAATAAAACCTTGTTTCTAAATTAGAGAAATATTTAAATGGGTTGAAATAGGCACCAAGATCATGGTATGAGAAGATTGATTCTTTATTTCTTCATAAAGGTTTGTTGAAAAGTCAAATTGGTCCTAATTTGTACTTTAAAATAGATAAGAAGTGACATGTTGTTTTCATTTCAATCTATTTTGATGATCTTATAATAGCAAGAAATGCTTCTATGTTGATTGATGAAGTTAAAGGAAAGTTGTCACATGTGTTAAAAATGAAAGACCTTGGTGAATTGCATTACTATTAAGGTCTTGAGATGGGAGAGAAGCTAAAAATACTTTGGTTACATAGAGTATATATACAAGATAGCTACTTAAGAGGTTCAAAATGGATCAATGTAAAGCAATGCCAATACCTTTAGAATATAATATGAAAATCTACAATGATGGTGGCACGATAGAGGTGGATGGCACATTGTATCATTAGTTAGCCGTAAGTTTGAATTATCTCACTATAACCAGGCCATATATTGCATATTAAGTCAAAATTTTGAGTTAGTTTGGTCAAGCCTCTTAAAATATATTGGAAAATAGGAAAGACATAACTTTGGCATATAAAAGGAAATATCAATTTTAATATAAAATATACTAATTATTTTGATGTTGAGTTGGCAAGTTACTCTAATCAGATTGGGTTGGCAATCCTAATGATAGGAGATTAAATTTGGGATATTTATTTAGCCTCTAATCTTGGATCATCACATGGAGCAACAACAAAGAACCAACTATTTATTTATCATCAACTAAGCTAAATATAAATCTATGTGTAGTGTTACATGTGAAGTGGTTTGGTTGCAATGATTTATTAAAGATGTTGGAGATGAACAAAGAATTCAAATGATTATGGAGTGTGATATTCAAAGCTCCATCAAACTGGATAAAAATCTTGTGTACCATGCAAAAAATTGTATTTTGAGATGTGAACCAGATCATGCATGGCTTGAGTATGGCTATTGTTACTGATTTAAAAACTTGTCTTAGGATGACACCAATCTCTATCACAAGCTTCATCAAAATTTTAAGCAAGCTGACTTGACAAGTTGTCTTCATGCAACACACAAGATGATGATGAGTGGGAAGAGTCTTGTGTGTTGAGACTATTTTTGTCATGGACAACAACATTTCCTTGTGTTGATCGAGGAGATAAATCATAAGATGAGGTAGTAAGAGAACGTGAAGTTTCTCCAATGCATGTTGATGCGTTGTGAATGATAGGACACACATGCAAGTGAGCTGCAGAGGAAGCTTCGATATGGATGGCTGCTTTGACTGGTGCACATTCCAGATTTGAGAACTAGAGTGATAGAGATTCATAATGTGATGTATGTATTCGACATTAAGAAGAATCTAACCTCTATTTCTACCATAACATACCAGAATTTGAAGGTAGAATTGGTAAAGTCACATTTTTTGGCTAAATCTATACAATATCACTTCAAGGTTGTTGCTATAGGTGTGAGAGTTAGAGGCTTATACAATCTCGATGTGAAAAGCAAAAGTCATCAAGTGTTGCCATCCACAACCATAATAATAGAAGCTCTTTGGCACCAAAGGTATGACCACCTTAATTATCATGACTTGTTGCTACTTTATAAACAAAGAATCATAGAGGGAATTCCATTATTAAAGAATAAATAGTATACATTTGAAGGTTTTGCATTAGGGAAGATGCATGGCGAATATTTCCTTACTTATATAGATAAAAGAAAAAGGGATGTTCTTGAACTTGTACATACAGATGTGTATGGGCATATGTGGACTAGATGATTATGAGGAATATATTATTTCTTGATAATTATTAATGTCTTCATAAAATGTACATGGGTTTATTTCATGAGAAAGAAGAGCGTTGTATTTTAATATTTCGAAGAGTTAAAAATTCGGTTGAAAAGCAAACAGGAAAATACATCAAAAGCATACCATCTAATCAAGGGGGAGAATATAGATTAGGTGAATTCATAAAGTAATGCAAAGCCCATGGAATTGTACAATAGTACATGGTGTCATATACTCCACAACAGAATGGAGTAGCTAAAAGGAAGAATAGAACCTTAGTGGAATGTTTGACGAGCATGATGAAAGGTAAAAACCTTACCAATGCATTTTGGGTTGAAGTTGTTAGTATTGTTGTTTATTTTAAAAATAGAAGTCCAATAAAAATATTAGACCATATGTAAGATTCCGATTGAATCTCTTTATGGCTATAAACTAGTAGCAAACCTTTTAAGAATATTTGGAAGTAAAAAAATTTCTCATGTTCCAAAAGAAGAAAGGAGATAACTTGATGCAAATGAAATCAAGTGTATTTGTATAGGGTACTATTATGATCATAAAGGATATTATATGTTTTCCCTATACACTTAAAGTTTTTTCAAGTAGATATATCTTATTTCATGAACATGTAGATGAAGGCCATAGGGAGGAAATTTATGATGCATGGGATATTCTTCATGACTTTTATGATGTAAAAGAAGAAGTTTATGACAAACAAAAGAAGAAATATGAGGAATAATATAATTATATGGGCACCTCAAACAGTGAAAGCACACCCAAAGGACAAGGTGATTGACCATAAAGTAGGAAAAGTGATGAAAGCAGTGAACTACCAAGAAGGTCATCATGCTAAATTCAACAATCTGTAAGGTATAAAAACTATACCATGATGACTAAAGTGATGAATATCATAGAACCTTTGAACTTTGAAGAATTAAACAAACATGCAATATGGATAAATGCGATGAAGCAAAAATATGATTCCATAATGAGAAATGGTACTTGGGAATTAACAAAATCGCCTAAAAATAAAGTACCCATAGATTGAAATTGATTGTTCAAACCCAAACTTAAAGCTAATGGGAGTGTGGATAAATATAAAGTCACAGATTAGTGCTAAAGGTTATTCACAAAAAGGGGGAATTGATTATGATGAAACATTTACACATGTAGCTAAGTTAAATATAATTAGATTTATGATTTCTTTAGCTACAAAACATAAATGGAATCTTCATCAACTAGATGTTAATTCTTCCTTTCTGAATGGGAACTAGATGTTAGTTCAACTAGAAGGGTTTGTTAAAAAGGGTCAATAAAACCTTGTTTCTAATTTAGAGAAATATTTAAATAGGTTGAAATAGGCACCAAGATCATGGTATGAGAAGATTGATTCTTTATTTCTTCAGAAAGGTTTGTTGAAAAGTCAAATTGATCCTAATTTGTACTTTAAAACAGATAAGAAGTGACATGTTTTTTTCATTTCAATATATTTTGATGATCTTATAATAGCAAGAAATGCTTCTATGTTGATTGATGAAGTTAAAGGAAAGTTGTCACATGTGTTAAAAATGAAAGACCTTGGTGAATTGCATTACTATTAAGGTCTTGAGATGGGAGAGAAGCTAAAAATAATTTGGTTGCATAGAGTATATATACAAGATAGCTACTTAAGAGGTTCAAAATGGATCAATGTAAAGCAATGCCAATACCTTTAGAATATAAGATGAAAATCTACAATGATGATGGCACGATAGAGGTGGATGGCACATTGTATCATTAGTTAGCGGTAAGTTTCAATTATCTCACTATAACCATGCCATATATTGCATATTCAGTCAACATTTTGAGTTAGTTTGGTCAAGCCTCTTAAAATATATTGGAAAATAGGAAAGACATAACTTTGGCATCTAAAAGGAAATATCAATTTTAATATAAAAATTACTAATTATTTTGATGTTGAGTTGGCAAGCTACTCTAATCAGATTGGGTTGGTAATCCTAATGATAGGAGATTAACTTTAGGATATTTATTTAGCCTCTGATCTTGGATCATCACATGGAGCAGCAACAAACAACCAACTATTTATTTATCATCAACTAAGCTAAATATAAATCTTTGTGTAGTGCTACATGTGAAGTCGTTTGGTTGCAACGATTTCTTAAAGATGTTGGAGATGAACAAAGAATTCAAATGATTATGGAGTGTGATATTCAAAGCTCCATCAAACTAGATAAAAATCTTGTGTATTATGCAATATCAAAACATATTCAAATTCATTCCCATTTTGTCATGGAAAAGATGCAATCTAGGGAAATTGCTTTAATTTATTGTAGTATTAATGAAAATGTGGTTGAAATCTTTACAAAGCCTCTAGGAAAGGAAAAATATGAATTATTTCGAACTAAGTTAGATGTGGTAGAAAATACATTTCTCCATTAAGGGGAGAGTTATGATAATGGAGAATTGTATATTTTATTATTATTAGCTATTTGTTTTGTTTCGTTGTGATTATGTAGATTTTAAATCCTATTTGTGTCGAGGTTGTTCAAACTCCTCAACTAATTTGTAATCCCATAAATGTATGTGTTTTATACCTAATTGAATGCAAGTAAATATAGGTGGTCTCTAGGATGAGGGTTTCCTCACTTACGAGTTACATCTCTCTTCTTCCCAATACTTTTTTTTCCATTTTCTGAATTTTATATATATATATATATATATATATATATATATATATATATATATAGAAAGTAAAATTAATTATGGAACCTATATACATTAAAATATGTTTTGGTTTAATTAAAGCAAAATTATATTTAGTGTTTAGTATATATATATGTATATATAGATATATATATATATATATATATATATATATATATATATATATATATATATATATTCATTTCTGTGTATGGGAGAGAATAAGAATTTTGGTTGGAAATTTTTTGTTTTATTAAATGTTTAGTATTGAAGATTTATAAAAATATCACTTTTTATATTTTTAATGTATGATTATTTGATTTAACTATAATAATTTAATTCAAATCCAAATTTTGTGATACAATAAAATGATTACATTTTCATATATTTAACTAGATTCTTACGGTTAATCTTTCGTTTACCTATTTATTTGTTGGGGTTTCTTTTTACTATTTATTAAAAGTACTTTGTGATATATAATTTTAAATTCATATCTATAGGTATTTATGTTTTTCAATTTATCATATTTCATTATAAAATGAGAGAATATATGATTTAATTTGTTAGATATTATATAACAAATATTAATTTGTATTATGTTAATTGGATTTATATTAGGTGGGTAGGAGGAATGATTAGGATTCTCTCCACCCAACATCAATTTTTGCAAGTGACATGATGATCTTTGATGTAATGAATGGAATATGTATATTCCTTATATGGAACATAATATATATATATATATATATATATATATATATATATATATAGATATATATATACATAAATTAATGTTTTTTTAGTATTTCATAAAATTGAATAATTATTATAACAAATGCAATATAATGAGAATGTAATTCTTCTTTTTAAGAGTTCAATATTGAAAATGGCTAAGTAGTTATCTAGGGTCTTTTATACATTAGTTATCGTTATGTTTTTAAATCCTCTAGAATATTGTTGAAATAAAGATGTAGATACTCGAACCCCCCTGGATTTGAACCTGTGATCTCTTATGAGGAAGCACATGTTTTTAACCATTAGGCCCACACAAATTATACTTATAATCTAATTCTTAATTCATGGCCAAGCGAAAAACCAACTTGGTATATGATATTCCTTTGCTCATGAGATAAGAGATCTACCTCCACATTGAAATTTCACTATTATAGTCTATGCTATGACCTCTTAAGAGAAAGCACGTGTTCTTAACCATTATAACCACTCAAGTTGTATTATTGATGCTATTGGAAAGATTTCTTTGTGTAGAAATTATTAGGAGGAAACACATTTTATTCACCATTAGGCCCACTCAAGCTGCAACATTTATGCCACTAAAAATCTCTCTTTATGTGGAACGACCTTGAGGGGTTGGAAACTTTGTACATGAATTTGTTACTTTCAAAACAATTGTTTAAATATTCAAATAGACTTTAAAATATTTACATATCCATTTCTTTGACACATGTGGATATCAATGGCCACCCACCTATTCCATTTGCTCAAAGCATAGGTCTCCATCTTGGTAGTTGTTTTACAATTTTCTGGGTCCTAAATTTTTGGGGCCATTTTGAGGCCCTAAATGACATTATTTTAACGTGGAAGGGCCTAGGAAGTGATCATAGGATTTTTCCTATGCCATCACCTAGGTCTAATCAAAATTTGTACTTGTCAACTAAATATTTCCAATGGGATATGAAACACACCATATAGAGATCGCATGCAAAAGTTACAGCCTCAAGAATTTTTCATACCAACTAACCCCATCGAGGTCCACAAATTTTTTAGCATTTCATCTCCTAGGATTAGGTTTTTTAGATGATTAAGGTTTCCTCATTTCTATGTTAAATTAAAAAGTTTATTAGTAGAGTTTAGGCTTCTGTGATCCATATCAAGTTTACAAAAGATTTTTCGGCAAAGATCACATGTGATCTTCGCCGAAAAATCTTTTGTAAACTTAAAAAGTTTATTGTTTCCTCATTATAATGTGCTTTAGCATACGTGCATAGTTGTCATTTATCTTTTCATAGATAAGCTACCACCATTAGAAAGAGTTTGTTTCATTTCACATATTTATAGTTTCAACACACTTCATTTATTAATAGAACTCAATTCTTATTCTCTCTCTATTTTTTGGTTATAAATATGTATTTAATTTTGTTCCCTTCATAAAACCATGTCAATGGTATAAAAGCATTCTAGTCTTTATTTTTTTCTCTATGCATGTTGCTAATGAGGTCAGTGTATAAAGAGTTGGGACTTGAACTACTTGAGCCTTTCCTCACTGAGCTATATGGCTTCCCATGGGGGAAGAAAATAAATATGAGGGATTAGGAGGCCCTACTAAACTATTTCTCAAAAAATCCCTCCCACAATAAAGGAATTAGATGATGGATAATTTTACCTAGATCCTTCAAGGACTACCAACAACAGGAACATCTTCATCAAGTGGCCAATTTTGAGGCGCTACACCCTTCAAGGAACATCTTAATTTTTATATTTTTGTATTTAAAGGCTAGATAGATGCATATGCTTCACAAAAATTATTAATTTAGTGTAAAGGTATTTCTTTCCCACAAATTTTCAATAGAGAAAAGGCTACCTTTGGACTCCTTAACGTTATCCCCAATGTCAAGGATTGGAGGGATACTTACTATGAGGAAAAGGGGACATAGGAATCAACATTTTTTTTGGTCATACCCACTTGGGCTCTTTTATGGATGCTATTAAGGAACAATATTACCTTGTTGCAAGCTATGATGACTAGTACATGAGATGGACCACACTGTGGTAAGAGAGGCACTAAATAATGCTAGAGTTTAGAAATATCTTTCTTACCTTGTGCACCAAGCTAGGTATCAAATACTTCGAGTTAAATCTATTGCTAAAGTACTATAGTGGTCAGCACAAATACATCTAAATAGAAATGGAGTTTTTGTACATCTCTTCACAGGCACGACATACTGACATGTTGTCAAAATCAAGAAGAAATTTAAATAGAAGAAGATTTTGGATCTTTGAATTCCTTAGTGTAGAAGCAAGGAAAATGAAACCTTAATACATAGAATAAAGGATAGATATAATATCAACCACACCAAAACAACTCCTCTAAAAGGTAAACAAATAAGGGTAAACAAAAGATGAAGAAAGACATAACAAAGTACTGTAAGTTCCATAAGATCCATTAGCATAACACTAATGAATGTCACTCAAAGGAGTTATTGGTGGGCAACCTAAGAGTTTCAAAGTCAAATGTAGGTTCCAACTTTGAATCAAATCTAAACAAGGCGAAGTAGATAATTGATGCATAGCCCAATTCCATTGTTGCTATCACCAAGGTCCATCCAAGTGAACCCAAAGAATAAGAGGAAGGCGAACACCTTTTTCACTCACAGATGTGGGTGAAGGGTGCTCCGATGCACTTCATTTTCAATAGGAAAAGTCAAAATAAACTCATATTGGCAAATGCCATAAAGCGGTTAGAATTGCGGAAAATACCACACCCACAACAATACACCATCTGGTGCCTTTGGTAAGGGCGAGATCTCTACATCAACTAATATTTATTCCTACCCTTCAACATCAAGGAATTCAAGGATGAGGTATTATGTGATATTCCCCCCTTGAAGTTTGTAATTTTCTTTTTTTCCAGTCATACTTATGGAAGCATCATGTTCTATACGACTCTAGACCCCATAGTGTTATTCTTAATTTGGGAAGACAACTATACATGATACTAGAGTTCGCTCCACTTACTGTCATTTCATTGATATCTTATAAGAAGTGCAAGAAATTCATCTCCTATATCTTTAGGTAGAATACAAATATATCTTTTCATCACTTACTAGGTTACCTCTACACTATCAAAGAAAACATCAAATTGATTTGACCTCAAGTGCACCTGTAATCAATGGGCCAATATATCATCACTCTCTTCTCGAAAATGAGGAAATCATGAACTAGATCCAAGATCTACTCCAAAAATGGCACATCAACCAAGCTCCCCACCTTGTTGAAGGTCACTTATACTTGTGCAAAAGAAAGATAGGACCTGGTAACGTTGCATTAATTGAATGGCCCTAAAAAATTCCCAATCAGGAACCAGTACCCAATTTCTTGAATTGACAACCTTCTTAACCAACTCAAGGGGGCCAAGTACTTTTGTAAGTTTGATTTGAATTATAGCTACCACTAGGTCCTAATAAAAAAGGCTAATGTATGTAAGATTTATTTCGAGTCCAAAGAAGGTATTTTTGAATGGATTCTCATGCCCGTTTAGTTTAACAAATGCCTCAACAACTTTCATGAGGTTGATGGATGATATTTCACCAATTATTTTGTGGTGGTATATATGGATGATATCCTCATCTTCAACAAGAGTTGGGTAGAACACTTGTAGCATATTCAATAGGTCCTTCACACTCTATGGCAACACAAGCTATATGCTAACTTAGAAAAATGCTCCTTTAGAATGACCAAGGTCTAATACCTAGCCTACATTATTCATGACCATAGTGTGCATGTAGATCTATCCAAGATTTAGGTCATTCATGACTACCCAACCCCAAATACACTAACTAAGATTCAAATTTTCTTAGTCCTTGCCAAATTTTATCAGAGGCTTGTATTAGGATTCTCCCATATTGCATGGGTCATCAACCAAGTGACCAACATAGAAAATTTTAGGGGTGAAATTAGGGGTAAATTTATTTTGGTTGAGAAAATATTTTGCAAAGAGAGGTTTGACTATGGATCACCCAATATTTATTTAAATAAAATTAGTTTTAAAACTAATAGCCCATGGAAATTTGATATGGGAGAGCTGAAATTTTCATTTCGAAACACCCCCATTTACCCTATTTTTTTGGTAATGATAATTATAATGATATATTTCACCCTAATTTAATGAGAATGTGAATGATTTTGAATTATTTTACATTATGGAATTCATTTTAGGTCTAATTGTTTTTCTCATTGGTGAAATTTAGCCAAGAATTCACTCTAATTTTATGATAATATAGATCATTTAGTGATTTCACATTATAGAATTCATTTTCACTCTATTCTAGTTTTTCATGCTCTAGATTTTTTTAAATGTAGTTATTTATGGTAAAATTTAGCGAAGACTTCACTCTAATTTTATGATAATATAGATTATTTAGAGTTATTTCACATTATAGAATTCATTTTCACTCTATTCTATTTTTTCATGCCCTAGATTTGTTTAAATGTAGTTATTTATGGTAAAATTTAGCCAAGACTTCACCCTAATTTTATGAGAATATAGATTATTTAGAGTTATTTCCCATTATAGAATTCATTTTCACTCTATTCTATTTTTTTATTCATCATATTTGTTTAAATGTAGTTATTTATGGTAAAATTTAGGCAAGACCGCACCTTAATTTTATGAGAATATATACTACTTAGAGTTATTTCACATTATAAAATTAGTTTTCACTCTAGTGTATTTTTTCATGCCCCATATCTATTTGTATGTAGTTCTTATTGTAAAATTTATCCAACTTCATGGAATTTGGGTTTTATAGGAGAGAAGTTCCATCCCTATTTAAGGGATGATGGCAAAGAAGGTTGAGCCAAAAAATATATCATTTTTTAAATTCTTCGTGTCTTATCAACATCTAGAGACCACATGACTATTCAACCTTTTGAATTTTAATTTGGTAAGAAACCACATCCATGTTCTTTTTCAAATGAAGAATGAATGGGATCATTAAAATTTTATGTTGTGAAAAAATATTTCGAGCTAAATTGTTATGATTTTTTCTTATTCTAAAACTATATATAACTAAAAGGTACCACACCATATTTTTTATGTCGTGAAGAAGATCGAGATGAATTTTTCCCAATCTTTTGATCTCTGTATTGGTGAATGATTCATATATTTTGAGAAGTAATAATATATTAATAAATGTGTTGACACATATATAGCCATATATTTTATATCTCCCTCTCCCTTGATACAAACCTAAGATGACACACTCTATTTTCTTTTTCCTATGAGCTTGAGTTTGAGTGTACCTTTTTGGTAGTTGTCATAGTGACACATGCAATCTTTTAAAATGGTTATGCACTCATACATAATGTATAATTTGATTTTGAACGTGATATTTAATTTTAAATTTCAATTTTTGTTTATAATATCTATTAACAAATATTTTTCATACAGATTTAATTTTTTAGTATATACAAAAAAATTCATATTATTTTTAAAACACTAAATATCAATTTGTAGAAAAATAATTAGTTATTCCTAAGAGTGTATGTTTTTCTTTGAACTAAGCCACAGACAATTTCCTTGAGTTTATGAGAAATTTCAAGAAGTAAACCATATGATATCTATTATCTTAACTATTGTGAGGGAAAAATATGAAAACAATATAACAGTAAATAAATTTTAATAAAATTGAGGAAATGATAAAAAAATTAAAGTTAAACAATGTCTAAGAAACATTTAAAACTAAAAATAATTGATCATAACAGCTCTTCGCAATGAAAACACCTCATAATTATGTTCCAAATGACTCACTCAATGCAAGGAGTTGTCAGAACTCCCTTGTACAATTAATATTTCTTACTATCAAACTTTATCTCACTCGATTCATCATGGCCTCTTGTTATAGGATATCTATAATGACATCTATTAACTATCAGTTATATAGCTAAAATAAAATTTTCTTTATAATGTAAATATTTATAATTTATATATACATAATTATATTTTTATTTAACTCTACCAAGAAAGTATTAGGTGTGCCTAACTAGTAAATAATTCAACATTTTCTCTGTCATTAGCTTTGTGCACTAGATAACAAATCTTGTTTCAATACAAAAACCTTGAGCAACACTAAAATAAAAAAATATAATTTATTCTAAGATAAATTGAAAATATTGTTTTAAATTGTTAATTAGAAAGAAATACTATGCTATACTATACTATTTTTAGATTTGAGTCTCTATACTATATGGAATTTCTTTCTAATTTACTAATATAATTGATATTAAGGAGTTTCTAGTTGTAAATATTATGTGATTTTAATATAATGCAACAATGAATAATATAATTGATATAGAATTTCATGTAATAAATAATACTTAATGTATTTTATTATGGAATAGATTTACACTAATAATGCATGTATGAGTAATATTGTTAACAATATAGAATTTATAGTACCTATTTGTTAGTGATGTAGTTGTGTTTATAAAATTTCTTGTTGTGCTATGTATATAGTTGAGTATATGAAATATTATATAATGACCATATATATAATATGTTCATATAACTAATGCAACCATATAAATTAAATGGCTAGTAAAGAGTAATAGGAATCAATCCATTATAAGCATCAAAACACTTACTTTATGATACATCTTCCATTTCTAAAATTTTAAAAATGGTAAAAAAGAATTAAAATATAACTACTTCATTATTATTATTATTATTATTATTATTTAAAATAACTAATATAAAAATTAAACTATATACATATAACACGAACATGTAACAAGATTATTAACCATGGATATTCATCTCCATTTTACCATGGAGATTCTTAATGTGTGAATAGGTTTTGTCACAATACCACAAGCCAATACGATGGCTTATTAATACCACAATCCCAAAAAAAACATAACTCATTTCATATGACACTTGTTCATATCACATTTTCTTTAATTAACGAATTTAATTAAAAAAAAAAACATGTCATAACCACTATGGAGATATATATTAACCTTTGATTTGTGACTATTGTTAAAAATGTTTTAGAATATTGCATGGAGTTTAAATCCCTACCATCCACTTGATAAGTATTTAAAATTGAATTAAAGTTAGGGAATCCCTCATGGGACTTTATTAAGGGCACTTTATTTCTCTTGGAACTTCATAGTAGATGGATATATGATAGCATATATAAGTGAATAAAGGTTATAATATAATAATTACTTATGTAAAAATGTCAAGTTGTCAGGTATTAAATTATTGTCAGATGATTGTTCAAATAATCACTCAGTTAATTCATCTCCAGAAATAATAAGTTTTATCCCTACGGTGTAGATGAGTTGGTGATATATTACATTATTAAGGAAATCTTTGTGACATCATTGATTCCAACCTTAAATAACCATGAGCACAATATGAAAGAGGTTTTTGTGGTCACTACAAGAAAGGTGGTTCGGTCAATTTTTGTGAAATTTTATGTAAAAAAACTTACAACTAGAATTGAGAAACATTCACAAGAAAAGGACACCGTGAGTTGAGAAGGAAATTCCCATTCTAGTGAATGGTGAGTGCCAACATGTACATGTATTTATGTATGCATATATATTTGAATTGTTCCAAATCCATGGTTGGATATATAAATATGAATTTAATAATGAAAGTATGTGGATCATAAAATTTCCATTAATAGCAATGCATGAGGGGAATTTGTATTGGATAAACATTTTCTCAGTTTAGACAAGTCAAGAGGAAGTTAAAGATAATTTTGGAGGTGTGTCCAAATCAAATAGAAAAATAAGACACATTAAAGTTCAAGTGAAATCAATATTATTGTAATTAAGTTGTAATTTGCAAAGGAATCATAAAAAGTTCATGTCATAAAGATTTGAAATGGTTAAAGTAATGACATCCTTGTGTAAGTTAGTGTAATTTTTTTTAAGCCCAACATAAGTGGAGATGGAGAGTAAGTGTTAATGTAAAGTCATCATCGTGATTTATTTTCCAACAAGGTGACCTTTGACACATTAACATAATACTTTTCTCTTCTATAGTCTCACTCATAAATGAGGAGGAAAGTAGGGACACTTTCAAACTAAATGGGGATGAGATTATATGATGTATGAAGATATACAAAGTAAATTCTTTCTAATGATGCTCCCTAATACTATATCTTGGCCAGTCTTATAGTTTTCATGTACTTATCTTTTATTTTTTATATCAACAAGTGATACATTAGTTATTTAGATTTTTTAATTTCCTTTAGCCTCAACCTACATGCATTCATATATTAAAGGAATTTGTGGACACATTGTGAACTTATAAAATCCATTTAGGTAAGATAAATAAAGAAAACTATTTTTTTTCTATGGTATTCTTCATATTTTCTATTTATTTCCCATGTTTCTATGTTAATATCACATTTAAATAGTTTTACAATGTTCTTACCTTCTCGAATCTAGTATTTTAGCTCAAAAATGTTTGAATTTTCATCACATGGATTTATATATAGAGAATAAAATAGGTCCTATGGATAAAATCTTTGCATTAGGACTGAAATAATGGTAAAAATACATAATTTGATATTTCAAGGAAGGGTATCATTACCTAATCCATGCTTGAAGGTGAATAGTTACATTAAATCCTTGCTTGATAGACCACATGTTCCTCTATCTTATTTGTGTGCTTCCCTTTCCAGATCTATTGATTGTTAAGAACAACTAGAGAAAACCCTTGTCTTTAGATGGGTATAAATTCATGGCATAATTGATCAAGCTACACCTCCCTATGAAATGGAATTTACTTAATTAGTTTAATTGAGAAAATCCTGGTAGCATGACAATATCTCTTTAATGTTGGTCCTTTATAATGTCTTTGCACTAGCATCAAAATGTAAAAAAACCATATATAAACATTAACTTCACACATTCATATCAAAATCAAGTATTACATCATTAGGTTATTTGGTTTATATTAATAATATTAATATTAAGGCTTGCTACTAAAGTTTAATCATTATTATTAATATTCTTTAATAATAAGGTTTAAGGTTTAATAATAATATTAATCGTTATCATCAAAAAATTGATCATCTAGCCTAATTTACTAGATGGATCGAAGTACACCATGTAAATCCAATTTTACCATAGTAAAATTTCTTTCACTATGAGAAATTGCCTAATAAACCACCTTTATTAAGTAATTTACAGTTAAACCCATGAAGAATAATTAAATAAATCACTATTTATTTGATTTTCTTCTAGGAATAATTAATTAAACCATTGTGTTGTTATTATTCCTTGTTAAACTTACCCAATCATGAAAAATAAATAGATAACCATTATTTGTCTTATTTTTCTCTAAGAATAACTAATTAATCGTTAATTAATTACTATTTTTTGTTAAATTTGACTAAATCCACCAGGAATAATTAAATAAATCATTATTTGTTTGTTATTCCTTAACTAATTCATTGAGATAATAAATAAATCATTTATTTATTTATTATTTCTAAATAAAAGTTTAAATACTTTTTTCCTCCTAAACAAATATAATAAAATATTCCAAGTGGTAATTCCAAGAATGGGATAAATAATATTTTATTATTGCTCATTATTCGAGGATAACTCAATATTTTGTTATAAATAGGAGGATTTTCCATTCACTATTCACTTTTGATTATTTTCATTGTTACACTCACTATTGTAACTCTGATTATTTTCATTGTTGCACATCATAATTTTTGTTGGGTTTATTCATTATAGAGGAGAGAGACTCTACAGAAGTTGAAAACATTTGAGGATAGCCAAGAACCCATCCCATATAGGGGAATTGGTAACATTTATCTGTTCTCTTCACAGTTGTTATTATAAAATTATTCTTTACATATTTGGTTTCCATTGGATGTTTGGGGTTATTACTTTCTTTCACTGTTTAACTATGATCGTAGCATAGATCAGAATTTTGGTAGGTTTTGTTTCTATCAATAATTGCAGATCTACAACGTTTAGCAATCATTTCTATTGTTGAGATTGTTTGTCATCCAAAATCTTAAGTAGGTCCTTTTCGTACATCATTGAGAAGAAAACACTACAACATTAATATTATGGTTGATAACATTAGTGTGGTTATTAATAATGTTAATAATAGTTATATTAGGTAAATAGTAATTATTTATTCATAAGGTTTAAGGTTTATTAATGACAGTAATATTAAGATTTATTAATAATAACATTTATTAGTATGTTAATGATGTTTTTACATAATTTTATACTATTATTTAAAACGTAATAGCTTTATAGTAACGCATTAATAAGTATGTGAGTTAAGTGCAACTTTTTTGAAAGTTTTCCATTTTATTTTTTGATCTAATTTGTCTAAAATCCGGCAGGGATTCATTGAAACCACAATTTTTATAGGGGAACTCCTCACAATTAAAGTACCCAAGGCTTTTTGAGGGCGCTAAATCTATATATGTAGTCAAAAACTAGTTTAAAGAACACAAATCAAGATTTGGCCACAATTTTTTTTGTCAAAAATCAACCAAAAATCGGCCGAAAACTCCAAAAACTCGCACCTAAAGACTATTCCATAATTATTCATCAATACATTAATTTATGCATTAGCAAATTAATAATATATTTATCTACACATAATAATAGATTAATAATACTTTATCTACACATTAAGATATTAGGTTATACATTAATATATTAATATATACATTAACTCATATCAATCACCTGGTTAATCATAGTCAACATCGACATAGAAATTAATATATTCATTACAATTATTAGCTTAAAATTCAAAAGATTTAGATAATAAATTTAATATAGTTTTAATATTTAAGTTTTTTTTTTTTTAAATTTTCATTTTTAATATAACATTAATAATTTTCTCAAACATGCAACTATATTCACCATGGTGAAACAAGTTCAACAATTATCAACCATGACCACTATGGTTAACAGGGTCAGCCATTATGAACATGGTCAAATATATTAATTTATAGTTAAACATTGACAACCATGCTCAACAATGTTTAATAAGAGTTTGAGCAACAACATGTGGCTTAATGGAAATTTTTATTATTTGTAATTGATTTTTCCTTCCTTAATTGATCTTTTGATGTTTAATTGGACTTTTCCTTGCTACATTATTGGTTTCATCTATTTTTTATTGATTTAAGGGTTTGGGTTAAATTTAAAGACCCTTTTTCATTAAATAAGCCCTTTCTTTATCTTTTTGTCATGCTTATTTGAGAAAGATATGGCATCAGGTTTAATATATGGTTTCAATTATTTTGTGGCCATTCAATGTGTTTATCTAAAGCCAAGGAATTGGAAAAGTATCTAGCTATTAGAGAAACAATGTATAAGAAACCAAAAGAATTTGATGTAAGGATTCGTGATTTTAAGATAGTTATTCATAAACAATATTTTCATGTGAAGCCTTTAGAATTGAATTACATAGAATATCACTGAGTTATTTGAATATGTTAAGACCCATTTTGAGCAAAAGAATCTTTGCAGTTCAGCATGGTACACTTTTGGGAGTGCTTTTCCAACTAGTTTCCCCTTGGGAGGTAATAAGACCTTTGTGATAAAAAATGATAAAATCATACAAAGAGATTTGCAAGAGTTTATAACAATAAAATTCACAAAAATAACCCATGGTGTTTCTTTTATCAAACATGGAAAATGAGTATATTACAGTTTAAATTATTATTTTTTCTTATTATATGACTATATACATTATGAAGTATTATCCAAAATTTCACAATGTTTTCTAATTTGTGAAAGATTTATCAAGACTTTATTATGTTTTATAATTTTGTGAAAAAGTCACCAAGATTTAAAAGAAAAATACAATTCACTCAAATATTCTTAAAAAAACTATACATAGATATTATATTATTGATAAAATAGCCTATACATTTTCCTATGTACCATGGGATTCACCAATTTATTATACATATAACTTTTGGGGGCTTTTTTAAAATTCCCCTGGGGGACCAAGGGTAGTGGTAAAGAAAAACTAATTTGGGGAAAGTCATAACTAAAAGGTTTCCATGCTCTGAAACATCAATTTTTTTTCAGCCCTAGTGTTTCCTTACCAGGTCTACAACAAATATTTTAGATCGGGACAATTACTTCAAACTTTGTTATGGTTGTAGTTATCTCTCAACATAATCATCTAGTGGCCTACAATAATGAGACACTCGTAGATGTCATTGTCAAGTACTACACCTATGAAAAATAAATATATTCCATTGCATAAGTTTGACGCTAATGGAATCATTTCAATGTTAGGAATAAGATAATCGTACACACTAATCATGGGTCTTTGCAATTCATGCATACATAAGGAAAATTGCAGAATGATTTCCTTCAAAATTAGTCCACATATTTGCAACAATTTCATCTCAATATCAAATATAAGATAGAGAGCACCAATCACATCATTGACTACCTCAGTCAAACTCCTATTGCATTACTAACGATCGTGCTCCATTGCTATGGACATGAGGCCTCTAGGTGGTCACAACTCAATGAGAATGATATTTAATACACTACCACCTAACAGTTGTTGAGCACGAGCATTATCTTCACTGACTTTCATTTTCAAGATAGATTGTTATGCCATCTAGCTCATCTTTGCATTCCTTCAAGTGAGCATGCAATGTTGATTGAGGAAGCTCACTATAGTCATATGGTAGGAAACTTTGGCATGGAAACAATAGTGGTCATGCTACAAAAGTATTTCTATTGGCCATATATTTGATAGGATCTCAACAATTATATTAAGCCCTACACTGCCTATGCCATTGAAAAAACATCCATTAAGAAGTGAGGCATGTATACCCATTTTCCTACTCTTAATCGGCATTGGGAATCCATATCTATGGACTTCATGTATGGTATTCCTTCAACCAAATAGGGAAATGATTGTGTCTTCATGGTTGTTCATCAATTTTTTAAGATGGTCATTCTAATAACCTGCAAGAAGAAAATCGCAATGGAGCCCAATGCCAAGCTCTTATTCGAATGGGTGTAGAGTTAAGTTTTGGGATACCACATACCATCACATCATATTGTGATAGTAGGTTCCTAAGAACATTATGGTCAAGCCTTTGGTCACTTTTGGACACCAAGTCCACCAAATCCACTACCTTACAACCCCAAATTGATGGCCAAACATAGGTCGTCAACAAGATGACCATGCGTATCTTACACATGTATAACTCCAAGCATTCATTCACATGGGATGAAAGTATCCCCTATGTTCAACACAACTAAAAAAACCGTAAATAACTTGACCGACCATACCCCATTTCAGGTGGGCCTGGGAATTCAACCATTGGATCCTATCAATGTAGCACGATCCCATGCATGCACATGGGAAGAATCTTCCAATGATCACTTTGAGGCTTTCAAAGCCACCAAATTCATTGAATGGATTCAACATATCCATAAATAGGTCCATGCTATTTTATAAAAAGTCAATACTAAGTATACATAATTTCATGAACAATGCTAAGTTCCACACAAATTTCAGGTGGGAGACAAGGTTTCGTTTCATTTACAGGAAGAGCACTTTAGAGGACCCATCAACAAGGTTGTGGGTGAAATTTTTTTTGAGCTAATTATTCCCCCCTTCCTTAGCTTATGCCTAATGTTCATTGTGGACCTCCTTCGTCCATACTTTCCACCATTATTGGACACAACAAAGATAAAATAGTTGACACTCACAAAGCTCAACTTTGGTTCCATGGAATAAGAAACCATTAATTGGGCCATGGAAACCCAAGTTAAGGACACTTTCCAACATAGCATCCAACTTTATCAGATTGTTAAAATAGGGAAACTCATGCACCAAGGCAAGTGTGTCACCTAGGTCCAAGCTCAACAAAAGTTTCCCCATCTTCTAATGGAATTCAATGCAATGGAGACCATTTCTTCCTAAGGGGGCAGGATTAATCATGGTGGATATTGGTGGCCACTCACCTATCCAACTGGATCAAAGCATATTTCTCCATCTTAGTAGTTTTTCTATAGTTCGTTGGGTCTTGTACTTATGGGGCCATTTTTGAGGACCAAAACAACATTTTTTTGATGTGGCAAGACCTTCGATATATCCATAGGCTATGGCCTTAGCCTAGTTAGAATGTGTACTTCTCAACTAGACATTTCTAATGGCCTACTGAGCACACCAAACAGAGATTGTATGTAAACATTATGACCTGGGGAAGATGACATACCAATTGACCCCATTGGGGCCCGCAATCCTTTTGGAATTTCATCTCCTAGGTCTAGTTTTTTGGATGTTTTGGGTTCCCTCAATGGTACTTTATATTAAAAAGGGCCTTTCAACCTCATTGTAATGTGCGTAGTTGTCATATCTCTTCTTAGAGATAAGCTACCATTATTCAAGAGATTTTTTTTCATTCCACATTTTTACAATTTCAGCATATTCCATTTATTAATAGAATTCAAATTTTACTATATCTCTATGTTTTTATCATAAATTTGTAAGTCATTTCATTCACTTCATAAATTTGGATCATTCTTTTTATTTTCTAGAATTCTCATAATGGTCATCAAATTTTAATTTATAAATCCAAACCTCAAATACTTTTTTTCTAATATCATTTGTGCATCATACATTCCTCACAAGATTCATAAAGAGTTCACTAGAAAAAAAATATATATATATATATATATATATATATATATATATATATATCATTAAATATTCTACACAACCACTTCTTTCTATCTTCTACATTTCTTTTATTGGTCATCAAATTTCACTTTATAACTCCAAAACCAACAATCCTTTTTAATATCAACTCAAACTCATTATGCATAGCTATAAAGATATATATTCTTAGAACAAATTCAAATTGCATATATATAACCCTTAAATAGTTTTCTCTATCTAACTATCTACATTTAATATTATTTCAAATTTTGATATGTATGATATAGATCTCCATGATTTTATATTTACATTAGAATCTCAAATAACAACAATATTTAAAACTTCCATAATCTGATTCAACAAATTTAATATTTTTATTTTTGAACTAGCTAGGTCTTAAGATGGAATCTTTCTTACACTAACTTTACTACTTAATTTTAAAAAGAAGAAAAAAACTAAAAAAACTAAATATAAAAAACACGTTGATTGTGAATACTAGTCAAAACTTTTCTTTTCTAAGGATTATTGAAAAATATTGATATAAACTATATTTTGTGATTATTGATAGCAATACAAAATTTTGGTCTCTAAGAAAGTTATGATTATCCAATAGAATAGAATATGGATACTAGTATTTTTTTTGTAAGATCAAAATAATTATATTACTATAAAAAAAAGTAGCATACATCATTGATTTCTTCTACTAGTATGCCATTTTGGAAACCATATTACTAGCATATACACACAAAAAATCTGATTGTCCATGTTATTTTTAACTTGAAAGTTTGATAACTAAAAAATTACACAAAATACTACATTGAAAAGCAAAGACAAACTAGATAACGTAAAAAGACTATTAGAAATTATTATGTTGTTGCACAATAGTGCCCTATTGATATTCATTCTATAAGGGTGTCCTCTAGGCTAGGCATTTGTGGTTCTTTATTAGATTATGATGAAGAAGGGTCCATGTTTATCAGTCTCTTAGTTAACATTGTGCATTTTATTGATTTTCTCCAATTTCCCCAGAAGCTTTGTCATGCATATAATAATTTATTGTTGTCTGTCTACCCTATCTGTGAGGACTCCTCCCTTTAGATTTTTTATGTGCCAATATAAGTTAACTATTTACATGTAGGAGGAGGCTCTAACTTTGGTAGGGTTCCTAATGTCTTGGATCCATTCTCTAGTTTCCTACTCTACGTGTGTCAGGAATGGACTTGCGAGATTTTTTGACTAGTTCTTTCATGCCAGAAATGGCTCTCTTAACATCTACATGGATGATATCCCTATATATTTCCATTATTTCTTTGGTAGCTGATTGACCATGAGTTCCATGTTTATTAGACTCTTAGTTAACATTGTATATGTTATTGATTTCTTCCAATTTCCCCAGAAGCTCTTCCATGCATATAATCATTTATTCTTGTTTGTCTACCCTATATATGACGAATCCTCCATTTAGAGTTTCTATGTGCCAATATAAGTTAACTATTTACATGTAGGAGGAGGCTCTAACTTTGGTAGAATCGCTGATGTCTTGGATCCATTCTCTAGTTTCCAACTCCACGTGTGTGAGAAATGGACTTGCGAAATTTCTTGACTAGTTCTTTCATTCCAGAGATGGCTCTCTAAACATCTATAGGGATGATATCCCTATATATTTCCATTGTTTCTCTAGTAGCTCATTGAGAATGAGTTCCATTAATGGAGGGAGGATTAAATTTAGAAGGAGAGGAAGGATCAGGTCGAGCTCTCCTAGCTTTGCAGAGTGGATTAGATGGTCTACATCTAGCCATGTAGAGGGGAAATAAAAGAGGAGTTTGGGGGAATGGAGAGAGAAAATTGGGAGGGAATTTTGGAAGGGGAGACAAGAGGAGAGGAGGGAAGGAGGGGAGCCGAAAATAACATAACACATATGGGGAGATTATTAGTGAAACGAGAGGTGGGGGGAGAGGGGAGAGTAATAATGGAGGAGAAGGACATGAGGATGAGAGGGACAACTAGAAATCTGATCAGAGGGGTAAGGGAAGAGACCAAAGAAGGAGCAGGATGGGAGAATAGAGAGAGAGACTAAGAGAGAATTCCAGGATAGAAAAATACCTCCAAGAACAATTGAACCCAGAAAGGAAATAAAAAACAAGAAGCCAATAAATCCTTGGAATTAATGAAAGCCATTTAAAAGAAAATTTAAGACCAAATCAAAATTCCAAAAGGGAAAAACCATGAAATTGAACTTGAAAGTGTTGGTTTCTCTATGAGAGGGCATAAAAGATACAGTGAAGAGTGTGAAACAATTGCTACTCAAGATAACAAGCATACTACATACCCTCAATTATTCCATGGATTAATTGTGCTAATTTGAGAGTTTCACATTAGAGAAATTTTGAGGTCTAAAATGGGCCTCCTAAGCAATATTATAAAATAATAGTGGAAATAAAAAAATAATATTAGATTACCTAATCAAGTTTTGGAGGGAAAAAAATAAAAAAATGCTTTTTCAACTATTATTGGACACATCAGAGATAGAAGAGTAGTTTACATTGATAAAGCTCAAATTTGGTTTCATCGAATAAGAAACCATTGATCAGATCATGGAAACACAAGTTAATGACACTTTACAATAAAGTATGCAACTTTATCATATTATTAAAACATGGCATCTCGTGCACCAAGGAAAGTGTCTCACCTGGGGCCAAGTTCAGCAAAAGATTCCCCATTTGATGTCGACATTCAATGCAATGCAGACCATTTCTTCTTAAGGGGGTACAATTGATCATGCTGAATATTGATGGCCACTCACCTATACAGTTGTATCAAAGCATAGTTCTCCATCTTGGTTGTTTTTGTATGGTTTGTTAGGTCCTAAACTTATGGGGCTATTTTGAGGCCCAAAATGACACTTTTCTAATGTGGAAAGACCTAGGAGATAGTTATTGGCTCTGGTCTCAACCTAGTGAAAATGTGTACTTCTCAGCTAGACATTTCCAATGGGTTACGGAGTGCACTAAACATAGATTGTATGAAAAATTTACGACCTCGGGAATTTGACGTACCAATTGACCCCATTGGGGCCCATAAACCTTTTAGAATTTCATGTCCTAGGCTTAGGTTTTTTTTTTTTTTTTTTTAATGTTTGGGGTTTCCTCATTGGTAATTTATGTTAAAAAGGGTCTTTTAGCCTCATTGTAATGTGTGTAGATATCATATATCTTCTCATAGATAAGATACCACCACTCAAGTGAATCTGTTTCATTCCACATTTTTACAATTTTAACATATTCCATTTATTAATAGAATTCATGTTTTACTATATCTATATGCTTTTATCAACTTTTATCATAAATTTGGATCATTCTTTTTTTTTTCTACAATTCTCACAATGGTCATCAAATTTCATATATAAATCCAACCCTTAAGTACTTTTCTCTAATATCATTTGTGCTTCATACGTTCCTCACAAGATTCATAAAGAGTTCACTAAAAAAATATTGTATTTCATTAATTATTATACACAACCACTTCTTTCTATCTTCTACATTTCTTTTTGAGTGGTAATCAAATTTCACTTTATAACTCCAAAGCCAACAATATTTTTAAATATCAACTCAAGCACATTATATATAGCAATAAAAACACATATTCTCAAAACAAATTCAAATTGATATATATATAACCCTTAAAATAGTGTTTTCGTAATCTAATTATTTGCATTAAATATTATTTAAAATTTTGACATGTACACAAAAAGGAAGAATATGATATAGATTTCCATGATTTTATATTTGTATTAGAATCTCAAATAACAAGAATATTTAAACCTTCCATAATTTAATTCAACAAATTTAATATTTTTATTTTTGGATTTGCTAGGTCTTAAGATGGAATCTTTCTTACACCAATCTTACCGATTATATATATACACACATACACTTTGTGATTATGAATAGAACTCAAAACTTTTATTTTCTAAGGAATATTGAAAAGTATTGATGTAAAGTATATTTTGTGATTATTAATAACAATACAAATTTGTGTTCTCTAAGAAAGTTATGATGATCCAATAGAATAGAATATGGATAGTATTATTTTTTTGTAACATTAGAATAATTATGTTTCTATCAGAAATATTAACATACATAATTGATTGCTTCTACTAGTCTGCCACTTGGGAAACCATACCATTAGCATATGCACAAAATCTTCTGATTGTCCATGTTATTTTTAACTTGAAAGTCTAATAACCAAAAAATTACATAGATCACTACATACAAAAGAAAAGATAGATTGGATAACATAAAAATACTTATAGAAATTATTATGTTGTTGCACAATAGTGCCATATTGATCTTCATTCTACAGGGATTTCCTCTAAGACAATGGTTGTAGCTCTCTATTATATTCTGATGAAGGGCCCATGTTTATCAAACTCATAGTTAAAAGTGTGAATTTTATTGATTTTTTCTAATTTCCCCAGAAGCTCTACAATGCATATAATCATCTATTGTTGTTTGTTTTCCCTATCCATGAGGCCTCTTCCCTTTAGATTTTTTATGTGTTGATATAAGTTGACTATTCGCATGTAGGAAGATAAAAATATGGTAGAGTTCCTGATGTCTTGGATCCATTCTCTAGTTTCTTACTCCATGTGTGTTAGGAATGGACTTGCGGGATTTCATAACTAATTCTTCCAGACCGGAGATGGTTATATGAACATATACATGGATGTTATCCATATATCTTTCCATTATTTTTCTAGTAGCTAATTGAGAATGAGTGCCACAAATGGAGGGAGGACTAAATTCAGAAGGAGAGGAAGGATCAGGTTGACCCCTCCTAGATTTGTGGAGTGGATCGGATGGTCTACGTCTACCCATGTAGAGGGAAAGGAAACTAGGAGTTCGGGTGAAAGGAGAGATCAACTTGGGAGGGAAGTTATATTAGGATGGGGGGACAGGAGGAGAGGAGGGAAAGATGGGAGCCAAAAAGCACATAATAAGGATGGGGCGAGTATTAGTGCAACGATAGGGGGAAAGAGTAACTAGGGAGGAGAAGGACATGGGAATGAGAGGTCTAAATAGAAATATGACGATAGAGATAGGGGACGAGACTAGAGAGGGGACGAGACTAGAGAGGGATCGAGAGGGGAGAATAGTGAAATAGACTAAGAAATAATTTTATGATAGAAAAATACCTCCCAAAATAATTAAACCCAATAAAGAAATAAAAAATGAGAAGCCAATAAAACCTAAGAATGAATGAAAACCAATGATAGGAGAATTTAAGACAATTAGAATTCCAAAGTGGCAAAACCAAGAAATTGAACTTGCAAGTATTGGTTTCTCTATGAGAGGGCATTCTAGATGGAGCGAAGAGTATGAAATAATTGCTACTCAAGATAAGGACTAGACCCCATAACCTCAATTGTTCCATGGATTAACTATTGTAATTTGAGAGCTTTGATGTTTTGTTTTCCTTTCGCCATGGATGGATGCTTAAAATTATGTGTAGGTGCTCTCTTCTTACTATCCAAAATCCTTCTTGTCACTTATAAAAATTATTTTTCTACCATTTCCCATGACCTCCCATAATGAGAAACCACTCCCTTCATTACATGAAAACTAGGGTGAGTGTACCTTCACTAAGTTTCACAGAAACCAACTCTACATCTCTGCAAATTTCTACAAACTTACCGTACACCCATATAATCATGTGATAACTTAGTATCCATGTAGGATTCCAAGTGGAAGGAAGCTTATCATCATGTTGGAAACCATATATGCTACATCATTTTCTATCCAAACCTTCCATTTACAAGCCATATTCATACCCTTACAACATATTTTGTAACTATTATCTTACCAATTTTCACTAAATGCATTCATTTTGCCTTATGGTTAATTAGTAATGATTTCTTGTATTTTTAATGATTAAATGAGTTTTTAATATGGTTTTATCAATGGAGATTTACTAATGTGGTTAAATGGCCAAGGCGCATGTTCCACTATGAAAATTTCTATCTCTGTATCAATTCAACATTTCATTACATAAATCTGCACTTGCACGAATGGAGGAAAAAAAGTCAAAATTATAAAATATGTTTTTTTCTTAAAACATGACATATTAGGCGCCACATGGAATTAATATGTTGTGAAAAACCTTGGAATATACCCTGCTCACAAATGTGGGATCCTAGAACATGATTTAATCTACAATAAAAAATAAGTAACAATTTTGAAATTGTCATCTTTCTCCTCAACTTTTGTGCAGATGGTGGTGAATCTAAAGAATCGAGATATGGTTTTTTGAAAAACATAAAAATTTAATTTTATTTCAAACCCTTTCCCAAAACTAAATATAGTTTCGAAGTTATCGATGGTTCCTCGAAGCATATTTGTACAAAATTTCTGCAAAACCTAGATTGGCAAATGTATCTAAATAGACAACTTCATGCACGATTTCTGAGGCTATGGAATTGAATCAGAAAATTCCAAAAGAGGTTTTCGTTGATAATGTGGAAAATCAGTATCCATACAAATTTGTTTCCAAAATGCATCATGGTCAAGAAGATATCCTTGGTTTATTACTGACAATTTGTATAAAATTACAAAAAAATCAGATTTCTGAGATTTTCCTCTAAAGTTGTAAATGCATTGTCTGAGTTTAGGGGAATAGATCTTATCCTTGCTCAATGGATTTTATGTATAAATGAAGGCTCAAAGGGTAGATAAATAAGGTTCATTATTTTAATAGAGGAGATCAATGATTAACTTTTTAGAGATTTAGAGAGCTGATTTGTAACAGAGTTTTTGATGTCAATAAATAATGGATGGTTGCTAAATTGTGCTACATCTTCTTAGCTTGATCTGAACTTTTGTTAAAAGCACTAAAATCCTAGGAAGGTACCCTCAGTGTGGCTAAGTGTTTCTATGCCTCATGTGTTTTGTATATTAGTCTTACATCTAACAATATAGTTTTATTTTTCAATGCATTTATGTTAGATAAAACTCAAATCTATTCACTTTCATACTTTCAATTTAGTTTGTAGTATTTCTCTGTAGGTTTAAGAAGTGAATTCCATTCCATTGATTCTTCTTTGTGCAAGTTTAAGATCTTATTTTCAACATTTTATTGCATAAAGAATTGACACTCTTTCATTCTCTATTTTCTGCCTAATAAATGAAAGAAATTTAGAAGCAACATCACATATAAACAATCTTTTCAAATATATATATATATATATATACTTATTTTATCTTCTTTCCGTTTCCTCTTTTACAAGTTTTTTTCTTAATTGAGTTTCCTATTACAAAGAACATTTATACTTCTTCTATTTTCTCCTCCCTTCCTCTTTTTTTCCTCAATTCTATATTTGGGTGAATAATTTAAGTGACATTTTACATTCGGCCCTTTATTGCAGAATTATATTTATTAATTTTCTTGTTGGCCATCATATAAGAATTTTATTCTCGCATGTAGATTTATGCAATTTAGTATATTTCTCTCATAAATTTCATTGTTTATATTAGTGTCGATGTACTTGATTGTGGAGATATCTTGAGTTTAGGATTTAGAAATATACATTTGTTGCAAGTTCTTTTGATTGCTTTTCGTTTTTAGTGACGCTATATTTTCCATTTCATTTTGGGTTGCAACTTTACTTTAATTTATAACAGTTTTTAAGACCATTAGAATCCATTGAAGGACAAGAAACACGAGTTACCTACTCACAAATAATCATATAATATGTTTAAAACTTCATAATATTGAATTCTTCTTATGTCCCAATTCCTTAGAGTTTGTTTTAATTTTCAATAGTTATCTCTTTTATTTCTTTACATACTTGACATGATTTTGCCTTTAGTTGACGGCATTTACTTTTCTACATTTTATTTTTCTACAGCACGTGTTAATCAGGTTTTGTATGAAGAAACACTATAGGATTAGAACCATTGAATTCTCAAGACCTAATAAGGTACATAAATAAAACCACATCAACATTGTCTTTCGGTAATGAAAGATTGTGGTTTGAAACATGATAAGCATTAGAATCCCGTAGTCCAGTGACAAGTTATAATCCTTAGTGATTGTTTCTTTCTAGTGTTAATTGTTAGCATAACTTAGATTAGGCTCTAATCCTACATTTCCTATGCTTGCAACTCTAAGTATTATGATCTTGGGTTCTATAATTAAATTTTGGAATTAGAATACATATAATTGCTCCAACATTTTTGGCAGGAGGTGCTAAAGGGATTATAGCATAGTTGTTTTCACAATTGTTTTTTTGAATGATCTTAGTTACAAGAACAACTTGGGGGTGTTGGGTTGTGTTATATTCTTTCCACGACTAGCCTACGTAGTCAACCGAGGGATTAGGGGGGAGGCGAAGCCCTGGATTCATTGTGTCGATTGCACAGCGAGGGGGGTCACAAGGGGATTTGGGCGGGGCAGGTAGCCCCCAGGAATTGTTTTTTGGACCCTATATTACATTGTGTGGACCTACCTATGGTTTTGTGCATGTTTTTCGCACATGGTTATGGATGCGATGGTTTTCAGTCCATGGTTTTGGACACGATGGTTTTCGGTCCATGGTATTGGATGCTTCAGAATGTACAAATATGTATTGTAACATTGAAAGGAACATAATGAAAAATCAAGCTAGTAGTCCCGGTTTTGGGATCCATGCGAAAATCTCTGTGTATATGTGTTTTATGTGTTATGCTCTCGCATTGTTTATTTTCTGTGTTTTAGAATTCATATGCAGATAGTTTATGTATGGGGTTAAAACCTACATTTGGTATCAGAGTTGTTTTGGCTTCAAGGGGACACCTTTGTTGCTGAGGGGTTTTGCTCAGGCTTGTGGTAGACCCTGTTCAATGGGAGATCTGTGAGGTCAATTCTAGTGGTGAAAGAAGATGGTGAGCAGTGGAAAGATAAAGATCGAGAAATTCAATGGTCAGAGTTTTGAGTTGTGGAAACTCAAGATGGAGGATTTGTTGGTGGATAAAGATCAGTGGATCATGGTCGATCTGGGTACTTAACCAACAGGAGTGTCCGATGAAGAATGGAAGAAGTTGGATCGGAAGGAAAAGAGCACAATACAATTGTGTGTCTCAGATTCAGTATTGTTGAATGCATCAAGGGCAACTATGGCGAAGGGTTTGTGGGACAAGTTAGGGACTTTATACCAATCTAAGTCTCTGGTGAATAAATTGTTCCTATAGAAAAAGCTATATAACTTAAGGATGAAAGATGGAGACTTGGTGACAAAGCATCTGAATGCATTTAATACTATGGTAAGTCAGTTACTGTCTGTTGATATTAAAATTTCAGATGAAGATAAGTGCATTAGTTTGTTGTGTAAAGTTATGGTAGAAGATATGAGTAATAGCTCTCTGTATTTTTATTTCTATGAAAATTGTGTATATGGGAAGTAGAATCGCATGAGTTTCCCCTCTGGTGGTAAGAGGGTGAAACGGATATTAGAGCTTGTGCACAGTGATGTGTTTGGACTGGTGAAGGTTCCATCATTGGGTAAGTCTGTGTACTATGTATAATTTATAGATGACTTTTCAAGGAATAGATGGGTATATTTCCTTAAGAAGAAATCTGAAGTCTTTGACAAGTTTAAAGAATTTAAGGCTCTGATGGAAACCAGACAAAGAAGAAGATAAAGGTGTTGAGGTCAGATAACGGTGGAGAGTTATGTAGCAAGGAATTTGAAGAATTCTGTAAGAAGTGTGGTATAGTACAATAGAACACTACACCATATACACCTGAGCAAAATGGAGTTGCATAAATAATGAACAAGACGTTGATAGAAAGGGAAAGAAGCATGCTCAATTGTGCTAGGTTAGGACAATAATTCTAGGCAAAGGCAGTGGAGACAGCATGTTACCTGGTCAACAGATCACCTTCATCAGCGTTGGAGGATAAGACTCCACAAGAGGTATGGACTGGTAAGAAACCCTCCCTTTCACATCTAGGGTATTTGGATGTGATGCATATGTACATGTTCCAAAGGATTAAAGAACCAAGTTGGATAGTAAATCTGAAAAGTGCATCTTTATTGGGTATAAGGATGGTTTAAAGGGTTATGAACTTTGGAACCCAGTAACAAGGAAGGTAGTGTACAACCCAGATGTGGTATTTAAAGAGGTGAAAGATGTTTCTAAACACAAAGTCCAACCAAAGTAGCCTGAGAAGATAGAGTTTGAGTTAAAGGAGGAAGAATCAGACTCTACAATAGAGGAGGAATCAGAAGATGAAAAGCCACAAGATCTGGGTGTGAGAAGATCAATTCGAGAAAGAAGCCAGCCAAAAAGGTATAGTCCATCTGCTTTCTGTCCAAATTTTTCTTTATCTATTATTGATGATGATCCTAGAACTATGAAGGAGGTAGTAGATTTAGAGGATGGAAAACTCTGGAAAGAGGCCATGGTTGATGAAATGGAATCTTTGCACAAAAATGAGGCTTGGGATCTAGTGGAGTTACCAGCTGGAAGGAAACCCATTGGCAACAAATGAGTGTTCAAGAATAAGACAAATGTAGAAGGAAAGGTGGAGAAATACAAAGCTCGGTTGGTAGAAAAAGTTTATTCCCAGGTGCCGACAATTGATTTTGGTGATATTGTTTCTCCTGTTGCCAAGGTAACTTCTATTATATTACTTTTATCTGTTGCTGCTGCTTTTGATTTTGAGGTAGAACACATGGATGTGAAAACAACATTTATTCATGAGGATCTAGAAGAGGAGATCTACATGAAGCAACCTAAAGGCTTTGCGGTGAAGGGTAAGAAAGAGATGCTATGCAAGTTAAAGAAGTCTCTGTATGGGTTAAAACAATCACCAAGGATGTGGTATGAGAAATTTGATAGATTTATGCAGGGACTTGGCTTCACTAGAAGCAAAGTAGATCACTATGTGTATCTTAAATTAATTGGTGATTGTGTTATTTATCTAGTCTTGTATGTGGATGATATGTTGCTGGTTGGAAATGACAAAGAAATTATCTAGGATTTAAAGACCGAATTGTCGTCCAAATTTGACATGAAATATGTTGGTGCTACAAACTGTATTTTGGGCATAGAAATTAAAAGAGATTGGGAAAAGAGGAAGCTCTGGTTAAACCAGAGGAATTATGTCGAGACAATACTGTAGAGGTTTAATATGTAGGATAGTAAACTAGTGAAGGTTCCTATTCCTGTAGGTGTAAAGTTGTCTGCTGAACAATGTCCCAAGACACAAGAAGAGAAAGAGGATATGTCCCGTGTGCCATATGCAAGGGCAATCAGTAGCATGATGTATGCAATGGTCTGTAATAGAGTAGAAATTGCACATGTAGTGGGAGTATTGAGCAGGTTTATGTCAAAACCAAGGAAGGAGAATTGGACAACAGTTAAGCGGGTTTTCAAGTATTTGTGTGGCACTAGTGATTATGGTTTGTGCTACCAAGGAAGACCAGGATTGGACATAGTTTTGGATATCTGTGGCTTTGTTGATGCAGACTAGGATGGAGATCTGGATCAGAAGAGATATACAAGTGGGTATGTGTTTAACTTATTTGGAGGTGTAGTCAGTTGGATGAGTAAGAAACAATCTGTAGTGGCACTATCAACTACATAGGAAAAATACATGGTAGCCACTCATGCAAGCAAGGAAGCAGTTTGCTTGCAGAGATTGTGTTCAATTATGGGGTTAGTACAGGGAGCTATAAGGATAGACTGTGACAACCAAAGTGCAATTTTCTTTGTAAAGAACCCTGCTTACCGTTCAAAGACAAAGCACATTGATGTTGAGTATGAATTTTTGAGGGATATGGTAGAAGAAAAAAAGGTGTTGCTGGTAAAGGTGGACACTTTAAAGAATATTGAAAATGCATTGACAAAATATGTGAGCTCTGAGAAGTTCTCTTGGTTTAGAGAAACAATGGGCATTGCAGGGCTGGATAAATGAATAAGCTCTCCTTTGGCCCCTTGTGGAAAGAAAACAACAAGTGGGAGAATGTTGGGTTGTGTTATATTCTTTCCATGACTACCCTATGTAGTTAACCGGGGGGTTAGAGGGAGGGTGGAACCCCCCCTTCGTTGCGCCGTGTAGTTAGGGGGTCACGGGGAGGAGACATCCCCCCTTATCTAGGGGGTTTGATGGGTTGGGTAGCCCCCTTCTACGGGGTCCGAGGCAGTGCCTCAGGAAAAAACTTTTTGGACCCTATATTACGATGGGCGGACCTACCTATGGTTTTGTGCATGTTTTTCACACATGGTTTTGGATGCAATGGTTTTCGGTCAATGGTTTTGGACACGATGGTTTTCAGTTCATGGTATTGGATGCTTCGACATGTATAAATATGTATTGTAACATTGAAAGGAACATAATGAAAAATCAAGTTGGTAGTCCCGGTTTTGGGATCCAAGAGAAAATATCTGTGTATATGTGTTTTATGTGTTATGCTCTCTCATTGTTTATTTTCTGTGTTTTAGAATTGTATGCAAGTAATTTCTGTACAGGGTTAAAACCTACAGGGGAAGATATAAAATGGTAAGATGAGAGGTAAGAACCTACTCATCCACTTTGATGTGGTTGCTTCGAATCCTCGATGTTTCCTTCATTTTCTTTGCAAGTGTATTTTCTTTTAGATTGGTTCATGAAAAGAAGAGAAGCCTAACTTTTGTGAACAGATAACTTGGTGAGAACAAGGTATTAGTAGCATAGTGGCTCTTCGAGTACATGATTGGTTTGTTGCATTTGTTTTAAGTGTGTTTTATTATTATTTATTTAGGATTTTTAATAAGAATTCCATACACTAATTCATGTGTAGGACAATGATTAGGAACCAACAAAACAATATTCAAGGATGATCAAGAGTTTGAAAGAACTCTCTCAAATATTAGTAGCATCCGGGATTTCTGCTTCTCAGGAAGAACAAATTTTGACAGCAATAAAAAAGTTATTCTCCTCCGCAGAAGTGATAGAAGAACAATAAGTCCATGAACCACACCCATAAGAATATCTTCACCCTTGCAAAATTGTCGAGGAAACTGAAGAATCATGGACCACATCCAATGGAGAGAACCAATAGAACCTAAGACTGAAGAATTTTTTACATGCCTATCTGTGGATCTTCTGAGCTGATAAGAGGACAATCATCTAATGTTAGAAGATCTACATGGCATGGTAAATGAGGATATGCTAAGTGAGACAAATAAAGAGGTAAACCAAGAGCATTTTGATTTTTTTGAAAGTTGGTTTCAAGCAATTATAAGGCCATACCACTCCTTCATTCTTCCTTACTTCTTGACATCATCATTAAAGCAGTTGGTTCTTCATACTCATGTATGCATTGAATATTATATTCTAAACTTGAGTATGAATGCATTTTTATACATGTTATGCACATGGTTACATTGGAAATACTCATATACTTGAGGAGAGGAATTTTTTTTCTCAAGTAGAGTAGGATAATAAATAAATAAATGTTTCATATAATAGTTAGTTTATTTCTAAAAATATAATGCAACATCTTTCTCATTTTGTTTTGTATAAGTGGGAATGCTAACAGTTATAAAAAAACAACAAGTTGAAATGGGAGGTCTATGTTCCTATAACATTTTTTTTAGGTCTCTTTTAGCTTCATATTATTTTAATGAAGATTACCTCTCACTCTTATTTCCAGCAACAACATGATTCAATTATTACTTTGTTTTCCCACTTATTATTTATTTTTGATAGTTAGATTTGTTTCTAGTTTTTTTTCAATAAAGTAAGCTATGACCATTATGTTTCGAATATTATGTGAAGTTGGAAATGATTGCATTGCAACATCGTTTAGTATTTCATACCAACTATATGGTACTGCATTTAAGCCAACCAATGCCAAAAATTTTAATTTCCAGAATTTTAGTACTTAATTCGGTACCAATGCACAAAATTTCGTTACTTGATTCGATACCAGTACCCAGAATTTTGGTACCAATTTTATATTTTGCAAGACAATGTCAGATTTAAGGATCTTGTTAATTTGGGATGCTTAAATACTCAAAAAATAGGAAAGACATCTTCGTCAACGAAATGGAACATTTAGTAGAGTATTTGATGATATCTTTCTTTTTTCTTAAGTTGGTAAAAATTATGCATTCATGCTTTATCATTAAGACCACTATTTCACAAAGATGATTGAATAAATAGTCTTTTCCATAGAATTTGAATAAAATGATAATTTCTAACAATTTTATAGTTGATATACCTTTTCTATTTTGGAATTTCATTTCTCTTATTTATATACAAAACAATTGCTGAAAATATAGTTACTAAAACACATTGAGGGTATTAGAACAAAGTTAAAAGGTCCATATAATGATATCATTGAAAAAAATCAACTTGAATACTATAACCAAAACACTAAAGCATGATATCCAAGCATATTTATTAAGACTTACGTAAGAGTTACTAAAATCTCTACTCGTAGTGGAACACTACTTTAAAAAGAAAAAGCATACATGAAAACTATGATTGGTAGAACTTTAGGTGTCTTTTGGTTATTCTTTGGAAGCCTTATTCATCTCACATTAGAAATGGCTCATTCATGATATGTCCTTCGAGTACCCATAAGTACCTTGTGCATCCAAGACATTATGCAGGTAATCGAAGTCACTCTAAAAGGTATCATCCTATGTCTCTAAGGGGATTTCTGAATCTGCTCTCCCATTTACCAATTGCAAAAGTAATATCCATAATAAAAAAACTAAAATGGTAGGAAACATGGGACACATGTTGACAACGAGTACTGACTTGTGATATCACTAGGCAAACCCATCCAGGCTATGGACGCTCACAGGAAATGGGACACTCTGCCTAAACAAGTATCAACCAAACTAGGTCTTTTGTCTACACATATGATGGTTACCCTATAGCGTTACAATCAAAAGGAAGCATGTGTGAATGAAGTCAAGCGAAAAAAACTCCATAGATTGTCTGCTAAATAATGGCCTTAAGGTAACCTTGAGACCTATATCATTGGTTTTTCATACTATATCTATTATTTAATTACGTTAGAAGTGGGACTTATGATCATAGAGAATTAATAAAACTCAACTGTAAAGCTTATTTGTAATACTTGGACGACTATAAGACTTTGGGATTTGGTTACTAATAACTAATTTTTCGTTGCTTCATCATTTGTTGTGATCATAAAAAAAACTCCAATCTATCAAGAAGGAGAACCCCTTAAATTTCTTTTTTAATTTCTTGAGCATACGATTGTTAAGGATTGATGAAATCATATGTAATAATCTATTTGGAGTTTATTTTATGATTGGTGTTAGTTTTACATCATTTTAATAAATCTACTATGACTTATTTTTGTCCAATAGTCATCTCATTATCTTCATTGTTTTGTTTTTCAAGTTCCTTTGTACTAGAGCTCTCTCAGCAACCCTCCTCACTTCTTTAGTATGTCACCATATTTTCATGAGGATAGGGAAAACATTAAGCATGGGGGAATGGTTGTTGGGACCTTTTCAAAATCTTTAGTTCATTCTCTTCCGCATCCTTCACTAGATCAGATTTCCATTCATCAAATCCATCTCTTACAGATCATTGCAGACTCTCAGCTCTACTTTTCCTCATCTTCAGCACCATACAACTTCCATTGCATCCTGTAGTACATATCAAAATTAGAAAGGTATATTTGAGGTAAAACATGTTTAATACTATATAACTAATTAAAATTTAAGGGATCTTGATTATAACCACTTCGAATTTCATAAATCTTCACCTTTATTAAACCATCATTAAACCCAACATTTCCAAATCCATCCATGCATATTCTAGTAAGGACAATAAAAAGAAAAGTATTGTGGTACATGAATATCTATAGTTTCTTCTCCTTGTACATCATAAAGCATTCACAAAATCATCATCTGACTACTCTCAATAATAGAAAGAAGTCATTGTTTCTAGTGTGAGAAAATAACCACAAAATAAGTAATGGTCCTACAAGTTTCCAAGTCCATATTTATTTAGCCATGATCTTCATTATCACCTTATATCATCCACCATTCGTTCCTAGTCCATATTTTATTTACACGAGGGCATGAAAAATCTTAGGCATGGGGGAATGTTGGACCCTAGATATGTTATATCTTTTTCTATCCCAAACTTCCATTTACAAGCCATATTCATGCCTTTACAACATATTTTGTAACTATTATATTACCAATTTTCACTAAATGCATTCATTTTACTTTGTGGTTAATTATTAACGATTTCTTGTATTATTAATGATTAAATGAGTCTTTAATGTCGTTTTATCAATGATGGTTTGCTAATGTGTTTATGTGACCAAGGAGCATGTTCCACTATGAAAATTTCTATCTATGTATCAGTTCAGCAATTCGATACTTAATTATGTACTTGCATGAATGGAGGAGAAAATGTCAAAATTATAAAATATGTTTTTTTTTCTCAAAACATGAAATATTAGGTGCCACATAGAATTTATATTCTATTACAAAAAGTGGAATATACCCACCTCATGTGTGGGATCCTAGCACATGATTTAAGCTACAATCAAACATAGGTAACAATTTTTAAACTACCATCTTTCACCTCAATTTCTACGTTGATGGTGGTGAATCTCAAGATCTATAAACTGGGTTTATGAAAAACACAATAATTTACTGGGATGTCAAACCGTTTCCAAAAATTCAATATGGTTTTGAAGTTATAGATGGTTCTTCTAATCATATTTGTACACAATTTATGCCAAAACTAGATTAACAAAAGTATCTAAACAAGCAACTTCATGCACAATTTCCGAGGCCATGGAATTGAATCATAAAATTTTAAAAGTGGTTTTTGTTAATATTATGTAAAATTAGTGTCCATAGAAACTTGTCTCTAAAATACATCATGGTATAGAAGATATGGCTGGTTATTTAATGCCAATTTGTATAAAATTACAAAAAAAATCAGATTTATGATATTTTCCTCTAAAATTGTAAATTCATTTTCTTAGTTTAGGGGATTGGATTTTATCCTTCCTTAATGGATTTTATGTATAAATAAAGCCTCAAATGGAAGATAAAGGAGGTTATTCATTATTGTAATAGAGGATATCAATGATTAGTTTTTGAGATATTTAGAGAGCTTATTTGTAACAGACTTTTTGATGTGAATAAAGAATTAATGGTTGCTAAATAGTGCTACATCTTCTTAGCTTGATCAAAGCTTTTCTTAGCAGCACTAACCTCTCGGAATGGCCCCCTCAGTGCGGATAAGTGTTTCTATGCTTCAAGTGTTTTTTAGATTAGTCTTACATATAGAAATTTAGTTTTATTTTGCAATGAATTTAAGTTAGATAAAACTCAGATCTATTCAATTTCATGCTTTCAATTTAGTTTGTAGTACTTATTTGTAGGTTTAAGAAGTGAATTCCATTCCATTAATTATTATTTGTGCAGGATTAAGATATTATTTTCAACATTTGTTTGCATAAAGAATTGACACTCTTCCATTATTTGTTTTCCACCTGAGAAATGAAAGAATTTTAGAAGAAACATCGCATATAAGCAGTATTTTCAAAATCATAAAACAAAGTATTCATTTTATCTTCTTTCCATTTCCTCTTTAAAAAGCTTGTGTTCTTAATTGAATTTCTTATTACAAAGAACATTTTTCTTTCTTCTATTTGCTCCTCCCTTCCTCTTTTTTTCCTTATCTCTGTATTTGGGTGAATAATTTAAGAGTAATTTTGCAGTCAACACTTTATTATAGAATTATATTTATTAATTCTCTTGCTACCAATCATATAAACATTTTATTCACACATGTAGATTGATGCAATTTAGTATATTTCATTCTTTACATTAGTGTTGATGTACTTGATTGTGGATAGATCTTGAGTTTAGGATTTAGAAATCTATAGTTGCTGCAATTTGTTTTGATTTCTTTTGGTTTTTAGTGAGATTATATTTACCATTTCAGTTTGGGTTAAACTTTAATTTATAGCAGTTTGTAAGACCATTGGAAATCATTGATGGACAGGAAACTCGAGTTAACTACTCATGAATTATCATAGAATATTATTTAGAAGACTTTTCGATGAAAACCACATCATAATTCATGTGTCAACACGTTTGGAACCAACAAGTGTGGTTCATCATCAGGGAAAACTTGTCCTTATGATGAACCACACTTGTTGGTTCGAAATACGTCGACCAATGAATTATGATGTGATTTTCGCCGAAAACTCTTCTCAATAAACTTGATATGGATCACAAAAGCCTAAATTCAAAAAATCATAAAATATGTTTAAAACTTCATAATCTTAAGTTATTCTTATGCCCTAATTCATGAATCCTTAGAGTTTGTTGTCATTTTTAGTAGTTATCGCTTTTATCAGCTTACATACTTTGCATGATTTTTCTTGTAGTTGTCCACATTTACTTTTTCTACAACATGTTTAATGAGTTTTTGTATGCAACACTATAGGATTAGAACCACTAAAGTCTCAATACCTAATAAACTACATAAATAAAACTACTTGAACATTATCTGTCGGTAATGAAAGTTTATGGTTTGAAACATGATAAGCATTAGAATCCCAAAATCTAGTGTCAAGTTATAATCCTTAGTGATTGGTTATTTCTAGTATTAATTGTTAGCATAGGTTAGAATAGGCTCTAATCCTCCATTTCCTATGCTTTCAACTCTAATTCTTACGATCCCATATTCGATAATTAATTGTTGGAATTAGAATACATATAATTCCACCAACACACCCCTTGTATTTTCGACAACTCTCACCTTGAGGGAGAGCAAGGTCCCTAATATCTACACCCACAGTGGGAATTCTAATCCTGTTGTGCTATTTTTTTATAGATCTCCTTGAGTTATTCTATAATGGACTAATTCTAATTTGAGTCCAAGACATCCCCATCATAGTTCGAACCTGCATTAGCTAGCTTATATGCTAGTTTGTTACCCTTTATTTTGATATGTTAAGTAATGAATGGAGTGATTTTTGCTAATTGCTCAGTTATATTTTCTAGATTGGCTAGGAGTCTCCAACTATTTGTGACTTTTGGTGGATTGGAAACACGTTGGATTTTTTTGATAGTTTTGGAGTCCCCTTCTATCATAATTTTATGCGTATTTCTCTTATTAGCTATTATTAAACCTTGTTCCATTGCATATAGTTTTGCTAGATTGTTGGTATCATTACCCAATGCTCTTGCATATACATGAATATTTATCCCTTATTGTTTTAGAAAGCTCCTCCATTGTTGGTTGGTCTTAGATTTCCCTTTGAGGTTCCATCAAACTTTAATTTCATGAATCCATTTGAGGGGGTTTCGATTTTCTTAAGTTGGAGTGTTTGATGTGTGGGATGTGTATCCGATTTGTTATTTTGGATTAATGAAGTGCTGAAATTCTAAGTATAGTTGATTCTCTTATTGTAACACTCCAAATCTTGACTTTTCTAAGGGTATATTAGGATTGTCTCTTCTACTTTTTCGACAACTGAGTGCCAAACGCTTTCCAGTTCTTCAAATTTATCCTTGAATATTCTTATATTGCATTATTTCCATATCTCCCATGCAATGAATCCTCGAAAGAGTTGTCAGGATCTATTGATAATGATACTTTTGAAGGTTGTTGATCTCCATTCTTCAAGAGTGGAGTGTATATTACTCCTTTTCCTATCATTTGTCATTAATATTATATTTATTCTATGCCATAACTCTGGGGAAAATTGAAATCCATAAAGGGGGAGCTACGCTATTTATATGCTTGAGGAGCATAGGTAACAACAAGTTGATCCCTAGAAACCACTTTTTTGGTATTTTACCAATTTTAAGTTTTTTTTTTTCTTTTTTTTTTAGAGAAACAAGAAAAATATTGTTGTTTTGGGCAAAAGTTTTACTTTCCATAATTTTTCCCATTTTTTTTTCTTTTTTTTTTTTTTTTCTTTTTGGTTCCTGCAAAAATGCTACAGACTTCCTTAAGATTAAAATATCCTTTATGATTATGACCCCATCTAAGAATGTCATCTCTATTTTGGATTTTAATTTTTCTAAGTGCTAGTTTCTTTTCGAAGATTTGTTGGTAGCCATGTTGGTGTTGTTCGACCATTGCATGTTATTTTCCTAATACCTCCTTGGGGTTTCTTTAATGATTGCATCTAGTATTTCTTTATGAGATTCATAGGTTGATCTTGATATCATTAAGGTCTTCCCTCTGGTCAAGTTTCGGTCATTATTACTAGGACTCCTCGCGAAAACGTGCTAGATTTCCTTCTCGTGTTTCCAAAAGTTTTGATTTTGGATTAGGCACTTGTTTTTGCATGCTTGCTTCCATATGTGTCAGAATTTTATTTCCCCTTGTTATCTTATTAGTTGTTTATGGCTAATTTCAGGGGATATTTGTTCTTCCATATCTTACTCTAGAGGGCCACTGGATTTTTAATCCATCTTCATGACATCTTATCTCTCATGGCCTAGCTTAGGAATTCTAGGTCTCTCAAACCGAGGCCCCTACTTCTTTTTTAGTTTACATAACTTTTTCCAGGAAACAAGGGCCCATTTTTTTCTCTTTCTTGGATCCTCCCCATAAAAACTATCTTTGGATGGATCAAATATTATGGAGAATGATTTTGGGAGTAGCAAGGGCATAGATGCAATATAGAGGAATGGCATGAAACATAGAATTGAGGGGAGTTAATATATTGGTTATATTAAAGAATATGAAAGTCCAACAAGCATGCTTATGTTCTAGATTTTGTAAGAGGTTATCCCAAGAACTTCCTCTAAGGGGGTTTTTGACAAGAGGCACACCTAGATATTTGGAAGGAAAGGAGATATGCTAAATTCCTAGAATTATGGAAATGTTGGTTTGGATGGCTATGGGCGTATTGAAGAGAAATACATGTGATTTTTCAATATTGATATGAGTTCCTCAATAATTTAAAAAATGCAAGGGATGGTCTAGAAATTTAGAGCTTCTTTAATTGTGGGCTAACCCATAAGCAAAGTGTCATTGAGAAACCACTGAGGATTCGATGGGGGACTAGTGGTCCCATTAGTTATGCCTATAAGATAATCTTCAAGGACTACATAATAAGAGACCTTCCCAAATATTTTACCATGGGGAGGAAAATGTAGGGAGAAAGAGAATCATCCTTCTTAATGCCATGGGAGGGAAGGAAGATTGGGGAGGTGGATCCATTAAAATGGATGCAAAAGAAAGCTTTGGATATCACTTGCATGACCCAAGAAATTCAACCATAAAAAAAGTTGAATGCTTTCAACATGTGAGATATGAATGACCAATTGAGTTTGTTAAAGGCTTTCAACATGTCTAATATAAGATTTTTGGAGATGAAAGGGAATGGATGTGCTCGTGGAAAGTTATGATACTTTCAAGGATATTTCTTCCATTTACATAACCTTATTGTTCTTGAGATATTATAGAGGGTAGTTGATCTGAAATTCGAGTAGGTGATTTGTTCCTCTTTTCCAAAATCAAATAAAAATAAAAACAAGACTGTGTTGACAATTTGCAAGGTAAAATGGGTGTTGAACAAACAGGTTTCAAATGTATCTTCAAGTCATGAATTAGTCTTCACATGTAACTTAACATAAGCAACATAACAACATAACTCATGCAGGCATAATGAAGAGATAATAAAATACTTGTTTACAGAGTTCACTCCTACTAGGCTACATCTTCGAGCCTAACAACATAACTATACCATTCAAATTTTCAGTAGAAAAAATGGACGACATAAACAGTTAGTTTCTCATAAACAAGTAGTTATTACCCCTACAAGGTAATTTTCTCCTACAAAGAACTCTCACAAGCAACAAAATCTCAAAGAATCTCCTACAAACATGTCATACTCCAACTAAAATGAGCATGTGAGCACTTTAGTTCCACATTGAAGCACATAACAAGACTTCTCTCAACACAACATAATGAGAACAGTGAACCTGAGCTAAACCCTATAAGTTACAACTATTGTAGTAGACTTATGAAGGTTGGAATACCCCTACAAGGTCATCTCCATGCCTAAACACCTTCCAGAATGACTTCCAAATCGTCATTGATCCATACACCTTTTGTGTCAAACCTTCAAAAAGGCTACTTAGATGTGCTCAAATCATAAATTAGAGGTAATCAATGGATTTATAACATCCAAAAACCCTGGCAAAAAAATCCAAAATCCATGGCTCCAAAGCTCCATTTGAATTTAACTGTTCACTATCCTACAAATTCGACTGTTTATCTAACTGTTCTACAATTCTGTAATGAACTCCGATAACCAAGCGACAACTTCGCCCTCTGTTGGTGCATTTTGTAGGATCATTAAATTCACCATTAATCCTTAAAGGTCGAAATCATGGCCACATGGGCCATGCAGCTGAGGGCGAGGGCCAACAACCCACCCCCACTAGCTTAGTCCCTTAAGGATCGAGTTCATGGTCATTTGGTGCCCCATAGGGCCGCAGGCCAGGACAACGACCTGTCTTAATTGTCGAAGCCCCCATTATTACCAAGCATTGGGTCACATGAAAGGCCATATGGCCTAGGCTAGGGCCTAACCTTTGCTCCCTCCATCGATCCCCACACCAAGGTTTTGTGCAATGCTATATGACCTAGTGCTTGAGCTACTAGTGAGTCCCATCTCCACTGGTGCGTGGTCTTTTAGGTGGCATATGACCCTAGGGTTGTACCCCACTTCATACTACCTACCTCCGAGTGACCTTTTCCTTCCATGTTTGGTTATATGTGAGGGGTGATGACCATGGGTTGGGGCTAAGCCCAGAGCCCCTTAGTCATTGATCTCATGGTCTCATGGGGTGTGGTGACCAGGAGCTAGGGGCTTAGCCCCGACCCCTCCCTCCATTGAGCATGATATTAATCTTTATATATGGGTTTTACCCATATGTTAATAAGAATCACCATGTAGTGTATTGATAGAGCACTCTGTTGTTAGAATATAGGTCACGGGTTCGAATCCCGGTCAAGCCTCCACTCGACCCATACCAAAATTTTACATGACCCTACGGTGCCACATGGTAGCCCACGACTAGGCCACATGGCACCTACTCAGTGGTCCAAATAAAATATGCCACAACCAATAAAATGTTCTTGGTGACCAACGAACCAGATGATGCCACTTGTCCACTTCTAGTTGGCTTGTACTTGTATGGTCACCCTATTGACCCAGTAGTAAGGTCAACCTAGTCATCTCCCTAGTCAACAGACCTATCCAAATTTTACCTAGTTGGGAAAATTATCACAATGCAATATTTGAAGCATATGGTGTCAGATTAAGTTGAAACAAATGTCATTGGATTCAGAACAATGAGCACTTCGATTTGGCATTGGTTTTAAGACTTTATAGGATCTTTAATTGTTGAGCTGAAAATTAATCACCTGATCACAGCTCCCCACTAGGAACTTTCGGACTCCAAAAGTTTACTTCCCTAGTCAATGTAAAGAGGCTGGAACTCAAAAACACCTAAAAACTCAATCCAAAATGCATACTTTTCAATTGGTTCCCTTCAAGCCCCAATCAAGGCACTTCACCTATCTTCTTCGTGAAGACCTACTGTCCTATTAAGAATTGAGCCAACATTCTTATTGTTGATGCAAGAATAAAATACTGATGAGTGGAATCTAAACATTCTCTTTAATCTCATCTTTACATGGCTCAAAAACACTTCATCTTGAAGTTAAAATGTTGAAGACAAACTTGATTCCATCTTGGAATTCAGAAACAACATAAACTTGCTTTAACATCTTCAAGTTGAGCTTGTACATAAGAAGTACACTACTACAAAATTTTCCATGATATAATTGGCCTTGCCTACAAAACATAGTCATCTTGAAACAAATATTCTATTCACACAAGTTTCCTATCGAATACTTGTATTAGTGAATACACGAAAAACTTGTAGACAACTTTGAATGACAATGTTGTACATTCAAAAAATTCCTTGAACATGTGTACTAAGTAAGCCAATACATACATCAATGAAAAAAATCTACTTATTGAACACAGTGACAATGATTGTTCACTTTAAAAAAATACCTAAATAGGTAAACAAAAACAACTAATTACAAAATTTACAAAACAAATTTACAATAAGTATACCCAAAATTTGCCTCTCCTAGGCTTATGGGTTCTCTTCTTCCATCATCTTTGCCTTAAAGGTCGCTTAGGATTGTTGTGAGTCATGTTTTCCACCTCTTGTTTACCTTGCATTATGTAGCACAATCTCTTTACCTCATTATGAACAAAGCTCTGGATGTAACTTCCAACATCGTTCAATGTCATGTCTATGCATCTTGCGATGAATAAAGAAGAACTTCCTCTTGTTTGCTAACATAGAAGTTCACTCATGTGAAGGAGAATCATTATGCTTGATGCCTAGAATTTGATTCATTCTTTTAACCATTATCATACGTTTCTCACATACAGCTGCACAATGGTCAAATGCATCACAAAATTTACAAGGGTACTTATTCCACAAGTATTCAAAATTTCCATGCATTGGAAAACACCCTTGAGAGTTATACTTGTCTCTAGGACTGCAGCTTTGATGGAGTGGAGTGGACAATGCCATGCAAGGTCCCTTCAAGCATGCATCTCACTTGGGAGATGAATGAACATTGTCACAAGGTGGTGAAATCTCATCCTCAAATGGTTGATGTGCCTCAAGTCATTTGGAGCATTCTCCAACCTCCCTTCAACCATATCCCAGTCCCTGATACTTTGGTCTCTCCTCAACCATAATTGAATTGGTAATACCTTGGCCATTTATTTCGAGGTCTCCACCTTCATAACCCATCTTGGAAAGCAACTTCATACCTATGCCTTCGGTATGTTTCTCAAATGTTGCAAAAGAAGTCTTATGCACATAAATGGAAGGAATGGTACTTGATATGCTAACTACCACCTTAAACTTTTCATTCATCCTTTCAACTTTTGATGATGAGGATGATGGCCAACTTGTAGGTGACTCTAGCCACCCACTCTTATCCACTAGCATATGGTGTGCTTCTTGAAGATGTTTGCAAAATTCACATGCGTAATCTTCCACATATGTTTTAAACCCACTATTTGAACCATGAACACATACTGGATTCATTCTGGAGGTTTCTCTTGCTGGCACAGGAGTAGAACTTACTGCAACTTACACTTCAAACACATGTTGCAACTGAAGTTGCATGTGCCTCTTCTCCTATCCATTCATCTCTGGCATCCTTCTCAATTCTATGTTCTCCATACGAAGAGTGAAAATTTTATTCTCTAGCTCTTGGAGACTCTTTTTGATTCCCATTCTTGAAACTTGGTCGATTGGTGCTCTAATACGAAACTGATATGAAATTGGAGTAGGTGATTTCTTCCTCTTTTCCAAAATCAAATAAAAACAAAAATAGGATCATGTTGAGACTTTGTAAGGTAAAATGGGCCTTGAACAAAAAGATTTCAAATGTCTCTTCAATGCATGAATTATTCTTCACATGTAACTTAACATAAGAAACATAACAGCATAACTCATGTAGACATAATGAAGAGATAACAAAAGATATGTTGATGGAGTTCACCCCTACTGGGTTACATTTCTCGTCCCACCAACATAGCTACACCACTCATATTTTCAGTAGAAAAATTGGAGTACATAAATATTTAGTTTATAATAAACAAATAATTATTACCCCTACAAGGTAATATTCTCCTACAAAGGAATCTCATAAACAATAGCAACTCAAAGAATCTCCTACAAATATGTCATACTCCAACTAAAATGAGCTAAAATGAGCATGTGAGCACTTCAATTCCACATTGAATCACATAACAAGACTTCTCTCAACATAAAATAATGAGAAAAGTGAACCTTAGCTAAACTGTGCAAGTTATAGCTAATGTAGTAGACTTATGAAGCTGAGAATACCCCTACAAGGTCATATCGACACCCAAACACTTTCCAGAACTGCTTCCAAATCTTGATTGTTCCATACACCTTTTGTCTCAAATGTGCAAAATGACTACTTATATGTGCTCAAATCAGAAATTAGAGGTTACCAATGGACTCATAATATCCAAAAACCCATAATTGAACTCTTTTTGAGCTCAATTTGACCAAAAATTCCAAAAGATATGGCTCCAAAGCTCCATATGAATTTAACTATTAATTGTCCTAGAAATTCAACCATCTGTCTAACGGTTCTACAATTCCACCCTAAATTCCGCTAACCGAGTGACAAATTCACTCTCCACTAGTGCATTCTATAGGATCATTAAATTCACCAATAACCCTTCAAGGTGGAAATCTCGGCCACATAGGCCATGAGGGCATGGGCAAGGGCCAACGGCTTGCCCCCACCCACTTATCCCTTTAAGGATCGGGGTTATAGTCATTTGGTGCCCCATGGGGCTAAGGGGTAGACCAACGACCCACCCGAACCATTAGAACCCCCATTCTTACCACGCACTTGGTCACATGAAAGGTGATATGACTTGGGTTGGGGCCTAACCTTTGCACCCTATGTTAATACCTATGCCAAGCTTATGTGCAACACAATATGAGCTAGACTTGGAGCTACCTCTGATCCCCCTCTTCGTTGGCACGTGGTTTTGTGGGTGACATATGACCCTGGGGCTGGCCCCCACTTTGTAGCACCTACCTCTGAGAGACCTTTTCCTTTTGCTTTTGGTTTTATGAGAGTGGTGATGACCATGGGATAGGGCGAAGCCTCAAGCCCCTTGGTCACTACTCCCATGGTCTCATGGGGTGCAGCACCCAAGGGCAACGGGCTTAGCCTTGGCCCCTTCCTCCATTGGGCACGACATTAATCCTTTTATATGGGTTTTACCCATATGTTAATAAGAACCACCATGTAGTGTATTCATGGAGCACTCCATTGTTGGAATAGAGGTCATGGGTTGGAATCCTGATCAGGCCTCTGGCTGACCCATACAAAAATTTTACATGAACCCAGTGTGGCACATGGAAACCCATGATTGGGCCAGGTGGCACGCAATCATTGGTCCAAATAAAGTATGCCACAACCAATCAAATGCGATCATACCAGCGAACCAGATGATGTCACTTGTATAGTTCTAGTTGGCTTGTACCTGTACGATCATGCTGCTGACTCAGTAGTACAGTCAACCCAGTCAGCTGCCCAATCAATAAATTTGCTCAAATTTTACTTGTTTGGGAAAACGATCAGAACACAATATCTAGAGCATGTGGTGTTGGATTGAGGTCAAATAAACATAGTGGGATTCAGAACAATGAGCACTTTGTTTTGGTGTTGGTTTTAAGACTTTCTAGGCACTTTCATTTTTGAGCTAAAAATTGATCACCTGATTAGTAGTAGAAGATTTAAACTATTTGCAATTACTTTTGAGATCATCTTATAGATGACATTACAAATAGGGATGGGCCTAAATTCAGCGAGGTTTTTAGCTTGATATTTTTTTTGGAATGAGAGCTATGAGGGTAACATCTACGGCCACAAGGAAGGTTTATAATGTAACACCTTCATCCCACATCTACCAAAGTAACCGGCCAACTAGGTTAAATATACGATGAGAGGCCACTATAATTGGATTCAACCTCCTAAGTGACCTTAAGGAAGTTGAATCCATGTAAACAAAAAACATAAACCTTCGACATCAATAACAAAACTGCCAGGAGGCATCTAAACCACTCAAGTAGCGAGCCCCTAAGACCAACTAAATTTTTAGACCATTAAACCCCCAAACTCTCCCTTGATATGGAAAAGTGTGCATCTAGGAGGCTCTAGACTCTCCCATAGCATGGGTATGCATGCGTTTGGGGAGTTTTCTACTTATACCTATGTGTGCGACTTTGGGATTTGTGCCACATTTTCAGGCCCAGAGCCCATGTCACTACCCAAAACTCAATGACAGGTTTAGAAACGAATTTACACAATAGAATAATGATATATTTGAAAAAAAGAGAAGCAAAAACTATACTGGGTCCCTACTAGCCGTGATAGGAATTTCGTCAAACATGTCAGAAATATGTGATCTACAGGTTTAAACAACATACCTAAGCATAGGGGCTCATACTTATTTGAGAATCGCTAAGAAGTATTGCTCCCTTATATCATTAGCTACATTATCATCTATTAGGTGATAAATACTTGTTTCATTCATTTACAAATCAAACATCAGGAGAGACATACATCATCACTGCCATAATACATTCTCATAACCAGCATAATATCAAGGATACATTAGTCATAGAATCCACATATAAACTAGTACATTTACACATAAGATGTCAAGGAAAGAACCTCTTATTAATGAATGCAAAAGCCAATCCAAGACGGGACTACCACATTCCACCCAACCATAGATTGACTAAGCCAAATCTCTTTTCAGCCAATCACCTCCGTGTGATATTCGAAGCATGAATGTGGGAGTCAAACCAAATGAACCAACCAGGACATCCTGAGGCTAAACCACCTCACCCACATCAACATAAACTAGGCTTTACTACAATCCACACCAAATCACTGGGCCAACAAAATAAACATGTAATAACAGTCTTTACCATGATCTCCACCATATCACTAGGCCAAAACAAGCATGGATGCCACCACATTTCTCTACCTACACATTGAGGAATTTTCCAATCTCCTAGTCTCTCAAGATTCCACAGTCTGATCTAGGGATCACTAGGCCCTAAATTGAGACTCCGCCCTCTATTCTTTACCGTATATCCTTCCATTCACTAGCAAGGATTGCTAGGCCTAATCAAGGGTTACCACCTCTAGGCTTTACCGTATATCCCACCATTAACTAGTCGAGGATTCCTAGGCCCACCAAGGTACATAATACATGTCTTTATCGAAACCCACAATCTGGTACATGGATCATTAGGCCAATGGCTTTACCACAATCCATAGTTTGGTTCAGGGATCACTAGGCCACATGTTCTTCCTTTCAAAGATTCACCTCACTCAGCTTCGAATCCATCCAGTAATCTATCTCAACCAAAACATGAGAATCCCATCACACCATGTCTATCTGGAAATAGCAAGGCTAGGCTGAAAACGTTATCACACCTAGAAAAACCCATGCCATAATAGAAAACAACCACATGCAATATCATGAATGGAAAATCTAGCAAGGAAAAAACATATGCAAATTGATACCTTCAAAGAATCTTGTTGTAGTTGCTTGATCCTCCTCTTCCTTGCTTGCTCCTTCCTTCCTCTTGCCTCTTTTCCTTTCTTGATCCAATGCCAAAGTGCTCCAAGAAAACTTTGTGTCCAAGAGTGAGTGAGAGAGAGAGAGAGGGAATAATGAGAGATCTCCAAAACTAAACTGACAAAAGGTACCAACTAATCCTCATAAGCCTTTTTATTAATTAGGCCTCTTTTTCTCCAAATTCCATTATTTTACTTCATTTTCCTCCTCACATGCAACCTCTTACCTTTCACCTTCCTTTTCTCCTAATTTCCATTATTTTCATAAATAATGTGCCAAAACTGTCATTTTTCCTTTCCAAATCCTTTTTCATTTCCTTTGCCAATTTCCTTAGCCATAATAAACCAAATGAACACCCACACTACGATGTATTTCCCAACATTAAACTTGGAATAAGCGTCCCATCGACCGTCGTTATTATTTTTTCCTTTATTAACTTTTATTACATGGAATTTTTATCAGGGTTGTTATAGAACCCTTCCCCTTAGGGAACACCATCCTTGATGTTCAACCACACCTATACCTCAACAAAACTGTTGAAAATGAAACATACTGCCCATGGAGCTTTATAACATAGCTCGATAAAGTATTGACAATGATCACCCTGCTGAAAAGAAAACCAACATGACAACATAACAACATGAAAGCTATAATGACATGACACCCATACCACTTATTGGAGCTTTATAACATATCTCATGGCAATATTTACATCCATATACATACATATATATATATATATCAAAACATTAGCCAAACATATGCCAAAACACATATGAAAAATCATACCAAAACTTATTTGCCTCAACTAACAAATAATGAAGGATACATAGCCTGCATTTGATCCGCCATCTCCCATGTAGATTCATTGGGCCCAAAGTGCTTCCACTATAGTTTAACTTGATTGATTGCTTGGTTCTAGAGCATGATATCCACTGAGGCTTTAGGTGGAATTCTCCATCTAGATCCACCTACAATAAAAACTAATCAATAACATGATCAACATGTTTAACATACTTCTTAAGCAATGACACATGGAAAACATCATGGAATTTTACTATCGGAGGCAGTGCAAGTCGATATGCTACTGGCCCAATCCTCTCAATAATCCTAAAATTTCCACAAAGTTGTGGTTCCAGCTTGGCACATAATCAAATCTGCAATGATCCAGGTGGATGTTGGTGGCCACCCACCTATCCCACTTGGACCCCCACAACTATCTCTTTCAATTTTTCATTTTCCGTAATTGTAGCACAATTTACTATTTTTAGCAGTTTTTTGGGTCTTGGACTTCTAGAGCCATTTTGAGGCCCTAAACAAAGTTTTTTGGGAAATATCAGAGAAACATGGTCCATGGCCGAATTTTTATTTTACCAAAGTTATAGTGCTCAGATAGATCTTTCTAACGAGCTATTGTATGTGTCAAACGAAGATCGGGTGCCAAAGTTACGACCCCAGGAAGTTGATGTACCAACTTGCCCAAAACGGGGCCCACAATTTGGTGTTTCATCTTCTAGGGTTAGGTGTTTCATTGTTAAGGTTTTTCCATTATTTCTCAACAATAAATAGGCCTTCAAGCCTCATTGTAACAGAGTTCAGAGGCATGTAGCCACCACATCTCTTCTCGGAGATAAGCTACCATCGCCCTAGCTGGTTTATTTCCATTTCTGTTTGTAAGCATATTTCAGTATGTCACATTAACGAAATGTAGTATTATTGCCACTACATATCTGTTTTTATGGTTATCTCTATAATTTGTTTCATTACTGTTTAAATCCAGATCAGTGGTATCAGAGCAGTATGCTTTTTCTCTATTTTTCTTTGCATGTCCCCAATGAGGTCGGAATATAAGGAGTTAGGGCTTGAAATGGTCAAACCTTTGCAAGAACAACCTCACAAATCTCAACGGCCTCCCATGGCGGATGAAAAGAAAGGCAAGGGGGCATGATATCATATCAAAATATTGCTCGAAGAAGCCCTCGAGTGACAAAGGAATGGGATGATGGATAGTTTTGCCCAGATCCTTCAGTGGCTACCCAGAGGCAATGCATCAGCTTCCAACAGCTACTCTGGAAACGCCATACCCTTTAAGGTACAACTTAATTTTGAAATCCCCATCTTCAAGGGTCAAATAGATGTAGATTCCATAGATAAATGGTTAAATCTACTAGATGGGTATTTTTTTGTTCATGATATTTCCAGTCAAGAAAAGATTATTTTCGCTCTTCTCAAAGCAGCCCCCCACGTCAAGGACTGGTGGGAAACCTATTGCGCGAAGAAAGATGAAAGTATGGGCTCACTATTTTCAACCACACCCACTTGGGATTCATTTCAAGATGCCATCAAGGAGCAGCACTACCCCGTCAAAAGTTACGAGGACAAATACATAAAGTGGACCATGTTGTGGCAGGGAAGGGAAGAAGATGTGCCGGAGTTCACAAACATTTTTCATACCCTTCACACACAGTTGGGTATCAAGGATTTTGAGTTGCATTTGGTACTCAAATACCGTGGCTACCTACACAGGTACATCCAGGAAGAGATGGAGTTCCTGAACATCTCCTCGCTCGGCACAACGTACCGATACGCCGTCAAAATTGAGCAGAAGTTAAAACAGAAGAAGTGAGACTTTGGATCTACAAATTTGAAGACTAAAGGACAAAGCCATGGCGAGGTGACCCAAGACAACCCGTCGAAGCTGTAAGAAAAGAACAACACCATGATGTCGAAGAAGGACACAGGAAAGTGGTGTGAGTTCCATAAGAGCCCCACTCACAGCACAAGTGAGTGTCGGACCAAGCAGTCGCTAGTGGCCGAGTTTAAGGCTTCAGAATCAGATGCATGTTCTGACCCTGAGTCAGAACCCGACAAGGAGAATGGCAAAGGGAAGCAGATCATTGATGCAGAGCCCAGCGCCACTTTTGCCATCACCAAGATCCAGAAGAATGAGACCAAAGATCCAGAGGAGGGGGAGCATCTTTTCCACTCACAGATGTGGGTGAAGGGTTCACCACTACAATTTATTATTGATAGTGGGAGCCAAAAGAACCTCATTTCAGCAGAGATCGTGAAGTGGTTGGGCCTACTGACTGCACCAAACCTGTAGCCGTACAGTATTGGGTGGCTTCACCAAGGACGAGATCTCCGAGTTCTCCAACAGTGTCGCCTTGCTTATAGCATCAAACCCTTTGCAGATGAGGTATTGTGTGATGTTACACCTCTGGACGTTTGTGAGGTACTATTAGACCTGCCATACTTGTGGAGACGACATGCTGTGTATGAGTCAAGGCCTCATGCTATCATTATTTATTTGTGTAATTCATTATACAGGATACCGGAGGTAGCTCCACCTACTGCCACCTCTTTGATCATTGCTAAGAAAGGCAAAAAGCTCATCTCCAAGACTAGGAAATTCATTTTGTGTCTGGTTCACTCCCAAAGTAAGGGGAAGATCGTCATCACATCCATGACCCCTGCGGAGGGTTCCTCCACGTAGAAATAATAGCAAAGGGACATGGTCATGACGGAACACAGGAACAACTTATCCTCACCCACAGGGGTACTACACAAGCTTCAGGTGGGCAACAAAGTCTATTTGCATCTGCTGATAGAACGCCTTACAAGAGTCCATCAGAAGCTCCGACCACACCGACATGGTCCTTACACCATTACCAAGGCTGTCAGAAATAATGCTTTGGAGCACATCATTCCTCCATTCCTTCACCTGCACCAAGTGTTTAATGTGTACCACCCTCGACCATGCTTCCCACCATTACTAGACACATCCGAGATTGCAGAATAGCTCACCAGGGACCAAGTTTAGCAGATGGAGGAACCCAATGCAATGACGACCATTGCTTCCTAATGGGGGAGGAATGATCCAGGTGGATGTTGGTGGCCACCCACCTATACCCCTTGAACCCCCACAACTGTCTCTTTCAGTTTTTTAGTTTCTGTAATTTTAGCATAATTTACTATTTTTAGTAGTTTTTTGGGTCCTAAACTTCCAGAGCCATTTTAAGGCCCTAAATGATGTTTTTTGGGAAATCTAGGAGCAACATGGGTCCATGGACTGATGTTGCTCTTCCCAAAGTTGTAGTGCTCAGATAGATGTTTCTAACAAGCTATTGTACGTGTCAAACGAAAATCAGGTGCCAAAGTTACGACCTCGAGAAGTTGATGTACCAACTTACCCAAAACGAGGCCCACAATTTGGTGTTTCATCTTCTAGGGTTAGGGTTTTCGATGTTAAGGGTTTTCCATTGTTTCTGAACAATAAATAGGCCTTCGAGCCTCATTGTAACACAATTCAGAGGCATGTTGTTAGGTCTCTATAATACTAGTGATTACCCCATTACTATTGTAGTTGTATCCCTTATTAATATTGTTGTGCCCCTATTGTCCCCATATTGTTATTACTGTGCCCCATAGAATCCCTCTATTGTTATTTTTGTGGCTTTATATTATTATTGTTAGGTCGGCTAGGTTATATTGTGACTCCTTAAACTCCTATATATAGAAAGGAGGTTTTGTCATTTGAATCATCCTAGAATTGCTCATTTATGTAATGTAAAGGAGGTTTTCCCCTCAAAGAGGCTGAATTCTGAGGCGTCAATCTCTCTTTTCTATCTTTTTGTCAGCTGGTTTCATAACATTTGGTATCAGAGCTTTGGATTCTAGGGTTTTGCTGCTCCAAACAGGTCATCATGGAATTTTCACTATAACGTTTTTTCTGCGATGCTTCAAAAGCTAAAAAAAAAACCCATTTGAGAATAAATCACGCTGAATCCCTGGTCTTAATTTTAGAGCTTTTCGCACTATATTTTCGGAGATATGATCTGAGGAAGTTGGTCTTTTCACAGAGTCCTGAATTACATTCGAAACAGGTGACCTAGGTAAAATCGTCATAACTTTCACTCTGAGCATCGGATTGAAATTTTGTAAGAAGGTACAGAAAGAGGATGGACTGTAATTTCTTGTATATCTTTTTCAGATCCAAAGGTCGAAACAGTGACTTGTGGCACGCCGTACAAGTTTGCTCTACTGAGCTAGTCTATAATCAGGTCATCTTGGGAGATTGTGCATAACTCTTCCTTGGAGAATCCAACTTGGATCAGATTGGTGGCATTGGAAAGAGGACACAGAGGGCTACTACAGGTCGTAATTTTAGAACTGGATGATTCGAAATTGCAGAGATACATCAGATTCAATATCAAGCTTCTACAAAGTGAAAAAGGGTGTGTAGTTTTTTATAAATTTTCGCATAAGCCTGGTTTGGAAAATTACTTTGATTCAGTAATTGATGCCTCGAGGAAAGAAAATGAAAACACCTAGTAAGCAACCTAAAAGCTCTAGCATGACTTATGAAGAAGAGGAAGAAATGCAACATGATATATCAAAATTACGAGACCAAGTGCAACAAGTGTCGCTTGCACAAAAAGCAACAGAATCTAAGATGGATGGTTTAAGGAAAGATGTAGAAGCTAAGATGGATGGTTTAAAGAAAGGTGTAGAAGCTAAGATGGATTGTTTAAAGAAAGGCATAGAAGCTAAGTTGGATGGCATGGAAGCTGAGATGAATGGCATTGACGCTAAAATTGATGGCATGGATGATAAGATGGAAGAATTGAAGATAAATATGAATAAGTTTCTACAAGAAATGGTAACTAATGGTGAAAGGGTAGTAAAGGAAACTCATGATGAGAACAAAAGAAATGTTAATCATGATTCCATAGACTCTAATGTTGGATCGAAGACCCATCATATTCCAAAAATCGATATGAGGAAGTTTGATGGCAAGGATCCCGCAACATGGATATTACAGATGGAGCAATTTTTCGATCTCAATAATGTGCAAAAACACAAAAGGTACGTATTGCAACTTTATATTTGGAACCAAATCAGTTTGTATGGTATCAATGGCTTTGCTCTTGTAAACAAATTATCACTTGGGCAATTTTTACGGAAAAATTGACAGCACATTATGAGGATACAAAAAGAAACACTTTTTTTAGCCAATTGATAAGTCTCAAACAAAAGGGTTCAATAATGGAGCACATTGAGGAGTTCCAAAAATTGAACATAAGGGTAAAAAATATTTCAGAGGAGCATAGGATTGATGTGTTCATAGGGACTTTAAAGGATAATATCCAACATGATGTTCGCCTTTGGGAACCTGATTCATTAGAGAAGGCATTCAGGTTAGCAAGAAAAATGGAAAGCAAAATTATGGCAACCAGGAAGCATACCACTCACAACTATAAAGATGGAAGTGTTGTTTCCCCTAGTCTTCCACAACCTATAAGGTTGACACCACAACAATTGGAAGAAAAAAGAGCAAAAGGGCTTTGTTACAGTTGTGATAGCAAATACACTAAAGGTCATAAGTGTGCTGAGAAGAAATTATTCTACATAGATTGTGAAGAGGAAGAAGAAAAGGAGCAAGAAAGGTCAAAAGAAGAGGATATACTCCAGGAAAAAGCCTAGATAAAGAAGAAATGAATCCGACCATATCTTGTAATGCATTGGTAGGAATTACCACTCCTCAAACCATCAAGATAGAAGGACAAATCAAGAAGAAAAAGGTAATAGTGTTGATTGATTCAGGAAGTACCCACAATTTTATTCATTGTAAGGTAGCAAAAGAATTGAATTGCTTCTTATATCCAGCACCAGAGTGTCAAGTGATGGTTGCAAATGGAGGAACAATAAATTTCTCTGGAAAGTGCCATAATATCAAGCTATCCATGGGAGAATATGTATTGACTAGCCCAATGCTTTCCATTCCAATGGGAGGTGCTGATGTTGTACTAGGAGTCCAATGGCTACAATCCTTGGGTACAATAGCTTTTAATTTTCAAGAACTTTTCATGAAATTTTCTGTGGAAGGAAAGGAAGTTGAATTAAGGGGTATTGCAGGGAAACCGGAAAGATAATCAGCTCTAACGGTATGACAAAGCTTCTAAAAAAGAACAAAGAGGTGTAATTGCACAATTATGTTCGCTAGATGTTTCCACATTGGAATCATCTATTTCTCCAGATCTCCAAAAAGTCTTGGACAATCATTCCAAGGTATTTGAGACTCCCAAAGGTCTCCCACCTATTCGTGATCATGATCATGCTATTCATCTGATTCCAGGAAGTGTTCCTCCAAACATCAGGCCGTACAGATATCCCTATGCCCAAAAGAGTGAAATTGAACGTATGGTTGCAGAAATGCTAGAGGCTGGTATAATTCAACCGAGTCAAAGTTCTTTCTCTGCTCCAGTAGTATTGGTGCACAAGAAGGATGGATCATGGCGCATGTGTCCGAATTATAGGGAGCTCAACAAGCTCACTATTAAAGATAAGTTTCCCATTCCTGTCATTGATGAATTACTGGATGAATTGCATGGATCAATTTACTTCACCAAGTTGGATCTTCGTTCAGGATATCATCAAATCAGAATGAAGACTGAAGACATTCCAAAAATAACATTTAGAACTCATGAGGGTCATTATGAATTTTTGGTCATGCCTTTTGGCCTTACCAATGCACCTTCAACATTTCAAGGTTTGATGAATTCCATTTTCAAACCATTCCTTAGAAAATTTGTGTTAGTATTTTTTGATGATATACTAATCTACAGCAAGTCTTGGAAGGATCATGTTGAACATGTTGACAGGGTGCTACAACTATTGGAGGAGAAACAATTATATGCAAAAAGATCCAAATGTTTCTTTGGAGTACAAGAGGTGGAATATCTGGGTCATATTGTATCTCATGAAGGAGTTAAGGTAGACCCTAGCAAAATTAAAGCCATTAAGGAATGGAAAATCCCCACATCCATAAAGCATCTGCGAGGATTTCTCAGGTTGACAGGGTATTATCGCAAGTTTGTTAAGAATTATGGGAGAATAGCAGCACCTCTAACAACATTATTGAAGAAAGATGCATTTTCATGGACTCCAGAAGCAACAAAGGCCTTCGAACATCTTAAAGAGGCAATGTGCCAAGCACCGGTCTTAGCTACACCAAACTTCACAAAAACCTTTATTGTGGAATGTGATGCTTCAGGAAATGGAATTGGTGATGTTTTAATGCAAGATGAAAGACCCATTGCTTTTGAAAGTCGTCCAATCAAGGGAAAGTTTTTACACAAAGCTATTTATGAGAAGGAAATGTTGGCAATACTCCATGCACTTAAGAAATGGCGACCCTACCTAATGGGAAGACACTTCAAGGTAAAAAAGGATCATGATAGCCTTAAATACTTTTAGAACAAAGATTATCCTCTGAAGAGCAACAAAAGTGGGTCACAAAGATGTTGGGTTATGACTTTGAAATCATCTACAAAAAAGGGAAGCAAAATGTGGTGGCAGATGCACTCTCAAGAAAGGATGAGGATGTGGAAGCATTGTTGTGCGCCATTTCTATTATCCAACCAGATTGGATAAACGAAGCAAGGGAGGAATGGAAGAATGACGAAGAAGTGTGGGCACTTATTCAAAAGTTACAACAAGATTCCAGTACGTCTGATACATTTAGCTGGCAAAATGATTTTTTATGGTACAAAGATCGCTTATACCTCTGTAAGAATTCCCAGCTAAAACAAAAGATTCTTATGGAATTGCACACTTCTCCCTTAGGAGGGCACTCAGGATTTTTAAAAACTTACCACAGGGTTAAGAAGGAATTTTTTTGGGATGGCCTTAAATCAGATATTCAAAAGTTTGTGGCGGAATGTTTGGTTTGCCAACAAAATAAAGTTGAAACAATTAAGACATCGGGTCTATTACAACCTTTATCCATTCCAAGCCAACGTTGGGAGGAGGTTTCAATGGATTTTATCACAGGTTTACCCAAGTCTGAGGGAAAGAGTGTCATCATGGTGGTAGTTGACAGACTTACCAAGTATGCACACTTTTGTGCATTATCACATCCATTTAAAGCCAGTACAGTTTCTACTGCATTTATGGAAACAATTCAAAAGCTACATGGAAACCCAAAGATTATTGTAAGTGACAGAGATCCCATTTTCACTGGAAATTTTTGGACATAATTATTTTCTTGTCTTGGTACTCAGTTAGCTCATAGCTCATCTTATCATCCTCAATCTGATGGGAAAACTGAGATAGTAAACAAATGTTTGGAAGGATATCTTCGTTGCTTTGTATTGATAAACAGACACAATGGGTCAAATGGTTGCCTCTGGCTGAATGGTGGTATAACACTTCCTTCCATAAACAACAAAAATGACCCCATTTATGGCACTTTATGGATATCAGCCACCATCCATCACATCATATTTAAGAGAAAATTCTAAGGTTCAAGCAGTGGAACATCACATCGAACATCAACAACAAGTCCTCCAACTCTTAAAGGATAACCTCGTGTTGGCACAGAATAGAATGAAACAACAGGCAGATCAACATCGCAGTGAAAGAAGTTTTGATGTAGGTGATTGGGTATTCCTACGGCTACAACCATATAAGCAAATGCCCCTCAAGCAAGCTAAGAAGGATAATAAATTATCACCAAAGTATTATGGTCCATACAAGGTGTTGCAAAAGATTGGTACTATGGCATACAAATTGGAGCTTCCTGCAGCTTCTCGATTGCACCCAGTTTTCCATGTTTCATGTTTAAAGAAGGTTATAGGCGACAATCTCCCAGTTCAAAAAATATTGCCAGAACTTGACGAGGAAGGAAAAATTATATTGGAACCAAAAGCAGTCACAGAAACAAGAACTCAACAGTTATGAAATCGATCAATTTCGAAGTATCTTATCAAGTGGAAGAACTTATCCGCTGAAGATTCCACATGGGAGGATGAGAATTTTATACAGAAGCATCCAGAAAAACTAAAGCGTTGAGGACAACACTTTTTTGAAGGAGAGGGGCATATTGGGTCCCTATAATACTAGTGATAACCCCATTAGTATTGTAGTTGTATCCCTTATTAATATTGTTGTGCCCCTATTGTCCCCATATTGCTATTATTGTGCCCCATAAAATCCATCTATTTTTATTTTTGTGGCTTTATATTATTGTTGTTAGGTCGGCTGGGTTATATTGTGACTCCTTAGACTCCTATATATAGAAAGGAGGTTTTGTCATTTGAATCATCCTAGAATTGCTCATTTATGTAATGTAAAGGAGGTTTCCCCCTCGAAGAGGCTGAATTCTAAGGCATCGATCTCTCTTTTCTATCTTTTTGTGAGCTGGTTTCATAACACATGTAGTCGCCACATCTCTTCTCAGAGATAAGTTACCATTTCCCTAGCTAGTTTATTTCCATTTTTGTTTGTAAGCATATTTCAGTATTTCACATTAAGGAAATGAAGTATTATTTCCACTGCATCTCTGTGTTTATGGTTATCTCTGTAATTTGTTGTGTTCTTGTTTAAATCTAGATCATGCAAGGAGCTCTTCTCTGGTTTGATGTGCAAGTACACCTATTCCCCAACCTGAAACTCGTTGAATAACTTATTGTGATCTGCATAGCTCTTCCACCTATCCTATGTTGCTTTGAAATTCTTCTTAATTACCTACATTTCCCACTCCATGTTTTCCAACATGTTTGGTCCAATCAACACCCTCTTAACTGGATCACTCGAACTGATTGGAGTATTACATCTTTGCCCATACAATGCCTCAAAAGAAATCATCCTCAAAAATTCCTAATACCCATTGTTGTAAGTGAATTGTACCAGTGGAAGACACTCTTCCCACTTTCACTATTCTTGAATCATGTATATCCTCAACATGTCCTCCAATATCCTTTTGACCCTCTATGTGTATCCATATGTATGCAGATGATAAGCTATGCCGAAGGCCAACTCTATTCCTAAACCTGCAAATACATCCTTCCAAAACTTGGAAGTGAAATTTGCATCCCTATCTGACACAATCTTCTTCGGAACCCCATCCAATATGACCACGTCGTTGATGAAGACCTGTGCTACATCACTCCCTGAGAATGTAGACTTCACTAGAATGAAGTGCAATTATGGAATCATGTTGTCTCACTGTCCTCATAAAACTTGTGATAAATTCCATGGAAATGACCTGCCATTTCCACTCTAGAATCAAAATCCATTGTAGCAGTCCACCTGGATGCTTACACTATTCCTTTAACTGATGACAACCCAAACATCTACCCACAAACTTTGCTATCTCTTCAAATTTGGCCAATAATAAAATTTCTTCACAGCAGTCAATGTCTTTTGATAGCCTCGGTGACTTGAATATGGTTTTGCACGAATCTCCTTCAAGATCACCTTCTTAAGCTCACTGCTGTATGGCACATATATCCTGTCCTAAAATCTAACCAATCCATCTACTGTGAGACAATAGTCCACATCATGTGCACCTACATTTGTACATGTACCTGTATCATTACCTATACATGTACCTATACTACTACTTGTACCTATAATTGTACCACTACCTATACCTATACCTGTACTCTACTGCAACCTATCCACAATATCCATATACCTATCATCCTCCTGACCTACCTGCAAGTCCTATCTCATAGATCTATCCTATAGGAACTCATAGCTTCTATATGATTTACATGTATCCGTCTGCTAAGAGCATATGCAACCATGTTCTCCTTTCCATTGATGTATCTGATCTCAAAATCAAACTCACTAATCATGGCCAACCATATAGCTTTCCTAGCATTCAGATTCAGATGGTCAAATAGATACCTCAATCCACTATGATCACTCATCAATACAAACCTCCTGCCAAGAAGATATTGCCTCCACATCTTCAATGCATGTATGATTGTTGCTAGCTCAATATCATGCATTGGGTATTTCTGCTCGTGCTCATTCAATTTTCATGAATCATAGCACACTATGTGTCCTTCTTGCATAAGGACTCCACCAATTCCTCTCTTGTAAGCATTTGTACATACTACAAATTATTTGTCTGGATCTACAATATTTAACACTGGAGCATGTGTCAACAACTGCTTAAGATACTCAAAATTGGCCTCACACTCCTCTGTCGATTCAAACTTCTTACCCTTCCTCTGCAATGATGTAATAGGATAAGAAATCTCTGAGAAATTCCTAATTAACCTCCTGTAATAACCTGCAAATCCCATGAAGGATCTCACGTCGTCTACATTCATAGGAGCTCTCCACTACATGATAACTCTTATCTTCTCTAGACCCATTGTTATGCCCTCCTTGAAGACAACATGTCCCAAGTAATGTACCTCAATAGGAAAGAAACTGCACTTGCTGAGCTTAGCATACAATTAATTCTCTCTCAACAATCTCAACATTGTTGCTAAATGCTCGACATGCTCTTCCTCATTTTTATAATATACCAATATTTCATCAATGAGTTCACAATAACAAACTTGTCCAAATAGGGATGCAACACACTATTCATCAAACACATAAAGGTAGTTGGAGCATTAGTCAAACCAAATGGAACTACAACAAACTCATAATTCACATACTTGGTCCAGAACATTGCCTTGTAAGTGTCCTCTTCTTTAATGCGTATTTGATGATATCCAGAGCTTATATGGATCTTCAAGAACACTGTTTCTCCCTTCATCTGATCAAACAAGTCATCAGTCCCCGACAATGGATATTTGTTCCTGATGGTCACTTTGTTTAATTGCTTGCAATCAATGCACAATATAAGAGTATCATCCTTCTTCATTACAGACAATACGGTGTGCCCCAAGTTGATACACTTAGCCTAATGTATCCCTTTTCCAACATTTCCTTCAACTACAACTTCAACTCTACCAACTCTAGAGTTCTAATCCTGTAAGGTTCCTTTGATGTTTGAGTTTCCCTTGGCACCAACTCAATAGAAAAGTTTACTTCTTTGTGAGGTGGCAACTCTGAAATCTTTGCGTGAAACACATCCTAAAACTGTTGCAGAACTGGGTACCCACTCAAAATATCTGCATCCTCGACTCCCTTACCTTTTTCAGTAGAGATATGTACTACAAATAACACACACCCTTTTCTGTGACTACGCTTGGCCTACATAGTTGTCACCATCCTAACTGATGTGGCTTTCTTCTTTCCCTATAAGCCTCTTGGTTCCCCATTTTCATCCAAGCACTCAATGGCTTTGTCATAACAATACACCTTGGTCCTATGAAGGTATAGCTAGTCCATACCCAATAGCATACTATATGATCCCAACGATAATACATTCAAGTGTGATGTTGTAGACATGTCATTCAACTCAAATACACAAGCTCTTACCAAATGATGAACTCTTTCCTTTATACCTGTAGCCAACTGCACTAACCAATACTCTTCATGAACTTATTTATTCAAACCGCACTTATCCACCAAGTCATGACTAACATCACTATAATTAGATCTAGGGTCAATCAAAATATAAACAACTTGGTCACAAAGCTTACCATCCATCTCAATGATAGATTCTTGATGGTCTGCTTGTCTGTTATGCATGCTGCATAGATACGAGGAACACTCTGACCAACATACTTAATAGTCTTTGTCTCCTAGGCACTTATATCTGGGGCCTACTACACTCATTCTATGGAAAATCTCTCTTAAGGTGTTCCTTACCGCAGGTCTAACACTCCAATCGTCCAATATCGTCACCTCTATGTTGCTATTGTGACCCATATCCCTATCTAACTGCATTGAACTTCATTTGTAGTGCCACATTTTCTTTCTCTTCTACATTCTAAGGCCTTTCTCTTTTCGGTTTCCATTTACCCTTACCTCTATCCTTATCCTTCCCTTTCCATCCTTGCTAGGATTCATTCTTACGCTTTGACTATTCATAACAATGTTTCAATTTTCCAATAACTTCCTCAAGTGACTAAGGCTCATCATACTCAATCTAATCTCTAAATGCTAATGGAAAACCATTGACAAATCACATAAATTTATCCCTCTCATCTTTAAGATACAGTACATACATCCATAGCTCCAAGAACTTAGTCATGTACTCATCATATGTCATTGATCCCATCTTTAGCTCATAGAATTATTTGGCCTTACTGTCATAGTACATTTCTAGCAAGTACTTCTTCCTAAAAATAATCTTGAACTCATGCCAACTCAAGTCCTCTATCTTGATGTCTCTGACCCGCTTCACATCTTCCCACCAAATATTTGTTTTACCTTTTAGGTTCAAGATAACAATTTTGGCCTTCATGTTTTTTGTGTACTCATGCAACTCAAAGAATATGTATCCAAGCCTTTGTATCTTCTAGTTTCTTCAAGTCTCCATTGAAAGTAGGTGGCTTTGTTTTCTTAAATTCATCTGGAAATTATCCCCTATCACTCCTCCTGTGAGGGTGATAATGATGACAATCATGATGCCTGTGAGAACCAGAACTAGAATAATACATGTATCCAACACCTCTCCTATCCGTAGTATCCAAAAATCTTCTATCTCTAACTGTGTCATCTCTATCTAACCTATGACCATCATGAGACCTACTGCCATATTCCCCATTAGTTCTTTCCTCCTACCCATGGCTGATTCGAAGTGGCCCATGTCGCTACAATTCTGACAAACTCTAAAGGAGTATTTCATTAACCTTTGCATGTTTCTCTTTTTCCTACATGATTTTGTCATTGTATGCCTTACAACTCCTTATTTCTTCCTTCAAGCTTCTCAATGTGTCTACTAAGTCAAAAGAGTTCCCAACACCACGTTGATCATCTGATTCATAGGGAGGATATTTTTAGTTTACCGCCTCCCTAGTCATTTTTATCTCTTTCCTGCAAGGCATACTATGTAAACTAAACCAAATCACAATAAACCAACATGCCTTAGCAAAATTCAAGGGAGGATATCTCATCTGCAAGATCAACCAATCAACGTAGCACATGTATAACATAATCATGACAACAAATATACATATAATAAATAAGCATATAACGATGTAACCATCATTCTACCTAGAGTTCAATCATCAATGCATGACCATATCAACTACACATAACATGACCTCATGCATGACAACAAAAACCATACTAATGTATATTGACAATACACAAGTATAAACAACATGTAACCAATCATACACTAATGATGACAAGCTTCACAACAACAACATCCTCTTTCACATGGAGACATCACTACAACCATGGTTGATCCCATGCTATGAAACAAGCATATAGACCACAGGGATGATTAAAACATGTGAAACCAACATGAATCCATGAACAACACACACCACCCATCCAGTCGAAGGGGTGAAGCATGCTCTGATACTATTATATAACACCCTCATCCCACATCTACCCAAGTAATTGACCAACTAGGGTAAATATGTGACAAGAGGCCACTATAATGGGATTCAACCTCCTAGGTGCCTTTAAGGAAGTGGAATCGAAGGAAACACACCACATAGACCTTCCACATCATCAACAAAACTCCGAAGATCCATCCCAACCACTCAGTAGCTAACCCCTAAGACCAACTAAAGTTTTAGAAAATTAAACCCCTAGACACTATATTTATATGGACGAGGGTGCATCTAGGAGGCTCCAGACTCTCCCACATCATGGGTATGTATACATCTAGGGACTTTTCTCCTCAGACCTATGACTTCGACTCTGGAATTTGTGCCACGTTTTTAGGCCCAGAGCCTAGGCCACTGCCCAGAACTTAGTGATAGGTTCATAAATGAATTTACACAACAGAAAAATGATACATTGGAAAAAGCATTAACAAAGACTATATTGGACCCCTACTATCCATGATAGCCATTTCATTAAACATGTCAAAAATTTGTTATCTATAGGTTTAAGCAACATATCTGAGCATAGGGGTCTCATACTTATTTGAGAATTGCTAAGAAACATTGTTCCCTTATATCATTAGTTGCATTATCATATATTAGGTCATAGATACATTGTCCATTCATTTACAAATCAAAACATGAGGAGATCCATACATCATCATTGTCACAATACAAGCATATAACTAGCATAATAACAACATAAATATCAAGGATACATCAGCCAAAAAATCCACATATAAACAAGTACATTTACACATAAGATGTCAAGGAAATAACCTCTTATTAATGAATGCAAAAGCCAACCTGGGATGGGACTACCACATTCAACTCGACCATAGATTGGTTGAGCCAAATCTCTCTTCATCTAATCACCCTCGTTCGATATTCCAAGCGTGAATGTGGGAATATAACCAAGAGAACTAACCAGGGCATCCTGAGGCTAAACCACCTCACCCTCATCAATAAAAACTAGGATTTATTGCAATCCACATAGGATCACTAGAAAAACACAATAAACATGTAATAATAGGTGATCTAAGAGGATCTAGAAATATAAGTAGTCTTGAAAATAGATCTCAAAATTAAATTCTTTGATGGAAGTGAACGTACGACCTAATTGTAGTGCTCATTTCCCTGATTCCAATGGTGTCAACAACATTCAAATATGAGTTTGTATGCTCAAGTTATGGCCGGTCAAAGTTTTGGTCAAAATTGGATAAGTGACAGTCTTAATGAGGAAACAAATTGGAAGAATCCCAACATACAAAATATGGGGGTTGGAACATGTGAATTTTTCACCTACTTAATTTTCCTAATATCCCTTATTTTCTGGCAGGAATTTTTCTTATAGTTGGTTCTATATCAAAAAATAAAAAATATATATAAAGGGCAGTTGGTCAGTGATCAAACCCGGCCAACTAAACACCAATAAATTGATATGTATTATATATTAAAAATAGGGTGGGTGGGCCACCCTCGGCAGACCCGCTCGACCTTCGGAACCAAAAACATACAACCGACCACCATATTTGTATACGTATTAACCGTCGGTGGAACCATTACACATAACTGTTAACCATATCATAATAAATAGCAGGTGACTGCCCCAACTTTAACTGTCCGTGCTAAGTACAAACCATTTCCACTTTGCTAAAAAAACTATATGCTAAGTTGGTCGGGTGGGGGTTGGAACCTCTGACCTCCCCAACTGACTTAAGAAAATTTTCCAATCCGCCAATGGTCTGGTGTTGAAATATCCATCGTTTGAATATTATTTAAACTCTCATAATTCATTCAACCATACCAGCAGAGGTGGTCTAGCAGAGGAGTGGTGGAACCCTAAGCATCCCTGGGGTGTGGAACCTTGAGTGAGGGTATAAATCAAATGTTGAAAATATTCCCTTAGAGGGCCAGAGGTGACATTGTCAAAATTGGATAATTTTATAGCCAATTTTTCACATTTTGGCACCAGGAATCCATCCATGTAGTCTATTTCTCCAGCCGATCTCTCCATTTTTAGGCCATAATCCAGATTGGAGGTATAAAGGTCATTTTCGTAAAGTTTCTTGTAATTGATTTCTTTGATGCCACTTAATAATATAAGGCCCCTCCCCACTTTTGAGCAAGGCCTGGAGATGCAACCCACATTGGGTGAACTCTGTAATCATATCATTGTGTCTTTGATCTCATGTTTGCTTATGTTTTCCTCTTCTTTTCATGTGGTTTAAGTTACTTGGTTAATATTATCTTTTATATGTAATTTTGAATGCATCCTTAAAGTTAAAAGATCTCGATCAAGTTTGATATCAGTGCAGGTCTTCTTGATGTGAGTTGCATGAGTGAATTTTAACCAAGAACAAGCTCCAAAGAGGTGAAGGAAAATATAATTCCTATGATCCTGAAGCGGGGTGTGCACCATGAAGACAGAACATGGTAGATGAGGAAGCTTGAACCGAGGAAGAGCGAAATTATTGCAAGGCTTTATTCACCATGATAGAGAAGGTTGACAATATATTTGCAGTGTATGAGAAGACAATCAAACATGAGAAGAAAAAGCCAGATGATCATGCATCGGTAAATTATGGAGGCGGTGGAGAAGAACCTCCTCCCTCTCCATCTTGTAGTGACAATTATTCTTCATCTTCTTCTCATCACTTTAGCAAGAATCATAGGAATACATATAATAAGCCATATTTTAGGCTAGATGTAAAGTTTTATTTTCCCACATATAATGGAGAATGTAATGCAAAGAAAATTAACAATTAGATTAGATAGGTTGAGGTTTATTATCAGATTCAGCAAATTGAGGAAGATGGGGCAAAGATCCAATTATCATCTCTTCAACTTAGTGGCACTGCTCTCGTCTGGTGGGAGAGAAAGTTGCAAAAAGCAAGCAAAAACATGGGAAATCTCCTTTCTTCTTGGTCCAATTTTGTTTCTACATTAAAATATCAATTTTATCCTTTGGGTTATCGACCAAAAGCTTTAATGTAATGGAATTATTTAAGGCAAGGAAAGGGTGTATGCTCATGTTTGTGAGAGAAAAATATGTTGAGACATCTGAAGTTTTCCAAGGTTGTGAGCCCACTCATAAAAATAAATTGTGTGAAATTGCTTCTAACTATGATGGGCTCTTTCAGGAACAATGTGGGTTGCTTCCAAAGCATGAGATCCAACAAGAGATTCACTTGCAGCGGGATGATATTTCACCAAACATTGGTATGTACAGGTTTTCATCTATCGAGGTGGAGAAGATAAAGAAGTAGGTACATGAATTGCTGAACCAAGGGGTCATAAGACCAACTTCTTCTACATGTGTCTCACTGATCGTGTTGGTGCTGAGAAAGGATGGCACATGGAGGATGTGCGTGGTTTACTGAGCACTAAAGAGAATAATGGTGAATAATAAATACCCTTTCCCTCACATTGATGATTTGTTAGATCAATGGAAAAATGCTATCTATTTCACAAAACTAGAATTGCACAATGGTTATCATCAGGCCGGGATTGCAGAACAAGATGTATGGAAGATTTCATTCAAGACGAAACAGGGGTTGTTTGAATGGTTGGCATTGCCATTTTAACTATGCAATGCTTTGAACACATTCATGAGGGTGATGAATGATATTTGTAGGCTTCTTCTTGATGATTTTGTACTTGTGTACCTTGATGACATTCTTGTTTAAAGTAGGACATGGGATGAACATGTGTTTCATGTTAAGAAAGTGCTTGATGTTTTGCAAAAAGAAAAAATGTATGTCAAAATGTCTAAATGCAAGTTTGGGAAGAACTATTTGATTTACTTAGGTCACATTGTTGGAGGTGGACAATTGAAGATAGATCGTTCTAAAATTGATGTGATTGTAAAGTGGCCTAAACCCACCAACATTACAGAGGTTCATAGATTTTTGGGTGAAATACAATACTAGAGAAGGTTCATTTCCAACTTCTCCATCATCGCATCCCCCTTACATGCATTGACGAGTGTGAAGAAAACCTTTCAGTGGGGAGGTAAGCAATAGAGAGCCTTTGATGCACTGAAAGAGAAGATCAAGAATGCACTAGTTTTGTCCTTACCAAACCTTCAACAGCCTTTCAAGATCAAGACAGATGTCAGTGGATACGCCATGGGAGTAGTTTTGATGTAACAGAGTAACCTGTATGTTACCATTCAGAGACATTCTTTCAAGTTGTCGTGAACTATCCCAAATACGATAAGGGTTTGTATGCCTTGTTCCAAAGAGTGAAGAAGTGGAAACACTATTTCATTGGAAATGGGACCATCATTCACACAAATCACCAACCCTTGGAATACCTTTAGTCATAGAATAAGCTTCAACAGCAACGTAATTTCATATGGATGTGATTCCATCAATAGTTTCACTTGATAATAAAATAAAAGAAGGGCACCAGCAATAAAGTGTCTGATATGCTTTCTCGCCCTCCTATTTCTGCATCTATATTTTTTCAAAATGCCTCTTTATATTTTGAAAGTTATGTTGAACAGTATGTTGTTGATGATGATTTTAAGAAATTTATGCAAATTTGACTCATGGATCACAATTGGATAATTACCATTTGCAGGGAAAGTTGTTTTATCACCTCAGCAAACTTTGTATCCCCACCACTGAATGAATACATGTAATCAGAGAGGCACATACCTCCGTTGTGTCAGGTAATTTTGGTGTAGGGAAAACTTTGTGTCATTTTCAGAGGTTTTCTTATTCGCCTCACATGAAAAATGTTGTGACTTAATATGTAAAGGGATTTGTGTTATGTTCAATTAGAAATCCCACTAATAGAAAATTGGGGCTCTACACATCACTCCTTGTTCTGAGTCATCCATGGGAAAGTGTGTCAATGGATTTTGTAGGCATTTTTCCTTTGTCTAGGAGAGGTCATGACTATTTGTATGTCAGTTTGGATCAATTTAGAAAAATGTGTGTATTAATGCCTTGTAAAAATAAGGTCACTATAGAGTAGATTTCTCATCTCTTCTTCCAATTTGTATTGGTCCACTTTGGGCTACCCACATCCATTGTGTCTAATCAAGACTCTCGCTTTCTTGGAGAGTTTTGGATGAGTTTGTAAAGAATGGTGGACACCAAGTTGAAGAGGAGAACAACATTTCATCCGCAGACCAATAGACAAACAGAGGTTGTCAACCGCATAGTGATACACTTACTTCAAGTCTATTGTGGCAAGAATCCCAACTTGTGGGACACACAAATTCCTTATGTACAACATCCATACAACCAAGCAATGCATTCATCCACGCAGATTTCACAGTTTGAGACATGCTTTAGTTATTTACCAAAGGATACCTTAGATATGGTCTTTGGGAGAGATGAAGATTCCAATGGGAAATATGAAAGGGAAAAAGTGTGGAATTTCATTTAGTAGATTTAGTTGATTCACCAGGCAATGCAGGAGCAGCTGGAGAAGGGTCAAGCTCAATACAAAGCCCGACATGATAAGCACCAAGTCAATCACTAGTTTTAGGTTAGAGACAAAGTGTCGCTCCACATCAGCAAAGAAAGAATGGAAGGGGAAGGACAGAAGTTGCGACCAATCCAATATGTCCCATTCACTATATTGGAGAAGATCAGAGACAATTTGTTCCATCTCGATTTGCCAACATACATGCAGATGTACTTAGTGGTGAACGTTGAAAACTTGAAGCTTTATGAGCCTCTGTTGATCATGGAGACTGAAGAGGATGGAAAAGTTTCTACAGTGGAAGATTTTTCACCTCAATACTTGGGAAAGCTACCAGAGGACATCATTCTTTATAGGAATACCATGAATTCATGATGGGGAGTTGTGGAGTACCTTCATGTTGGCTTCAAAGGAATGCACCCAAGTAAGGCTCGATGGATGGAAAAGGAGAAAGTGATGGAGCAATTCCCGCACTTTCCAATTGAATGATAAATCTTTTGGCTGTCCAAAAGCTCAATAGTGGGGAGCAATGATTTGGGATGATCTAGAAGTAAAAGTGGCCTTGAAAATAGCTCAAAAATAAAAGTCTTCAGATGCAAGTGAAACTAGAACCAAATCATATTTCTTATCGCCCTGATTCCAACAGTGTGAATGACACTCAAATCCGAGTTTGTATGCTCAAGTTATGGTTGGTGAAACTTGGACAACTGGCAGTCTTATCGAGGCAACAAATTAGCAGAATCCTGGTACACAAAATTTGGCAGTCGGAAGAGGTGAAATTATCTCCTACTTAATTTACCTAATATCCCTTATTTTTAAGTGGGACTGCCAAACCCGCCCTACCCTCGAAACCAACAACATACAACCGACTACCATATTTGTATATGTATTAACCGTCAGTGGAACCATTACACAAAACTATTAACCATATCATAACAAACAACATGTAACTGCCCCAGCTTTCACTATCAATGATAATTACAAACCATTTCCACTTTGCCAAAAAAATATATGCTAAGTTGGTTGGGTGGGAGTTGGAACCTCTGACCTCCCCCGCCAACTTAAGCACATTTGCCAATTAACCCAAAAATTTGGTGTTGAAAAATTCATCACCTGAATACCATTTAAGCCCTCATAATTTAGTCAACCAGACAAGCGGAGGAGAACTGGCGAAGGAGTGGTGCAACCCTGACTGTCCTTGGGGTGCAGAACACTAAGTGAGGGTATCAATTAGATGCTAAAAAGATTCCCTTAGAGGGAAAGAGGTCACAATGTCATAATTGGGTAAGTTTATAGACAATTTTGTATGTTTTCACACCAAGAATCCATCTATGTAATCTGTTTCTCTAGTCGAACTCTCCATTTTTAAGCCATCATCCAGATTGGAGGTATAAGGGTCATTTTTGAAAAGTTGATTCTAATTGATTTCTTTGATTCCACTTAATAAAATAAGGCCTCCCGACTTTTGTTCAGGGCTTGGAGACATAACCCACATTAGGTGAACTCCGTAACCAAATCGTTATGTCTTTGATCTCATGTTTTCTTATGTTTTTTGTTTCTTTTCATGTGGTTTAAGTTTCTTGGTTAATATTCTCTTTTATATGTAATTTTGAATTCATCCTTGAAGTTAAAATATCTGGATTAACAGGCTTTACCATGATCTCCACCATATCACTAGGACAAAACAACCATGGATGCCACTAGATTTCTCCACCTACACCGTGAGGAATTTTCTTGTCTCCTAGTCTCTTCAGATTTATCGTAATCCACATTTTGATAAAGGGATCACTAGGCCCTAAACCAAGACTCCACCCTCTAGGATTTACCGTATATCCCACCATTAACCATTCAAGGATTCCTACGCCCACCAAGGCACATAATACCTGGCTTTACCACAACCCATAGTCTGGTTCAGAGGTCACTAGGCTAATGGCTTTACCGCAATCCACAGTTTGGCTTAGGTATCACTAGGCCATGTGTTCTTCCTTTTGGAGATCCACCTCACTCAACTTCGAATCCATCTAGAAATCCATCCGAACAAAAACATGAGAACCCCATCACACCATGGCTATCCAGAAATGGCAAGGCTAGGTTGAAAACATAGTCACACTTGGAAAAACCCATGCCCTAACAGGAACGAACCACATGAAATACCATGCATGCCAAATCTAGTAAAGAAAACACACATGCAAATCGATACCTACAAAGAATCATGTTGTAGTTTCTTGATAATGCTCTTCCTTGCTTGCTCATTTCTTCCTCTTGCCTTCTTTTCCTTTCTTGATCCAATGCCAAAGTGCTCCAAGAAAAATCTAAGTGTCCAAGGGTGAGAGAGAGAGAGAGAATAATGGGAGATCTCCAAAACTAAACTAATAAAGGGTACCAACTGATCCTTAGAAGCCTTTTTATTAATTAGACCTCTATTTTCTTCATTTTCCACTATTTTCTTTCATTTTCCTCATATGCAGCCTATGACCGTTCACCTTCGTTTTCTCCTAATTTCCATTATTTTCATAAATAAATGTGCCAAAAATTCCATTTTGACTTTCCAAATCCTTTTCCATTTCCTTTGCCAATTTCATTAGGCATAATAAACCAAATGAACACCCACACTAGGATTTCTTGCCCAACATTCATCTTGGAATATGTGTCCCATCAACCGTGGTTATTATTTTTGCCTTTATTAACTTTTATTACATGGAATTTTTACAAGGGTAGATACATATAATTTCCTTGAATCTTCAACAATTTTCACTACATCTTATCAACAATATGAAAATGTTCTTTGAATAATTTAGTATTGAAGCCATATGGAGTTGGGATTTTATTTTTGGGACTTGATATCACTATTTCTTCCACCTCATTAGGAGTGATTACTCTCATAAGCATGTCATAAGTAGGTTCTTGAGTTATCATATTGGGTATGTGTGTGGTTATGTTTCTAATAGATTTATTTCTATCTCTTACATGCTTTGTAAGCAGTTATTGAAAGTATTACTTGAGTTCTAGATCTATTTCTTTGTGGCTCTCCACCTTTTGATTGTAGGTATTCTTAGGACTAAGAATTCTATTTTATTGTCTATTTTGGATCATGGATTTATGAAAGAAATTAGTTTTCTTTCCCCCCTCCTTTAGCCATTGCACCCTGTATTTTTGTGTCTGTAATAATTCCTCTTTCTTTAGGAATTATTCAAGTTTCATTTGAATTGTTATCCTTTTGTTTTCTAGTTCCTCCATTCTTCCATTTTCTATTATTTCGTGTTCTATGTCTTACATTTCTTTTTCCAATCTATGCTTTTCTTCCTATATGTTTCCAAATTACAACACATTCCATTCTTTGAGCTTTTTCTTTATAAATTTAGCTTTTGTTGAGATCGATACATAGTGTTTCCTTTTATTGTGTCTACTTCATTCCACCATTTTTCAATCTTGATTTTAAATGAAATTTTTATGACCGTTGCGACTTAGAAATGATAAGAAACAAATCATTATTGTCCACTCTGAGGGGGAAACCTCCATTTACAAATAATACAATGAACAATTCTTGGATGATTCAAATGTCAAGACCTCCTTGGTATATATAGGAGTCTAAAGGGTCAAAATATAGTTAGGGCCTAGACAACAATAATAATGCAAGGGCATAATGATAATAACATTGGGTTTCTATGTGGAACATCAATAACAATAGCACGCTTCGCTATTATTATAGGGACCTAAAATAAGTATGTATCTTCATAAATGTCTTGAAGAAGAAAGTTTTGTTCTGTTGCATTTCTATCCATTTTATGAGTAGCTTTATGAGCCAATTGTCTAAGCCATGGTAGGGTAGGATTGAGGCTTGAAAATTAAATCCTAAGAGGAGGAAGCTTTCAAAAATTATCTATCAAGTCAAGATGCTACTTGTGATGAGCCTCTTACTTTGTTATTCCATGTGAAAACATTGTTATTGGTCTCTAAATCCACTACTTTTTACAAAATATCAATGAAGAGATGTGATTCCCTATCCGATATTCTAAATCCCATTTTCTTTTCCTAAAGAGATCTAATTAGGTTGAAGAATCCACCTATTATCCAATAATTATCCCCAAATGTATGTGCTAGGCTTGGAAGACTATGGATGAAGGCTTTTTGTCTTTCAGCTGCATTGGGCCATATACATTAGTGATCAATCCTATCTTTGCAAATCCCAGAAGTTGAAATCAAAGAGTTATAATTTTTTGGGTAGAAAAATAATCTTGTAAAATGATATTATCTGGGTTCGATAGGATGGCTATACCTCTAGAGACACTACAAGAATCATTAACTATAGCTTGATATTTTTTCCAAATGTATTTGAAGATGTTTTGAAGAATTTCTATATGGGATTTAGTTTCTTGAAGCATGACAATATCCTGGTTTCCTTGCTTCGTTTTTTTCTTAAAAGTTTTTGTTTGGATTTTCCATTGATACCCTTGACATTCCATGAGATTATTTTCATTTATTGTGTGGGATAGGAGACTGAAATTTCTCTGTCATCAAGACTACCCAATCTACATTCACAAGATATTCTCCCATTTCCTAGATTAACTACTTATTTCTTTCCTACCTCTTTTATTATCTTCTTTTTCCCCTTTTTAATGTTATTTATTTATATTAATTTTATCTCCTACAGAAGAATTTGTAGGTTTGAGTTGTTACATGGTGTTTTCTTATTCGCTCTCCTTTGAGGTTTGAGATGAGCTTTTATGATTAGTTGCAATTATTCTTTTGGTACGGTAGTTGGATCCTTTGTTTTCCATTCCTACACTACTCTCTATAAATCCATGTTTCTTAGCTCTGCATCATCTTGTTCTTTAGTTTTTGGTTACTCATTTTCTTCCTCTACTATTACTATGTACTTTGTGTGACTCTTGTACTTCAATTAATCCTCCTGGTTTCTTTTAAGTTACAATGTGTTTTATAGGTTGTTCCCTTATTCCTTGTTTTTTCTTTGTGTTCCTCATTCTCATCTAGAGTATATTTTTCTAATGGGAGTGTTTAATATTGATTTTTACTTACTTCTTTCAATGTATATGTGTAACCCCTCTTCTTGTTTCCTTATTTTTGTCTAAGACTTTAGTGAATCCTTATTCATCCTCTTATTGCACTGCTAATGCTAGCTTTAGGTTTTGATTTTGGGGATATTATCTATCCATACTCATGGAATTTCCTACATTTGGAAAGAATTTGCACATAATCTATGGGTTTTTTCCATATTTCATCATGAAATCCTATTTTTATGCTTGTTGAGAGGGCTTTTGTTAGGTCTAAATATACACATAATATGGCATATGATGTATATCTTCCCAATTTGGTTCTTTTTGAAATCATGATGAAGGACCCAAAGGTGTTCCCAATGCCTTCAAGTATATATTGTTCCCATAATTACTATGGACAATGTTAGGCTCCCATTTTTTCACCTGTTTCAACCAATTTCTTTGGAATTTTATGATTTATAACATACACTCATAACTACCTATTAGCCATTTTGTCATACTCGTTTTATCCCTTTGAACCCAACACCCTTTGAGATGCGTTTTGAGGTAAACATTCTTTAGGCTAATGAATTCCTAAGTCTTTAATTTATCAAATGAACTTAGTTGATTTTACTAGTGACAAATTTTTTAGACTAGTTCCTGTAACAACAAGTCAGTTTTCGTACCCGATGGTGGTTGGCATATGTGCGTGCTTCTAGAAGAAATTATACCACATGGGTTATGAAGAAAAGGGTATTAAAATGATTCTAAGCTAATCATATTACACCCAAGTCACTCGTGTGAAGTTACAACTCCAAAATAATGTTGTAGGTGAACTTCGGGCATGATTTCCAAGGTGACAAGGATGAATATGAAAATTTTGAGGTATGTTTTTTTCTCCCAATATGGAAAATCAAATTTGACATGAACCCTTTTACAAAACTCAACATAGCGTGGGAGATATCCTTGGTTCTTTAACATCAATCTACGCAAAATGCACAAATTCACCCAGATTTGCAAAAATTGCCTAGACTTGAGGAAAATACCAAATTAGTGGTCAAGACAAGAAAAGGGGAACAAATCTCAGCTACCTTGAATTGTAGAAACAATTTCTTGAGATTTATTTTTATTTTTGGGAAGCAAGAGATCTAGTTTGCCTTTAGTCTTATCCTTTTGTTATCTTGAATGTATCTCATAGTTCAGAAGATCTGAGATTGGGAGATTGATTTTGATCCACCCCAATACTCTTTTGTACAAATGTTCAGATCTATAACAAATTTGGGAGTTGTTGATCATTCATTTTATAGTATGTATAGGATGAGTAATTGATAGGAAATTCTTATAGAAACGATTTTCTATGCTACTCTTTTTTGTAAATGGTTTTGATCTAATGAATGTTGCTTTTTCTTAAGATTTGGTGCACCACTCTGATTTGGTCTAATTGTTTTGGAAGTGTTATTTAGGTTGGGAAGGGCCCCTCAACCCTAGGTAACATTTTTCCCTTCTATTTTGTTAGCTTATATTACAAGAGTGTTTGAGTTTCAATGTCTTAGATCTTTTTTTTAGTATACCTTTTTTCTTGGTTAGAAGCTTATAATGTATTAGGTTACTTCACTTTCCTTTAATTTCCAGTATTTACTTCATGTTGCTTTGATATTTCAGTTCAAGTTGATCTATCTCCTTTACATTGCTTTATTACTTTAATGCTTTGCATTTGGATTTGAGAGACTAGAAACCAAAAATATAACCCTTTTCCTTTCAAACCCAACCTACTATTGGATTCATGAATGTTTCTTTATAGAGTGAAATATTATATTTTGGGGCTTTTCTAGGGGGTTTGAGACAAGGACTGACCATACAGAATTTAGTCCAATGCGTTTATTATCTTTGTTATTTAGTTGTTCAAATTTCTTACTTAGTAGTTTCTAGCATTAGATATATTAGGGCTTTGATCCTACATATGTTTTTCTATCATCTCCAAGTATTACAATCCCAATTCAATAATTAAATGTTGGTAATAATACATATATTTTCACCAACAATGTAAAGTATAAGCGCATCCACACCAGGGTTGAATTGAAGTCTTATTTATTCATGTTGAATCTTTCAATCCACGATTTCATGTATAACCTGACAAAGTTGAGAAAGTAGGGTTCCCCTGAAATATTTTGTTTATTTCCTCTATGTTGCTGAAGATGACTGTGAAGAAACCCTTTGAGCATAATTGGAGTTCCATATATCCCTTTATTTAATAGTTTTCCTAATCCCCCTAAGAGTATTTTCTTTGAGGGTCACATGCCAACAAATTTCCAGATTAGTGCATGGCCTTTTATATATTATATGCCCCCCCGCCCCACACTTTATCTGATATGATTTCATACAACAAAGATTTCTCTATTTGTGGGAGGTAAGTTCCTCTATTCCTTGAGCCTTTCATTTTTGAGGACTCCCTACATGATTCATTCTTTCGTGCCTCTATTTGATCCTTCAAAACTATTGAAAACTATTTTATTTCTAGTTGATCTTCCCACGACGACACTACTAAAGGAGCAGTTTCTTCCTCCCCCACACAAGGGAGCCCTTCGAGTCCAAAATTAGAGGGATGTGGAAACCCTAGTTGAGATCAATAGATTGATTCTCAGGCCACTTCACACTTTCATGAGCCTATGCTATTATATTATTCAGAAACAAATCCTTGTTAACTCAACTATAGATTATGGATAGTAGTTGAAACATTTGTCTTCTAAGGGTTATTGGAAAATATTGATATAAAATATATTTTGTGATTATTAATAATAATGTAACTTTTTGTTCTCTAAAAATGTCATGATGATCCAATATTAGTAAAAATTATAGAAACAAAAAAATGCACATTTTATTTGTTTGACAAAATGACCTTTTTACCTTCTTATTACTAACAAAATATTAAAACAGCAACCCAAATAAACCAACAATATTCCAATAATTTCAAACCATAATAAAAAAATAATCAATTATTTTTCAAATACTTATTCCATAAATTTTGAAATTCAAATTCACTATAATTTTCTTTTTAGAAAACATTAAATTATTAATCAAATTAATAAAAAATTATAACTTAAAAAATATAACCTACCATTTTCATGACAATATTTATCATATTTATTCAATCATACAAAAATTAAAACCATGCTAAAAATTAAACTTACAACGTATCATTAGGTAATATGAGACCTTAAATTTACATAAGATCCCTTAATCTAACAAACTTTATAAGATACAAGAATCCATACGATATTCCATGGGATTGTTGTTTATACAACCGAACTATGTTGTTAATTCTTCATTGCCATAACCTAGTCATGAACGGATAAATTTAAAGAAAATAGGTAGCTTCCACCATAAGATACTAAGAAAATAGGTTATTTCAACCATAAGATACTAAAACCATAGGTTAAAGTAATTACCTATGGAGTTTTTTTAGTTTAATTTTTTGGACTTTCCGGTGTTGGAATCTGATGAAAATATTTGAGGTGAAATTTTGATTTGTGTTATTTAAACTAGTTTTTTCACTGTATATATGGATTCAGCAGCCTCAAAAACCCCTAGGACACTTCAATTGTGCAGAGATTACCCATCAAACATGTGATTTCAATCAATTTTTGCAGGATTTTAGAGAAATTAGACTAGACAAACCCACCAGAAAAGCTTTCAAAAAGTCACACTAAAGACAACTGGATTGCCTATGGTAATGTCACAAGTCAAAGTTTTGAAAGATTTTGGGTCTCATACGTTTTCTTTACACAATTTTTCATAAGAGATTTGTGGCCATATGAATTTTAATTGTCAAAATCCACTTCGAGGTTTTATTTATTCTGAGAATCAACAGTAATTATTATATAATCAATTAATAATGAGTAAAATATTGTTTCATATTATTAATTGGATACCTATAAAGTAATGGTTAATTAAAACTATAAAGATTATAAATTAATTTTAGTTCATTCTATAGTAAATGACTCATAAAAGTTGTTAGGCATCAATTTTTAATAAACATGAAAGCACTTCATAATATGTATAACATTGTTAAATTTCAAAGAGTCTTAAAAAAGAATATAACTTTATTTTATTTTATTTTAAATTAGCTAGTTGTCCAATGGAATTCCAAGTTGTAGCCTATGTGCTGAGTTGAAAACCTAGACAAGACCTAGCAGGGGTCAAAGTATGTCTTGGGTTGGACTTGATAGAGTCAGTGTTAATAAAATGCTTTGGAAGTGAAATTGGCTAAGTGGGAGTTTTAGTATTGGATATTGTAATCATTAGTTCGATGGAGCAATCTCCTTTCCTCTATGATTTTTGTGGCAACCTAAACTGATTTAAATAAATAAGTACTATGTGTATGCTTATTTTTTATGTTTTGTTTCCTTCTAGATGCAAGTTGTTTTTTGTAATTGTTGTGTTATGATTTTTATAAATGATAAAGCTTTGTTGTGATATAATGTGAAACAAGACTGATCGAATATTAATTTTTTTGTGACAAGTTCTCCAAGCCGAGCCACGAAAATACCAGTACCTTAGAGACATTTTGAAACTCCAAAGAAGGGTCTCGAGAACAAACTAGAATTGCAAAAATAGAATTGTTCAAAGTTTAAACTTTCAACACAGAGAAATAAATTGTTATATAAATACATGTTGAGCAAATATGCATGAGTTGGAAAATTTATAACTACACGAAAGAACCATCCAGTGTGTTGATAGTATTGAAAGAAAGCATAAAATTAGGTTTTGTAATCATTGATACCATTTCACCTTATGTCGTAAAGAATAGTAAATAATACACTATCTTTAAAATAAGAGAGACACACAAATAAATATGAAGGACCTAGTACAATCACATGAATAGAACAACAAATAATGAATGATTACCGGAAATAAAACGCTAGACAAATAGGGTTAGCTCAATAATTAGATGATATATCAAATTAATAATCTATGCTTTATAAAAATATGCAAACGTAATATAATATTTAAGGGATCATATACCTTATGAAAACACATATTTAGATCTAAGATACTAGTGCTATTACACACCAGGGAAATAAAATTATCAAAAACACCCATAGGTGAGAAGGTAAATGATATTAATATGGCAATAAGACCAAAAAACATGAGGGTTTTCATTAAAAGAAAATTGTTTTGTATACATTAGAATTTAGAAGTTCTACAATTAGTTGTGTGGCCTGTACATAAAATAATCACAATAAAACTCGTTCTAATCCCAAAAGAACCCATGGGGCTAAGGTAAATGATATTAATATGGCAATAAGACCAAAAAACATGAGGGTTTTCATTAGAAGAAAATTGTTTTGTATACATTAGAATTTAGAAGTTCTACAATTAGTTGTCTGGCCTGTACATAAAATAATCACAATAAAACTCGTTCCAATCCCAAAAGAACCCATGGGGCGAGCCCTGTAAGGTTCGAAGAATGTAACGGTCTTTACCAATGCGGGTAGGAAGGTGGTAGGGTCTCACCATTAGGTGGGAAAACCCTAATAACCTCAGTAAATTCCTGGAAGTGAATAGGAGAAAATGAAATTTAGCGAGACCCTCGAGCCATGGAGAGAAACAAATTCCATTAAGCTGAGACACACCATCGTAAACAGGAAAGTGAAAGCCTTGTAAAACCCTAACCTATAGATTACTACACGAAAGGAGAATGTGATGCTATAAACTTGTATGTTAAGAAAGTCGAGAAGAACCAAGACTTTAGACTTTCATAACTAGAAGAGCGTTGTATTACTATAGTTGTGTATGTGACAAAATTCAACCCAACACTACATTGAAACAAGAAACGACCATTAAAAGTAATATTAAGGAAGAGGTATGAACGTAAAAGAAGAATTAATCCTGGAAACAATTATGTGGCAAAGAAAATAATTTGGTACCTTTGCAAGAGAAGGGATAACATAGACGCTTCGATTTCCAACAAACTATGCAGGAACAATCTTGGTTCTCGTCTCCTAGAGTTAGGAACCTATAATAAATTCTACTACACATAAGAAAAAAACCCTAAAAGCATAAAACGAGTATTTTTCTCCTATAAGAAATTTTTGTTTCCATATTACCTTCATTGTATGTCCAATTACAGAACTAAAACAATAGGCCTAAGTGACTTAAGGTTTGTTTACAGTTGCAGAGCCAGTCGGAAGGTTGGAGAGTGGGAATGCGAGCCACAAGTGACAAAGAGTTGGTAAGTTACCAAAATGGTACTCCCAAAATGAACCGTCGAATCAAAACCCTACCATCCATATTGTTGATTGAGAGTCGGGTCACTAAACAAAGCTCAATGGATTGAATCTAGAACCACGGGAGAAATAATACACAATGAACAATGTAGTTAACCCTAAGTAGAATGAAATATATATCTGGGATTTCCAATTTTCCTAGTTCCAAAAGGGAGAGGATATATAATATCAATCAAAACAAGCCGGAATACATAATAAGTCAAGAACATACAAATAGAAGTTTGAAAATTTAAGCCCATATCCAAAAAGGTTGTAAGGTTTTAATGCATTAAGTTTTCCGAAGTTCGAAAATAAAACAAAATTAATTTATATGTGGACCACCTTATGAACATGTATATAAACCTTTCTTTAATAATGAAATTACATATATATTGATAATCAGAAGGCTAAAAAAATGATGAGAGAAAGTTTGATAATGTTAATAATTAGTGGTAAAAGTATGACGGGAAAACATCTTTTGTTTTTTTCGAGGGGTAGATGTGTTATGACGAGGAAAACACCTTTTGTTTTTTTTCGAGGGGTGGATGTGGTAAAAGTATGACGGGAAACACCTTTTGGTTTTTTTCGAGGGGTAGATGTGTTATGACAGGGAAAACACCTTTTGTTTTTTTCCGAGGGGTAGATGTGTTACAAGAGGTGTCATATCCATAGTTCCCACATTGTGGCCTATTCACGGGAAACCAATAGAATAAAAAACCATATTTTCTACTTCACAAAGAAAGAAGGATGAGAAGGGGAAGTGGTACAATGACCACACCACCTATGAGGCCATCGAGAAAGTCTGGTTTGATACCCTTTTCAAGACCCAATCCATAAATGTGGGTGAAGTTGGAGGAAGAAAATTGGACCACAAATTCTATGCTACTAGAAATAGTGCAACAAACGAGAATAGAAAATTCCAACTTCAGGCCGGAGGATGAGCAACTAATGTAGGAGTAGGAAAAAATAATGAAGAGTTTAACTGAAAGAGAGAATCACAGGAATTTAGTCTGAACTCCTAATAACGAAAATAGAGTAGAATCACATAGATGGAGAGAGGATAGTATAATTGAGAAAAATCACACACAACAGCCAAAAGGTGATAAGGAGATGAATGAGGAAGAATCTGGAACACTTCTACAGAGAAAATTCAAAAAAGGGAGAAAAGGGAGAAGACAAAATTACAAGGAGAATTTAGAAAAATTAAACGTCCAACATTTGATGGTGTGTTAGAGGAAGCGGCTAAATCATGATTAGTAAATATGAATAAATACTTTGAGATTTATGAATATGATAATAATTCGAAGTTTTTTTAGCAATATACAAGATCCAAGGAAAAGAAACGCCGTGGTTGGAGGAAGTCAGGGCGATTCATGGGATCGAGGGAGAAGAAATAACATAGGATTTTTTTCAAAAATATTTTAAAGATAAGTACGTAACTGAGAGATTTTATGATGATAAAGACAAGGAATTTCATGACCTCAGATTGGGTCAACTATCCATGGATGAGTATGTGGTGAAATTTACTTCCTTATTAAGGTATGTTCCTTACATACGTGAGGGAAAATTGAAGGTGCAATGCTTCATAAATAGTCTTCCTGCATTTATGAAGGAACGAATTCCGTTTGATAACGTTATGACTATGGATGAAGATATTCAAAAAGCATGAATATTCTATTAACAGATGAACCAACAAGGGGATAATAACAAAGCATGGTCAAGCAAGAAAGGGCAAAGAAATCTTTAGAATAATAAGAATGCAAAAATTGTCAATGCTAAGAATTCACACAAAACCCAGAAAAGTAAACTTACAGGGAAAAATTGGGAAAACCCTTGCCTGCAAAATGAATCTAAACTAACAGAACCGTCAAGGAGACTTGAATTTGGTCAACCATGGAAACCACCCTTATAGTGTTGGGGTTGTGTGGAGCTACATTATATTAAAAAATTCCCTTATTGTGGAAAAGCAAACCATACAACAAATATTCAAGAGGCATCTCACATATGGGAGGTAACAAGAAGTCTACCCAAGATCAATGTTGTATCGAAGGATCATCAAGTTGAGTACCAACCTACAACGATTGAATTTGAAGGTAATATTTTTTAGTCACGTTGTGATCGAGGTGGATATTGGTGTTCACTCGCCTATTCCACTTGGACCACCACCATTGTTTCTTTTATTTCCCTTAATTGTAGAACAATTTACTATTTTTATCATTTTTTCAGGTCTTAAACTTTTGGAGCCATTTTGAGGCCCTAAATGACATTTTTTTAGAAAACAAGCAAACCTGTAACCTGTAATAGGGTTTGCAGTAAAAAATTGTGGTCCTCGGATAGATCTTTCTAGAGAGGTATCATATGCGTCAAACAAGGATAATATGCCAAAGTTATGACCCCAAGAAGTTGATGTACCAATTTACCCCAACATGACCTACAAACTTTTGGTGCTTCATTTCCTAGGGTTAGGTTTTTTGATGTTTAGGTTTTTCCATTCCTTCTCAATAATGAATAGGAATTGGAGCCTTATTTTAACACAGTTCAGAAGGCATGTAGTTGTCACATCTCTTCTCAAAGATAAGCTACCATCACTTGAGCTAGTTTATTTCCTTACTACATGTAAACAATTTTAAGTACTTTGTTATTAATGATTTGAATTTCTATTTTCGTTGTACCTCTTTGCTCTTTTTCATATTTGTATTTCATTTAATTCCTGTATAAATATGGATCATGTGGTGTCCATTTTAATAGATCGTGTAGCAAGTTTGAGCTATATAAGTCCTAAAGTAGTGGGGTTGTGTCATTTGTAAGCTAGTAAGTTTAAGAACCCATGGTTGGTCTAGTTAGCCATAGGCCAAAAGGGAGGGTAGTAGAAAAAGTGGAGAACTGTTCACTTGAGTTGGTGGGTCAACCACTAAATCTAAATTTAAATATTTTTCCCTTAGCTTATGATATTTTGATTGGTATGGATTGGTTGGAAAAACATTGATCCCTTGTTAAATGTAAAAAAAAAACCATTAGTTTCATTAATGAAGGGGGCTTTATGTATGAAATCCAAGGAATAGTGAGACCTTTGAAATTAAGACCAATTACAACATCTGAGTTGTGAAAATACATTAGGAAAGGCTATTAGATTTATGTAGTTCAAGTGCGGTATACTAATTCTAAGGAGAAGAAAGTGACGTTAAAAAATATGCCAGTTGTTTAAAATTTTGTTGACATATTTCCAGAAGAGATCCTTGGGTTACCACCTAAACAAGATATTTATTTTAAAATTCAGTTGATCTAGGGAGCCACCCTAGTATCCAAGGCACCCTATCATATGAGCATACTATAATTAACTGAATTAAAAATGGAACTCTAGTAGTTGCTTGATGAAAAATATATTTTCCCAAGTGTATCGCCATAGGGAGACCCTGTACCCTTTGTCAAAAAGAAAGATGAAATCTTAAGGCTTTGCATCAACTATTGACAACTAAATAAGTTAACCATTAAAAAAAAATGCCCACTACCTAAGATTGATGATTTATTCGATCAGGTTAAGTGCACTATGATGTTATCCAAGATTGGCTTACACTTAAGGTATCATCAAAAACAGATCATAAATGAAGATATATGCCAAACTGCATTTGGGACTCAGTCTAGGCATTATGAATTTGTAGTCCTACCTTTTGTGATTACTAACACCCTCACCACATTTATGTTCCTTATGAATATTATATTTCATCCTTATCTTGAAAGGTTTGTGTTAATTTTTATTGATGGCATCCTAATTTATTCAAAGAATATGGAAGAACATAAAAAGAATTTGCAGATAGAAAATGTGAATTCTATAAAGATCAAATACAATACTTGGGACACGTAATCACCCAAGAAGGAATAGTTGTATATCCTAAAAAAATTAAGATTATCATGGAATGGCTCATTCCTAAAAATGTTGTAGATATCTAATCCTTTATGGGTCTAGCAAGCTATTATCGCCGCTTTATAAATGGGTTTTGTACAGTAACTTAACCCATAGCTTCTTTACATAAAAAAGGGAGTGCTTTTAATTGGACAAGAAAATGCCAAAATAGTTTTGACCAACTAAAAAATTTGTTGACTATAGCCCCTTATAGTCCCTCTTCTAAGGATAACAGACCTAGAAAAGGAATTTGTTGTCTCTGCAGGTGCATGTCAAGAAGGGGTGGGAGGTGTGCTAATGCAAGAAGGTTGTGTGGTGGCCTATGAGTCTTGAAAGTTGAAGGAGCATGAGAAAATATATTCTGCTTATGATTTAGAATTAAAAATAGTAGTCCATGCTTTGAAGGTATAACGACACTATTTATTAGGAAAGAAGTTTATCTTAATGAATGATCATAGTAGCTTGACTTGTTTTTTAAACAACCCAACCTTAATGCTCGAAAAGCATGGTGGACTTCTTTCCTAAGTGAATTTGACTTTGATATAAAATACTTGAAGGGTAAGGAAAATAAGGTGGTCGACGCCCTAAGTAGAAGGTTGAATTGTATATATGAAATTACATATAGTCAAATAAAATTTGATTTTATGAATAATATTAAAGAAATAGTCAAATAAAATTTGATTTTACAGATCAGATTAAAGAAATAGCCTAAAGAGACCCAAAATATCAGTTTTTATGGCAAGAAATGAAACAGGAGGGAAACTCTGAAAAATAGTTAGAGTATGAGATCAATGAGGATAATTTGTTGACCTATACAAATGAAATATATGTCCCCAACGAGCAAGCTATTAAGCAGTTAATTTTAAATGAATTTCATAGAAGCCCCTATGCTACCCACCATGGTTACCAAAAATTAATCAATGGCTTGAGGAAAACTTATTTTTGGTTTGGTATGAGGATGGATTTGGAAAAATACCTAGAAAAATGCTTATAGTGTCAACATGTAAAAGTTGAACATCAACATCCAACATGTTTACTTCACCCATTACCCATTCCTGAATGGAAATGGGAAATCATCATATTGGATTTTATCACAAGCTTACCTAAGTCTAAAAATAAAAATGACTCCATAATTGTTATTGTGGATAAATTAAGTAAATAAACACATTTTTTCTCTACATAGCCAACTTACAAAACCATTCAAATTGATGATATATTTATGAGAAAAATATTTTGTTTACATGGCATACCTAAGTTAGTAATCTCTGATAGAGAGGTTAATTTCACTTCTTCTTTCTAGAAGGCTCTATTTACTGTATTAGACACTCAAATACAGTTCAATACTACCTGTCATCCACAAGCAGAAGGGAAAAATGAACTGGTGAATCAAGTGTTGGAAGATATGTTAACAATTTATTTCATGCAATAGCTAACCAAGTGGGAAGATTACCTCCACTTAGTAGAATTCAGATATAATAATAGTTATCATGCTTCATTAAGGGTGAGTCTATTCGAAGTACTTTATAGATGAAAGTGTAGGACACCTAGAAATATCCTAAGGGTAAACTAATATTTGGGACGTGAAATGTTAAAAGAAATGGAGCACAGTATGATGAAATTATTAATGAATTTGAAAGTTTCTTAGGTTTGGCAGAAGACTTATGCAGAAAAAAAGGAACCTACAGGGAATTTCAAGTGGGAGATCATGTGTATGTGAGAGTCAAACCTAAAAATAATACCTTGAGGTGGGGAAGTTGTGCAAAATTGGCTCCCCGATTCTATGGCCCTTTCTAAATACTTGCTTGAATTGGAATTGTAGCCTATCAATTGGATTTGGCTAGTCATATATGCATACATAATGTATTCCATGTTTCTTTATTATAGAGGTACATATATGATCCTTAACATTTATTAATTGGAGGGATATACACGTAAACAATGAATTTGAATTGCTTTTATATTTGTGTTTATTGGTTAATGATGAATAGAAACTAATGACAACTTTGATGAATGCGAATGTAGGTTGATATGGATGGATAGTTCCTGGTCAAGCCTTTGCATATTCTTGATCGAAGAGAAATCATGTTACAAAAGTGATCTATCACCTAAGTTAAAGTGTAGTGGAAGCACTTCAACCCGGAACCTAGGAGGATGAAAATTTTATGCATGAGGCATATTCTAAACTCTTTTAAAATACATAGAACAAACACCGAGGACACTGTTTCACTTGAGGGGGGGAAGATGTAATACCCCTCATTGAATTGTAAATATTTTAATTTACTTTTATTGAAATTACTTCGCAGACTGTGGGCCATATAGACGGCCTGGTATGCATAGGTAATAATCATAAAAGTTTATGTTTATTCTAAATTTCATTAATAAATATTGGTTGTGGTCATCCATGGAACTTACAGAGGGAAAATATGCTAAATGAGAGCTTCACTTACCAAACATTTATTCCTCCCGCTAGAGATAAATAATCTTAATTAGGGAAAAGGGAATCAAGAGGGTGAGAGGGAAAAAGCCAAAGGCAACCTTGAGAACTCATAACCTAGTTGGAGGAGGCCCAAGGAGGATAAAAAAGTTTTAAGCTTAATACCATCAGAAAGGACGTTGTTGAGGGAGGTAGGGCACTACCAAGTAAGGAATTCTTGAGTTGGTTGGCTAGTGGAATTCTGAGTTGAACCATGTGCTCTCAGTTGAAAACCTAAACAAGACCTAGCAGGGGTAAAATAATGTATTAATTTAGACCTGACATGGTAACTATTAAGAAACTTCTCTAGAAATGAAATTGGCTCGGGGGGTGGGGGGACGGGGTTTTTGATAGTGGATATCGTACTCATTAGTTGGGTGGGGCAATCTCCTTTCCCCTACGATTTTTTTGGTAGCCTAAATTGCTTTAAACATATAAGTATTATGTGTATGATTTTGTTTTATGTTTTGCTTCTTTACAAATGTAATTTGTTTTATGTAATTGTTGTGCTATGAATTTTATAGATGGCAAAGGTTTGTTGTGATCTAATGTGAAATAGGACTAATGGAATATTAATTTCATGTGATGAGTTAGATTAGTCTTCAGACCAAGCTAGGAAAATACGAGAAACACGGAGACAGTTCTGAACTCAAAAGAAGGGTTTGGAGAGGGAAAGCATACCTGATTACAAGCCCACACATGTTACTCTAAACCCGACTAGAATTGCAAGCTCAAAGCTTATGCTTACAACACACAAAAAAAAAAATTGTTATATAAATACATGTGGATTAGAGATGCATGAGTTGGAACATGTATAACGACAAGAAAGAACCATCCAATTTGTTGATAGACTAGAAAAATAACGTAACAATAGGCTATGCAATCATCAATACAATTTCTCTATAAGTTGTAAAAAATAGGAAATCATATACTATCTTTAAAATAAAAGAAACACATAACTAAATATGAAGAAGCTAGTACAATCACATGAATAGAAAAGTAGTAATGAATGACTACTAGAAATAAAACCTTTGATAAATAGGGTTAACTCAATGGAACCAATATTCAAAACCAAGTCTTGTAGGGGAACAACAATTAAATGATGTATTAAATTAATAATCTATGCTTGACAAAATATGCACACAGATAATATTCAAGGGACGATATACCTTATGAAAACACATATATGAATCTAAGCCAACAGTAGTATTACACACCAAGGAAATAAAATTATTGACAACACCCATAGGCGAGAAGGTTAATGAAATTAATATGGAAATAAGACCAAAACATGTGAGGGTTTTCATTAAAAGAAATTTGTCTCATATACATTAAAATTGAGAAGTTCTGCAATTAGTTGTGCAGCCTGTATAGAAAATAATCGTAATAAAACTCGTTCCAAGCCCAAAATTACCCATGGGGTGAGCCTCATAGGGTTCGAAGACCATAATGGCGTTTACCAATGCGGACAGGAAGGCAGTAGGGGTTCACCATTAGGTGGAAAACCCTAATAACCTCAGTAAATTCTTGGAATCAAATAGGAGAAAAAGAAAGTGAGAACCTGCAGCCATGGAGAGAAACAAATTCCACTAATTTGAGATGCACTGCCATAAACAAGCAAGTGAAAGTCGTGCAAAACCCTAACATGTAGATTAGTACACAAAAGGAGAATGTAATGTTAAGAAAGTCGAAAAGAGCAAAGACTGTAGACTCTGAGAACCGAGAGAGGATGGTATACCTCTAGTTGTGTACGTGTGAGAGTTGAGGCGAACACTATACTAAAACAAGAAACAACCATTAAAAGTAATATTGAGGGAGTGGTATGAACAAAAAAGGAGAACCAACCCTTGAAACAATTAGGCGGAAAAGAGAAAAAAAATCGATACTTCAGCTTCCGACAAGAAAAAAAGGGATAGCATAGATGCTTCAGCTTCCGACAAAATATGCAAGAATAGTCCTGGTTCTGGACTCCTGGAGTTAGGAATCTGTAAGAAATTCTAATGCACATAAGAAAACAACCCTAAAAGCACAAAACGAGTATTATTCTCATATAAGACATTTGCATTGACATATTACCTTCATTGTATGTCAAATCGTAGAACTAAAACAACGGACCTGATTGACCTTGGATTTGTTGCCAGTTGCAGAGGCAGCCGAAATGCTAGAGAGTGTGAATGGTAGCGGCTAGTGACGAACTGGCGGGCAGTCACCAAAAAGGTACTCCCGAAAATGAACGGTTGGATCAAAACCCTACCATCCATACCGTCGATTGAGCGTCAGCTCATGCCACAAAGCTCAATACATTGAATCCAGAACCACCAGAGAAATAATTTAACAAAAACAATGTAGTTAACTCTAAATCGAATGAAATATATAGTTAACAGTGTAGTTAACACTAGGTCAAATGAAATATATATTCCAGACTTCCAATTTTCCTGGTTCCAAAAGGGACATGATTTGTAACTCGAAAACAATTTATAAATAAGAACAAGCCGGGGTACATAATAAGTCACGCACATACAAATAGAAGTTTGATAATATAAGCCCAAACCCAAAAAGCTTGTAAGGTATTAACGTATTAAGTTTACCGAAGTTTGAAAATAGACCTAATTAATTTATATGTTGACCACCTTATGAACATGTAAATAAACTTTTTTTTAACAAGATGAGCTGCGAGGCAGCAAGTCCCTGCATTAAGTTCAGCCTAAGAATGCACCTGTAGTTGCATTGAGTGGGCAAGTCACGAAAACCGTACTAGATGCTGAGAAGAAGCTAGAGCAAGGGAACTCTGTTTTTAAGCATTTGCCAGCTACAGTTAAGAAGGAGCATGCTAAACTCCTGTACACAGTCGAAAAAGGGGCATTCATTCCTGCAACTAAAACCTTGATCACAACATTTGCCTCCAGGTAAAGATCTGATTCATTTACATTTTCCTGCCAGAAAAGGCAGTTGATCCTATGTCATCCATGGGTCATCCCGTGACTGGAGTTATTGATGGGAAATTTGAGGGGTTTTGTATGAGATGGCGGCAGGGTTTTCTGGAGAACAATTTTTGCAAGCACCTAGTTGCATGAACAATTCTGATAATGGGGATACAACTTCAGGGGTTCCTCCTCGTCGACGTCGTAGGAGGAAGGATGAAATGAAAAATAGGGATAGGAGTGATTACAATTTTTTCTTTGCTAAGCAACATACAAAATTGAAAGCATTGCATCTGGGCAAGGATAGGGAGATCAGCAAAATGATTGGAGACTCGTGGAATAAACTGACTGATGAAGTGAAAGCTGTAAGATACAAGTGAATTTCGTTTTTGTGGCTATTTAGTTAGTCTTCATTGTTGCCCGTAACAAACTAAAAATAAAATGAGTTATGTCTTTCTCAGTATGTTGTGCTGATAATCTCTGATAGATGCAGGTTTACCAGGAGCTTGGATTGAAGGATAAAGAAAGGTACAAAAGTGAAATGGAAGAATACAGAGAGAGACAAAAAGTGCTTTCCTAGGACAAGGGAATATTAGTTTCTAGAAATGAAGGCTCAAATCAAGGGCTCCAAAATCATATCGAAGTGCAGACTCAAGACCCATTCAAATCAAGCACTGGATAATAATTCTGACCTATTAAATAACCAACAACATATGCACCTAAAATTGAAGTACTAGGCTTGGGAGCAAGCCAGAAATATTACAATAATAAAACTAACAGATGTAGGTGGCTGCTAGCAAACATACTGAAACACTTAATAGAATGGAAGCAGCAGCTTCAGAGACATCCCAAATCCAATCTCAAGAAAATGGTCAGATGTTGAACAAGAAATTGGGGAATTTAAAATAGATGAAAACACCCTGCTTTCTGTGATACCCGACTCTTCCAATCTGAGTCAACCCTGCTATTTGAGAAAACCAAGCGAAGCCACAATTCAAGAGAAGTGAGATTGACTTAGCAAGTTCCACTTGCACATCTCACAAGTGACACTTGATCATCTGTCCATAAATACATACGAAAGCAAACAATATTTTTGCTTGTTTTTCGCAAAATTTCACAACGAACAACCGCCAGGCCTGTCAGAGATCTAGAACCTACGGTGTGACCATGATTGCAGAAGTCACCAAGGAATCAAGAAAACGTTGAATACAAGAGGAAATTCACACTGATTATGTAACACAAGTTGAAACTTGGAGCAAAGAGTTGAAACTGAAGTGGAACCCAATAAAACTGGAATACATGGATCAACCATGGATTAATTAGATGAGAGAATTTTGCAACGAGACAACGAGGATTTTGCAACGCAGGCCTTGGATTTGAAAGTGTCACAAGCGTAGGAGCAAGCTCTCTGTCGCAATAGAAAAGTCTTCAGAGATTCTGTTGAACAGAGTTGCCAGACCTGACTCGGTACTTAATCCAAATAGCTAAGGGTCAAAGCATAAACATATAGACCAGTACTGCTTTCTCCTGATGCAACTTGTGTTGAGTTGTTTGTATCAAAAAAACAAGAATTAATTGGCCAAAGCTTTCGTGGCCCATCAAAGTTCAGGAAATCCATGACTAAGGAGGCAGAGCAAAAGAACTACAACAATATGTAACATATTTTTGAGCTAGAATGCGGACCTCAAGGTGTTGCATCAACTCATTGCTGAGAAAGTGCCACTCCTGATATGACATTAAAGTATTGAATATACACAGTTCATTACCTCAAGGTGTTGGTATACTATACAAGTTGCACATTAGTATAGATTCAATGTCATGAGAAGTTTAGGATACATGACTAAAACAATTACACATAAATTGCATAAACATGAAGATGTCATTGCAGCGTTGATGTGACATTGAAGTATTGAATATACACAGTTCATTACCTCAAGGTGTTGGTATACTATACAAGTTGCACATTAATAGTAAAACGTTTTTACAAGAGAGCCTATACTCCCGTACACAGTCTGATCTGAATTTGAAACTACTTGTAAATTGTTTGCAAGGTATTCAATTCAGAAATATACATGTTTAAAAGATTTCCATGTCTTGCAGAAAGAAAACAAATGAAATTTTCAGTTGTTCATGACCCATTTAAGCATAGAAGATTTATTTCCTTTTACTATTTAACACACTAAAACGAATTTTCTCTGCAAAATAAATCAACCACAGATGCAAAAGAAGTTGATAAAGCAGTTCACCCCTCCTGGGCTACGTCTGCTGGGTCCAAAGCTCCCAAATGGGCTTGTCCTTGTTTTCATTAAATGCTCAAATTGAATATACAGCTGAATAGAAGCATCTACAGGTGGAGTAGATGGTAAAAATGGATTTAGAACACTTGAATCCTTCAGGATTGACTACTAGTTCACCTCCAATGGATACCTGCAACCCTATACAGTCTTCACAACACTGGGCCCTAGTGGCTCCTAGAACTTTCACGGCTCCAAAGCCTCTGCAAATTACTTCAGATGACTGTAAGACCTGCACCAATGGCTTCAGAAGGTCGAAAATACCCAAAATCAAAAAAAAATTCGTCCAAAACCGCCTTTCCTAGCCAAAGTTATGGCCAATTAAAGTTTTCCTCCAGTTATGCCTAGAAACACTCCAGCTAACATTAGTTGGAGTCCAGTTAGCTCCGCGAATTATGGCGGGACCGCCCAACTTTGGCGCTCCGCCAAAAACTCCGCCAGTCTAACTGTTGTGGTAATGGTCGCATGTGAGTGTTTTCCGGTGGTGGTTAAGCTGCATTGAATAGCGTGCTGGCGGCTAGTGGTTTAGGCCCACGGTTTTGGGCATGTTGGTCACGTGGTATGGGGGGCTGGCCCTTAGTGGCTGGCCCCCTTTGGTTTTCGCCCAAAACAAGTTTAACGTTCAAATAACATCTTTTCCACCCATTTAACAAGAACTACTACCGTGGCCTAATGGTAAGGCGTGGGAGTGTTGTAACAAAGGTCATGTGTTCAAACCATGGAACTCCCAACTTTTGATTATATCCGCCCATTGTTGCTGACGTCATCCCAGCCATGTGGCGACCTATGGGCTTGCCACGTGGCAGCCATTGATTTGCTATCCAAAAGGAATACTCCCCGAAATATTCCAAGGAATATTCCGTGGAATATTCTTTTTAAATTTTATTTTTCTTAAATTCAAAAATTAAGGGTTATTAGGCGATTTCGTTTTTGGCATAACTTTCTCATACGGTGACCGTTTTTCGAACCGTTTGCGGCCCCGGAATTAGGAAGATGAGAACTTTCTAGTCGTTCAACTTTGAACCAATTCTAAGCATTTTAAATTTTGAGCATTTTACGACACTTAGGACATGAGCACCTGATCACGCCTCCCCATTGGGAAGATTTTGGACCCCAAAAGCCTTCAACTACCTGTTAATGAGGTGAGGGTACAGCTCCCCCAATCTGTCCACCTCCATCCACTTTTCCTTGTTCGGTTTGCTGCCTTTGAAACCAACCCGAACATAATCTACACTGCCCTTCCTTGAAGTGTGTGTCCTTCTGTCAAGGATTTTATCTTCTTTCAGCTCATCTAAGAATTCTAGCAAGAAATCTTCTATAGATGGCAACTGAATAGCACTTTCATGATCAGCAATCAAAGGAGGTTCATACAAACGTAAGTTCTCCACATTGACAACAGAATACATTTGCATGTAGGAAGGCAAATCTAATTGAAAAGCATTATTTCCAACCTTCTTGAGGATTTTGAATGGACCATAACGAATAGGCTTCAGCTTTTTACCTTCTCCTTGCATCCTTTCCATACTAATGTACAGCCATACCTCATCCCCTTCTTGAAACTTGTGATCGACTCTATGCTTGTCGTGTCTTTCCTTGTACTTGCCTTGACTCTTCTCAAGCTGTTCTTGAATTTGCTAATGTATTTGCTGAATTTTTTCAATGAATGAACGAGCTTTGTCAATATCATTATGTCCCTCAATGGAAACATCTTTCTCAAGGATGAAATCAAGAGGTGATTTTGACAAGTAACCGAAACAAGCTTCAAACGGTGAGGTGTTTGTGGAAGAGTGCTTGGCACGATTGTAAGCATGTTGTATGTAGTGCAAATGTTCATCCCACAGCTTGGGATGCTTTCTACAATATCCTCTCAAGAGGTGCACAATGGTTCTGTTCACAACTTCTATTTGTCCATTTGTTTGCAGATGGAAAGCAGTATTTTTCTTCAACTTTGTGTCCATCATCTCCCATAGGTTGGACCAAAAATTCCCCACAAATCCGGAATCCCTGTCACTAATAATGGAAGTAGGCAAACCAAAGTGAATCCATACATGATGAAAAAATAATTCAGCAGTTTGTTCAACAGTTATAGTTTTCTTACAAGGCATAAGTATACACATTTTGCTGAAACGATCAACTACTACATATAAATAATTGTGCTGCTTTCTAGATTTTGGCAAACCTCCTACAAAATCCATAGAAATGCTCTCCCATGGTCTAGAAGGTACCGGCAAAGGAGTATACAAACCAAGCTTCCTATTACTAGGCTTGCTTGTAGCACATAATGAACATCCTCTTATGAACCTTGAAACATAATCTACCATGTGAGGCCAATAGCAATACCTCTGTAGATGTGCAACTGTTTTGCTTACACCAAAATGGCCAGCAATAAGAGAAGAATGAGCTTCTCTTATGACATTTATTCTCTCCCCCTGTGGTATACACAACTTGCCCAAATGAAACAGCAAATGGTTATGCATGTGATAGTCATTTTCCTTTACATGATTCCCTTTACTCAAGTTACCATACACATTTTAAAGTCATCATCAGATGCATATTGTTCTATGTAACTATCATGTACAATGGAATCATTCCTAGGTAAAGTAACCGCACCAATAATAGGCCTTGAAAGCATATCAGCAACCTTATTCAAAGTACCTTTCTTGTACCTTATTACCAAATGGAATTGTTGCAAGAAGCCCATCCATCTGAAGTGTCGTGACTGTTGTAACTTGCTTTGTGATTGCAAGTACTGTAAGGGCTGATGATCAGTATGTATAACAGTTTCTTTGCCCATCAAATAGTGTTTCCACTTTTTGACGCTTTGTACCAATGCATACAACTCCTTATCATATGTAGGATAATTTACAACAACACCATTAAAAGTTTCAGAATGAAAAGCAATAGGCTTACCATGTTGTAGAAGAACTGCACCCATGGCATAATCACTAGCATCGGTTTGTATCTCAAATGGTTGTCTCAAATCTGGTAATGCAAGGACTGGAGCTGAACTAATCTTCTCTTTCAAAGATTCGAAAGCTTTTTTTTGCTTGCCTCCCCATTGGAAAGCATGCTTCACACTTGTCACTGCTTGCATAGGAGCTGCTATAGAAGAGAAGTTAGAGATAAACTTCCTCCAATATTGAGCTGCACCCAAAAAACTTCTTACCTTTGTTATGGATTTGGGAGTAGGCCAATTCACAATAGCCTCTATTTTAGCAGGATCAATTCTCAAAGCACCTCCTCCTACTATGTGTCCCAAATAAATCAAAGAAGTCTTTCCAAATTCACACTTTGACATTTTAAGAAATAACTGATTCTTCTTCAAAACATCAAGTACTTTTATAACATGCATGACATGATCTTCTCTAGAATTGCTGAAAATTAAGATGTCATCTAAGTAGACAATAACGAAATCATCAAGAAAAGGACGCAAGACATCATCCATTACCCGCATGAAAGTTGGAGGTGCATTGCACAAACCAAACGACATCACAAGCCACTCAAAGAGTCCTTGTTTGGTTTTAAAGGCTGTCTTCCAAATGTCACTCTCTTCAATTCTTATTTGATGATATCCACTGCGCAAGTCTAGCTTAGTGAAATATCGAGCATCTTTCAGCTAGTCTAGCAAATCATCTATCCTTGGGAGTGGGTAACGATTCTTTACCGTTATCTTGTTCAAGGCCCTGAAATCAACACACATACGCGAAGTGCCATCTTTCTTTGGAATCAATATAATCGGTGACCCACATGGCGAAGTACTTGGCCTTATGAAACCCTTGTCCAACAAGTCCTTGATTTGCTTCTTTATTTCAGCATTCTCCATAATAGACATGTGGTACATGCCTATGTTTGGAAGAGGACAATCTAGATGCAAATGGATTTCATGCTGAATCTCCCTCTTAGGAGGCAAACCTGTTGGCTCCTGAAACATCTCATGATATGCATCAACTACATCATACAGTTCTGACATAAGTTTTGGATCACAATTGTCAAAAGACTCATGATTCACATCAACCTTGGGCTTAATCATAAGAAGAACAAAATTATTACTTGAATTGACCAGCCTTTTTACCTATCCTGCATTCACCGTCGCTATATTTTTCTTTTTGCGATGAGCTCTAACAATGAACTCCTTGCCATCTTTGAAAAGATGATATTTGTTTTCATGGCGATGAAAGATAGCTTTCCTGTCAAACAAGTAAGGACTTCCCAAAACAATTCCGGCTATATCAAAAGGTACCACATCAAGTTCAACTGTGTCAATAAAATGTGCAGTAATTGCAAAGCGCAATGTGCACTTTCTTGAAACTTGTAAATTTGCATCCTTGCAAATCCATCCAAGTGGATATGGCTTCGGATGTAGAAAGGTCCCAAGTTTAAGCTGCTTGACCAAGTCCTCTGATATAAGGTTTTCTTGTGACCCACTATCAAAAAGTGTGTCAATTTTAGTATGTTTTGAAATCACCCTCACATGAAACAGTTCAATTCTTTCTTCCTCATTAGGAGCTTGTACATGGCAGTTTGAGGTACTAGTGTTGGCTTGAGTTTCAATTTCTTTTCCCTTCAAGTTTTTCAAACCCATGGCTGCAATTTTGGTTTCATCACCTGAATCATCCCCTAAATCCTGTGGTGTATATGTAGTAGCAGCAATTTTCTGTTTCCCTTTGGATTTGTTAGATTGAGGTCTTTTTTCAGGATGTAATTTGCAATAGTTTTTCTCCTCATGGCCTGGTTTAGAACAGTGTTTACAGATCACTTTCTCACTCTCCTGTTTGACAGATGCATTATTTTTGCCCTTTCCCTTGGAGGTTTTCTCTTTTTTTTCCCCTTGGGAGGCTTGTTTCTACCCTCTTCAAATGTTTTTTTTCCCCTTGCCTCTAAATGAGTAGCTTGGACACAAACCTCGTCTAGGCTAGTAGGGTTAAACATCAAGATGGTGTGTCTAAGGTAGCTATGCAAGCTACCAATGTATTTCAGCAAGGTTTCCTGGGTCTGTAAATCTACCCCTAACAAGAGAGCTCTTCTCCTGAATTCTTGGGTGTAGTCTTGGACACTCTGACCCTTAAGTTGTCTGAAATTTTGCCAATTCATAATGGCTTTCTGCATGTGAGCAAGAGGATAAAACTGTTTTTTAATGGCTAACAGAAATTCAGGCCATGATAAGGTAACCTTACCAAATTTCTTGATCTCCTCTTTAGTCTTGGCCTCCCACCAGACCAATGCTGCTCCATCCATTCTTAAAGAAGACAACTGAATCTTTGTGGCATCATCATGGATATTCTGGATCCTCAAGTAAACTTCCAACTGCCTAATCTAGTTGTCAAGCTTTTCTGCATTCACTTCACCATTAAACATAGGTAATTCGAATTTTACATCAAGCTTCAAAAAAGGACTTTTTCCAGAGGATCTATGCTTATGCACAGAAGAAGAAGATGAGGATGAAGAGGAAGAGGGTGACGATGGGGGTGGTGGATCACCATTTCCTCCATGTCCTTTCTTGGAATGATCATCATCCTTCTTACCTCCTGAAGAGCCCTCTCCTCCATGTGGATGTTTGAACCCTTCTCCAGCCAATTTCTCATTTCTTTCTTGGTACAATATCCTCACCATTTCAGTGAGGTCCACGAAAACCTTTCTGAAGACTCTTTCTTCTTCTTTTGTTACCATGTATGCAGTAATTTCTCCTTCATGTGCAGACATTCTTGAAGCTTCTGCTGAGACTCTTGAGGGTGAAATTGAAGGTGGAGGTAATGGCTCTCTGGCCTTCCTTGACTGAGGATTCTCTCGTTCTCTAGTCAACTTCCCTTTCCCTCTTTTAAGTTTCAGCCTGGTAAGCATCAATACTTGCAAGATAGTTAGAAGATATTTGCACAAAACCCTGCTCTGATACCAACTTGATCTGAATTTGAAACTACTTGTAAATTGTTTGCAAGGTATTCAATTCAGAAATATACATGTTTAAAAGATTTCCATGTCTTGCAGAAAGAAAACAAATGAATTTTTCAGCTGTTCATGACCCATTTAAGCATAGAATATTTATTTCCTTTTACTATTTAACACACTAAAACGAATTTGTTCTGCAAAATAAATCAACCACAGATGCAAAAGAAGTTGATAAAGCAGTTCACCCCTCCTCGGCTACGTTTGCTGGGTCCAAAGCTCCCAAATGGGCTTGTCCTTGTTTTCATTAAATGTTCAAATTGAATATATAGCTGAATAGAAGCATCTACAGGTGGAATAGATGGTAAAAATGGATTCAGAACACTTGAATCCTTCAGGATTGACTACTGGTTCACCTCCAATGGATACCTACAACCCTATACAGTCTTCAAAACACTGGGCCCTGGTGGCTCCTAGAACTTTCACGGCTCCAAAACCTCTGCAAATGACCTTAGATGGTTGTAAGACCGGCACCAATGGCTTCAAAAGGTCGAAAATACCCAAAATCAAAAAACAATTCGTCCAAAACCGCCTTTCCTAGCCAAAGTTATGGCCAATTAAAGTTTTCCTCCAATTATGCCTAGAAACACTCCAGCTAACTTTAGTTGGAGTCCAGTTAGCTCCGCCAATTATGGCGGGACCGCCCAACTTTGGCGCTCCGCCAAAAACTCCGCCAGTCTAACTGCTGTGGTAACGATCGCAAGTGAGCATTTTCTGGCGGTGGTTAAGCTGCATTGAATAGCGTGCTGGCGGCCAGTTGTTTAGGCCCACGGTTTTGGGCATGTTGGTCACGTGGTATGGGGGGCTGGCCCTTAGGGGCTGGCCCCCTTTGGTTTCCACCCAAAACAAGTTTAACATTCAAATAACATCTTTTCCGCCCATTTAACAAGAACTACTATCGTGGCCTAACGGTAAGGTGTGGGAGTGTTGTAACAAAGGTCATGTGTTCCAACCACGGAACTCCCAACTTTTGATTATATCCGCCCGTTGTTGCTGACGTCATCCCAGCCACGTGGCGACCTTCGGGCTTGCCACGTGGCAGCCATTGATTCGCTGTCCAAAAGGAATATTCCCTGGAATATTTTGTGGAATATTCTTTTAATTTTTTTTTTTTTTAAATTCAAAAATTAAGGGTTATTGGGCGATTTTGTTTTTGGCATAACTTTCTCATAGGGCGACTATTTTTCGAACCATTTGCGGCGCCGGAATCAGGAAGACGAGCAATTTCTAGTCGTTTAACTTTGAACTAGTTCTGAGAATTTTAAATTTTGAGCATTTTACGACACTTAGGACATGAGCACCTGATCACAGTCAAAAAAGGGGCACTCATTCGTACAACTAAAACCTTGATCACGGCATTTGCCTCCAGGTGAAGATCTGATTCATTTACATTTTCCAGGCAGAAAAGAAAAATATATGACATGGAAGATGCAGGCATCTTACCGAGAATTTGCAACAGGGATGTGATGTAAAGTTTCGAGGACAGTTGTAGGTCATGGAGAGTCTTTTCACTACTTGGCAGTGTCCAACCTAGAAACTATAAGCAGCTGGATTTGTTGAAGTACGCATTTACAGATGGTAGTCTAATAACCCAGAATTAGTGCCAGGTGCTTGATAGAAGAACAGAGGGGAGTTGAGGTTTATTTCTTAAGTTATAAACCCTTGAAGGCAAGCAAGCCCATAGCAACCAAACCTCTCACTACAGAAGTGACCGACATACCTTTATGTTCAGTACTGATGTCTCGTGATGCAACTTGTGTTGAGTTGTTTGTATCAAGAACACAAGAATTAATTGGCCAACGCTTTCATGGCATACCTTTATGTTCAGTACTGATGTCTCCTGATGCAACTTGTGTTGAGCTGTTTGTATCAAAAACACAAGAATTAATTGGCCCAAGCTTTCGTGGCCCATCAAAGTTTAGGAAATCCATGACTAAGGAGGCAGAGCAAAAGAACTACAACAATATGTAACATATTTTTGAGCTAGAATGCGAACCTCAAGGTATTGCGTCAACTCATTGCTGAGAAAGTGCCACTTCTGCATGCTAGTTTATATCAATGAACGGTTCATTGCAGTGTTGATATGACATTAAAGTATTGAATATACACAGTTCATTACCTCAAGGTGTTGGTATACTATACAAGTTGCACATTAGTATAGATTCAATGTCATGAGAAGTTTAGGATACATGACTAAAACAGTTACACATAAATTTCATAAACATGAAGATGTCATTGCAGCGTTGATATGACATTAAAGTATTGAATATACATAGTTCATTACATCAAGGTGTTGGTATACTATACAAGTTGCACATTAATAGTAAAACACTTTTACAACATTTTTACAAGAGAGCCTAATTATTACAAGAACAAGAGCATTAGTTGTAACCCTTAAATGTGCATCTGAAAGTCACTCTATACATCAACTGGGTTTATGAAGCCATATAGAAAAGCTACAGAGGGTAAAATAAGTCAATATGTACGCACAATGACATCCGAACTATCCAACAGGAAACTGCTGTGTACGTGAAAATCTCGTAAGTTGTACGTAACATCAGCAACGTCTTCTAGATATTTTTCATATGTTAGACCTGTTAAAGATGGACAAAGTTCTAAAACCAAACTGCCTTTTAGAATGCACTTGTACTGAACATTTGCCTCTGTTTGGATAATGCAATGCAATTGTAAGCAGCGTCGATACGTGGTTAACTCTTGACATGTGGAACAATTAAGTTGATCCATGAAAACTGTTCCAAATGTATCTGTTGGAAGAGAGCAATTGTTGTAGATTGTAACAAAAGGTTCTGCATGTATGTTTGCTATCGTCAACATTCCTTTAACCTGGTTCATGTTGCAGTACAGTTTTAGCGTTAGATATTGTAATAAAAAATGCTAGGAGGACGATAAATGAAGGAGCATAATTTAGGAGAATAACAATAATTTAGGAAAACAACAAATAAAGAATTAGAATTTATATTTTGTGGACTATGAAACAACCTTTGTTGTCGACATAGTTAGTTTGCTCAGGTCTGCAAGTACTCTATTTGAATTGACGACTGTTATGAAGGTGGATTTGCACGTGCGTAGTGATCTCTATTCTTTTCCTCTAACAACATTCCGAAACAACACCATTGCTGCTTCTTGTTTCGAAATTTGTTTTTGTATGGATTTGAAGATTGGTTGAAATGTAGTGAAAAGATAAACCTGAAATGCAAAATGTACTAGTGCTAAATGTAATTGCTTTTAAGTAAATGTAAAAAAGTAAAAATGGTTGAATTTGTATATACCGTAGATTTGTCTTTTTGAGATTGGCCATCCGTGATATTTAGGACATATTGACCGCCTATTTCTTTTGTGGATGTTACAAGACCAGCTATTGTGCCAATTGCGAATGCAGTTGTTGTGTTTGTGAGTTGGCTAATAGTGGTTGTCAGTACAAATGTGTATTGCGTACAGATGGCTGGGATAGTTTCTATGATGCTTTTATCATGTAAAACTAATATGAAGGTATAGTCTCCATGGTCATTATTCTAAATTATTGTAGGAAGCCCATGGCAATTCACAAATTTCAGTGTAAAAAAGGAGAGAAATACACCAATGGTATGATTCAGAGCAAGGAAACTCTGTTTTTATTATTTTAAGAGTTTTCCATCTACAATTAAGGAGGAGCATGCTAAATTCCTGTGCACAGTCATGGCCAGCCTTCTATATTTCTCATCAATGTTATGGTACAGAAGCTAGAGCATAAAAGCTAATAGGTCTTATGTTGAGGCAACTACCATGCAAGCTACTCGTTGTCTCACGTTGACGCAACTACCATGCAAGCTACTCAAATATGATGCTTAGTCGGTGAACTCAAATTCAATTTCTTATTTTTATATTGAAAAGCATTCTAAAGATTAATCTTGCTTATAAATTCTTTTGTAGATAATAGATTTATGAAGTATCAATTTCGTTTAATGTTTTCCATATAATTTAATGCCATAAAATTAGTATTTGTAACTCATTCGAAATTGATGTTTACTAACTCCTTTCGAATTTAACTTTTTTTGACATGGGAAATAAAAGCTTCTAAATATAGATGGGAAATAAAAGCTTTCTATCCCAAAAATCCTCAGCAATTACAACACTACTGTAGAAACAGTTTGAGACAGTCGAAAATAAAATCTTCTAAATATAAATGGGAAATAAATGCTTTCTATCCCAAAAAATGAACAAAGAATGCATTAGTGGGGTTATGCCCATCCTGCAGCAACCCTGTAATAGCATGGATAGCCTTTATAGTGATGGCAATGTCACCTTGGTGTCCTTGCCCAACTCTTCGAACTTAAGGAAAAGGGAAATCCAAATAGTGTTTAAACTGGTGAACCTTGTAGAATTGCCCCTAGGATCTAATACCTCCCTCGAGAACAAACCTAGACACCTGGAATCCTCACACCATGATATCTATCTCAACAATGCAACAATCAAGTCATTGCTACCATTCACCTAGCTTGTCTTTGACAAGGATGAGGAGGTAGGAGAGGAGGACAAATATCTTGTCACTATTCTAAATTATTGCAGGAAGGCCATGGCAATTCACAAATTTCAGTGATTTTCAATTTATGATGCTTTCATTTTTATCAAAGGAATTTTGATTGAGTCAAACAAAAGATTCAGTGACAAACTCGAGTAACATAGCAGGGTCTTTTCACTAAATTCCTGTCCACAGTCATGGGTAGCCTGAAGGAGCATGCTAAACTCCTGCACACAGTCGAAAAAGGGGCACTCATTCCTGCAAGGACCTAAAAGTCATATAAGGACCTCTGTAATAATAATGAGGAGCTAAATATGACATACTGAGTTCCTGAAATCAAGCAACCAAAAAGGGAAAGAGAACTATGAGTATCCATATTTGAAGTCTGTAAACATGTGCCCATACTACGTCATCCAAGACAAGAGGAGCAACCAGGAAGAATGTCGCCTTATAGAAATAATGTAAGGATCAAAGTGTTGAAAACCAATAAGTTAAAGCACCACAATTCAACAAATTCTTTGCCAATTTCCTCAGGATACTTTAAAGGCAAACATCATAGAGTCAATTAGTATCGATTAAAGAGGGAGCACAACCAATGATGAACGAATAGAAAGGGAACTTTATGAAACTTTCATTACCTATAGAAAGTTCACCTGACTATCCCCAACCTTGTGGAAAATAATATTACAGTGACATGTGAAGACATATAGTAGTCATGTTACATAATAAAAATTATGCAGACATAGGAAAAAGGTAAAGAACCGAGTACAGTAGACTAGACTGAAAACACAAATGGTAAGTTAAGGGTTTAAACCGAAATTTGATTTCACTATACAGAGACCCATGAACCAAATCATATACCAAGGTCCTATAAAATGGCAGACTATGGAAAACATAGATTAATGTTAGAACCAACTAAATGAGAGACTTGAAAGAAAAAGAAAAAAAATAGGGCACCAACTAAATGGGAGACTTGCTACCATTCACCTAACTTGTCTTTGACAAGGATGAGGAGGTAAGAGAGGAGGGCAAATATCATGTCACTATTCTAAGTTATTGCAGGAAGGCCATGGAAATTCACAAATTTTAGTGACTTTCAATTTATGATGCTTGCATTTTTATCAAAGGAATTTTGATTGAGTCAAACAAAAGATTCAGTGACAAACTCCAGTAACATAGCAGGGTCTTTTCACTAAATTCCTGTCCACAGTCATGGGCAGCATGAAGGAGCATTCTAAACTCCTGCACACAGTCGAAAAAGGGGCACTCATTCCTACAAGGACCTAGATGTCATATAAGGACCTCTGTAATAATAATGAGGAGCTGAATATGACATACTGAGTTCCTGAAATTAAGCAACCAAAAAGGGAAAGAGAACTATGAGTATCCATATTGGAAGTCTGTAAACATGCGCCCATACTACGTCATCCAAGACAAGAGGAGCAACCGGGAAGAATGTCGCCTTATAGAAATAATGTAAGGATCAAAGTGTTGAAAACCAATAAGTTAAAGCACCGCAATTCAACAAATGCTTTGCCAATTTCCTCAGGATACTTTAAAGGCAAACATCATAGAGTCAATTAGTACTGACTAAAGAGGGAGCACAACCAATGATGAATGACTAGAAAGGGAAGTTTACGAAACTCTCATTACCTATAGAAAGTTCACCTGACTATCCGCAACCTTGTGGTAAAGAACCGAGTACAGTAGACTAGACTGAAAACACAAAGGGTAAGTTAAGGGTTTAAACCGAAATTTGATTTCACTATACAGAGACCCATGAACCAAATCTTATGCCAAGGTCCTGTAAAATGGCAGACTATGGAAAACATAGATTAATGTTATAACCAACTAAATGAGAGACTTGAAATAAAAAGAAACAAAAAATAGGGCACCAGCTAAATGGGAGACTTGAGTGAAAAAGAGAAAAAGAGAGGCCAAATGGCCCTAATTTAAAGTGAACAAAAGTGATGTAAAGTTTCGAGGATAGTTGTAGGTCATGGAGGGTCCTTTCACTAGGCAGTGTCCAACCTAGAAACCGTAAGCAGCTAGATCTGCTGAAGTATGCATTTACAGATGGTAGTCTAATAACATGTTGAAGTATGCATTTACAGATGGTAGTCTAATAACACAGAATTAGTCCCAAGTGCTTGATAGATCCTACGTAAAAAAAACTCAAACCCTGCAGAGGCTAAAATATATCAAAACTATGTAATAACGTAAACAGTACCTGATATAGACCAATGTAGTGGAGCTGAAGCAAAAAATGAAAGTCGATGCGAGGTAACCACGAAATCATTTCTAACTTTATTATATAGCAACAAAAGTAAACAAAAGTAACTTACACGTAGCGGACGTTGCATGCAAAATGATGAATAGAATGAAATGTGTACACAATGAATAATTAACAGCTAACAAGTACAAATGACCTGACTTACGTTAACCTCGACCAAGTTAACGTTGCAGGTTAACTAGCACAAATGTCTTAGCTTCCCAAACAGATGGCTACACCATTGCTCTTCATGCTACCTTAGGTGCTGGCGCAAATGTTTAAACTATTGGGTTGTTTAACCAACACGTACAAATTCCCTGACTTACGTTAACCTCCATCAAATCAGCCTGGCACGTTAATTAGCACAAATGTCATAGCTCTCCAAACAGATGTCAGGGCCATTGCTACTTTTGCTACCTTAGCTGCTGGCTTAAATGTTTAAACTCTTGGCTGTTTAACCCTCTAAGCTGTTTAACCATCTAAGCTCCATGCCCTACTGTCTAAGCTCCATGCCCTGCTCTTTAACCGACTAAGCTACCTCCCCTGTTGCTTGCTTTTACGCTAGACCCGCTTAACTGGATTTGAGTTCGTTACTTGCATCGTTACTTGCTGGCTGGGAGAAGAAACAACGACTGGTTGTTGAAACCAAGCTACATCCCCTGTAGGATTAAATCCATAAACCCGCAGCATCAGTAGTGCTTTCTGCAGCAAGCAGACTCTGCAGATGTTGCCTGACCTACTCTCCCTGTTCTGCCCCTCCCCTATCCATTGGCTCAAGGGTTAAAAGTGTCTTCAGACATGGAGCTCATCTCCTCCTCCGGTGGCAGCGAATGCGTTGATGAAAGCCAGAGCATTACTTATCAATTTTCGCACATTTTGCACGTGGCCAGTGACCATGGTCGTAACATTCCCGCTGGTGTTGAGATCTTGGAAACTAGTGAGGCAGGATTCCTGGTCTGTGAGGGCTGCGCTCATCCATGTTTGCACGTTGCTCATATGAAACTCGACCACCTCCTCACCTTCTGTATCTGGCCCTTAGTCTTTACCCTGCTGCTTCTCAGAATCTTCTCTGCTATCTTTTCATACTGATGCCTCTGGGAGGACCTTAGGGATAGGCTCTTCTCGTGCTCGGGAAGCAATGGGAGGGACTGGAAAACCAGAGGGAATGGTTTCGGTGAACCATGGGGAGAAAAGTGAGGAAATATTCCCATATCGAAATATCAGTAAATAAAATAGCGGGAAAATTTCCAGATCACCCGGAAAGAATGTGGAGAAGCTGCAATGGACAATCTGTGTGGTATTGACGGATATTGAAAAATACCCATTCAACCTCTTCACAGTGTTGATCGAATCTGTAATCTGAGTAAATAGATTAGGGTTCCACATGACACAGTGACAGAAGCACCGTCTTTGCGCGCGATTGATTCTCGATCTGAAGCTTTTTCCTCCCGCTTAGGCACATTCTCGATCTGCTGGATGACTCCAGCAACAACGCTGGTTCCGATATCCTTTCTATGAGTGGCAATCTTGGCAGCCATTCCATTGTTTATAAATGAATGTGAGAAATTATGTGAAGATAAGAAAAGCTGTGAAATGGGGACAAAACAAATGAAATCTTGGTTTTCGCAGAAAACAACCCACCTAATAATCAGGAGGAATGACAATGGACCAAGTTGCTTGCCGATTCCAAATCCAAATCTCAGATATGAATCCGTTCCAATGCACCTGACCTGCATCGGAACTGAGCCGAATTAACCTGAATCGGAACTGAGCCGAACTAAGGCAGGCCACCCGAAAGGGGAAACAAGAAAGGGAGGCCAGCGAAACATGACACCTCCGCCATGCATGGACACCTGCAACACCTGCATGCACAACACCTGCTAATATGCTCAAATAGCCAACTTGCAAACCATTGTGCTAATAATTCAAACTAATGTTAACATTAATATGAAACCGTTGACGGTCACTAATAATAAATAGGGTAAAGCAAAATAGCCTATGCTCCAGCCTCTTCCGCCTCGGGAAGAGGCCAAATAAGATGGCAAACCAGCCTAATTTTGAAGACTTTGGTTATCCCGGCAATAGCAAACACCGGCCCATTTGAAAACTTTGGTCTAATCACCGTAAACTAATAACATAGCACTTGAAACTAATGCTATAGCAATGCATTTGGATTACTATAGTCCCTGGCCATTGCCAGATGGCAGGGACTAATAATGAAATTACATATATATTGATAATCAAAAGGTTGTATAAAAAGGGAAAAAAGAGAAAAGCTTGATAAGGTGAGTAATTAGTGTTAAAATGAGATGCTTGAATTAATATATTATAAGAAATTTATTGGTCAATTTTACGAAGGAAACTTTGAACGAGGAGAATTATAGAATTCTCCATTATCTTCAACACTCCCCTTTAATGGAGAAGGGGTTCACAAATATGCTTAACATCTCCCTAAACGTTTCAAACTTAATATTGCCAAGAAGCTTACAATATACAAGATAGATTTCTTTTGATTGAACTTTCTCCCTCACAAAATGGAATTGTGTATCAATGTATTTAGTGTTTTTGTAAAACACCGGATTATTAACAAGTTTGATTGAACTCTAATTATCCCATATTAAATAAAACATTTTTATTTATAACAAATTTTTAAAATATGCTAAAATCTAACTAATCGACAGAAAAATAAATATTTGATCCGTCTCCCTTCCTAATATTCCCACCAAAATCTGACATCATATAAATTCAGGACATTAAATGCAACAATATGTTCGTTTAAATAACTTCTCAATACTTACATATGTTCGTTCCTTGCGAGTTACCAATTATTTTTCCCATAAATGTGGCTGACGTCATGTATTGAAGGTTTTCTGCGACCCCACAACTCTCTGAAAACAACTCACACCTCTCGGAAAACAACTCAATATATTGTATCTGCAGATATTCCACGTAGCTGGCTGCCACGTAATTATATTCATCATGTTTAATTATTCTGATAACACAAATTATTGATTATTCTTACAACATAGTACATAATTTTTTTTAATTTAAATGGTAGATTTTGGAAATATTTCTAGATTTAAATGGATAAATGTAACATCAAATTTTAAAATATTATTAAAAACTACCATCAAAATAAATTCAAAAATATTAATATTTCGCTCCGTATAATTTTATTTCATAATTTTTTATTCATGTTACGACAAACATATCAATGTGAACATCATAATTTTATTTCGTAATTTTCAATTCACGTTAAGTCGAACATATGAAGGTGAAGATCAAGTATGATAGAATTTGATAAGTTTAGAGAGTAAATCAAATGACAATACTCACAAATTTCCAATTTGGTTCAGAATAAACCCGATTATTAAATAAATTTCCCAAATTCCAAAAGGGACATATGGAGTACACTCATTCTTAAATTTTTTATATGATGGGTTAAATAAATCTCCCCTTATTCTAAATAAAAATAACAAAATTATTTGTCAACTTATAAAAAAATTTACAAATTAGATGTTTTTTTATCAGAATTAGAAAAAATAGTGATGTCATCAAGGTAAATGACTACAAATTTGTTCACTTGACCCACAAAAGCTATGTCTATACCTCTATGAAACGTTGCTCCAACATTGGATAAGCCAAAGGGAATCCTAGAATACATAAATGTACCCCAGGGCATAGTAAAAGTTGTCTTCTCTTTGTGTGTGGATCAACCATTATCTAATTATAACTTGAAAAGCCATCAAGCATAGAAAGTCATTTTTCCCCTTAAACCATCTAAAGTAACTGATCCATTTTGGGTAAAGGATAGTTATCTTTTAATGATGATTTATTCAGATTCCTAAAGTCCACACAAAGTCTGACTTCCCCATTCTTCTTTCCAACAGGAACTAGATTGGCAACCTAATTAGAGTATCTTAGAGGCTCAATAATCTAGGCATCTAGCATTTTCTTAAGTTCCTTTTCTATAGTTGGTAGAAGAACTGGGTTAACCCTCCTAAGTTTCTGTTGATAAGTCTTAGCTTCTTGTTTTAAAGGAATCTTATGTTGTATCAGTGATGTATCATAAGTCTTTAAATCAGCGTAGGTCCAGGAAAAAACATGCTTATATTTTTCAAGAAACTTAAGGTATTGAGCTTTGATTTCAAGATCTATGGATGCACATATTTTGATGTTCTTAATCTCATCATTTGTTCCAATATTTACTTCCTCTGTGTCATCTTCTAGGGAAATTGACTGTGGGTTTCTGGGGACATCATTTTTATCAAATAATTTCTCTAAAGGAATGAGACCTTTGGGAAAAAAATTGTTAGACAATTGAATGATATCATGATTGGCAATTTTTGAATTGAAATTTTAACTATCATTTTCATTTGTGTTTTCATTTGTTTCTAATCTATCTTCATCAATTTGTAGAACTGAAAATTCATCTACAACCTGCAGAAAATATTTTAGTTGCTTATCATCTTCAAATATCTTCCAGTATTTTAGGTTATTTACGATGGATGGCCTGTATTTGACATGTATTTGATAGAACACATTAGTTTGATCAGGAATTTTAAATGAACTAGCAGAGACAACTAAGGAATCTGCATGAATATTCTCATCTCTTGGGATATAAGTTAAGTTAAAAGCATTAAAGAAATTTTCAATTGAATCCCAAACCTCATTTCATTAAGATCTAAGCCTATGATGTTTTGTTTGGAAAACATTTCTAACTTGTTTTACAATGAGCTCTGAGTCAGTGAAAACACTCAGGTTGTGTACCTTTAAACTCTTGGCTAACTGTAGTCCTAGAAGAAAATCCTCATACTTTACCACATTATTGGTAACTTCAAAATCAAGCTTACATGATTGTGTAATGTTTTCATTTTCTGGTGAGATTAGTACTACCCTAGCCCCTACTCCATCCTTTGTACAAGAACCATCAAAGAATAGCTTCCATACATCAGTTTGATTTGGTATAGGGTTTTCAATTACATCTTCAATTTTTACTTGGGATTCATGTACTTGATTTGAAGAGGGTTTAAAACAACCAAAATCTTGATCAATTGCATAAATGGGATGGTTCCTTGGTTGATTTGTTTTGCATACAGTGTGCACAAATCTTACCTCTCTATACAACCTAAGTTGTTCTCCCCTTAAACTGGAATAGTGGCATAAGACATGCCCATCTAAAGAGTTACCCCTAATTTGGCACACCAAGACCTTGAAAGGAGCATTCCAAATTTGGGAGGGATATCAGTGACGACTATATCTAACACTATGCTCTTTACTGGAATTTGGGCAAGAGTGACTACTAAATCCTTAATCAATCCTAGACAAGGTACCCTTTTAGAATCAAAGGTGTAAAAATCATGATAGGATCTAGTTATGTCAAGATTTAAATAATCCATGATGGTTTTTGGCATGATATGATGTGAAGCTCCAAAATCAAGTATACAGTTCTATAGCATGGAATCATTTGTCTTTACTGTCACATAGAAATGGGGTATTATTTCATCTATCATATTTGAGCTAGGGCCAAAGAAAATTGTTGGTTTCTCATCTTGAAGGCTAATAACATCACTTTCATCATCAACAAAGGTGTTTTGTATCCATTTAGAAACTTTATTTTTATATCCAGGGTTTTTGGAAAGTTTTGAAAGTGGTATAGGGATTTTAACTCTTTCTAACTCCTTTTCAACATTAAATGCAGTTAAGGTAACTTTTTCAATTTGAGTTGTATCAGTTCATTGATTTAATGGTCGAATAGTACTTGTCTGAGTTTCAATAGATTTGGTATGAGGTCCAATTGTTGGAGTTTCCTTAGGAGGTCTTCCAAGGCAAGGTCTAGGTCTAAGATCATATCTTTTGTTTAGCTCTGCAATTAAGAATTTAGAGAAGGCATGGTATCTGGAAACCTATGAGGATTCTTGATCTTGTTGAACTTGCTCATGTTGTGAAAGAGGAATAGTAGTGGTCTGACCAGAAGAGGTATCCATATTGTTAATATCTTCATTGATAGTCATGGTATCATCATTAGGTTGTTGATCATCTATCAGTAAAGGAGCTGGAACCTACTGATCATTACTAGGTCTTTGAAGAATTTGTAATTGTGGAGTTCTTTTGTATTGACCTTCATTATGATTTTATGGTCGAGCGACCGTCTGTGGAACTGTTCTAGGTTGAGTCTCAATTTTGGAAATTCTATTGGATAGATTTTTAATAAGTGATGTTATCTCATCTATTTTAGAATCTTTAGTTTTATTCTTTGATGAAGTAGAGGCCTCTTGACTAGATTTAAGATTTCTTTGGACCTTTTCCTCTTTAGCTTTTAGAGTGGCTAAGGCAGCTCTATTTGCCTCCACCTTGCATGTCTTCAAGATTCCTAGAAGTTCTTTCTCTTAACATTGCATCAAAATCATCTTCAAAACCTTTTGAAAACCTAGATTTGGTCGTTGCTACAAGGGGTTTACAATCAAGGGGCATCTTATGATAAATTTTGTTGAACCTTTTATTAAAATCAGATACAGGTTATCCAAAGTTTCTTTTAAGTTATTCAAAGTAGGTCAAAAAGTAAAGAGCATCTTTCTTCACACCCCATTGGTTTTTGAATATATGTGTTAACTCTTCCCAAGACCTAATGGAATTTGCAGGTAACTGCCTAAACCAAGTTCTCACATTTCCTTCAAGAGATTGAACAAAAAACCTCATATAAACATTTTCTTGCTCAATATTCATATTATCTGCAAAATCTAGAAATGATTTAAGATGGTCTTCAGCTGAGGAACCAGTTTCTCCATTATACCTAGGAAGGTGTTTTAAATATCCAGGAGGGAATGCATCAAGGTTTTGAGGTAAGACTAAAGCTGCATATCTAGCTTGTACAATAGGTTGGAATGCCATAGTAGAAGGTGGTGTATGAGGTGTTTGTGTGGATGAAGAAGAAGAAGAAGAGGATGGTGATAGAGAGGGTGTATGACTATGTGGAGGTGAAGAAGGAGGGGATAGAGAGGGAGGAGATGTCCTCAATGACTTTAAGGGAGTATTCATAACTAACTTCTGGACCTGAGAATGAATATCCTCTTTTGCTTCAAAGAGTAGATTTGAATATATAGAAAAGGTCCCTTCAGGTTGTTCAGAAGTGGAAGCTTCAGGCTTTTCAGTAGTGGAAGGAAATGAATAACTAGTGGGGGATATGATGTTTGTAGGTTTGTATTCAGGTAAATGAAGACCCAAGTCAGACTAAGATTTAGGTGATCCTAATGGTAGTGGGGGTTCTTGACATGTTTCAAATAAGTGAATGAGGAAAACTGATTTGAAATCAATTCCCCTATCTACGTGTTAAGAAACCCTTGGAGATAATTGTGTCAAATCTTGATTGGACGGAATTTTACTATAATGGTAATATATCTTCAGACTACAAGGCTGAAGAAGAAGAAGATGGTTGATGTCTTTTTTTAGAATTTTCCCTTCTCACAAGTTTTTATGGGTTTGACAGAGGATTAATTGTGTCAAATTCAGAACGAGGTCTGGTGTGCTTAAAAGGTGCCAGTTTGGCACAGTGGAGTTGCAAGGTGAAGGATTTTGACCTATATAGAACTTTAGTCACCCTTAAAGGAATAAGATTTATATCATTGTCCTAGGAAAACTAGTCATATTCGAGTCCCTGATAACGACACCAGATTTATGTTGTATCTATGAGATGATAATGGTTAGGTATCATGCCAGAGCATATAAAATGTTTGGATGTTTTGTTTTAATTTTGGAGGACCAATGTATGAAACATATTTAAAATAGTGATGCCTAACATTCTTGAATAATTCTAATATTTAAACAAAGGGCTGCTATTAAAATCCACATAGTGGTTAAGCTTATCTGGTGATGAGTAGAAATAGAAATATGATATGACTATTGCAGTTTTCAAATAGAAAATCAAATAACCATAAGTAAGAAAAATCTTCAAACAATGTTCAAAAAAATTTAAAAAAATGTGCCCAATATTACAAGGAGATTGATAATTTTATGATTTAGAGGGAATTACTTAAACAAATAGTTTCTATAATTCATTCTTATTAAAGATGATCACTTCAGAGAGTTTCTAGGATTAATTGAGACATAACTTCTCCTACCTGGTTATATTTGTAAAACTTAAGAATATGAAGAAAACATAGTGAACAAAAACTAGAAAAACTTACTAGGAATATGAAATTGTATGAATCAAAAATCAGAATCCTTTGCTTTGCTATTAGTGATTCAGAATAGGGTGAGTACATTTAGTGCTTACAAATGTTTCTTCAAGGGTGCAACCCTTAATCACTTGTGAAAGAGAGTTATCTATGCAAGTTTTAGTGTTAAGAAAACATATTAAACAAATTTACAAAAATAACTTATTAAAAAATTAGAAAAATGAACTGATAATTGATCCATCACTATTTTGTTGTTGAACTGTTGATGATTGTTCCCCAAAATTCTGAATGTTGTTGAATTTTTTATGACTATTCCCCAAAATTCTGAATGTTGTTGATCCTTCTTTTAGTCAAGTAAATCAGTTAATTGTTCCCAACATTTTTCATCTGGGATAGATAACTTAATTACCCTTCGATAAACCTCATCCATTTATGTATATTTAGTGAAAGTAGGCTTTACTAAATATATGTGTTTTACTTCATTAAGGACGAAAAGGTATCTCAAAGTGCATTCAACACAAGACCTGGTGTTGATGTACCCTTTATATTTGAAACTGAAGTTGCACTGGCTCCAACCTCTCAGAGCTTGTGGATGTAGTCTTCAATATGAATTAACTTATCATTTATCACAAATATGGAGGGAAAACCCTTGTTGGTCAAGGGTTCCAGCCTGCTAAAAAAATGTTGAAATATGACATTGACACTGCTGCACTTTTCCTTCAACTAAAGATTGAGATTTTTCTTTGTAATAACTTTCTTCACTTCTAGTATGGTTGTTGTCTTGTCGTCAATACCCAATTATTCAAGCTCATAGCTACCTTTGGAATTTAGAAACTTGATTATTTTAGTGGCTACCTCTGTCTTATCCTCAAGTTCATTTGAGATAGTTTCAATAAATTCTTGAGCTTTTTCCAACAAGTATTTTTTATCAAAAATTATTATGATAGAAGGCCAAATATCTTTAATTGATTCAATAATATCTCGCCATATATTATCCTTTTCTAAACCCAGTGTATTTCCGAGGTAAGAGTCTTTGACTTCTTTCTGCAATCTCTCAATTTGGCCTCTTGTCCTTTGCAACTCAACTGCATGTGAGCTCTCTGCAACTGTTTTCATGTGTTGTAGTGTCTTCTGTTGGTCCTACAATTTCTTAATTTCCTCTGTCTAGATAGACGGGTTCTAAATAGCTTCAACAAGTTGTTCAACTCCTTCTACTGTACCTGTGGTTGCTACTGTGCCTGAGGCAAGAAACTGTAGTTATAGAGACTATTGTAAGTGGAACTACATCCATTAGAATATTGGCCTTTTTCACAGCTTCCTCTTTCTCTTTGACAAGTTTTTCCATTGTCCCTCCATTTGTTTTATTTGCAGATTTTGTTCCATAATGAGTTTCATCATGTCTAATTTCTGAGCCTCAGTTTCTTTAATTTCTTTAGTCATTGGGTCCTCTGAAGATGGGAATTTGAGTTGCTTCCTTCATGATGAAATCTCAACATTTTTCTTCTTGGCAATTTCTTCTGCAACATTTATATCAAAGGGATCATATCCAATCTTCAGCTCCAGATCTTCCAAAGCTTTGATATTGTTGTCTTTTTCCAATGAGGAAAAATTTTCAAGCTTGAGCTATTACTGTGCATTAGCCAAGGTGACCTGCAACTTTGAGAGACCCATGGCAGTGTTAATTAAAGTAGAAGAGACCATTTGGCTAGTCTGTTTTTGCATCTCAATTTGGTCAATTGGATGTACATCTTTAACATTAAATTCAAAGGAAGTTTGCTTCTAGTAATGTGTAGCAGTTCCGGGTTATGAAATATGAGCTTGTAAGAAATCCATCTGCATTTTACCCTATTCAGAGTCAAACATTGAAAGAAGTCTATCTTGAGAACTGGAAGAATGTTTCCAGAATTTAGTATGAGTACTCAACTTTAAATCCTCATTCTTCTTCTTAATTTCATTGAAAACATGAAAAATGTCATCTTCTTGGTTTTTATCCTTCTGACTGCCATTGCTGGTCTGAATCATCTATTGTTCATGAGATGTGTTGGAATGACTGGAAGATTGAGTAGATTTTCCACCAAATTGTGTGAAAACAAATGTCTCTCCAGTTTTGTCAAATGCTCCTTTTTGTGACTCATTAGTTGCACCGACCTTCAAAGGTAGCCTAGGTCTCTTTTTTCTGTGCACAATTCTAAAGCCTCTACTTGATACTTCAGTTTTAGGGGATGAATATTCTTCCCTTCCTCGTTTTGTTGTCTTTTCCTATGAAAGTGGAGTGTTTATATTTGAATTAGAGACCACCTATTCTTCAGCTTCTTGCAGGGTGTTTTCCTTCCATTCTAACAGATTTTTATATTGTTCAATCTCAAGCCTGGCTGTGTGATGATATGGAGTAAAATTATTTTCTACTGTAAGTTTTGAAATCACTCCCCTTGGGTCATAAGACCAAGTAAAGTTGATGCCAAACTTCATCTCTTTCAATAACCTGTCTGCTTCTTCTCCTGCTACTCTAGCGTTATAGATGAATGGACCAACTTGAGATTTTAGCTTAAACTGTGATTTCTTCTTTGCAACCACAAAACACACTTCATTTGCATTGAGCATTTTCCTAATATATTCTAATGCAAAAATTCTCATAGGGAGGTACTTAGGTAGCTTGTAAGGTGGAAGCTCATAGCCATAGACTTTGGTCTCTATATAATTTTGGTAAAGTTACCAATCTCCTATTGTGGCTTGGTCAACTAGTTGCAAAACTTTTACAATTTCATCACTAATTCTTAGTTCTGGACTTTTTCTCAGAATATTAATGGCTCGATGAACAAACAATTCTATGAACTGTTTATATGAAAATTCTTCTTTCTCCTTCATTTCCATAGAAGTCCAAAAGATGACTAATTGTTGGCTCCCTTCTTCATCTAGCTTCTTTAAACTGAATGGAGACTTGTCTCCCTGAGAATAGATTAAAAAATATATACAATTACTGAAGCATACTTGAATACCTCTTTAGTATTGAACTAGAAAAATTGTTCATGAATGGCCTCAGCTAGAAATTGACCAAAGTTAAAAAGAACAGTGGGTTTGGAACTAGTAGAAAAGATAAACAAGAAACCAATGATGTATTCATCTACATATTGATTAGAATAGTAACCAAGGAGATAAGAGAGAATGGTGATGATTTTCTCGGTTGTGTCTAGGAATATAGATGAATCATAGGGAGGGTTTCTTTTAAGAAGAGGGCTATCTATAGCTAGGAAAAGTTCTAGGGTTTATCTCTTTTAGTGAAATCCAGTTTTTGATAGGCTTCTATTCGGATTTCATGAGAAAAAGGAGTGGTTGGCACAATAGTTGGGGCTTGGAACATCTATTCAATGCACTGGGCATTGATGGAGCACACGATTTCTCTTGTAGGTGAGATAACAACTCTTTGACTGGGGTCATAAGATTCATGACATTTTCTGACAAATTCAGGTGCTCTAAGGGTTTGAGGGAAGATGTAATGAGGAAAATGGGAGTCCCAAAGTCTAATTGCACATGTTTGATTGATGCATTGGTCCTCCATCCAACAATAGATCTCAAACAAGTCAAATTTGGACTAGGACTCATGGATTTTATAGTCTCTGTCAGCCAAGGGAGTATGATGGAAATCAACTTGTGGATGAATGAGAGAATTTGGGGTTCTGTAACTTCCTTCCCCTTGGGAGGCATTTTGGTGATTGGATTACAAATTGAAAGTGACAGAAATGGGAAGGATTAAGCTAAAATACAGTGATAACAGGAAAACAATATAACTGAAATAGATTGAGTGAACCTGGATGTTGGCTTGCTTGTGAACAAGACATAAAGTTTGCTTGAATGGTGAAATTTCCGTTTTGACTATAAGCTACAAGTATCCAGTAATAAACTGAGTTACGGGAATGCAATGTGTAACAATTTTTATGAAAGAACAGGGTTTATAAGGCAGAAAATGGAGTGGGTCTGTTAATTAACAACTAAATTCGTATAAACCCTCCAACTGGATTAAGAAATGGATTGATGGAATATTGATTTGCAAGGGGTGGTGAATTAAATGGATAACAGGTAGACACGTGGAAGATTGGTCCATGTAAGGATGATGGGATAGAGGAAGTGATGTGGGTATTGATGTAGACAATGACATGGTAGCGGTGGTGATGGAGGAGGCCGAAAACTGAATTCGAGGGTGAGTTTGGGTGGTAAGTAGTTTGGGATTTTAAGTCCCGAACAACTATGGCAGGGGTTGTCAGTTTCGAAGGGTGGTTTCTAAAACTGCTAACTTCAGACCCCCCCCATTGATAACATTCGGACGGAAAGGGAGGGCTGAGGAGAAATATAAGCTGTCAGATCGGAGGGAGATGTGAGGGATGAAAGGAAAACAGAGGGAGTTTAATGGAGTGAGGCAGAAGGTAATGGTGGCATCGAAAAATATATGATGGATGTGGCAGGTGTGGGGTTTCTTGGCGAATCAATGGATAAAGTGTGAATAACATTGAGATTTGGCAAATTATGGTTAGTTAAAACTATTCCTTACATGCACATATATCCAATGTTTTAACTTAGGATAAAAATCCTATCATGCTCCAATTTCATTTTATTTCTCTACCTAGCCTTAACTTTCCTAACATTTTTTTTGCAATCTTAGTCACCTGAGTGCATTTAGACTAGAAACTCAACATTTTCCTTTTAATGATTAATCTACTTCTATCCCTTATTGCTTCCATTGGCTCAAATTAAATTGTTGAGCCAATTTTATTTGCTACCTATTAACAAACAATTTAAATCTAATGCAATCATAATTAAACTGTATGATTGGATTGTATGAAATAGTGTGGCATTTAAACAATTTGCACACAACTTTATTTGCAAAAATAAAATTGACTAAGAGTAGTGGCATTTGGATGTGCAACACTTTTAGAATATATATATATATATATATATTTTCTAATCTAACATTTTATTTTTTTCCTTCCTTTTTTAGGGTATTGATTCTAACATTTTATTTGATATGGAATTATTCATGAAAATATACCTAATATATATATATATATATAGTCCATATTCTAACTTAACATTTTTTTAAAATATTTTTTCATTTTTTCATTTTTGGACTAATAAATGCTAACATACCAAAACTTTTAAATGCTACAATAGGTATGTCGTTAGGCTTAAAGCAACGCAAGGTAGCAAAAGGTGTTCATCATGTTCCAGGCCTTGTTGAAGCACACATACACACTATGAATGAGGTTTGGGAATTTTTACAAAATGGAAGCGATGCAAGGGCCATTGGCTCTACCAATTGTAATGAACATAGTAGTTGTTCTCACGGGTGTGCATTTTCTCATCAAGGATCACTTCATACTATTATATAAAATGATAAATAGGGATAAATTTAGCGAAGAACATATAATAAACTTTCCCCTATTCCTAGATCTTATTGGGAAGTTTTGTTGGATAAAAAGTATTGATTAAATTGATCGGACCAGTACCAATTTGTAAAATAGTTGATAACCCGGTTGAAGCAATTATCAAAATTTATCTTATAGTTTATGTTAGAGAAAGTAATTATTTAAATAGTTTACGATCCACTTGAAGAAAATTACAATAATTTTTTTTTTCATCTCAGAATTACTTAGACTTATATGACAATATCAACCAGCGAGGCAGTTCTGATTTGTTTGTGTTGTTTTCTCTAGTAACGAGTTATTGAGAGTTTGTGACTTTAATGTTAACATGCACAATGTACTTTGTGTGATGGTAAAGGGAGAAAACATAATCAACAGGGAATGTACCAGGAGCAAGTTGTGGCTTGTTGAATCAGTTCATCTCCAAATTTCATATACTTTTTTCACTGTAATTTGGCATGTGAAGTGACGTGTTTAATGCGGGCAGAGCAGACATTTCAGTGATGTGCGGAGAGCTCCTGCCAAATGAAAACCCTTGTTTGCATTGTTACAGGTAAACACTTTGATAGGGTTCTGATTCAAGGGAGAGTTCTTTTCGATTGGGAAGAGGAGTTGGGGAAGCCTAAGACGAAGGCCAGGAAGGGGGGTGAATTAGGTCGTAGGGTTCTGCCATTGAGTCCTCCACTAGTTCTTCAACCCAAAAATGATGACAATTTAGGCAATTCTTCTATCTGCAAGAGAAAGGTAGGGTTGTTTCAGAATATCAAAGATTTCCTGTAGGGCAAACACCTAGGGAAATCGACAAAGCAGCAACACAAACGACGTTCAACATTAGGGGATTTAATACTGGGTATGGTGGTTTCTAAGGTGTAGTAGTTGTACATGGGAAGCTTGAGTTTGGTGTGGTGTCGATCCTGTGCCTAGTGCATGCAGGAATATTTTGAAGATATGCAGTGAATACATTCCATATTATACTGCTTGGGAGTGCAGTAACGACTTTGCAAGAAATTTCATTCCCATACATGTTTTGGACTATTAAAAATTTCTACAACAAACTATATCAGAGCAAAATCACTCTACTACAGATTGAAATAAAACAGTATGAATGAATGCAACTACAAAACAAACGTATCCACGCTATCAATCAAAATCAGTGATTGATCACTAGAGAAGAATCCTTTCGGCGTGGAAGAACACTAGGAAATACATTAATGAAAAACTAATTTACAGACAGCTCATGGGCCCTAATACTAGCAAGAAGAATGATATGCTCTATTGTGTCTACGTTTTCATTGTGATAAGAAACTTTTTTCAGCCCGTGCTACCTCCTTCTAACTACAGCCTCCCCTCTCTTGCTACCATTGTCACTTCCCAAAATTCTTCTTTTCTAAATGTGTTTGGTGAGACTGCTGGGAACATGGCATGAAGCCTCGTGGCTTTGTTTCTCACTATTTTAATAATTATGAGGAATCATAACTTACTTGTAAGTGTAGAGTAGCTCTTCTTTATAACTCTCAAAATACTGCCAGAAACTAGGGTGGATTTTTATAATTTATAAGGATTTCACAAAAAAAAAATCATGTAGAGAAAATCTAACATTTTGGTACAAATAAATATTATGTAAAATGAAAAAATATTATCCCCTAAAGTTTTCTCTGCAGCTAACTCTTAGTTAAGTTTTCTCTGCAGCTAACTCTTAGTTAACCCTTGAGGAGGTGTGACATCGAACCACAGAATCTACGGACCTGCTACCTTCACTCTGAATTCATGTAAATGCCAGGTTATTGGCTTATGAAAGTTCCATATGATAGCAACATGAAGTTCCCTTAGATTGGTCAATGGAGCAACAAAGCCTCTGAACTTCCTACCACTTCCCTGGTCCATTCTGCCCCCCACTGGCCCTGATAGGGTTGCAGAAGATTTTTGTGCTGCTTACACAACTGATCAAGAACGATGCTAGTTTAAAACTACAATTAGGATTTGCATAGTTTTCAATTATTTTAAACTTCCTTAACAACCAAAATGGCTCTAGTTGGTCTTGCGGTTGGGTAGCCAGCAAGTCCATAACCACCCTCTCCAGTGCCCTTAGTATGCACTGGAAGTATAGACTATCTGCCATCAGAATACTCTGCAATTACATGGAGGAACCTATATTGTGTTTTAAAGTTGTCCATGGTGTAAAGTAAGTCCCAAGATTAAGGCATGGTGAAGGCTGAAACGATCCTATATCTGATTGGGAAACGCTCAAAATTAGCCAAATGATTAGAGTAATACACGACTGAGGCATGGAATCAAACTGAGCCAAATAAGATAAATACATTACTGAGGAAAAAAAGAAGGAGAAGTGTTCAATGAATGGATCCTGCAATGTTACCCACTCATCATGAGTTGATTTTCCCACTTGCTTCCTGACCCTTGTCTAAGAATTAGTTGTATGTGGGATCCCAAAACCTCTGATATTCAAAGGAATGATCTGTAATGAATCTAATGTGATTTGAACATCAATCAGAAATAATTTTATAAGTTTATGTGTGCCATAGTAGTTCGAAAAGCTTCTCTAACCATAACATGTTCTCCGTATACATGATAGATGTCAGTCATGGAGGGCTTCAATTCTTTATGGTAGTAGGTAATTTTTATCCCAAAAAACCTGCTTTGGCTGTGAACCTTTTGAACTTTGAGCAAATGATAATTTTTTCTAATCTGTTGGCATATCATTTATGCCTTGTAAGTGCACATTTTCTTGAACAAAAAGACTCCTGGTAGCACTGAAACAATACAAAAGACACAAAATATAGGTTCTACTCCATCAAAGGTGGGAACTGTACAAAGAGCTATGAATGCAGGGTGTATTAATACATCATCTCAGAAGAGTTCTAAGTCATCTACCAATGCAACTCCTCCTTGTTATCTAGTCAAGGCAACTGTCAATCACAAGAAATTGACTGATAGCAAAATTTCATGGGATGCACTGCCATCCAGTTTTGTTGGACCTGGAAAGGTAGTTTCTCTTTTTTACATTGATTTTCCTTAGAAGCATATCTTCCCTGTATGGCTAGTTAACAGAAACTCATATGCGTTGGCTTAGTATCAGTTTTGATTTTGATTTTGTTTATGATGTTCATTTCAGGAAGCTCTGCAACGATGAGATGCAGCTCTTTCAGCTGCAGTAGAAGCCTTACAAGAAGCATCATCAATAGAAAGTGTTATTTGGTGTTTAAGGTAATTGCTGACATGCTTGAAAGAGCCATCTGCATTTGTCATTTATGTATGACAATCAAGCCTACTATTGTAACAACACTGTAATTCATACCATGAATATACGACTGTTATATGTTTAGCAAAATTGGAGTCATAGACACATCAATACCCACTGCTGCCACTTCTCATGATCATATGTTAACAAATACATCTGTAGACACATCAATATCCAACACTGCAACTTCACGTGTGAAGATGTTCTTGAGTATGTTTTGAGAGGAAAATATTTTATGTGATGTGAGTAAATTTTGGAGTGGAAAATACAGAGGATGGTAAAAAAAATTCAAACAAAGCATGCTATTTTCCAATTGTTGGGGTTAAATCCCTTAAGCAGGGAGGCAGTGTCAACTCATGTGTTAAGTACAACCCGAAAGATTATCATTGAATTCGCAAATCTGTCATAGGTTTCATGTATTATTTCTTGGTAAGGGTAAGCGATTTTTTCATCCTCGGAGAGCTATAAACCCCAACGCTGCATTATTGGAGTAAATTCGAGTTTAATCTGAGGGCTGTCAAACTTGGCCACATGATCAGGGCTCTATATTATTGGGGTTTGAACCTGGCTCATTATTCTGGAGATGCCCTGCCAGACAAATTCACAAGATTCTGTGTATTAATATGGTGAAATTTTCTACAACAAAGTAAGAAGTGAAAAACACACTTACATAACAATATTGGTGCTTAAGGAATTAGCCATACTAAAGTGTCAATGGAGCCTTAGGGGTGACTTTGAAAATAATAAATGATTCTATACAGCTATTATTCTATTTGAGGCAACCATTATTATCAAAGTTTTCATTCATGACTGAGGCGTCTCAGGTTAGTTTGTAATTTTGTATTGTTTATGTTGTTTCTAGAGATCGGTCAGCTTTTGTTTTTTTGTTATTTTGTTTTTTTTTTTTTCAATTTCACTTTTCAAACTGATAGTATGCCTTCCAATGGTGAATGGGAGTGCCTTAAGGAAGCTCAATCGATCAGAAAATCTCTTTTTGCTCATGGTGATGTTCTATCTACATTAGCAACCAAAAATAACCACATACCCTATAAGTTTGTTGCATTGCAACTATCTAAAGGGTTCAAAAGAGTTTCACTATTGTTCATTTGTACTTTCTTTTGCATATGCTATCTCTTTTTGAAATCAGATTTAATAATGACACGACTGTTGTTTTTGGTGATTTTAGGATTTCTAAGCTTACAAATTTTCTCCAAGATTCATTAGGTGCCATTCCAATACCTTTTCTCTTCATGTCCTTTTTCCTTTAAGTTCATTGAACTTTGCCACCAGTGTGAGGGGCATAGAACTAGGTCCAACGTGGAAAAAAATTGAATCTTGTGAGCTTTTGAAGTATAAACAAATGGTGCTTTCAAATAAATCGATTTTACATTGCTAGTTAGCATACAATTAGAATGATTTTGCATGCATCTTTTCAATGAGTATTGTTATTGAATTCATAACATTCCCTGTACATTAGGCTGGTTAGGCTATTCCTGAAAGTGTGAATGCCTTTGTGTAGTTTGAGAAGGCCAAACAAGAAGGAAAGCTAAAGGATGACATGATGCAAAAGTATAAACAAATGGTGTTTTCAAATAAATTGATTTTACATTGCTAGTTAGCATACAATTAGAATGATTTTGCATATATATTTTCAATGAGTATTATTATTGAATTCATAACATGCCCTGTACATTAGGCTGGTTAGGCTATTCCTGAAAGTGTGAATGCCTTTGTGTAGTTTGAGAAGGCCAAACAAGAAGGAAAGCTAAAGGATGACATGATGTAGAAGATGGATGAAAATATGCATAAATTGGACGTGAAACTTAAGGGAAGAGAAAAACTTTGTAGAAATTTTCAAGAAAAGTTATTGATTGTGCATTCATTTTTTCCAGTACATGTGATGGTCAGGAAGTTCATTTCTAGAGTGCATTAAAGATCTTGAAGTTCTGTAGGTAAAAGAACTAGAAGGACAACTTGAAGCCAGGCTCACAGAGCAACAACAACAATGGGAGAAGGAGATCATGCAATATAGGGAAAAATTCAGAGGAAATGAGAAGATGTGTAGGAAATCTTCAAGAGAAGGTAATCCTTATTTTAATTTTTTATTTAACTTTCTTTTTAAGGCTAAAGTTTTCATTTGTTTGATTCAGTGTACTGAAGTAATATTTTTCCTAATATTACTAGTCATGCAAGTAAAGGATATTGAAGCACAACTTTAGGCCAAAGTGAAAGGGCAATGATTACAGACACAAAAAGAACTAGAAGAGAAAATTGAAATTAGACTCAAAGAACAGAGACAACAATCAGAGAAGGGGAGATTGCAATATCTGGAAAAACTTAAAGGAAAAGAACAGATGCCCACCACTAGTCCATCAGTTAAGGGGATTCATAACTTGCGACATATGATGTATTGTCTGAGGGGTTTGGAAATCAAGGGAGAGTTTAGGAGGCCAAACATATTTTTCTTGAGTTTTTGTGAAAGGGTTGTTTGAGTCAGGAGACTCACGGTTAGTTTGAGCAACCACAATCTTATATGTTTTTTTGGATGTTTTCTTTCTCAAGGATCTAAAAAATGGTCTTATAGAATTAGTAATTATCTTTCCATCCTTGTTTTGCAGACCATTTATAAACATTATCACAACAATGGTAGTCTTACATTGAAAGAATTCATCATTTTGTTTGGAGTGTTTGAATTGTTTTTGTCATAATTTCCAGACATCCATTCTTTGAGATGGGTGAATTCAATTTACAGATTCAACACTGCTGAATTTGCTACCACAGCTATTGGTTTCTCTTTATATGATGGTACTCATCTCTATCCCTCAGAAACTGATTATTGTAAGAACTTATGGATATGTCTCTTTGAGTTGCATGTATCTTTGTTTTGGGTTAATTTGAACTTTGGCTATATAATCTCTTTAGGGAAAGATTTTATCATAACCAACATGCCACTGACAACTATTTGGGATGACCACGCATTGGATGCCATGTTGAGAATTCAATAGGGAAATGAATATGTTAATTCTATTTAACTTGATAATTATTTGTTTTTCCATTTTTTCTTATTATCTTTCTTCCTTATTATTATAATGTGAGATACATCAAACAGTTACCAAAACAATAAGAACAATGACATAGTATATAGGCTGCAAGCCAGGGCCAAAAACCCTCCTCTTGAAGGGAAAATCATTAAATTTCTTATCTTCTTGCAGATACTTCAATTGAAGAATACCATGACATTGTGACTCAGAAAAATACCCTTCAAGATCAAGATCAACCACTAACTCGACCTCATGATGCAATAACTTTGACCTCCTACTATAGATTAGAAATTTTGTCTACCCGACAATTGCTGCAACTATTGTTTCTGCCTTAGAAGAGTTTGATATTCTTCTTTAGAGCCTCTTCTTCCATTCCCTTGCTTTTCCCAAAGACTTAGGAGTAGAGAGATACCCTAAGTGACCTTCACTTGACTTCTTTTCTCTCTTCCTTCCAAGATTGAACTGGATATAACCCTCACGTAGAAACCATAGCTTTGACCTGCACATGGAGAAACAACTAACCTAAATGCTTCAACTTCCTTCAACCTCTTCTTTGTCCTCTTCATCAACTTATTCTTCGTCCTCTTCTTCGCATAGAATGAGAGATGAGATAGTGTTTCTCTGGAGGATGAGTTCCTCTCTTTATATAGGCCTCTTCAAGGGATAGATGTGGCTCTTCAATAGGCCGACTTGACAGCTTCTAGGCTGACTTGATCTTCAAGTGAATTTCAACACTTCAAAGACAAAAATAATATTTCTTTACAATATAAAATGTCCCCATAAGGGTATTCAATATATCACAATGACTCTCAGACCTAGGCCAAACCCTAGAAGCACTCAATGGGTTCTTGACCTATAAAATAAAATAAATTGAGCATGAAACCCTTGCTCCAGTAATAATAAATTATTTTCATTTTATTATTTACAAGAGTATATTTCAGACTTATGAAGACTAAACCTAGTTACACATTTTTCAACATGCCATTCATCCAGAATCATTGTGTAGAAAATGAGATTCTAGGCGTGCAATTGATTAACAAATGGCAACAGAAATAAGCTAATATCAATAAACTAATTGAATTTAGATTACATAGGCCCATTGTGTAACCTTTTTCATTTGATTAGTCAAAGCCACACCTTTACTTGCTTTCTGCAATGGCCCAATCTTACATGTATGGGAATTACAAGTCTAAGCACTTTCACCTTGTAATGGAACTTTATAATACAAGAGTGTCAATGCTCCCACTCTTTAGTCTGCATACACTGCCATCAATTTCTTTCTACACATTGACCCCTAAATATATTATGAAACTTGCTAACTTATTGCAGAATCTACTGACACATAGCAAGGTTTCAAAAAGGACAAATCTTTTACAACTCACTGATCCATAAACAATAACTTTATGGTTCACTTGTCTCTTCAACATGGATCCTTTATATATATATATATATATATATATATAATTCACTTCATTCCAAAGCTCATTCAACCATGATTACCTAAAGCACCATTCTTCAAGTCTTTGCACCATATGGAAGCCATTCAATATGACACTCTTAGTCCATATCAAGTTTATTTTTTGAATATTAATTATGAAGAGTGGATAAGACAAATACACCACTCAGTTTAAACATATTCCAAGCAACAAGAAAACATTTTTTACTCAAACCATTGATCTAAGAACAACAACCAAGTCACATAACTTGGGAGGCAGACTTTCAGCCAACCAAAAGAGTGCATAGCTTGAGGGAAGGTGTGTGGCCCACCCAAGGAAGAAATTAGCTCAGGCAGACGTGTGTGACCTGTGGGAAAGAGAAGATGCCCAACAAAGGAAAAAATTGGCACTGCGAGGGTGTTTGAGCTGTCAAGGGTTTTTTCAGACATGTTTTTCTAACTATCTTTGATTGTTGTGTGCTTATCTTGTGTTTTGTTTAGTTTAGATATCAATTTTCATGAAGGGACAAAAAATTCTCATAATTTAATTAATTCCACTTGAAACATGACATATAAAGCCTTATAGATAAGATACATTAGTGATAATATTGCTATAGGTAGTGGACATAATTCTATTATTTTTGTTGATAAATTATAACATTAAAATATAGGAAACTAATCCAGAATTAATCTAATTGTCTCTTGCATCCATGATTTGGATTATCAGTGAATATGCAAAAAGGATTGACAATGCTGATGAATTGCTTGAAATATTTTTGGAGACTTTTCCTAAAGATCCAGCTCAATTGCAATTGCAGTTACTCACAACTACTGTCAAATTATTGCTTAAGAAGCCTACTGAAGGGCCTCAGCGAATGATTTAGGACTTTTTTGTTCATCCCAACTACCTTCTCTGAGAGACCAATGCCTCCTTTCACATTTTCCTCGATATTTGATCTCCTATTTATTTTTTATCGTACTTAATGTATGCATGAATAAAAATTTAGGAAAATATGAAAATTTCATTGGGGACATTTTCATCCTTGCTTTTGGGATCGGAAATATGCCCTAGTCCTGTGAACAAATTCCATAGGGCAAGGGATGCATCTCCATGTAACACATTGTTGGTTATTAGTCAATAGTCTTCTTGGTCCCATGGGGCATGAAGAAGTTTGAGGCCCCGGGGCTACATTAGTTGTTTATGTCTCACATTTGGACAACCTACCTCCAAAACATTCAGAGGATTCAAAATTTGATCTTAAAGTTGATGAGAGAGTTAGGTAAGGTTGATTGGTAGAATGAAGTAGTCTTCGAGAGACATCATTTGCTTAGGAGCATGGTAAACAAGTTGTGACCATAAGAAGATGTGTAGACAAAGCAATGGTTGAGACATGGAGAAAGTTAATAAACTTTATCACATCTAGCCATATGATGAAATATTGCAGGAAAAGGTTGTACTGCTGAAGCATTATGTTATAGTACTCAAGATAAGAATAACTAAGGGCCTAGTTGGCATGGATGTGTTCTCTCCCCCACTTGCTTAGGGATAAGAGCAAACCCTCGAAGCTTTGTTTTTTCCAAAGCTTTGAATTCATTATTTTTAAAACAATCCCATGAGTGGGTTGCAACTATTGAACACAAGACGTGTTGTAGGTTGGAATTGATAAAATGTTTGTCTTTACTACACAATTGTTTTCCAACTACAAGTGAGCCCTAAAGTACTTCAGGTGCCCATGTTGGCATTCCTCCATTTGGTCCTTCAAAAGATCATAGATACTTAAAATGATGTGTGACCAACACCTACTTTTGAATGAGCTATCAATGTCTTGTAATCATTTGGATGGGTGAAGGCATCCCTATTTGGACGTCTAGAAATTGTCCAAATTCATATTCCAGGAAACTAGATATGCTATTATTGAACCCACCATCGATTTCAACACAACAATTTTCTATTTGGGCATGAAATAATCACCAAGGTCTTCTGATTTGCATGCTTGTTGCTCATCCTTGCTTCTTGTGCATTCTGGGTGTTTTCCTACCATAGAAACCACATAATGTTCTTGATATCTATTGTTGAAATTGCCTAGGCCAGTGTCTATTTTTATTGCAGCAGTACTTTTATGTCCAAATTTCAAATAGCAGATAAATGTCTCTATTTGTTTCTAATTCTAAAAAAACATATTTTAGGTCACCAATCTTTATAACCTCTTAGTCAATGGACTATTTACTTATGCTCCAATCAACTCCCTGTGCATATTGTCTATTCTAGGACAAGGGATCTCAGTGCATTTGGTTTTTACATGTTTTCCATAGACATCATTAGCCCTCAAATTAATATTGTCACCATGAATCTCATTGTCTACATCAATGTCTTTGGAATTCAATTTTTTTTCATTTGTTAATTCACATAATTTTCCTTCAGTGGTATTAATTTTGAGGCCCTTGGAATAATCGTCATTTTTGTCTTCGTTTGCTAGTTTTCCCTTTCTATCCGCTTTACTTTTCTTGCACATTGTCCCTAATGGAGGTATGTTACTGGAATTCTTGTTACCAATAGGAAGGGGGAGGATAGATTTATCCCTGGTGTGAACAATGTGGCTTAGTACAAATTATGGGAATAATTTTTCCTTTAGAGTAGTAAATTCATTATCAAAACTTGAAGCATAAATCTAGGTAGCCTTATCTTTCTCCTCCTAACTTTAGGCATCAATGTTATCATTTGTGTGGTGAGCAGCATTACCTTCTTTAAATTTTTTGTCATCTTTACAGTGGAACTCATGAATACCCACAATTCCATCATGCCTAATTTTTGTCCATAAAGAATTGGTAGAATATCAATTCCTTCTTTGTCAAGGATATTCTTGGGTTTGCAGCAGGCTAGTTCTAACTTCTGCCTCTGTTAATAATATATTATTTTCTATTGTCTATCCGGTAAAATTATCATAGTGTGTAACATTAGCCTCAAAAAGCTCATCAGCTTCACTAAAAGCAATTCTATTTTCGTTCACATGATGATCAACTTCGGTATTAGTCCGGACTCTGACCCAAAATTTGGTTGTACTTCTCATTAAGGCCTCCTCCTATATGCATGCATTATGATTTACCTTCTATCCTATTACTTCATTGTCCTTGGATGCTTATCTCTTAGGTGCATCATTCTCCTTTCCAGAAATTGTGTTTGTGATTTTAGAATTCTTTATTATTATTTCACCTTTGTTACCTTCAAGAAGACCAAACATATTTCACTTCTATAGGGATGCTATTTAAATTTCTTAAATTATATAAATAAATTAGATTCAAATTAGTAAATCCGTGAGGGGTTGGGATAGAGTGTAGTAGGTTCAACGGTTCAAGTCGGGTTGGGTATAGAGTTATTGTACGTAGGTTTTAAATTTTGTTGAGCATAGAGTTATTGTATGTGAGGAAAGTTGTTGAGCTTCTTAGAGTTGGTTTTGTTGCCTAAAAATTTAGTGTAATTAGAGTTGGTTTTGTTGCCTAAAAATTTAGTGTAATTAGATTGCAGATTTTGGAATATAAAGGAAAATCTGTAGATTTAGCAAAGTTAATGGTTTTTATTCCCTTATGTCTCTAGATTTTCAAAATATTTTGAAATCTACAATTGTGATAAGGATGGCCCTTTCCCAAAAAACACTGGGACATTAATTTTTGAACTTAAAATTAGTTTTGTTTCATAAAACCTGAGTGTAATTAGACTGAAGATTTTGGAATATTTAGGAAATTTTATAGACACGAGCGAATTCGGTGGTTTGACATCACTCATGTCCGTGAAATTTCCAAAATATTTTAAAATCTACAATCAAGATAAACATGGCACTTTCCCAAAAAACACTAATACAAATCCCTCAAAAGCACTTGTAAGTTTAAAATGTCTTTATACCAATATAACGTATATTGTGCAGGTTACCTCATTCCCAACGGCTATGAAGGCCATGCCAATTTTCAAAAATGTTTATCATAATCTAGAATTCTTTCTCGATCCTCATACAATTGATCCTTCCAATTTCAGGTTAGTTAATGTGATGTTTCCAGAATGTTTGGATTTTGAGAAGGATCATTGGTTATATATCTATATATATATATATATATATATATATATATATATATATATGTTTTCGAGGGTTCAAAAGTTACATTAATGAAAATTTGTGATTTTCACTGTGCAGGGTTTGCAGCGGAGTCCATTCATACCCTAGGAATGAATTAGCAAAGTTGGACATGCTTATCTTGATCCACAATCTCACAACCAAGTACAGGTACCATTTCTACGAGTGTTTGATTCCCTGAATCTATTTAAAAACTTAAAATCTACAAAATTAGATTTTTAGATCATTTCAATCCCGAAGTTTTTAAGATGAAGACTAGATTTGAGCTTTGGCTAATAGATATACGTAGAAACTACAAATGTTTGGTGCACCCGTCTCCATTAGTTCGCCGCACATACCTCGCTATGTTATGCATATAAAAGTGGCTAAAGTAGAAAGGAATACGTTGACAATATTTTAGGCATTATATTTTGTAATTATTTGGCTAGATTTGGAAGGCCTTTCACAAATATAATGAAATATTTCTAGAAGTACCAAGTTTTCAACAAATGAATATTATACTCATGAAAAAACTTGATTGTAAGGAGAAGCATATAGGAAAATATTGCAAGGCAGAGACATGGTGGTGGATTTCTTGTTTATTGTTAATGGTGATCTATCAAGACTTCTAATACTTGTTTTTGGACTTCATGTAGGTGGGATGTTGTGGGCATAGAGAGAAGAATTCAATATGGCCGCTTCCTTGTTCCCAAACAAGGACTTCCAGTAAAAGTCAGGCCCAAGATTGAAAAATCTCCAAGAACATGACCCTCCTCATCACATACTTCTCAATCGTTCCAATGATAGCAATAGTGGTTGCAGGAGACACGAATATGAAAGATTTACACACTACTATACACGGGATTGTTTAAGAAAAAAATTAATTAAGATGAAATTAATATTTCATCTGAAACATTTAATTAAATTAATTTGGATCTAAGATCATTTATGAAAACTTTTCAATGTTTTCATTTTTATATTAAAATATGTTGACATATATGAAAAATCGAGATTTCCATATAGATATGGTAGGGAGGAGCATAGGAAATACAAACATGAGTGTTCAAATCGTTAAAAGAACTATTCATTTTGCTATAATCAATTAAACCAAGTGGTAATGGTGTCAATGAAGCGATTTGAAGCATTTTTGGGACCCTTTTTTGTATTTCTTTATTCACGAAATCTAATGCAGAAAGCAATATGAAAGTTAATTGTTGTGGCAAGATATTAACAACGTGTGCTAATTCTAGTTACTTTTCTTTGTAGGACTAGATTAAATTGTTTGTAGATTATTGTGTATTATTAGCTTGTTGTGTGGGTCATGCTACAAGGGTGTGAAATTTAGCTAACTCGATTGAGTTATTTTTTATTAAGTTAAAAATAAGTGTTCAATGATTATAGATTTTATAAAGATTGTGCCATTATATGTTGAGATTTTTTCTTTTTAAATCAATGTCTGCATATGCAATTTCAAGGACTCCTATAACTCACATAATTTTTAAACGGTGCTAGCTTAATGGAAAAACACGTTGGTGATTTGATCCCACTATGTCCTAACATGAATTAATGAATGATATTGTATCTTATTTTTAAATTAGATATTTTTTATATTGATTTATTTCAATGGTGAGATATTTTTCTAGATTCATTGTTTTATATTGTCTCTAAAGAGACAAAAGTGATATTGTATTGCTTTCAAATATAATTTTTTATTGTCTTTAGAGAGACAATAGCTAGGATTAAAGACTTATTGTCTTTATAAAGACAATATGTATTTAATCCCAACTATTGTCTTTGGAGAGACAAAAATGAAATTGTCTCCTAAGAAACAATAATGTTTGTGTTATATATTGTCTTCATAGAGACAATTTTTTAAGACAATAATTTTTGAAACAATTAATTTGAGACACCGACTTAAAGACAATATTGAAGACAATACACAAGTTTTATTTTGACTCAAGTTGAGACAATTTACCCAAAAAATGTTTCAAATATTGTCTTAAACACCGGTCATGTAGTAGTGTTATGGAAATAAGACCAAAACATGTGAGGGTTTTCATTAAAAGAAATTTGTCTTATATACATTAACATTTAGAAGTTCTACAATTAGTTCTGCAGCCTATATACATTAATGAAAATTTGTGATTTACACTGTGCAGGGTTTGCAGGGTTTGCAGTGGAGTCCATTCATACCCTAGGAATGAATTGGCAAAGTTGGACATGCTTATCCTGATCCACAATCTCATAACCAAGTATAGGTACCATTTCTACTAGTGTTTGATTCCTTGAATCTATTGAAAAACTTAAAATCTACAAAATTAGATTTTTAGATCATTTCAATCCTGAAGTTTTCAAGATGCCGACTAGATTTGAGCTTTGGCTAATAGAGATACGTATAAATTACAAACGTTTTCTGCACCCATCTCCATTAGTTCGCCGCACATTCCTCGCTATGTTATGCATATAAAAGTGGCTAAAGTAGAAAGGAATACATTGACAATATTTTAGGCATTATATTTTGTAATTATTTGGCTAGATTTAGAAGACCTTTCACAAATATAATGAAATATTTCTAGAAGTACCAAGTTTTCAACAAATGAATAATATACTCATGAAAAAACTTGACTGTAAGGAGAAGCATATAGGAAAATATTGCAAGGCGGAGACATGGTGGTGGATTTCTTGTTTATTTTTAATGGTGATGTATCAAGACTTCTAACACTTGTTTTTGGATTTCATGCAGGTGGGATGTTGTGGGCATAGAGAGAATATGGCCACTTCCCTGTTACCAAACAAGGACTTCCAATAAAAGTTAGGCCCAAGATTGAAAAATCTCTAGGCACATGACCCTCCTCATCACATACTTCCCAGTCATTCCAAGATAGCAATAGTGGTTGTAGGAGACACGAATATGAAAGATTTACACACTACTGCATAGGGAGTTGTTTAAGAAAAAATTAATTAAGATGAAATTAATATTTCATCTGAAGCATTTAATTAAATCAATTTGGATCTAAGATCATGTATGAAAACTTTTCACTGTTTTCATTTTTATATTTAAATATGTTGACAGATATGAAAAATCGAGGTTTCCATATAGACATGGTAGGGAGGAGCATGGGAAATACAAACATGAGTGTTCAAATCGTTAAAAGAACTATTGATTCTGCTGCAATCAATTAAACCAAGTGGTAATGGTGTCAATGAAGTGATTCGAAGCATTTTTGGGACCCTTTTTTGTATTTCTTTATTGACAAAATCTAATGCAAAAAGCAATATGAAAGTTAATTGTTGTGGCAAGTTATTAACAGCTTGTGCTAATTCTAGTTACTTTTCTTTGTAGGACTAGATTAAATTGTTATTAGATTATTGTGTATTATTAGCTTGTTGTGTGGGTCATACTACAAGGGTGTAAAATTTAGCTAACTCGATTGAGTTTTTTTTTTATTAAGTTAAAAATAAGTGTTCAATGATTATAGATTTTATAAAGATTGTGTCATTACATGTTGAGATTTTTTCTTTTTAAATCAATGTCTGCATATGCAATTTCAAGGACTCCTATAACTCACATAATTTTTGAAAGGGTGCTTGCTTAATGGAAATGCACGTTGGTGGTTCGATCCCACTGTGCCCTAACATGAATTAATGAGTGATTATTGTGTATTATTAGCTTGTTGTGTGGGTCATACTACAAGGGTGTAAAATTTAGCTAACTCGATTGAGTTTTTTTTTTATTAAGTTAAAAATAAGTGTTCAATGATTATAGATTTTATAAAGATTGTGTCATTATGTGTTGAGATTTTTTCTTTTTAAATCAATGACTACATATGCAATTTCAAGGATTGCTATAACTCACATAATTTTTTAAAGGGTGCTAGCTTAATGGAAATGCACGTTGGTGGTTCGATCCCACTGTGCCCTAACATGAATTAATGAGTGATATTGTATTTTATTTTTAAATTAGATATTTTTTATATTGATTTATTTCAATGGTGAGATATTTTTCTAGATTCATTGTTTTATATTGTCTCTAAAGAGACAAAAGTGATATTGTATTCCTTTTAAATATAATTTTTTATTGTCTTTAGAGAGACAATAGCTAGGATTAAAGACTTATTGTCTCTATAAAGACAATATGTCTTTAATCCCAACTATTGTCTTTGGAGAGACAAAAATGAAATTGTCTCCTAAGAGACAATAATGTTTGTGTTATATATTGTCTTTATAGAGACAATTTTTTAAGACAATAATTTTTGAAACAATTAATTTGAGACACTGGCTTAAAAACAATATTTAAGACAATACACAAGTTTTATTTTGACACAAATTGAAACAGTTTACCCAAAAAAATGTTTCAAATATTGTCTTAAACCCCGGTCATGTGTAGTAGTGTCATGGAAATAAGACCAAAACATGTGAGGGTTTTCAATAAAAGAAATTTGTCTTATATACATTAAAATTCAGAAGTTCTACAATTAGTTCTGCAGCCTGTATAGAAAATAATCTTAATAAAACTCGTTCCAAGCCCAAAATAACCCATGGGGTGAGCCTCGTAGCGTTCGAAGACCATAATGGCGTTTACCAATGTGGACAGGAAGGCAGTAGGGGTTCACCAATAGGTGGAAAGCCCCTAATAACCTCAGTAAATTCTTGGAATCAATTAGGAGAAAAAGAAAGTTATTGAGAACCTGGAGCCATGGAGAGAAACAAATTCCATTAAGTTGAGATGCACTGCCATAAACAACCAAGCGAAAGTCGTGCAAAACCCTAACATGTAGATTAGTACGCGAAAGGAGAATGTAATGTTAAGAAAGTCGAAAAGAACAAAGACTGTAGACTCTGAGAACCGAGAGAGGATGGTATACCTTTTGTTGTGTACTTGTCAGAGTTGAGGCCAACACTATACTAAAACAAAAAACAACCATTAAAAGTAATATTGAGGAAGTGGTATGAACAAGAAAGAAGAACTAACCCTTGAAACAATTATGCGGAAAAGAAAAAAAATCGATGCTTCAGCTTCCGACAAGAAAAAAAGGGACAGCATAGATGCTTCAGCTTCCGACAAAATATGCAAGAATAGTCCTGGTTCTGGACTCCTGGAGTTAAGAACCTGTAAGAAATTCTAATGCACATAAGACGAGTATTATTCTCATATAAGACATTTGCATTGACATATTACCTTCATTGTATGTCCAATCGTAGAACTAAAACAACAGACCTGATTGACCTAGAGTTTCTTGCCAGTTGCAGAGGCAGCCGAAAGGCTAGAGAGTGTGAATGGGAGCGGCGAGTGACGAACTGGTGGGCAGTCACCAATAAGGTCTGTTTCTCGCAGCTTTCCTGCTCAGCTACCTTAACTGCCCAGGCTAGTCATGATCCGGGGACACTTATTCTGTCTCCGAGCACTTTCCCAGTGGCCTTGGGTGGCACCTCCATGATTGCATGCTCTGTAGTTACGTATGATCCCAATAGGCAGATCCGGAAATACCAATATCAGGAAAAGCAATTAGTCCACTTTTTGACTCCCGAAAATGAACGGTTGGATGTAAACACATACTGCCGATTGAGTGTCAGCTCATGGTACAAGGCTGAATACATTGAATCCAGAACCATTAGAGGAACAATATACAAAAAAAAAAAACCAATGTAGTTAACTCTAAATCGAATGAAATATATAGATAACAGTGAAGTTAACACTAAGTCGAATGAAATATATACTCGAGACTTCCAATTTTCCTAGTTCCAAAAGGGACATGATTTGTAACTCGAAAACAATTTATAAATAAAAACAAGCCGGGATACATAATAAGTCACGCACATACAAATAGAAAGTTTGATAATATAACTCCAAACCCAAAAAGGTTGTAAGGTATTAACGTATTAAGTTTTCCGAAGTTTGAAAATAAGACAACTAATTTATATGTTGACCACCTTATGAACACGTAAATAAACCTTTTTTAATAATGAAATTACATATATATTGATAATCAAAAGGTTGTATAAAAAGCGAAAAAAGAGAAAGTTTGATAAGGTTAGTAATTAGTGCTAAAATAAGATGCTTGAATTAATAAATAGAAAATTTATTGGTCAATTTTATGAAGGAGATTCTAATCAAGAGAGTTTGGGTCTGCAGAACACTCTACATTTTCGTGAACCAACTCACATTATTATACGATTTTTCATTATCTTCAACACTCCTTCTTAATGGAGAAAGGGTTCACAAATATGCCTAACATCTCCCTAAACATTTCAAACTTAATTTTGCCAAGAGGCTTAATGAAATTGTCTGCAACATTATCACAGATTTTACAATATACAAGATGGATTTCTTTTGATTGAACTTCCTAACAAAGTGGAATTGTGTATCAATGTATTTAGTATTCTTGTAAAACACCAGATTATTAACAAATTTGATTGAACTCTAATTGTCACGTATTAAATAAAACATTTTTATTTATAACAAATTTTAAAAATATCCTAAAATCTAACCAAAATAAATATTTGATCCCTCTCCCCTTCCTAATATTCCCACCAAAATCTGACAACATATAAATTCAGGACATTAAATGCAAGAATATGTTCGTTTAAATAACTTTTCAATACTTACATATGTTTGTTCCTTGCGAGTTCCCAATTATTTTTCCCATAAATGTGGCTGCCGTCATGTATTGAAGGTTTTCTGCGACCCCACAACCCTCTGAAAACAACTCAATATATTGTCTCTGCAGATATTCCACGTAGCTGACTTCCACGTAATTATATTCATCATCATTAATTATTCTGATAACACAAATTATTGATTATTCTCACTAACATAGCAACTCTCTGAAAACAACTCAACAGACTGTATCAGCAAATATTCCACGTAGCTGACTTCCACATAATTATATTCATCATCTTTAGTTATTCTGATAACACAAATTATTGATTATTCTTACAACATAATACGGAATTTTTTTTATTTAAATGATAGATTTTGGAAATATTTCTAGATTTAAATGGATAAATGTAACATCAAATTTTAAAATATTCTTAAAAACTACCATCAAAATAAATTCAAAAATATTAATATTTCGCTTCGTATAATTTTATTTCATAATTTTGTATTCATGTTACGACAAACATATGAAGGTGAACATCATAATTTCATTTCGTAATTTTCAATTCATGTTAAGTCGAACATATGAGGGTGAGGATTAAGTATAATAGAATTTGATAAGTTTTGAGAGTAAATCAAATGACAATACTCACAAATTTCCAATTTGGTTCAGAATAAACCCGATTATTAAATAAATTTCTCAAATTCCAAAGGGACATATGAAGTACACTCATTTTTTAATTTTTTATATGTTGGGCTAAATAAACCTCCACTTATTCTAAATAAAAATAACAAAATTATTTGTCAACTTACAAAAAAAAATTTACATGCTCACGCAACTAATAAAGATGAAAAAAAATCTTGGTTGTCTTATGCAGACTCTTCAAGCATTTTGTGCTTCTCGAAAACAAAATGTGCTAGTTATATAATGAGTTAAATATATATCATATAAATGTACTCGGAAGAAAAGAAATTATTTATCTCGAAGGCTCAAGAAGAAATTATGTGCACCAACCTTTTTTCTCTTCTTTGATATTTCAAGTTCCTTTTTCCAAGTCAATATTAGATTAGAGTGTCTACAAGCACGTTTTTCAACTTATAGATGTGATCAAATGCGAGTTCAGTAAACATAGGGATATTTTTAGAAAATTTTGATAAAGAAAATTTCTCAATTTAGCATGACATTTCATGAGTTAGCAACCACTTGTGAGTCACCATATATGTGAAAAGAGTTTCTCTAGTGTATAACAAGATGTATGATGAGATAGAGTGTAAATGGATTGCCATAATTGTTGGTATTCAATCCAATGTTTCTAGAGAAAAAGAAGAAGTGTGAGTTGTCTAAATAGATTATCCCTTTAACCCCACCCATGGGGGATCAAATTGGATAAAACCATCAAAAAATCCCTAGGAAACTCTTTCTGAATGACATTTGATGTCATCTTAGTAGCAGTGGATTTTTTTTTAGAATTCAAGGAGTTTTGTAGTGCCAGCTTGTGCATAGCTATTTTAAGGAAATAAGTATCTCGATTCTCGATTATTTCTTGATTCCTATCAGGCCATATACCCCAATCCACCACCATAGGGAGAGCCTTATGAAGTGGATTCCAACTTATGGATAGCTAATTCTTTGAGCAATCTTCAATGTTGAGCCTTCACAACAATATGAAGGACCTTTCTTATTTTTTATTTCATTTCAAACCAGTTGAGTAAAGGGGAAGGTTATGAATAAGTGAGGGATAGGTTCAAAGGCAGAGAGAGTTATAGGTCATCTACTAGGCAAGAAACTTTGATTTCGGTGGATGTCCATTGGAGCTTTATTGTGAAGAAGAAGCACATAAAGTGTTTGGATTTTGGAGGGCATATGAGCTTCCAAAATCTTTTCCCCCACAAAGGGGGTTATTTGAGACCTTCCTGATGTGCCATACTAAAGTATCCAAACTTTTAAGTGTGTGAACCATGAGGTATATGATCCTAGATAAGAGTGTTCTCACTATTGAAGAGTGAAACATGGGAGTGTCTCAAAGATATAACGCATTCTTGCTAATCCATAATGTATTCTTCTCCTAATTTAAGTCATTAGAAGATAGCCATTATCATGTAAAAAATTCAGGAAACTCTATGGAAATTCGATTCAAAGTGTGGAACCCATTCTCATTAAAAATACACACAAGTGAATCTAAAAGGATATGCTTTGGTTGACTCCCTATCCATGGATCCATGCCAATGAGAATGTTGGTTCCTCTTTCCATCTTCCATCTGAGGTTGGTTTCAATAATGGAAAATTTTGAATGATTTCCTTCCAAATGGCTAAGCCATTTTTCGAGGATTTTATCATTGATCTAACCCATTCTTGTGTGATGAAGGCTATATGTTTTTTTGGTGCATCACTTGTGTTCAAAGCCTAGTTCCTTGAATGAGATTCCATACACTTTTAGTTGCTAGTTCATTTGAGAACCATTACAAATATTTTAACCACCATCCTCCTAAGTATTTTGCGGTTTCTATTGAATCTAACACTACCAGAGAAAAATGATGCTTCTCACTTTGTCTTTCCCAAAAATATTAGGGGTAGCTATTTTATTTTATGGAGAATAAGTTTGGGGATCCAGGATAGGGAAGCCCAGTATATTGGAATGGCTTCAATAGTGGCTATTCACAATACTAGTCTTCTTTAATTAGAGAGCCATACGTTACACCATCCACTTATTATTTCTTAAATCTTAGCCAAGAGCTAATACCAGTCAATTTGAGTATTTTTTTGGTTTAAGGAAGATACCAAAATATTTAAATTCACCTCCCATCTGATGGGGATGGAAAGAATGAATGTTCTCAATGCTTGAAGCCTCAACCTCAAACAAACCCTTTTCGTATAAAAAGGATTTACTATGATTTATAACCATTCTAGAGTATGTTGTGAATTTTTTTAGGATGTCCTTAAATGAGTGAATATGGTCAATTTTTCCATTGGAGAAGATAAGGATATCATCCACAAACAAGAGGTGGGAGATGGAATAATGCTTATTGATACCTTTGAAGAGGTTCCTTGCTTTGGATTTGAGAGAAGACAAATAAGACCTTCTACAATAAGGAGAAATAGGAGGGGAAATAAAGGAGATCCTTGTTTGAATCCTCTTTCCAAATTAAATAAAGGGGAGGTATCCCCATTGATCAAGATGTGTTGATACAAATGAGTACCCAAGAGACAAAGGAATGACATAAATCCAAATGATGCATAAGGATTCTAAGATAGAGCCACTAACCCAGAAAACTGATTTTGATAAATCCACCTTGTATATGATTTCCTACTAATGCTTAGTGTGACCAGTATGCATCCCTTCTTAGGACAGACCAAAAGCTTCATGGATTTTATGGCTTTCAAGGAACCCAAATTGATCTAAAGGGGCAATTATAAGATAAAATAGATTTTAGTTTCTCAGAAATTATTTTCATTATAATATTGTAAATGGAATTACAAAGGGATTTTGGCTTTAATAGGTCGAAAGAGGATAGATTGGAAACTTTAGGAATGAGGGAAATGAAGGTAGAATTTAAAAGATCCAACATTTTCCTTGATATTATAGATAACTCTACTACCTTGAGAAGGTCATCATTGATTAATTCAATGGGAACGTGGTATGGTATTGAGATTTTCCCTTTCTAAAAAATGTGAAGAACCCTTTCTAGTTTTGCATTTGTAACTTCTTCCATCAAGGCATCATTCCCATCCCTACTAAGAAATTTTCGGAAGAGGCTAGAAATCCTAAGGATCTTATCAATGGTCACTTTGTGGTCTTAATGAAAGATCCCCTTGAAATAATTTCATCCCTTTGTTGTGATGTCTTCAAATGTTGAGGTCTTGGATTTATCTTGTATTTTGATATCCTAGATAGCATTGATTATCTTTCTATGGTTGAAACGTATATGATGTGATTTGTGTTATCATCCCTGACTTGCAACCAAAGAACTCTATTTTTTAGCCTCCATTCCTTATCTTTATAGAAAATAATTCTTTTTAATTTATTCTCAAGTTTAATTTATCAACAATTTACTTTATTTAGGATGGCAGGTAGGATCAATGTCTTTGTAGAAGGATTTTATTTTTTCTTCTATTTCATAAATGGTTTTGTTTTCAAATTCTTTTTTCTTCCCAAAGAGATGATGACTTTTTTGAAATATTAAAGTTCCAAAACAATTAATAAGAGCGGAGTCCCTCATATTGGGATAATAAGGGCTCAATGAATTTTTGATCTCTTCCAGGAAAGATGGGTCCTCAATCTAATGGGAATTTAATTTGAAATGACTTGGGGGCACATGAGAAGAAAAATCCATTTCTAGAATAATGGATTGATGGTTCAAGTCCCCTCCAACCGGTTCCCATTTTTGGAGATAGAGAGCTAGATCCAGAAAATCATCCAGTATAAAGAACCTATCTATTCCTTTTGTTATATGTGACTATCTAGAACTATTTTTGTTCCAAGTGGGGAACAACTTTGGTGGAAGTATATCTAAGATGCTAACTTGCTACAACTAATTAATCAAAAAGTATGATAGGTGGTTAAGGAGTGCAACAAGGCCCCAAATCAATGAGGCACTGAGAGAGAAATTTACATCCACTTGTTACTACTTTCCTAGATGTAAAAATAGAGTTTTGAAGAGTGGAACACCAAGATTATTTTCCATATAAGTATGGTCCATATAAATTTAACACAATAAAGGGAAAAAGAAAGTTCAGAAAATTGTAATTCTAGTTCCAACCAAAAGTGGATCGAGCAAGCAAAAAAACACTAAATTCAAAATTCAAGTGGGTTCATGAAATTCAAAATGTGGAAAATCCTACTCCAGTAGTAGGGGAGCCTACAAAGAATTTTTCATGAATTCATAGTATTCAAAGTGCATAGGGAATGAATGTTGCATAAGGCATTCATATTACAATTCCTAATGATGGGTAAGATGGCCAATTTTAATTGAGATTTCATATGGGAGGCCTAAGGAGATATTTATGTCAACAAGTAACTGAGCCATACATATATATATTATCTATTTATAAGAGGGGTCTGCCTCATAAAAGAACCCAAGGATGTTTCCTATCTCCTTGAAATCATTTTCAAACAAGAAAATGAGAGGAAGACTAGGCAACACAACCCAAATTAGAATATTATCTAGCTTCTATGACTCGCATCGAAATCCAGTGACCATTTCTTGGTGAAAAAGGATTGGGAACCCTAATGTCATCTTTTCTGAAGGATATTGTGTGCATATTATGTGGAGTTTGCAATCCCTCCCATTAAATATTTTGTTAATATTAGACAACAAGAAGAGTAGCTTCTAGAGTGTTAGCAAAATTTTATGTATTCCAAATGTATAAATCTGCCATGGACATTTTTTTACTCGTGAATCTTTCAATAATGATTGTATCCTCCATCATAGAAATTTTATTTAAGCAAATGTCATTTGAAAAGTCCATTATATATTGTATCCAAATCATTTTTTTTTGTAAGCTGCAACCCTTTATATTCATTGTCAGAAAGAAGTTACATAGCTTCTATGTTTCGATTCAAAGCCTCTAAACTTGATAGAACCATACAATCTTGATATCAACAAATAAAGAGACAGAGTAGTAAAAATGCTCTTCAAGATAACGAGATAAAATAAGTCATTTTCCAACCATCTTATACTATTGGGAATCACGATTGTCGTTAGATCAAAACCTGCAGTTTTTAGTTAACTCTCGCATCGCCAGAGATAAGGATCCACGAGAGGCGGTTAGTCCATGTCGCAAAACACATGGGAAGAATTGGTTTATCCAATGTCCAACAATCTCTCCCCCAATGTGAGGCGGGTGTGTATTGAACTCATGACCTATCCTCTAGTACCACTTGTTGGGAATCACAATTGTCATTAGACCAAAACCCGCAAGTGTTAGTCAACGATTGCATCACCAGAGATAAGGATCCATGAGAGGCGGTTATTCCATGCCGCAAAAATAATGGGGAGCGTTGGTTTATACAGTGTCCAACAAATACAACACCAAGATAAAAGTAGGATAATTCTAACCAGGTTGCTCAAATCCAAGAATCATAAGCATCTCTAGTATACCATAACCTCCCGTGTTCTCCGCAAACCATACAAGACATAAAAATATAATAGAAATGTAAATATATTTAGCACCTTGTTTGGAAAAACTTCATAGCCATAAGTTTTGTCACACAAAAGTTGAGTCACACAACAAAGGAAAACCAAAACTCACACCAGCAATTAAAAACATAACTAGTCCATATATGACATGTGAAAATAGAGCCTCACTCTTGGAAACATAATCATAAAAACTTTCGCCCAGGGAAAAATTGAGGACAACCTAGAACCCATAATAGTAGAGAAGTGTCGTTATGACATAAATGTATCAAACAATTTTGGGCCAAAAAAAACCAACCATCATTACATCACCATCTGGGAATCACAGAACATATATGATACTAAAAACCTGGCTCACACCAGAGGTTCAGAAGATCCAAAGAGGCCACAATACCACCTCTTGTCCAACAAGAACATATTTGGACAAACAAGAAAATTATCTAGAGCACTGCATAATCAAAAAAATTGAAAATAGTGTCGAAACAAGTTTCTCCATAATAGTGTAGTTTGAAAACAAACAAAACAAACCTTTGCACTAAGTGTAAGAGCCAAAACATGTTGAAATTGCCATGAAGATACCATACCTGGAGAAAGATTGCTAAAATAGTCAAAAAAAGCTTAGGACCAACTCTTGCTAGTCCTGATCAGAGGAAATTATAGTCAGATCTGAGCACTGTCAACTGATGGGTTAGTGGGATCACTAGGTGGATTGGTGAGATCATGAGAGGCTAAATTTGACACCAGAAATATTTCCACATAGGCCAATCGAGAATCCACATTATCTAAACAAAACCTTTGGCTTTGAAGCATACATTTAGTGTCCTCCAGTGAAGAAAACACATTATAGTTCTCAACTTGCTTATCTTTGAAGATTAAACACAACAATGTATCCGTTTTGTTGGTGTAAAGAAATAGAGTTTAGGAAATGAAGCCACTTTTTCTTGAATATTACAAGATCAAGAACCCATTTCATATTGTCTCCTACCACATCTAAGTCTGAGTGATATGGTCATTCCCCTAATTCTTTAAATTCCAACAATAGGTTAATTTCCTTCCTCACCTTTAGAGGACCAACATCAAAATAAGTCCCAACTAAATCATAGGAAAAAGGCTGGATTCATTTGTACCCAACATTACACATGCCACCACTTCTACTTATAATTCTATGATGAGGAGGAATGAGCATAGTAGCAAGGGAACAATGGGGACAACCACTAAGAGAAACACTACCCGAGAAACAAAATAAAAGACAAGACACAGAGCCTTGAAACTTTGACCTAAAGACTCCCAAACCATCCCCCAATTGTGACATTAGAGGACCAAATTCTATTAAATTGCTAAATTCACCACAACATAGAGACACAACACACCAAATTTCCCAAAACCATAATAAAAAATGAAATCTCCAAATACCCAAACAAAAGACGAGAAAATCTAGTGCCCAAAGCACTCAGCATCACTAGCAAAGTGAAACTCAAAATAATTAAATAGGATTTCACATACACTGATTTATAGAAACCCAAATTTACACTCTCAAAGTTGTTAGAAAATTATATATTACGGAGCAATGGAACACATAAAATATTGCAGAAATATAAACATAGAAAACGCACAAAACAAGAGAGACACAGATATACGTGGTTCACCCAGTTTGGGCTACGTCCACCCCGAACAGCCAGTCCTTCCTTTTTATTATCTAGCAAAATGAAGAGATACAGCCTACAGCAAAACCGCTGTAATATCCTCTGTTTTCTCTCACAGTCTCACCTCTATGTTTCTCGCTCACCGAATACACATCTATATCTCACAGCCTCAAATACAATGCCCTCATATAAAGAGAGGGGTTGCCTTCTAGGGCAAAAAACCCTAAACTAAACATAAGTTCTACTGTCAGATCATCCGCCTAATGAACGGCCCAGATTGACTAGAAATTACTATACTTTTACATGGCAATTTTACAGCTGTTTTTAGCTTCGGGGGCGCTGCCCCCGAAACCCCCCGCTAGGGGGGGGGCTCCCAAAAGTCGCTGCCGCCCCCCCCTGGACCTCCCACGACAGCAATTATTTTACGAGCAGCGTTGCCGCCCCATTTTGAACTGGGGTCCAATATGCCGGTACTATAGAAGATAATCAGGCTCTACACCCAACAAAAGTATTGCTAATACATATAACATATGCACCCAAATGAAACCCTTTGCTTATGACACACCTCTATTGAGAAAGCATTAAGCCTACCAATAACATGTAAACTTTGTAAGACAAACAAACAACCAATTACATAATTTAATGTTTATAAAGGGAGTTTTGATACATTTGCAATCACTATGAAATCACTGGATGTGAACTGAGATACAATCCCAATCTCTTCATCCAATAAGTGTGAAACAAAAGGTTGCAACCCCAAATGAAAGAAGTCAAAGAAAAATCCTCACCTTCACTTCCACATTGCACATATCTTCACCACCACAATGCCATAGCTATGCATTTAAAATAATGAGACCCTCAATTAGAAATCCCATGCCATCAGCTGCCTTACACATTGCACATATCTTCACCACCACAATGCCATAGCTATGCATTTAAAATAATGAGACCCTCAATTAGAAATCCCATGCCATCAGCTGCCTTACAGCGGTAAATAAGACACAACTTTCAATGAAGCTATAATTCCTCGTGCGTTAACAGCCCATCAAAATGTGTTAAATCCATTATATATATCGTATCAAAATTATAATATTAAAATAAGATTTTAACATTTGTATTCGGAGTAAAACATTATAAGGATTTTCAACATTTAGATTATATGATATGTTATACATTTTTTCATTTTAAAGGTTCATATTTTAATTAGATATGTAATGGAAAAAACGTGTTTTACCAATCTTATTAATATAATATAATATATTAGGATTAGAGTTTTTGTTTTATTAATCTTTACAAAAGGCTAGTATTATAGTAATCACTTTGTTACTGAATTTGCATTAATAATATTTTGATTATAAATATTTAACTATTTACTAGAAAATAATTTTGTTATTTTTTAATATATTAAAATTAAAATTTTGTATTGGTCGATAGAATTAAAGTTTTATTGTATAGTTCAAGCTACTAAATAGGAAATAAAAAATAACATGGAAAAAAATAAAAATAAAAAAAAATATTAAAAAAAAAAAATAATAAAAATAAAATAGAGAAAAAAATTTATAATTAATAAAAACCTTTTTCAAATTTTCATGTATATAGCAAAATATTAATAGTTAAATATAAAGATGGCATGAACATATTCGATTCTTATAATAGTGTTAATGATTAATTTACAATTGATAATTATTCTTATAAAACAATTACTGTAAAAATAAATAATTAGATTTTCGTTAAGCAAAGTTTTTGGGTAGAAATCATATGAGAGAATTTTTTGGTCCGTGTTTCTAACCAACAAGTGTGGTTCATCATCAAGACCATATGAAGAGGCAGACCATGGCAAAGGCTATTAAATTTTCATTCACAATATTTCTAAATAAATAATATTGTTTTTACTTTAATTATTATTTAATAAATTCTTTTATTACTTATAAACATAGTTATGTTAAATTTAATTATTTATTATATATTTCCTAGGTTTTATAATAAAAACTAAATTACCCATCATATTAGTTTTTCAACCATCCACATTTTAGTTTTATATTAAATTTTCAATAACTCATATTTTTTATACTTTTCTCTATTTCAAGATTACTTGATGAAGTATTTATCATCGACACGACAACTTACGTATATTAATATATCATTTAACAGATTTTTGTGGAGTATATAACAATGGGATCTAATTTAAAATGTTTTCTCCTCCCTCTCTCTTAAAGTTTATAGGATAATGCATATGGTTTTTTTAACCATTTGTTTTATATTATTAATTTATTATTTAATTAAAATTATTATTTTTAAAATTTATAAATTATTTATAATTTTGATATAATATAATTATAATTTAGGAATTTTGTGTATATAGGTATGTATGGTTGGAATAAATTTAATATGTTTTTTAATTATATTTAAATTTTAATATATAATTTAGTATATTTATATAAATTAAATAGCTATAATATTGATAGTTATTAAAATATTTATTATATGTTATTTTTTAATGTTGAGAATTTGTAAATTTGTAAGGATAAGATTAGAGTGGATAATTATGTGCTATTTGTTAAATTGAAAATTTGTAATGCCAAGACAAAACAAAAATGGTGGTAGATAATCTTGAGAATATATAATGGTAAGAGTTAAAATAAAAAATTGGTCAAGTTTTTTTTAGCACAATTGGTTGAAGATGGGCTTCGTCAGCATGACTACTCGGATATAATGTCACGGACACTGAACTGTTGCATTAGTGTTAAATGGAAGAGACATACTAAAATCTAATCAACTTAAAACTAATATGATGAATACGAAATACGATCCCAAAATTACTTAAATACCCTCGGTCATTGTTTCTCAAACCATTGAATAGACAAAAATCACTTGACAAAAAAACTTTATTTTTAACTTTATATCCATCAATACACAAACTCTAATTCTATTATGAGCTGAGCCTGTATGGTCAAATTCCTGCATTTAATGTAAAACAGATTGACCTGAACAGTTCTATAAATCATTCATCTTAGGGAAATCAATTCTCACTGGATCCATTGTTTTGAAACATGTTTCCTCCACTGCTAACATGTAGTTGTTGCGTTAAAAAATTCAGAACACATCGCTACCACGTAGCTGTGGTGAAATGTCGTTAATGAAACATATTTCTTCCACTACCACCAATATAAACACATTTCATTTCTTTCACCGCTATCAAGCAGTTGTTGTTTCTGTACAATAATAATAATATGTTTATGTTATTATTAGTATTTAATTTTAAGGTGGCAGTTGATATTAAATTAGTGTATGAGATTTTTTTGTTTGTGGGATAAGGGACTTATTTTTACATAGTGATCCGGGATCTGACTGCGAAGTTTTGACAGTGAAGTTCCAAGGCATACATAGGTTACAAATAATTAGCCTGCCCATAGGTCATAAGTACATGGGGTGTATATGTCGATTGTTAAATAACTAGCCTATCCAAATCCAATGTTAGGTATATGCAACCCTGTGCATTTATGACACATTGGTAGGATGGTTATTTTCAGTCTAATGGTAGTCTGGTTTTTCAAGGTGCTAAATCCATATATTCAGTCCAAAACTCAATTTAAATAACACAAATCAAAATTTCATCTCAATTTTCTCTACCAAATTTCAACACAAAAAAATCCAAAAATTCACACTAAAAACAACTCCCCAATAAATTCAAGAAACTTGCCTACCTTTGTTCTCTGCCAATTTTTTTGGTTCATGCAAGCAGCCGCCCATTATTTTTTCCGTAAATGCGGCTGATGTCATGCAGAAGTCCTTTGAAAAGCGAGGAATTCGCGCAGGAGTCATGTGCAATTTTGAAGCCAATTGAAAATGTTCATGTGATACTTTGAAAAAGTAATTGATGAAGTCATATGAAATTCTTAGGCTGGTTGGAAAATAACAGCTCAGCTCTCCCTCTGTACACGAAAACTTTTCCTTGCAGATGACGCCAAGCGCAATTCCTGTCATATTGAAGGTTTTCTGCTACTCGACAACTCGGTAAAAACAACTCAATGGATTGTGTGCGCAGATATTCCACATGGCTAACTTCCATGTAAAGGTACTCATGTTCATTTCACATGTAGATTCAATGGTTCTCATTTCACGATTAATTTTCTCGGCAAGACAACACACGAATAGCATTGGAGTCTGATTTTACGGTATTGCACTTGCAACATCTCATTCATAATATTCAATTAATGTTGACGCAAACATGTGTTCCTAATACAACAATTTTAAAACTATAAATTTCTCATTTATTTTGGAATGTTGTAGGCACATTGTACGTTTGGAAGATATTTTAGAATCAATATAGAAGTTAAATAATTGAATTTTTTAGGTAGGATTTTGACATATTTTAGGAATTTTTTATATAAAAAGAAGATATAATTATAAAGAAATTGTAATACATCATTATAGATTCATGTTAATTTCGGATTTACCAAGTGTGAAGAGATCAAATTTCTCAATATGCAAATATCTTTTTGAGTGTAAAATTTGAGGAAATGTTTGCAAATTGAGAGATTTGATTAAGCTAGGGTCTTAGTAGATCCCTAATTAGGATGAATCTATGTTGGTTTTGAACAACACACACACAAAAAAGAAATACTTTAATTATAAGAATTTTTTATTTTCACTGGTTTTATATTATATATCAAAGCAAAAAAAGCATAGCTTGCATATCTCATATGCTCGGATATGCATATATATATGAATATATCTCGCTTCCTCCCTGAAGCAATAGTTCTAGAATATGAGGACAAAGATTGGTTTGACCACGAGCACATTCCCTTTAGGTGTAGGATATGCCACATGCATGGGCACTGGTTCTGTGATTTCTATCTAAATGAGCCCAAAAAGGACACAAGAGAGACAAAGGTCAAGGACGGAGATGGTTTTACAAAAATTCTCACCAAGAGGTGCCATAACAAGGAAACCAACACCTCCAATGCACCCAAGAGATATGCAACAGGTAATAGCTTTGAATTGCTGGAAGGATCAACGTTCCATAGCAAGAAAAAATATGAGAAGTCGTTGTAGAAGGTGTAACAAAGCAACATGTGGAGGAATACAATAACCAAAATGATGATTCTACTCCAAAAAGGAGCTTTGAGATCTATAATCCAAAGCAGATAGAGGATGTAATCATGAAAAAGGAGGATGAGTTCATGGACATACAAGGGCTAGATCTATGGAAATCAAGGATGCCTTGTTGGGTTGTGTTATATTCTTTCCATGACTAGCCCACATAGTATACGGGGGGGCAGAGCCCCCCTTCGTTGCACCGATTGTGTAGGGGGGGGACTCATAGGGGATTTGACACGTACCCGTAACCCCAGTTTATGGGGTCTGGGGTAGCGCTCCAGAAAATTTTGGTTTTGGACCCTATGTTAGGTTGGGTGGACCCACCTATGGTTTTGTGCATGATTTTTGCACATGTTTTTGGACGCGATGGTTTTCGGTCCATGGTATTGGACACGATGGTTTTCAGTCTATGGTATTGGACACGATGGTTTTTAGTCCATGGTATTGGTAGTCCCAGTTTTGGGATCCAAGGGAAAATCTCAGTGTATATGTGTTTTATGTGTTATGCCCTCGCATTGTTTATTTTCTATGTTTTAGAATTCGTATGCAGGTAATTTCTGTACGGGGTTAAAACCTACATTTGGTATCAGAGCAGTTTTGGCTTCAAGGGGACACCTTTGTTGCTGAGGGGTTTCTCTTGGGCCTGTGGTAGACCCTGTTCAGTGGGAGATCTGCAAGATTGATTCTGGTGGTGAAAGAAGATGGCAAGCAATGGAAAGATAGAGATCAAGAAATTTAATGGTCAGAGTTTTGAGTTGTGGAAACTCAAGATGGAGGATCTGTTGGTGGATAAAGATCAGGTAGATCTAGGTACTAAACCAATGGGAGTGTTTGATGAAAAATGGAAGAAGTTGGATCGGAAGGCAAAGAGAACAATACGATTATGTGTCTCAGATTTAGTATTGTTGAATGTATCAGGAGATGCTACAGCGAAGGCTTTTTGGGACAAATTAGGGACTTTGTACCAATCTAAGTCTCTGGTGAATAAACTGTTCTTGCCGAAAATGTTGTATAACCTTAGGATGAAAGATGGAGACTCGGCAACAGAGCATCTGAACGCATTTAATACTGTGGTAAGTCAGTTAGCATCTGTCGATATTAAAATTCCAGATGAAGATAAGTGCATCAGTTTGTTGTGTTCTCTACTAGATTCGTGGGATTGTTTGGTTATTGCAATAGGTAGCAATGCAACTGCCTTGCAATTTGATGAAATAGTCTCATCCTTGCTGACGAAGGAGATAAGATGGAAAAATATGGAGAGATATAATGGTGATGCCTTGTCTGTACGAGGACGATCCCAGAACAGAAACAAAAATAAGTCATCGAGTGGGAGATCTAAATCTAGAGGGAGATATAAATCTCCAGGAAAATCTGTAAAGGTGGTGCCCTGGAAATGCGGAAAGGAAGGGCACTACAAAAGGGACTATAAATCTAAAGCTCCTGATAAAGGAAAAGGATCTGATGATGCTCCTTCTGCATAGACGAAAACCACCTCAGATGAAGGTGGGGATGTGTACTTGGCTTCTTCAAGTACACATGTAAATCATGAGGCATGGTTGATTGACTCAGGTGCATCCTTTCACTTCACTTCCCATAGAGAGTGGTTCTGCGAGTATGAGAAATACGATGGTGGCGATGTCTTCTTAGGGGATGATAGGAAGGCTAGAATCATTTGTCGCATAAAAGTAAAGTTGAAGTTACAAGGTGGAAGGCTTAGAACACTTCCAGGTGTTCTGCATATTCCTGCATTGGCCAGAAATCTGATTTCTATAAGCAAGTTGGATGATGTAGGTGTAAAAATAGTGTTCGAGAAGGATACCTGCAAAATGGTTCGGGGAGCACTGGTATTGATGTGGGGAGTTCAAATTGGAACTCCGTACAAGCTGCAAGGTAGCACTGTTATTGATGGGTGCAACAGTTCTGTGGTTCTTGAAAGTGGAGTAGAAAATCTAGTGGTCTCTGGAGAGAAGACCATGTTGTGGCATCAAAGGTTTGGACATATTGGACAGAAGGGCATTCAAATACTTCATGGTAAAGGTATGGTAGAAGGTATGAGTAATAGCTCTCTGGATTTTGATTTCTATGAAAATTGTGTATATGGGAAGCAGAATCGGGTGAGTTTCCCCTCTGGTAGTAAGAGGGCGAAACATATATTAGAACTTGTGCACAGTGATGTTTTTGGCCCTGTGAAGGTTCCATCACTGGGTAAGTCTGTGTACTATGTATCATTTGTAGATGACTTCTTAAGGAATACATGGATATATTTCCTTAAGAAGAAATCTGAAGTCTTTGACAGGTTTAAAGAATTTAAGGCTCTCGTGGAAAATCAGACAGAGAAGAAGATAAAGGTGCTGAGGACAGATAATGGTGGAGAGTTTTGTAGCAAGGAATTTGAATAATTATGTAAGAAGTGTGGTATAGCACAACAGAATACTACTCCATATACACCTCAGCAAAATGGAGTTGCAGAAAGAATGAATAATACGTTGATGGAAAGGGCAAGAAGCATGCTTAGTGGTGCTAGGTCAGGACATGAATTTTGGGTAGAGGCAGTGGATACTGCTTGTTACCTAGTCAATAGGTCACCTTCGTCAGCATTGGAGGATAAGACTTCACAAGAGGTATGGACGGGTAAGAAACCCTTTCTTTCATATCTGAGGGTATTTGGATGGGATGCATATATACATGTTTCAAAGGAGAAACGAACAAAGTTGGATAGTAAATCTGAAAAGTGCATATTTATTGGGTATAAGGATGGTTTAAAGGGTTATAAGCTTTGGAACCCAGTCACACGGAAGGTTATGTATAGTTGACATGTGGTGTTCAGAGAGGTAAAAGATGTTATTAAACATGAAGTCCAACCAAAGGAACCTCAGAAGATAGAGTTTGAGCTTAAGGAGGAAGAATCAGACTCTACAACAGAGGAGGAAGCAGAAGATGAAGAGTCACAAACTCTGGGTGTGAGAAGATCAGTTCGAGAAAGAAGGCAGCTAGAAAGGTATAGTCCATCAGCTTTCTGTTCAAATTTTTCTTTATCTATTACTGATGATGATCCTAGAACTATGAAGGAAGCAGTAGATTCAGAGGATGGAAAACTTTAGAAAAAGGCCATGGTTGATGAAATGGCATCTTTGCATAAAAATGAGGCTTGGGATCTCGTGGAGTTGCCGGCTGGAAGGAAACCCATTGGCAGCAAATGGGTGTTCAAGAAGAAGACAAACGCAGAAGGAAAGGTGGAGAAATACAAAGCTCGGTTGGTAGAAAAAGGTTATTCCCAGGTGTCGGGAATTGATTTTGGTGATATTTGTTCTCCTGTTGCCAAGGTAACTTCTATTCGATTACTTTTATCTGTTGCTATTGCTTTTGATTTTGAGGTAGAACAGATAGATGTGAAGACAACATTTCTTCACAGGGATCTGGAAGAGGAAATATACATGAAGCAACCTAAAGGCTTTGCGGTGAAGGGTAAGAAAGAACTGGTATGTAAGTTAAATAAGTCTTTGTATGGGTTAAAATAGTCACCAAGGATGTGGTATCATAAATTTGATACATTTATATGGGGACTTGGCTTCACCAGAAGCAATGTCGATCACTGTGTTTATTTTAAATTAATTGGTGACTCTGTTATTTATTTAGTCTTGTATGTAGATGATATGTTGCTGGTTGTAAATGACAGAAATTATCTACGATTTGAAGACCCAATTGCCCTCCAAATTCGACATGAAAAATCTTGGTGCTGCAAACTATCTTTTGGGCATGGAAACTAAAAGAGATTAGGCAAAGAGGAGGCTCTGGTTAAAGTAGAGGAAGTATGTTGAGACAAAACTACAAAGGTTTAATATGCAGGATAGTAAACCGGTGAAGGTTCCTATTCCTATAGGTGTGAGGTTATCTGCTGAACAGTGTCCCAAGACACAAGAAGAGGAAGAGGACATGTCCCGTGTTCCATATGCAAGTGTAGTCGGTAGCCTGATGTATGCAATGGTATGTACTAGACCAAACATTGCACATGTAGTTGGAGTATTGGGCAGGTTTATGTCAAAACCAGGGAAGGAGCACTGGATAGTAGTGAAGCAGGTTTTCAAGAATTTGCGTGGCACTATTGTTTATGGTTTGTGCTACCAAGGAAGATCAGGATTGGACAGAATGTTGGATATTCAAGGCTTTGTTGATTCAGACTGGGCTAGAGATATGGATCAGAGAAGATCTACAAGTTGGTATGTGTTTAACCTATTTGGAGGTGCAGTCAGTTGGATGAGTAAGAAACAATCTATAGTGGCACTATCAACTACAGAGGCAAAATACATGGCAGCCACTCATGCAAGCAAGGAAGCAGTTTGGTTGCAGAGACTATCTTCAAGTATGGGGTTAGTACAGGGAGCTATAAGGATAGACTGTGACAGCCAAAGTGCAATTTTCTTGGCAAAGAACCCCGCATATTATTCAAAGACAAAGCACATTGAAGTTCAGTAAAACTTTGTGAGGGATATGATAGAAGACAAAAATGTGTTGCTGGTAAAGGTGGACATTTTGAAGAATACTGCAGATGCATTGACAAAATCTATGAGCGCTAAGAATTTCTCTTGGTGTAGAGAGACAATGGGCGTTTCAGGGCTGGAAAAATGACTAATATTTTTTGTGGCCCTCTGTGGAAAGAAAACAACAAGTGGGAGAATGTTGGGTTGTGTTATATTCTTTCCATGACTAGCCCACGTAGTTGAGCGCGGGGTTAGAGGGGGAGGCGGAGCCCCTATTCGTTGCACCAATTGTGTAGTTGCGGGGGGGGGTCCCAGGGGGTTTGAGGCGTACCCGTAACCCCACTTTATGGGGTCCGGGGCAACGCCCCATAAAATTTTGGTTTTGGACCCTACGTTAGGTTGGGCAGACCCACCTATGGTTTTGTGCATGATTTTTGCACATGTTTTTGGATGTGATGGTTTTCGGTCCATGGTATTGGATGCTTCAGCATGTATAAATATGTTTTATAACATTGAAAGGAACATAATGAAAAATCAAGCTGGTAGTCCCAGTTTTTGGATCCAGGGGAAAATCTCGGTGTATATGTGTTGTATGTGTTATGCTCTCGCATTGTTTATTTTCTATGTTTTAGAATTCGTATGCAGGTAATTTCTGTACGGGGTTAAAACTTACATGCCTATCATTGTAATGATCTAGAAGTGATATCTCAAAAGCACATTAATATTCTAGCGGTTGCGCTCAAAAAATTCATGGCCTCACAATAGCTAGGAGTTCAAAGTGTCATCTCTAAAGAGGTGAAAAGAGAAACAAATAGTTCAAGAAAAGGGATAGGAAATTGACTCTCTGAAAAATTGACACATCACGAAGGAAGCTAGTTAATTCATGCTACTACAAGCAAACTTTGGAGATCTATGTCTCTCAAAATATTGTTTCCTCATGAAGGTAATCTCATGGAATATAATGGGTCTGAATAGCCCCTCTAAACAACATCATTTTCATCGAAAGATTCAACAAGTTATTCTGACTATCATGTTAATTCAAGAGACCAAATGTTCTAGCTCAAATTTTGAACTAATAATGTCATGCCTATGGAAAAAGGATAAAATCATAGTTGTAGTGTTGAAGGAGAATTAGGTGGCCTTGGTATAGCGTGAGACCTAACTTGTATTACCATTACAAGGCTATCAAAATATGTCTTTCCTCTCTCTGCTTCTTTTCCCCTACTAGGCATTGATTTGCATGGCTTCCCCACTAATCTTTATTGTAACTAACTTCATGTTTGAAATCAAGAAATGCTCAAGAATCTCCATTCTCTCCCAATAAGAATTAAAAAGAACAAATGGATAATAGGAGGTGACTTCAAAATGATCACAACCCTAAGTGAAAAGAAGGGGGGATGATGGCACCTAGAGCCTGAATCAGAGGACCTTCAAAGCTTCATTGAGGAAAATAACATGGTGGATATGAAAATCACAAATGGGATCTTCACTTAGAACAATAGGCGGGGTGGGAAAGGGAAGATATCTTGTAGATTTGACCATTTATTTATCTCAAAAAGTCTCCTCACTCGTGGCGATGAATTGATAGCAGAGATTCTTCCATCGGTTAACTAAAATCATTGGCCAATATGTATCTCATGGAGGAACATAGTAAAACCTTAAAATGATTGTTCAAGTTTGAACAATTTTGGCTCATACATGCCAGTTTAATCGGAAAAATCAATGAATGGTAGAAAATCATGAGCCCCATGGAGGGAATGAAATTATTCTTCTTCTAACAAAAGCTAAAGAAAACGAAACTTCTCCTGAAAAATGGAATGAGAGGAATTTGGAAATATCCTTCGAGAGAAACAATTCCTGGAAAAGGAAATGGCATTGCTTCAAAAAAATATTATTAGCAACAATAGAAAAGCGAATTTAAATGACAAAGAAATTTCTCTCACAAGAAGGTTGGATAAAAGATCTTGCAAGAAGAGATATATTGGAAATAGAAGTCCAATATGAGCTAGTTAAAAGTACGGGGATGTAACACTTCATTCTTCCATCGCTCCACCATCTAACACAGAGCTCACAAAAAAATCATATCATTAAAATATGGAAATGGAAAACTTGTAGAGAAGTGTGAAGACATTGAAGAAGTACTTGTGGACTTCTACAATGATTTTCTCTCTAATCCCCTACCTCATTGCTACAAAACCACTCATAAAATCACAACGAACATACCTATGCTAGTTACAGACACCCACAACACAACCCTCATCATGGCTTTCAAAGCAACAAAAGTTAATGAGGTTATTCATCAAATGGTGGATGGGAAATCCAATGGACTAGATGGATTCGTTGTTACATTCTTTAAGCAGTGTTGGGACTTCCTCCACAATGAGATCCTAGATATCGTCGAAGATTCAAGGGCCAATCAGTGTATTCTCTCTGCATTCAATGCCACCTTCTTAGCACTGGTGCCAAAGGAGGAAAATGCTACTTCACCAGGTAAGTTTTGACCTATTTATATATGTCATGTTATTTATAAAATCATCATCAAAGTGATATCCAATTGCGTCAAGCCCATCCTAACCATCCTCATTTCTCCTAAGAAAACTAGATATATGGAGGCTAGGAAAATCCTTGATGGCATTATTCTAGCCCATGAAACCATTCACTTCCTCAAAACCTTGAAGAAACCTGGCATGTATTTTTCTATTGAATGATCACATTTATGGCTTCCCTATAAGGGTAGTAATAACCAAATCTGAATAGACTCAAAACCCTACATGAAACACATTGTCACACCCTTTGAGGGGAAAAAAGAACCAGTTTCTTTCATAGATCTGATCTTTGGAAATTTCTTCTTGGAGACTGACCTAGGGTTCTACCTTGCTCAGCCTTCCCCATTCCCATCAGACACATAGTGGCAACTCCTTCTTAATCCAACTAGAGGAAATGACATTTGTATAGTAGATAGTAGTAGTACTAGTGTAGGGCATAGTTCTTGTACATATGATGTTTCGACTTTGTTTTTTGATGATTCTAAGACATGGGATGGATCTGGAGTTGGTTGTGTTTTAATATACCTGCAATAGAGAAAACATGTAATCTCTAGCCACATGGATTTCAAGTGCAATAACAACACTATGGAATATGAGGCACTCATACTGGGCTTACAGAAGGTCATTGACCTCAAAGTTGGAGTTCTTAAAGAAGTAGGTGACTTTAAGATCATCGTATGGTAGGTACGAGATACTATACATTGTGTGTCACCTAATTTGAAAAGTTATCAACAAGAGGTATGGTGTTTAATTTCTCAATTCCAATATTTTAATATTTTAGTTTTTCCTAGAATGCATAATGTGGGTGCAGATGCATTAGCAAATTTGCTGCTAGGTTGTCACCGCTTAGGGACGAGTTTCCTAATGAAATTATTTATAAGCCATTTTTCCTTGATAATATCACTAATTTGCATGTTTTTAATGAAGACCAATAGATATTTCACTTCATGGTGAACTTTGATGTATTCAAATATGAATCCATCAACAAAGGTGAGCACAATAAAGCATTGCAATATGCAGCTCGGGAAAGAAAGGAGAACCCCATTCCAAAGGGCGTTGTATAATTAGAAAATATGTATGACTTTCAAAATCACTTTAGAGGACCAGTCAACGTGAAAACCCATAGCTCAACATTGTCGCATGAGAAGATTAATCTTGGAATAGAAAAAGATCTTATGTTTGTTAATCTCGGTGCTTTTTGCACACCTCAAGAGAAGAAAGCCTTTATCCATGAATTCAAGTAGTATCGAGATGTTTTTGTGTGGACATATGATGAGCTCAAAACTTATGACATATGAATAATCCAACATGTTATCCCAATTAAGGAAGGGGCCAAGCCTTTTCAGCAGAAGCTGTAGAAGGTGCATCTGATACTTGAGCCCCTGATTCAGAACGTATTGAGGAAGATGATGGATACTCGAAGCATTTAAAAAGTGTGACATTCAACATGGGTATCTAATCCAGTCCCAGTGAGAAATAATTCTAGGGAAATACACTTGTGCGTGGATTTTCTAAATCTCAATTGCACCTCGGATAAAGACAATTAATGTGTGTTGTCAATGGAGCATATATTACAGATGGTGTCGGGGTAAAAAATGTTTTCTTTACATGACAGATACTCTGGCTACAACCAATTTATGGTCTTAGAGAATGACAGACTTAAAACTACTTTTTTAGCAAAGTGGGGCGTGTTCACATTCAGAAAACTGCCTTTTAGGCTATTTTATGTTGGTGCAACCTTTCAACGTGTGATCAACATTGCATTCTGTGGATTGATCATTCAAAGCATGGTGGTGTTTCATGATAATTTAAAATAATATATCTGACCACCTTTGCCACTTGAAGCAAATCTTTGAGCAATGTCGAAAATATGGGATATCTCTTAATCCCTAGAATAGAAATTTTGCAGTGTCCGAGGGAATCCTCTTGGGCCATATCATAGAAAAAAGTGGGACTAATGTAGGCCCTAAAAGGGTCAAGGTTATTATGTAGATTCCCTTCCCAGTGAAAAAGAAATACATGCTATCCTTGCTAGGGAAGATAAAATTTATTTGCAAGTTCATCTTCAATTACGCTCGTAGTGAAACCTATGCAAGAAATTTTGCATAAGGATGCAATTTACATGTGGGACAAAAAGGAAAAGGATGCATTTTCCCGTATTAAGTAATCTATCATAGAAGCACAAGCCTTTTACAACCCATATTTCAACAAGGATTTTCTGTTTTACACCTTTTCTTTGGATACATCTCTTGCCACCTTGCTTACAAAAAAGGATGATTAGAACAATGACAGGCCCATATCTTTTATGAGTTTTATCCTACAAGGACGTGAACTTAACTATCATTCCATTGATAAATAGGAGTATGTAGCCTATAAGCCAGTGAAGCACTTATGACACTATCTTCTGAAAAACCATTGTATTATCTTTGTTTTGCACCCAACAATCATATGGTTGTTTTCCCAACAAGAGTTGGGTGAGAGAAGAGCAAAATGGATGACCAGTTTAAAAGAGTATGATCTAGAATTCTAACCAGTTTGCACTATTAAGGGTCATGGTCTATTTTGGTTAGCAGCAAAAGCGGTGAACACAACAAAAGATGATCCATAAACGTGGGAGTAGGAAATCAAGATGTATAATGTTGAGTGAGCTACCCCCACTACCAGGGAAATTCTTAGGGGATAATATTCGTAGGTAGGCTAATTTTCCATGTTTTTTCCAAAAGAAATATTCACCTATTATCTCTACTATAAACTTCACTGATTAAAAGGTCAAGTCCAGGACTGGTGGCTGGTTTGTGCTGAGAAAGGTGCTGGCAGCGGTCTTTGCTTCTTTCCTCCTTCGTTTCTTTTACACTCCCATAATCCCTGTTATTTCTGTTTCTCTATAAAACTCTGTCATTTTCATTTAAAAGTACCTAAAGCCCTCGTTTTCCTAGCTCCTGGGCATTCATGTTTATAAACCTCATAAGCCCCAATAACCCGTTTAAATCCCATATAAACTCATTTCTTCGTTTAATCCCTGGCGCTAAAGTATTAACCCTTTATAACTACGCGCCTTCATAAATTATATAACCCCGTCGCCTCCTTTCACCCCTTGTCTTCCGCCGATGCGATATTGCGATGCGATCTGATCGTTATCGCAAATTGCATTTGTGCCCTACTATCCCCGTTACACTCCGTGTCTTCTTCGCTGTGATATTTCGATGCGATCTGATCACTATCGCATATCGCATCTATCTGTGTGTTTTTGGCTTTGCCCTTTGTCTCCCTCCGCATTGCGATTTTGCGATGTGATGCGATATGATCACTATCGCATATCGCAACCATTTGTGTTAAGGCTATGCCCCTAACTTCTGTCGATGCGATACTGCGATCGCTCCTCCACTGTCGGATCTGTCCGCCTACGATCTGATGGTTCATGTTTGTTCGCTCCCGTTTCCTCCTGAATTCTCCCTCTAAGTCAATTCCCGCCATTGATCTCTGTGATCAAACACTTGTTATCTATCTTTGTCTTGCTCCTCGCCCTGTGCACGCCTCCGCCATATTGTCTTTATGCCTTTAACCTGTTTTGTGCTCTCGAAGGGGGAAGAAGGCCAGATCTAGCACTTTGCACCATTACTCCTTACCAACTACATTTAAAGACAAAATGGAAGAAGGACAAAAAGGACCAGCCTAGAGCAGATCAACGCATTTATCAGTTATGGAGTTCCACTCCACCTGCTCGAGAAGTACAATAGAGCAGCAGAGGGCCAATTTTGTCCATTAAAAGAAAAACAGTCAGAATGAATCAGAAGAAGCATATCAAATTGTAAATGTGGTTGGTGATCCATTAAGACACCTCCACGCATACCCTAGCAGAGAAAATTTGTAAACAGATTCTATATATACTGAGAAGAACAATGTAATGAGTTTGATGAGTGTTAGATGAGTGCTAGTGTGTTGTAGGCTTCAACTTCTGGAGACTGTAAATACTCTGAGACCTGCAGCGTCTGGTCTTCATTTCCAACTAATACAAGCTTCTTTTGTTGTCACTTGCTCACTTTTCACTTCTTCTATGTTCCAGGCTGTGCCTGCTTTGCATTTAGTTCATGGGTTGTTAATGGTTAGCATCAGAGGGGCTGTCATCCCACCTCTGTGTTAGAATTTAGCTGTTCATTAAATTTGCTTGCAGGTTGTTGTTGTTTCAATACCAGAGAGCTGTCATCCTGTCTGTGTATTAAATAATAGTTTTACAGACCTCCTAACTGGTTGCAGCCAGCCATCACAGGGTCCTGTGCATCTGCTGGTGTAGTCAGTCTTCTCCATTATCACCTTTACCTTAAGCTGTGAGTAATTGGTGGTTAAAAGCCTTGTAGTTTGGGGGTGTTCACCCATGTCTGGGGTAAATCATAGTAGGAGTAGTTATCTGGCTTGAATGTGCAGCATTTCTTCCATTCATCCATCATTTTATCCAACAGAATTGTTGAGTTTGTAATGTTCCTGAGCATCACTGATATACAACCTAGGTGAGTTTCTTGGGGTGATAACATTAATTGGCGCCGTTGCCGGGGATAGGAGAATCGAAGCTCAGCTTCCTTGGGGAATGACACAGCTTCAAGCTTTGATGAAAGACAAGGTTTGAACACAGATTTTGGTTGTAATCATCTGTGTGGCGACTCCATTGGTGCAAAACCATCCTTTGGTGACTCTATATTGAAATTTTGGATCAGTTTGTGAGACATACGCGAAGAAATCCTCATAAATCTCCAACTGAACCATTGCCTGACCCTGAGAGGACTGCTAGATCGAAGAAAGCTTCATAGAAAGGGGCATCAGGATCAGGTAAGCCTAAGAAATCTAATTCATCTCTGAAAGATAAGGTTGTTGCTGAAGATTTACAGTTCCAAGATTTAGAAATCAGCACTGTTATTAGAGAAATTCCTTCAGAGAGTAATTCAGCCCCTTGTAAAGTTAGTTCCCCTCTGAATCTCAGTCCAAAGAAAGCTTCCCATACTGTCCATAACATTCCTTTGTCTCTACCATCCATCATATTACTCCCTACCATTCAATCTCCTAGTATTCTTCCACATATTCCAAACATGGCAGGACAACAAGCACCTACGAGGATAGAAAGAATTGTAGCTGCCAGATATGGACCATTAGTGTTGCCTCTGCCTCTAAATCCTATGCCTATGGGAGAATATAAAAAATATATGCCTAAATTTACTGGAACAGAGGGAGTAATAGTAGAAGAACACTTAGAAGCTTTTTACAATTATGCTGATAATTTAGATATAAGTGAAAATGATGTGGGGATGAGAGTTTTTGTCCAGAGTCTTGATGGAGAGGCTAGGAAGTGGTTTAGAGAATTACCCCAGAGATCTATTACAGATATAGAAGCATTATATGATGTGTTTTTGAAACAGTGGGGAGATAAAAAGGACTTGATGTACTATCATACTGAGTTTGGGAATCTGAAGAGGGAAAATGGGGAGTCAATACCTGATTTTAATAAAAGATTCAATCGTTTGTATAGTAGGATACCAGCTGAGGTAAAACCTTCCCCCACTATTGCCAAACTCACTTATGCCAATGCTTTTGACTCTGATTTTTGCCTGTTATTGAGAGAGAAGATTTGCTACCCTGGCAGACATTCAAGATGTAGCATTAGAAGTAGAATCTAATATCATGGCTGCAGAAAAGTTAAAGAGTTTAGCTGACAGGAGAAGGCAAAGAAATCAGACTTCTACTTCTTTTGCATCATCTTCAGAGCCTAAATTAGAAAAAATGACTAAGATGATAGAGTCATTGGGCACTGAAATTTCCAAGCTAAAAATTGAGCAGAATTCTGGAAAAACAAGACAGCGAAACACATTTGCTCTAAGAAATCCAAATCCATCTAGAAGAGAAAATGATCAGTTACAAATTATACAAAGGGGTGAGGAATCAAAAGAAGATAAAAAAATAAAGGCTCCTTTTCAAAATGTTGTCTTGGAGGAAGAACAATTTGATGAAGGTGAGGATGAAATTCACTGCATGGAAGATAAAGGCAGTGCTGCGTTTTTGACATTGGCTGAATATGAGGAGTCATTGCTGCAGGAACAAAATAGTCAGATGTGGGACACAGGAGCTATCCTACAATCTGGTGAGCAGCAGCAGAGATATAGTCTAAGATCCAAAGCAAAGAATTCCAAAGAAAATGTTGCACAAAGAGCTGATGTCCAAACAGAACCACAGAAGATCAAGTAAAGAAAGCTAACAGCTGATCCAATCATTCTCAAAGCTCCAGTTCAAGAGGTAAAAATTGCTAATAAATCATTTTCTTCTTTCAGCTTTGAGTCAGAAGTTTAGAAATTGAAAATATCTGTGCCTCTGGTTGAGTTGGTGAAGAGCGAGATATTTAGAAAGCCCATCCTTGAGGCCCTTGAACTAGAAACTAAACAAACCTCTATTGACTCTGTCAATTTGCAAGATGACAAGCCTGCCATTGTGCTTAGCCCTATGATTGAGCCTACTAATAATAATTCTCCATATTTTTATGTCTCATTGACCATTCATGACAAAATCATCCATAATTGCTTGCTAGACACAGAGGCCAACCATAATCTGATGCCTAAAGCTGTTATGGAAGAGTTAGGCCTTGATATCACTAGACCCTATCATGATTTGTTTTCTTTTGATTCAAGGAAGGTGAAATGTCTTGGATTAATCAAATATCTAGCCATTACCCTTACCCAGCTGCCCATGAAGAGTATGATGATGGATATTGTGGTGGCAGATGTCCCTCCTAAGTTTGGCATGCTGTTGTCTAGAGGGTGGATTAAGAGACTAGGTGGGACATTACAGAATGATCTATCTTATGCTACTATCCCAGTGTTTGGAGGAGAAAACAAGAGAAGCACAACTGGCATATATCATTATTGATGAGAATAATCCTACAAATCATCCCATATATGCAGTGGACATTGATTTTGGAGTCTGTATTCTCCAAATAGATGAATCTCAAAAGGCCTTGATGCAAATCAGGAAACCAATTGTTCAGGTTGAGAAAAAGCAAGGAAGTTAGATTTGGGAGATGTTCTTTGATGGAGCATGTACCAGGGAGATTGCAGGAGCAGGGGTGGTGCTAATATCTCCACAATAAGAAAGCATTCAACAGTGTTTTAAGCTAGTTTTCCAAGTGAAAAACAACATAGCAGAATATGAAGCACTGTTATTGGGCCTTAACGCAGCAAAAGACAGAGGAATCAAGAATCTGAAGGTGTTTAGAGATGATGATTTGATTATTCAGCTAGTGAATAAAACATTTTAGGCAAAACACCCAAGGCTGAAGGCATATAGAGATGAGGTATGGAGAATCAGAGAATCTTTTGAATTTTTATGTATTTCATATATTCCTAGAGCCCAAAATCAGCTTGCTGATTCCCTTGCTGTCTCTGCTAGTCTGTTTGTACCTCCAATCCCTCCCCAACTAGTCTATGAAGTCCAAATGAGGTACAGACCTTCTTTGCCCGATAATGTCCACCATTAGAAACTTTTTAATGATGATGATGAGTTGAATAGGTTCTTGCAAGTCATTGATGAGTTTTCTAAAATGCAAATTGACCAAGAGAATGATGCCTTGATAGAAAATCCCAGGTCCCAGCTTAGAAATAAAATGGGTAAAGACAGCATAGTCCAGATTCCTAGCAACCATATTCCCAAAGGTCTAATTCATCTTGAAAAATTGTTTGACCAGAATGATGTAACTTACAAAGCTGCCCAAAGAGAAGATCGATCTGCTGTCTGTAAGCATGATATAGGAAGTCCAGGTCAGCCTAGATATATAAATTTGTCTACTCATTTTTCAGCTGACCAAAGTGCTGAATACTGCAATTTAATGAGGCAATTTGCTGATGTGTTTGCCTAGGAATATAGTGATCTAAAAATCCCTCTAGAAAAAGACATTGTTCCATTCAAATAGAAGCTGAGACCGATTAATCCCATGCTTCTTCCACTAATTGAGAAAGAAATCAAAAAATTGTTGGCTGCCAAGATCATAGTTCCTCTTAGATATTCTAAATGGGTAGCCAATTTAGTGGTGGTGAGGAAGAAGAGTGGAGAAATCAGATTGTGTGTTGATTTCAGAAATTTAAATAAATGCTCCAAGAAAAACAATTATCCTCTGCCAAAAATGGAGCATTTGTTGCAAAAGGTCTCAGGAGCCAAAGTAATGTCTTTCATAGATGGATTTTCAGGCTTTAATCAGATTGTTGTGCATCCAGATGATCAAGAGAAGACTACATTTACTACTCCTTGGGGCACTTTTATGTATGCCAAAATGCCATTTGGATTGATGAATGTTGGAGCCACTTTTCAAAGAGCTATGGATATAGCATTTGTGGGAGAGAAGGACAAATTTGTCCTCATCTACCTTGATGATATAACTGTTTATTCCAGCAACCATCAAGATCATTTGCAGCATTTGAAAAAGGTGTTTTTGAAGTGCAGAAGGTTTGGGATATCAGTCAATCCAAAAAAATCTCAATTTGCCTTAGAGGAAGGCAAGCTGTTAGGACATGTTGTGTCTGCTGCAGGTGTTCAGATTGACCCAGAAAGAGTCAAAGCAATTCAGGCTTTGACTATCCCTAGATCAAAGAAAGATATACAATCCTTTCTGGGAAAAATTAATTTTGTAAGGAGGTTTATTCCGAATTTTGCAGAGCTGGTAAAGCACATAACCTCCATGTTGAAGAAAGGATCAGAGGTAAGATGGACTGACGCAGCAAGAAAATCATTTGAGTCCATTAAGAAGGCTATTATGGAAGCTCCTACATTAATAAGTCCTGACTACAGCAAGGAGTTCTGCATATTTTCTTTTGCCTCTGAAGACACCATTGCAGCTGTTTTATTGCAGCAAGATGAAGAAGATTCAGAGCATCCAGTGGCATTTTTCAGCATGAATTTGAGGGATGCTAAACTGAGGTATGATATCATTGAAAAATATGCATATGCTCTTATCAAATCCCTAAAGGCTTTCATAGTTTATATAATACATTCAAAGATAATTTCATATGTGCCCTATGCTACAATAAAAGATTTCTTAACACAACCTGACACTGATGGAAGAAGGGCAAGGTGGATTGCTAAAATGATAGAATTTAACATAGAGCTGAAGCCCACAAAGTTGGTTAGAGGTTAGGGTCTTGCCAAGTTATTGGCTGAAGAAAATTGCAGAACTTTAGACATTGATTTCCTATGCATGATGGCAGAAAATGGCCAAACAGGAGAAGAGGAAATGGTTAAAACAGTAAAAGAACAGTCAGTGGCCGAGAATCTAGCTTCATGTAATTGGTATGCTGCAATAATTAATTTCTTGCAGAAGCTAGAAATCCCTTCAGGATTTTCTAAAAGTCAGGCTAGGACTCTAAAGCTTAGAGCAGCCAAATATTGCATCAATAATGACTTGCTCTACTGGAGGGATCCATCTGGAGTGCTTTTAAGGTGTCTGGACAAAGAGAAGTCAGTAGATGTCATGCAGCAGTTTCACTCCAGCATGTGTGGAGGGCACCATTATTGGAAAACCACTGCCCATAAAATTCTCAGAGCTGGGTACTATTGGCCCACTTTATTTTCTGATGTATTTGCTTTTGTTAAATCTTGTGACAGGTGCCAAAGATTCGAAGGAAAACAACAGTTGAATTCCCTGCCTCTAAAACCAATAATTGCAAAAGGACCTTTTCAGCAGTGGGGTCTGGATTTCATTGGAGAAATCAATCCACATTCCAGTGGCCAGCACAGATGGATATTATTTGCCACTAATTATTTTACCAAGTGGATTGAAGCAGTTCCTACAAGAAAGGCTGATCATAATGTGGTCATGAAGTTTTTAACAGAAAATATCTTCAGCAAATTTGGTTGTCCGCAGAAGATAATCACAGACAATGCAGCAGCCTTCAGAGCAAAATAATTGGTGGAAATGTGTGATTTAATGGCCATTAAACTTGTTCATTCCACCTCATATTATCCTCAAGGAAATGGTCTAGCATAATCCTCTAATAAAAAAGTTTAATAAGAATAATTAAGAAGCTGTTGGAGGATAATAAAAGGAATTGGGATTCAAAGCTCAAGTATGCACTTTGGGCTAAGAGAGTGACCACTAAAAGACCCACAGGGAATTCTCCATTTAAGCTGGTGTGTGGCACAAAGGCTGTATTTCGAATTCAATTAACTCTCCCTGTGGCAAAGTTCCTTCAAGAAGAATAGAATGATGAAGATGATATGGAAAACAAAATCGCTGATTTGACATAGCTGCATCAGATTAGAGAACACCTGGTGGAAAAAGCTGCAGCACATCAACAGAAGATCAAGGAAGCCTTTGACAACAAGGCAAAGAGAAATAATTAAGTAGGTTGGTGACTTGGTCTTAAAATGGGATGCACTGAAGGAAAAGAAAGGCAATCACGGGAAATTTGATGCTTTCTGGATAGGTCCTTTCATCATTTCACATATTCAAGGGAATAATACCTTCATACTGAAAAGTATGAGAGGTGAAGCAGTTTTTGATGGCCCAGTCAATGGGCGTTTTCTGAAAATCTATATTGTTTAAGGTCTATGGCCTTAAAAGTTGTAAATATTTTGTTGTTATCAACTTTTTGCAGGTGAAGTTGACTCCATGCCAAATGGAACACTAGGAATTTTGCTTAATGTGTTTTCAGCTGGAAAGGCAGTGGTCTGCAAGTTCTTGAGACCTCACAGGGAGGATCTCATCCCCAGAAGGAGCCAGTGTTAGCTCTACTATAAACTTCACTGATTAAAAGGTCGAGTCCAGGACTGGTGGCTGGTTTGTGCTGAGAAAGGTGCTGGCAGCAGTCTTTGCTTCTTTCCTCCTTCGTGCTGAAAAAGGTGCTGGCAGCAGTCTTTGCTTCTTTCCTCCTTCGTTTCTTTTACACTCCCATAATCCCCGATATTTCAGTTTCTCTATAAAACTCTGTCATTTTCGTTTAAAAGTACCTAAAGCCCTCATTTTCCTAGCTCCCGGGCGTTCATGTTTATAAACCTCATAAGCCCCAATAACCCGTTTAAATCCCATATAAACTCATTTCTTCATTTAATCCCTGGTGCTAAAGTATTAACCCTTTATAACTACGCGCCTTCATAAATTATATAACCCCGCTGCCTCCTTTCACCCCTTGTCTTCCGCCGATGCGATATTGCGATGCGATCTGATTGTTATCGCAAATCACATTCGTGCCCTGCTGTCTCCGTTACACTCTGTGTCTTCTTCGCTGCGATATTGCGATGTGATTTGATCGCTATCGCATATCGCATCTATGTGTGTGTTTTTGGCTCCGCCCTTTGTCTCCCTCTGCATTGCGATTTTGCGATGCGATGTGATATGATCGCTATCGCATATCGCAACCATCTGTGTTGAGGCTATGCCCCTGACTTCCACCGATGTGATACTGCGATCCTCCTCCGCTGCCGTATCTGTCTGCCTACAATTTGACGGTTCATGTTTGTTTGCTCCTGTTTCCTCCTGAATTCTCCCTCTAAGTCAATTCCCGCCATTGATCTCTGTGATCCAACAATTGTTATCTATCTTTGTCTTGCTCCTCGCCCTGTGCACGCCTCCGCCATATTGACTTTACGCCTTTAACCTGTTTTGTGCTCCCGAAGGGGGAAGAAGGCTAGATCCAACACTTTGCGCCATTACTCCTCACCAACTGCATTTAAAGACAAAATGGCTGAAGGACAAAAAGGACTAGCCTCAAGCAGATCAATGCATTTATCAGTTATGGAGTTCCACTCCACCTGCTCGAGAAGTACAGCAGAGCAGCAGAAGGCCAATTTTGTCCATTAAAAAACAGTCAAAATGAATCAGAAGACCCATATCAAATTGTAAATGTGGTTGGTGATCCATTAAGACACCTCCACGCATAAACTAGCAGAGCAAATTTGTAAACAAATTCTATATATACTTAAAAGAACAATGTAATCAGTTTAATGAGTGTTAGATGAGTGCTAGTGTGTTGTAGGCTTCGACTTCTAGAGATTGTAAATACTCTGAGACCTGCAGTGTCTGGTCTTCATTTCCAACTAATACAAGCTTATTTTGCTATCACTTCCTCACTTTTCACTTCTTCTATGTTCTAGGTCGTGCCTGCTTTGCATTTAGTTCATGTGTTTTTAATGGTTAACATCAGAGGGGCTGTCATCCCACCTCTGTGTTAGAATTTAGCTGGTCATTAAATTTGCTTGCAGGTTGCTATTGTTTCAATACCAGAGAGCTATCATCCTGTCTGTGTATTAAATAATAGTTTTACAGACCTCCTAACTGGTTGTATCCGGCCATCACAGGGTCCTGCGCATCTGCTGGTGTAGTCAGTTTTCTCCATTATCACCTTTACCGTAAGCTGTGAGTAATTGGTGGTTAAAAGCCTTGTAGTTTGGGGATGTTCACCCATGTCTAGGGTAAATCATAGTAGGAGTAGTTATCTGGATTGAATGTGCAGCATTTCTTCCATTCATCCATCATTTATCTAACAGAATTGTTGAGTTTGTAATGTTCCCAAGCATCACTGATATACAACCTAGGTGAGTTTCTTGGGGTGATAACATCACCAATTTCCATTTTTTCCTAAATATGATTCGCCAGAATTTTACAATACAAAATTATTTTACCTTAACAATCACAAAAATTTTATATATACTAATATAAAATCATTGGAAATATAAATATTTCTACAAAAATATCACCAAACATTTTACAGTTTTCATATTAGGGATGAGTAAGATTCACCAGGGTTTTTAAATTTTAAGATAAACTTCCACCCTTAAAATTTTCCCTGCCCACTACTACCTTAGACTCTTGGTATGCATATGTGTGCCAGTATCTTGAGCATGGAACCTTTCCCCCTCACTTATTTGCACTATAGAAGAGGGTAGTCATATTGAAAGCATTATCTTACCAATTGATGAATGGGGTGCTTTTCAGAAAGCACCATAATGGAGTACTCCTCAGATGCTTGGAAGCACATGATTCAGAGAAAGTGTTTCATGATCTCCATGATGGACTGGCTATTTGGGCCAGTTTTTATTGGCCCATGTTATTCAAAGATTCTTACGCATATGCCCATAAGTTCCTTGTCTATCAGAAGTGTCTCAGCCGAGGAAAAAAGTTATCGACCCCATTGTAGCCTATCGTTGTGGAAGAACCATTTCAACAATGGGATCTAGATGTCATCGATGATATTTTTCCACACTCATTGAAGAAACATCACTATATTCTCATTGCCACAAATTACTTCACTTGGTGGACAGAAGCGGTTCCACTCAAGCAAGTGAATGATCAAGAAGTCATTAAATTCCTCAAACAAAATATCATTTCCAGTTTGGCATTCTGACTTCACTTGTTTTTTACAATGAAACGTACTTTTCATCATTAATATTATATTATTTTGCATTGGAAAATGGTATTATATTGAAACATTCTACTAATTACTATTTGCAGGGAAATGGTCTTGTTGAGTCTATCAATAAGAACCTTATCTGTATCATTAAGAATACTATTTTATCTGAACAGAGGAATTGGCACTCCACTTTGGTGAATGTCCTATGGGCTAACTGATTCATGCCAAAACCTTATCTGAATATGTATCCTTACTTCTTGGTGTATGGAAAAGAATTGATCCTACCCTTGAACATATATTTTCCTACCCTTCAACTTTCACAAGAATCCTAGGGCAAGCCATGCTTATTGGTTGATAGAAGGATAAAAATCCTTTGCAAGTTGCAGGAAGAAAGATAGAAATTCAAAGAGAAATTTTCTCTTCATTAGAGTTCTATCAAGAGATGCTTTGACAAGAAGTGTGCAGGGAAAAATGAATTCAGTGTGGATGACCAAATCTCGAAGTGGGACAAAGTCCACAAAGACAAAGGAAAACATACTAAGATCCAATCCTTGTGGATCAAACTCTTCATAATGCTTTAGAAGCTTGGCCAAACACATAGTGTCTTCAATATTTAGATGAAAGATTGACTCTCTTCCCGTTAATGGCCAATATTTAAAACAATATTCTTAATGATGCTCTAGAGTTGTACACAGTTTGTTTTCTTATTTCTTTGTTTCTTTGTTTGGTCTTGCATTTTATTTTCATTCATGTAAATAAGCATCATGTTTGAACATGTTTTCTAGCTTCTTTGTGTGTAGCTAAGTTGAAAAGAGTCTTGTGACTCGACAACATTTGGTTAACCTTCGGTCCTCCTTCTTTGTTTTGGTTATGTCTTTTGGTCAATGATGTTGTGACGAAAAATAGAATCCTTCCATAAGGAGATTTTTGTGTTGAACCATGATACCTGTGTCTATTCTAGAAATCTTACACCCATGCTCAGTTCTTTATGTTTCAATGTTTTCACGCTTATCTAATCAAGTAAAAGAGGAAAAAGGGAAAAATCTAAACGAGAAAACCTAAATCAGAAGTCTTTATATTCTTCTCTGAAGGAACAACCTCTCTTGCTCTCAATAAGTTGGGATCCCTCTTCCGCCCATGAAATGAATAAGTGCCCATGCAGAATCCTATATGAACATATAAATAAAGGAAAAATAATAGAAAGGCTTCCTGCACATAGAGGTGAGGCAAGCAACTTTTTTGGGGTACTGTCCAGGTTCGCTAGCCACAGAGGAATGTTTGAGTTCCTGTAGTGACTCCTTCGAGGTACTGTCCAAGCTCGTTAGTAGAGGAACAATGTTTGTGTTCCTGTAGTGACTCCGTCGGCGTTCTTTCTAGGCCTGCTAGTAGCGGAGCAACACCAAATATTTAAAACTATACTCCAAAAATTTAAAGCTTGTGAACCATACTACCCTTTCCTGATTCGAAACATTACGATATCGTTGATATTTGTTGGCATTATGAGTAATTTTTTGTCCTTGATGGAAACTTACTTGATGTGTTGCCTTTTGATGGAAACCTTCTTTATGAAGATGTCAATAGGATATGTCTACATGTGACAGAAAAGGATTATCAGTTCAGATACAAAAGAATGATAAAGATGAAGTTTGAAGAAGTATACGCAGGTTTGGTGAAGCAAAGTCAAGTATACATAGATTCTATGAGGAAAAGTGGTGTACACACTCAGGTTTGGTGAAGCAAAGTAGAGTATACATGGGTTCTGTAAAGAAAATCCACGTACACACACGAGTATGAAGAAGAAAATGTGTGTACATATTCTGCGCCACGGTATTCCAAATGCCAAGGGTCTTTAACATGGTATTGACCTATGGTATTGAGCCCAATAACAAATATTTGATCCCGTCCAATAATACGATTGGAACTAGTATGGTTTTGACATGTGGTATTGTCCAAGGGCTAAGCTATATAAGGAGATGAAGATCAAAGTGTTTATGTGTGCAACTGATGAATATTTCATGAAATGTTAGATTTGAAGCAAGTATGCATGTAATGAGGCTATTAATGGCTTGCTTGATCTAAAACTACGATTGCACCCGAGAATTTAATAATGGATCAAATATGAAATGACAATCTTGATTATGGGGTGATTTGATCAGTAATGATAGTGTCTTGACATGTGATTTTTTACTGTATGCCGAGAACTGGGTATGTCTAAAGTTTTTTTTATGAAGCGAAGGTTTGTGCCAGTAATTACAGATCTGTACACAAGTTTGATAACCTGAAAGGCATGTACACAGGTGGGTTTAATACTTGTAAGTCGCGTATATATTCAAATATGTAAGCGGGTCTGTTTCCTAAAAAGTGCATAGACGCACATAATTATTTTGAGGAAAGCACATATATAAACTAGGGTTTCGCTGAAAAAGATGTCTAATCAGTTTAATCAGTCTTGCTATGTTTATGTTGTCTGTCAATGAAGTCTTACTTGATGATCTGGGCTTAATAGTGATGTTTTGATTAAGGGTTGATTGATTGAAAAATGATGAAGCTACTAGCAATTTGTGATTGAATATCAGTGATCGTTGTGTGATTATTTCATAATAATGCAGTGGATCTGTGTATGATTCAATGTTTATTTCAAACCGGCAGTGGTTCAATGTTTTGAGATCTATACACGAGTATGATTCAAGGAATTTGTGTATACACGTGGGTTTGCTATAGTAAATTAGCGTATATATATTCTAATATTTTATTGATCAGGGAATTCAGTTGATTTATTAAGTTGAAGCAGTGTTTCAGTTCAATATTGGTACTTTGGTTATAATGATATAACTTCTTTGGTTGTTTGAGAATATGTTGATTGATTTGGGTTTCATTTGATTCAGTGATTGGTTGAGTTAGTTGGTTCAGTGATTGGTTGGTTAAATCATTGAGTTGCAACGATCAATGTTCAGTTTCGATAATTGGTTTTGGGCTTAAATGATGATAGTGGGTCTAGTATGAAAACTTGATGACACATGGCCTACTGTTGTGATGTGTTCTATCGGGTGGATCTAGTATGAAAATTTATAAAACGTGGTCCATGTTGCTGCTGAGGGTTGGAGCCTTTAGTGAGGAAGTCAAACCTTCCTTCCATTGGTAGCTGGTAAATCAGATCAGGGGGTTGGAGCTCCCTTACCATGGGTGCTAGAGAATGAGAGAAGGCTGTAGCCTTCTACAAGTGGGTGCCTGTGTGCTAGTATGATTCTGCGCTAATATAAGATTGTAAGAAGTTTTTCTTTATAATAAAAAGAAGACAGAGATGACAAGAGCGGTGGTTTTCTTCCACATTGGGTTTCCACGTAAAAATCCTAGTATTCATGTGTGTTGATGTATTTCTTATGTGTGATGGTTTCTTTTGTTCTTACTGCACATGGTTACTATTTAAATAATGTTTAATGAGGTACTGTACATAGGATTAAGTTAAAAAGATGATGAATTAACTAAAAATTAAGTTTACTAGATATACACTTGTTGTCTGCATAATAGTCGAATACATACACGGGTTCGCTTCAGTAAAGTCGCGTAAAGAAATATGGATATGAAATTGAAAATGTTAATGATTTGAAAATACTAATTCACCTCCCCTCCCCCCCTCTTAATATTTTTCTCAACAATTGGTTTCAGAGCAGGTCCTTCAAAAGAAGCTTGATCGCTTCAAGGAATATTCATCAAGATGAGTAGTCAAGAAGGAGTATTTTCTATGATGCCACCTCTATTCAATGGAACTAACTTTGTCTTTCGGAAATTTAGGATGAGAGCATACTTGCAGGCACTGGGAGATGATAGAGAAAGGGAATAAGAAAGAGACATATAGATACAAATATAAATATTATATAGTATTATATAACCAACCTAGATGCATCTTAACCCTCGATCTATCAAGCACCGAGTGGGATCAAATCTCTCGAGGTGAAAGCCTCCATTTTTAGTGCAAAACTTGAGGAAGTGTTTTCACCTCAAGATATTTGATCCCTCCCAATGCTTTGTAAATCAGGTTAATATGGATCGAGGTTGGTTATATAATACTATATAATATATATATTCGTATCTATCTGTCTCTTTCTTGTTCCCTTTGTCTATCTCACCCCTCAAACATACACACACTCTCTCCATATCTATCTATCTCTCCCTATCTCTCTCCTCTCCTATTCTCCCTCTTCCATCCTCTCCTCTCTCTCTTTCTCCATATCTCCCTTGTGTCACACACACATGCTCTCTCTCTCTCTCCACCTCTCTCTCTATGTCTTTCATATTTCCTCCCTATCTCCCCCTCCAACTCCATCTCTCTCTCTTCCTTCCTCCCTCTAACTCTCTCTCCAACCTCCCTCACCCCCCCCCCCCATCAATCTCTCTCTCCATCCTCCAGTCAGCTCTGTCACTATCTCCCTCCGTATCTCTTCTGCCATTCCCCCCTCACCCCCCTCCCCCCTCTTAAATTTGATCTTATTGTATTGTGTTTAAGAAAGTGTCTAAATTAAAAAAACACATTTGTTTGTAAAATATTAAACACATATTTTGGATCAATCATGTGAAAGAAAATACTATAATGAAAAACTTAAAAGAATCAAGCACTATCCTTCCTGTATTGTTGTTAGTCACTTTGTTTTCTCTCATCACTTGGATCTTTAGTTAAGATGGATCTATGCTACTTCCTAATAATATCATTTATATTATATAAATTGCACATCTTTATAAATAAAAGTATTCTCATTTTTAATTTTTTTAAAACCTTGATTTAATTTGTACGGGAATAATTTTAATAGTCCTATGGATAGAGGGTTTAGATATATCTCAAAAGTAATTATAACCTTTCACCTCTTAGATTTAATTATAAAAATGTTATTAAAATAAAATAGTTATAAAATATTTTGATTGTGAAATAAGTTATGGTTTTTGGGCATGCCGTATTGATAAGCCATGGTATTATAACAAAACCTATTTACAAGTGAATAATATTGATGATAAAGTGGGGGTGAATATCTCTGGTTAAGAATCTTGTCATATTGTTATAAAATATTTTGATTTTGAAATAACTTATGAATTTGGGGCATGTGGTATTGATAAACCATGGTATTGGCCCATGATATTGTAGCAAAACCTATTTACAAGTTCATAATATCAATGACAAAGTTGCGGTGAATATCCATGGTTAAGAACCTTGTCATATTGTTATAAGATATTTTGGTTGTGAAATAAGTTACGTTTTTTGGGCATGTGGTATTGATAAGCCTTGGTATTGACCCACGGTATTATAACAAATGATAATATCCATGGTAAGTGGGGTGAATGTCTATGGTTAATAATCTTGTCATATTGTTATAAAATATTTTGATCCTGAAATAAGTTATGTTTTTTGGGTATGTGGTATTGGTAAGCCATGGTATTCACAAGTTAATAACAAAATCAAAATAAAACAAATTCAATTTTGTTATTTTTATTACTAATTGAGCCAATATTTAAATGTTTACATTCATCAGTGATATTGGGTTATTTATCGCTTTTAACGTTGTGTTTATTACTTTTAACTTTTTGTTATTAATTGAGCCAACATTTATTTAAATGTTTATACTATTGAGCCAACTTTTTGTTATTTAAATGTTTACATTATTTTTCTATTTTGATTTATTACTTTTTAACTTTTTGTTTATTATTTTTAACTTTATATTATTAATTGAGTCAACATTTAAATGTTACACTCCTCCTTTTTATTACTTTTTAATTGACCTAACATTTAAAATTGTTTACATACTTACATTATACCTACACATCTACTATATACATTTAAAAAAAATATTATTTTTATTTTTGTAATATATTAAAATTTAAATTTTGTATCATTTAATTGGTGGATAGAATTAAAATTTTATTTCATAACTAAAATTATTAAATTGAAAATAGGAAATAACATGGAAAAATTCCCAAAAAAATAAAAAATCAAAATTAAAAGATAATAAAACTGAATAATGAAAAAAAGCAAACAAAAAAACTTAAAATTAATGATAAAACTTCTTCAGTTTTCCCCATTATATATTCTTATAAAATAATTACTATGAGAATAAGTAATTAAATTTTCATTCACAATATTTCTGACTAAATATTGTTGTTTTACTTTAATTATATTTTAATAAAAAATAATTATTACTTATGTATATATTTGTATTAAATTTAATTATTCATTATATATGTTGTAATTTTTATAATAAAAAACTAAAGCAATCCTCATATTTAGTTTTTCAACAACCCACGTTTTACTTTTTATATTAAATTTCCAATAACTCATATCTTTAGGCTGATAGGCCTTCCTATGCATCAACAATTGTCAACACTTTTACCCTGCTCCGTTCGATCAGGTGAGACACTTTCAACCATTGATTTGAAGTGTGACTGCTTTTTCCAAATATATGTAGGCCGATAGGCCTTCCTATGCATCAACAATTGTCAACACTTTTACCCTGCTCCGTTCGATCAGGTGAGACACTTTCAACCGTTGATTTGAAGTGTGACTGCTTTTTCCAAATATATTTACTGCATTTTCCCATATTTTTAGGCCGATAGGCCTTCCTATGCATCAACAATTGTCAACACTTTTACCCTGTTCGATCAGGTGAGACACTTTCAACCGTTGATTTGAAGTGTGACTACTTTTTCCAAATATATTTACTGCTTTTTCCCATATTTTATTTCCCTGTTGAAGATATTTGTCTGTGAGCGTTTCTTTCATTTTGGATTAGGCAAACAGTCTTGGCCAATGAAGCAAAAGGGAAGAGACTGAAACCGCAGATCAAGAGCATTTTCAAGATCTCGTATCTCTATTGAAGGCTGCTAGCATCTCCTTTGTTAGCTTTTGGTTTTATTTCCGGAAATCTGGGCTCACTTGGGCAATGCATCTGCGAGCATTTTGGACCAGGGCCCATGCAAAAGAAGGGAAAAAACTCAAACCGAAGATCGAGAACATTTTCTCGCTCTCATATCGCCATTGAAGGCTACTAGCATCTCCTTTATTGGCGATTGGTTTTACTTTTCATCTAGTCTTTTCTGGGTATACCATTTTCACGAACCATGGCCATCAATGGTAAGTGCATTGCACATTTTGTTTCGGGTATTCAATTATTGATCGAAAATTTCAAGAGTTTATTGATTTTGTAGTTAAAATTTTATTGCAATTTGTTTTTTCCTCTATTTGAATCTGGTTGGTGGCATGCATTTGTCATATCTTTTGATTTTTTGGCCTGGCTGGCTATTTATTATGGGTTGATTTGGGGATTATTGAGGTGGGTTATTGTTATTAAGCCTGAATGTATGTGTTCAGGCAAGAGAGCTCTTCAATTGAACTACTGGAAGGAGCATTCCGTCGTTCTGAGCTTGGAAGCCATGATGCTTGACAGTCAGGCTTCAAAGCTAGATGAAGAAGAAAGGCCAGAGGTAATGCTTGCTGTTATGAATCTATATCGCAATGGTGTTCTGGAATCTGCATCTCTTTTATAATATGACGAATTTAATGAAATTATCTTTTACAAGAATTTGTTGTAGTGAATGGTTGTTACAGTCCATCTATTAGATTTTAATATTGTCGTCGAAAAGTGTTTGTTTTTTTTCCCTTGAACCATATTAGCAAGGGAACATGTCTACAGATGGTTGCTACAAGCCATCATCTAATAGATTTGAGTATTGTTGTTGAAGAGTGTTTGTTTCTTTTGTCTTGACCCATATGAACAGAAAACATGTCTTCAGAAAGTTTTGAACCTAGGTCTAAGCATTGTTATTGTTTTGATCTAACCTGCTGACCATAACCTGCTTGACATAGTGTGTTTTATATTTACTGATAAATTCCTTGATTTAATCTTTCTTCATGATCTTTATCACTGGAAACAAATAGGTCACTATCAGGGTATTTTTATATTTTCCCATTTTCTTTCTATTGTTTCGTATGTGTTATATGCACACATATATATTTCCCACGCATGGGCTGGATGCAACGAGTGTTTAGATTAGAAGCACAAAAGTGAGTGATGGTCTTTGGTTCATTTGAAATTTTGTAGCAGAATATATATAATAAATGTGGACTGGTGATTTGTATAAAGTCACTCTTCAGATTCGAAATACAAAAGTAAGGTTATATGGTCTCTGTATATTGTGGGTGAGAGACAGAAATATTGATTTGTATAAATTCGTTTCCATGGCCATAGGTTTGCACTATTCAAGGTAATTTTGAAGGGCAGTAGCATTTTTGGTGTCGTTCAACATTTAGATAAAAATATTAGTCAACATATTTGATATAGCAGTTAACTGGGAGTACTCCACCAATTCTCTTGAAGAGAGTCATAAGATACACCAACATTATATCACCCAATGTCAACGGTAAATTATGTCTGCTTGTAGGAGTTTAATTAAGTGAGGTTTAGGGATCTGGTTTTGTGACTGTAGGGGCGAATGAATCAGGGACTGTGATCTCAATCAGCAAAGGAGTTTAGTTTGCAATAGTTCCTTTTCTACATTGACAAAATATGAACTTTGAAGGAAAGTTCAGACAATCTATGCCAAGGCTTGGGTTCCAACATATTGGAATCTTAATTCGATGATTTTGATGATTAGGTTAATACCTTCAGCTCTAAATTTTCCGCATTGTCAGTTCATTACCAGCAAAATGATGCTGATTAGGTCAAAGGATTCTAATCTGAGTTGCGGCATTGTGGATCTTAATATGAAAGCGAAGTTGGCTATGCAACATACTTCTGACTTAAAGTTTTGACATGAAAGAATCTTAATTTCAAAGTTTAAATATAGCGGGTTTTGACTTTGAGGACTCGTAACATTCATTTGTTTATAACGGATGTTTCATCTAATTGTAAACAGTTGCTTGGTTTTATAATTGTTAATTTAAACTGTCTGAAATGAAGTTTTGTGATTTATAATTGTTCCTCGGTTTTATGTAAATGCTAGCAAATGTCTCGGCAAATTCACTTGCGTTGACACTCTACGAGAGCATTTACTTTTTATTTTACAAGTTCTTGTTATGCCTGTTCCTTTTTGCCTGTTACAATTCTGGCATAGAAATAACAAGATAGCATGAAACTGAAAGCAAAATATCTATTTGTTGAAATGTAAAACATAAATGTTTATCTGTGTTGCAGATACTTTCTCTTTTACCATCACATAAGGGTAAGTCAGTAATTGAGCTAGGAGCTGGCATTGGACGCTACACGGCAACACTTTTACCCACTTTTACCCTGCTCTGTTGGATCAAGTGAGACACTTTCAAAGGTTGATTTGAAGTGTGACTGCTTTTTCCAAATATTTTTACTGCTTTTTCCCATTCTTTTATGTCATTCTTGAAGATATTTTTCTGTGAGCGTTTCTTTCATTTTGGATTAGGCAAAGAGTCTTGGCCAATGAAGAAGGGAAAAGACTCAAACCGCATATCAAGAACATTTTCAAGATCTCATATCTCTATTGAAGGCTGCTAGCATCTCCTTTTTTAGCTTTTGGTTTTATTTCTTGAAATCTGGGCTCACTTGGGCAATACATCTGCGAGAATTTTGGACCAGGGCCGATGCAACAGAAAGGAAGAAACTCAAACCGAAGATCCAGAATATTTTCTCGCTCTCGTATCGCCAATGAAGGCTGCTAGCATCTCCTTTATTGGCGGTTGGTTTTACTTTTCATCCAGTCTTTTCTGGGTATACCATTTTCACGAACCATGGCCGTCAATGGTAAGTGCATTGCACATTTTGTTTTGGGTATTCGATTATTGATCGAAAATTTAAAGAGTTTATTGATTTTGTAGTTAGAATTTTCTTGCAATTCGTTTTTTCCTCTATTTGAATCCAAATGGTGGCATGAATTTTTCATATCTTTTGATTTTTTAGCCTCGTTGGCTATTTATTATGGGTTGACTTGGGGATTATTGAAGTGGGTTATTGTTATTAAGCCTGAATGTACGTGTTCAGGTGAGAGGGATCTTCAGTTGAACTACTGGAAGGAGCATTCCGTCGTTCTGAGCTTGGAAGCCATGATGCTTGACAGTCAGGCTTCAAAGCTAGATGAAGAAGAAAGGCCAAAGGTAATGCTTGCTGTTATGAATCTATATTGCAATAGTGTTCTAGAATTGGGATCTCTTTTATAATATGGCGAATTTAATGAAATTATCTTTTACAAGAATTTGTTGTAGTGAATGATTGTTACATTCCATCTGTTAGATTTTAATATTGTCGTCGAAAAGTGTTTGTTTTTTTTGCCTTGAACCATTATTATTAATGTTGGGAACATGTCTATAGATGGTTGCTACAGGCCATCATCTAATAGATTTGAATATTGTTGTTGAAGAGTGTTTGTTTCTTTTGTCTTGACCCATATGAAAAGAGAATTTGTTGTAGTGAATGATTGTTACAGTGCATCTATTAGATTTTAATATTGTCGTCGAAAAGTGTTTTTTTTTTTGCCTTGAACCATATTAATGTTGGGAACATGTCTACAGATGGTTGCTACAAGCCATCATCTAATAGATTTGAATATTGTTGTTGAAGAGTGTTTGCTTCTTTTGTCTTGACCCATATGAAGAGAGAAAATGTCTTCGGAAGGTTTTCTACAGGCCATCATGTAATAGATTTGAATATTGTTGTTGAAGAGTGTTTGTTTCTTTTGTCTTGACCCATATGAACAAAGAAAATGTCTGCAAAAGGTTTTGAACCCAGGTCTAAGCATTGCTAGTTCTTTGATCTAACCAGCTGACCACAACTTGCTTGAAATACTGTGTTTTATATTTAGTGATAAATTCCTTGATTTAATCTTTCTTCAAGATATTTATCACTGGTAACAAATAGGTCACTATCAGGGTATTTTTATATTTTCCCATTTTCTTTTTACTATTTCGTATGTGTTGTATGTACACATATCTATCTCCCACGCATGGGCTGGATGCAACGAGTGTTTAGATTAGAAGCACAAAAGTGAGTGATGGTCTTTGGTTCGTTTGAAATTTGGTAGCAGAATATATATAATAAATGTGGACTGGTGATTTGTATAAAGTCATTGTTCAGATTCGGAATACGAAAGTAAGGTTATATGGTCTCTATATATTGTGGGTGAGAGACAGAAATAGTGATTTGTATAAATTCGTTTCCATGGCCATAGATTTGCACTATTCAAGGTAATTTTGAAGGGTAGTAGCATTTTTGGTGTCGTTCAACATTTAGATAAAAATATTAGTCAGCATATTTGATATAGCAGTTAACTGGGAGTACTCCACCGATTCTCATGAAGAGAGTCATAAGATGCACCAATATTATATCACCCAATGTCAAGGGTAAATTATGTCTGCTTGTAGGAGTTTAATTAGGTGACGTTTAGGGATCTGGTTTTGTGACTATAAGGGCGGATGAATCAGGGACTGTGATCTCAATCAGCAAAGGAGCTTAGTTTGCAATGGTTCCTTTTCTATATTGACAAAATATGAACTTCGAAGGAAAGTTCAATCAATCTATGGCAAGGCTTGGGTTGCAACATATTGGAATCTTAATCTGATGTTTTTCATGATTAGGTTAATGCCTTCAGCTCTAAATTTGCCACACTATCAGTTCGTTACCAGCAAAACGATGCTGGTTAGGTCAAAGGATTCTGATCTGAGTTGCAGCATTTTGGATCTTAATGTGAAAGCGAAGTTGGCTATGCAACATAATTATGACTTAAAGTTTTGACATGAAAGAATCTTAATTTCAAAGGTTAAATATAGTGGGTTTTGACTTTGAGGACTCGTAACATTCGTTTGTTGATAACAGATGTTTCATCTAATTGTAAACAGTTTCTCGGTTTTATAATTGTTAATTTAAACTGTCTGAAATGAAGTTTTGTGATTTATAACTGTTCCTCGGTTTTATGTAAATGCTAGCAAATGTCTCTGCAGCTTCACTTGCATTGACAGTCTACGAGAGCATTTGTTTTTTATTTTACAAGTTCTTGTTATGCATGTTCCTTTTTGTCTGTTACAATTCTGGTATAGAAATAACAAGATAACATGAAAATGAAAGCAAAATATCTATATGTTCAAATGTAAAACATAAATGTTTATCTGTGCTGCAGATACTTTCTCTTTTATCATCACGTAAGGGTAAGTCGGTAATTGAGCTAGGAGCTGGCATTGGACGCTACACTTAGCGAAGGAGGTTGAACATGTTTTAGCTATGGACTTCATTGAGAGTGCAATCAAAAAGGTATTGGTAATCCTTGCTTATAGTTTCTATCTTTCTCTTGGTTTGCATGTCAGATCTAAAGCTAGAATTTAGAAACGCGTATGGCTTCTGTTAATCTTTGAATCTAAATTATGAAACTCAAAAGGCTTTACATAAATCAACTAACTATTCTTTATTTTGTTCAGAATGAAGAAATAAATAGCCACTTCAAGAATGTCAAATTTATGTGTGCTGATGTTACGTCCGCATACCTCAAAAATTGAACCAAAGTCTGCTCATATAGTATTTTCAAATTGGCTGCTAATGTATCTATCAAATGAAGAGGTATGCCACTAAAACTCCTTCCCTCGCTTTTGGAAAGCACTCATTAGTATTAAATTATATACCCCATACACCAATTAAAACTACATGTGGCCAACTCTTTAGCTGTATCTCTGCAAACTTAATCCCCAAACCCCCAAAGCCATGATCTGGTGCATCTTGAAGTAATAGCTCTTTCTGATGCAGTGCTGATGTAACAATCCCTCGACGTAACAATCCCTCGAGTATTCTAAAACACAGAAATGTCGGTTTGAAGCTCTGTAAAGAGCTTTTCGAAATTTGACTTCCATTCTCTGATTTGCCTCGAGAGGCTGGGCTTGCAGAGGAGACAATCGAGGCAATGTTGCGGCGTTATCCTTCCATCAGAGGCATCAACTACGACCTCCCTCATGTCGTGGCCACTGCTTCCCATCTCCCAGGTTACTAACAACACCTTTGCTTCATCAATGGTATATATGTATAACAATCTTATACATATAAATGTATGTAAATAGGTGTGGAGCACATGGGCGGAGACATGTTTGAAATCGTGCCCTCTGCAGAAACCATATTCATGAAGGTAAGTCGTGAACTTGTTGCGTTGTCATGTAATTCAATTAGAATGAGTTGAGAGCACGTTTTGACTATACAATTTGTTTGTGCGATGTCATCAGTGGATCATGCATGACTAGGGTGACGAGGACTATATCAGGATACTGAGGAGCTGTAGGAAGGCGATCCCCGAGATGGAGAAGCTCATTATTGTTGACGTAGTGGCGCGAGACTCTAATCACAGAGGTAGTGATAATAATAATGGTGGCCAGAAAGAGAAGCCGGTTCTGGATCCTAATTTAGTTCTAATATTTGATCTGGTAATGGTGGCACACTACTCTGGTGGGAAGGAAAGAATAGAGAAATAATGGAAGAAGATTTTATTAGAAGGTGGATTTGGTCGCTATAAAATAATCACCATTCCTGATTTCCATTATGTGATTAAAGCATTTCCTTCTTGATTATATGCTCTTTATGGGCTCATTTTTAGTATTTACAGTGTTAAAATTCAATCAAATTATTGTATTTACAAAATAAACGAAGATTTATGAAGGCCTTATGGAGACATGAAGCATCTGTAGCTAGTGATTTTCTTTAGTCTTACCTCGCACTCCTGAGAAGACAATGCATTAATGGGTCACGGGACGCTCCTCATCTCCTTCGGAGACATGGAGGATCTGTAGACAGAGTTGTCCTTTGGTCTTACCTCTCTTTGAGTAGATAATGTATTAACGGGTCAGGGGGTTTTGTTTTTTTTGGTTCTGTTATGGCTCATGAATGGATGTGTTTATGGATTGAAATTTAACGAAAATATGGGTTTACTGTATCATATGAATGGGATGCATCCAAACATTGAAATTTCAAAAGTTGGGTTTATTGTGCATTTGAAATGGCATGTGTTCATGCTTTTGAAATTTTATTCAGAGAAAAGAAAAGATGGATTTGGTATTGCATATGAATGAGATGTATTCTTCGTATATGCTTGGCCATCTATAGAGGTTTCCTGATTTTGGGTAATTAACTTACTCTAAAATGAAATAAGACATTCAATGTGTTCCTTGTAATATAGATATAAACAAAACATCTAAAGAAAATAATTGCATAATGATCTCGTCCAAGAAAACAAGGTTTTCCACAAACCAATTAACTCTTCTAGAAAAATTCAACAATTCCTATTTAATAATCCTATCGGCCTCTCTTTGTACCTTTTGAGACAATTGCTAGTTTATACTATTCTCTATTTCAAGATTTTTTGATATATTTATCATCGACACAACAACTTACGTATATTAATATATCGTTCAACAGATTTTTGTGGAGTATATAACAATGGGATATACACACTTCTCTAATTTAAAATGTTTTCTCCTCCCTCTCTATTAAACTTTATAGGATAATGCATATGGTTTTTTTAACCATTTGTTTTATATTTTTAATTTATTATTTAATTAAAATTATTATTTTTAAAATTTATAAATTATTTATACTTCGAATATAATATAATTATAATTTAGGAATTTTGTGTATATAGGTATGTATAGTTGGAATAAATTTAATATGTTTTTTAATTATATTTTCAAGATTTATAGGTAACAAATTATGATTACTATTACTATTTAATTTTAAGGTCACAGTGAAATTAGATATTAAATTAGTGTATGAGATTTTTTGTTTGTGGAATAAGGGACTCATTTTCACACAGTGATCTGACTGCAAAGTACAAAGGCATACATAGGTTACAAATAACCAACCTACCCTTAGGCCATAAATGCACAGAGCTGTATATGTAGGTAGTTAAATAACTAACCTATTCAAATCCAACCTTAGTTATACCTATTGGTAGGCTGGTTATTTTCAGTCTATTGGTAGTCTGGTTTTTCAAAGTGCTAAATCCATATATTCTGCCCCAAAACCAATTTAAATAACACAAATCAAAATTTCATCTCAAAATTTTCTACCAAATTTCAAAACCAAAAATCCAAAACTCACACTCAAAACAACTCCCGAATAAATTCAGGAGACTTGCCTACATTTGTTATTTGCCAATTTTTTTGGTTCATGCAAACAGCCGCCCATTATTTTTTTCCGTAAATGCGGCTGATGTCACTTTAAATTCAGGAGACTTGCCTAGATTTATTATTTGCCAATTTTTTTGGTTCATGCAAACAGCCGCCCATTATTTTTTTCCGTAAATGCGGCTGATGTCACTATGAAGTCCTTTGAAAAGCGACGAATTCACGCAGGAGTCCGTGCAATTCTGAAGCCAAGTGATACTTTGAAAAAGTAATTGATGAAGTCATATGAAATTGTTAGGCTGGTTGGAAAATAACAGCTCAGCTCTCTCTCTGTACACGTAAACTATTCCTTGCAGATGACGCCAAGCGCAATTCCCGTCATATTGAAGGTTTTCTGCTACCCGACAACTCGGTGAAAACAACTCAATGGATTGTATGCGCAGATGCAAAGGTACTCATGTTCATTTCACATGTAGATTCAATGGTTCTCATTTCACCATTAAGTTTTTCGACAAGACAACACACGAATAGCATTGGAGTCTGATTTTACGGTATTGCACTTGCAACATCTCATTCATAATATTCAATTAATGTTGACGCAAACAGTGTTCCTAATACAACAATTTTAAAACTATAAATTTCTCATTTGTTTTGGAATGTTGTAGGTAGATTGCAGATTTGGAACATATTTTAGAATCAATAGAGAAGTTAAATAATTGATTTTTTTATGGTAGGATTTTGACATATTTTCGGAATCTGTTATAGGAAAAGATATAATTATAAATAAATTGTAATACACTACCATAGATCTATCTTAATTTAATATTTACCAAGTGTCAAGAGATCAATTTTTTGAATATGCAAATTTCTTTCTGAGTGTAAAATTTGAGGAAATGTTTGCAAATTGAGAGATTTGATTCAGCTAGGGTCTTAGTAGATCACTAATTAGGATTAATCTATGTTGGTTTTGAACAACACAACAAAAAAACTTTAACTATAAGAATTTTTTATTTTCACTTGTTTTATATAATATATCAGAGCAAACAAAGCATGGCTTGCATACCTCATATGCTCGGATATGCATATATATGAATATATCTGGCTTCCTCCCTGAAGCAATAGCTCTAGAATCTAAGGACAAAGATTGGTTTCAGACCCTTCACCACGAGCACATTCCCTTTAGGTGTAGGATATGCCACATGCATGGGCACTTGTTCTGTGATTTCTATCTAAATGAGCCCAAAAAGGACACAAGAGAGAAAAAGGTCAAGGACGGAGATGGTTTTACAAAAATTGTCACCAAGAGGTGTCAAAACAAGGAAACCAACACCTCCAATGCACACAAGAGATATGCAACAGGTAATAGCTTTGAACTGCTGGAAGGATCAACATTCAGTAGCAAGAAAAAATATGAGAAGTCGTTGTAAAAGGTGTAAGAAAGCAACATGTGGAGGAATACAATAACCAATCCAAAGCAGATAGAGGATGTAATCAACAAAGAGGAGGATGAGTTCATGGACATAGAAGGGCTAGATCTATGGAAATCGAGGATGCCTATCATTGTAATGATCTAGAAGTGAACTCTCAAAAGCACATTAATCTTCTAACAGTTGCGCTCCAAAAATCCAAGGCCTCACAATAGCTAGGAGTTCAAAGTGTCATCTCTAAAGAGGTGAAAAGAGAAACCAATAGTTCAAGAAAAGGGATAGAAAATTGACTCTCTGAAAAATTGACACATTACGAAGGAAGCTAGTTCACTCTTGCTACTACAAGCAAATTTTGGAGATCTATGTCTTTCAAAATATTGTTTCCTCACGAAGGTAATCTAATGGAATATAAGGGGTCTAAATAGCCCCTCTAAACAACATATTTTTCATCGAAATATTCAACATGTTATTCTGACTATCATGTTAATTCAAGAGACCAAATGTTCTAGATCAAACATTGAACTAATAATGTCACGCCTATGGAAAAAGGATAAAGTCATAGTTGTAGATGTTGAAGGAGAATAAGGTGGCCTTGATATAGCTTGAGATCTAACTTGTATTACCATTACAAGGCTATCAAAATATATATTTGTTCTCTCTACTTCTTTTCACCTATTAGGCATTGATTTTCATGGCTTCATCACTAATTTTTATGGTCACTAACTTCTTGTTTGAAATCAACAAATGCTCAAGCATCTCCATTCTCTCCCAGCAAGAATTAAAAAGAAAAAAATGGATAATAGGGGGTGACTTCAAAATGATCACAACCCTTAGTGAAAAAGAGGGGGGCTGATGGCACCTAGACCCTGAATCAGAGGACCTTTGAAGCTTCATTGAGGACAATAACACGGTGGATATGAAAATCACAAATGGGATATTCACTTAGAACAATAGGCGGGGTGGGAAAGGGAAGATATCTTGTAGATTGGACCATTTCTTTATCTCAGAAAGTCTCCTCACTCATGGGGATGAATTGATTGCAGAGATTCTTCCATCAGCTAGCTAAAATCACTGGCCAATATGTATCTCATGGAGGAACATAGTAAAACCCTTAAAATGATTGTTAAATTTTTGAACAAATTTGGCTCCTACATGCTAACTTAATCAGAAAAATCCAAGAATGGTAGAAAATCGTGAACCCCATGGAGGGATTGAAAATTTTCATCTTCCAACAAAAGCTAAAGAAAACAAAAATTCTCCTCAAAAAATGGAATGACATGAATTTGGAAATATCCTCCAAGAGAAACAATTCCTGGAAAAGGAAATGGCATTGCTTCAAAAAATGATTATCAACAACAATAGAAAAGCAAATGTAAATGACAAAGAAATTTCCCTCACAAGAAGCTTGGATGAAAGATACAAGAAATAAGAGATATATTGGAAATATAAGTCCAAGATGAGTTGGTTAAAATTAGGGCGATGTAACACTTCATTCTTCCATCACTCCACCATCTGACATAGATGTCACAAAAAATAATATCTTTAAAATATGGAAATGGAAAACTTGTAGAGAAGTGTGAAGACATTGAAGAAGTACTTGTGGACTTCTACAATGATTTTCTCTCTAATCCCATACCTCATTCAAACCACTCATAAAATCACAACTAACATACCCAAGCTAGTTACATACACCCACAAAAAAACCATCAGGCCTTTCAATGCAACAAAAGTTAATGAGGTTATTCATAAAATGGTGGATGGGAAATCCAATGGACTAGATGGATTCATTATTACATTCTTTAAGTAGTGTTGGGACTTCCTCCACAGTGAGATCCTAGATATCGTTGAAGATTCAGGGGCCAATCAATGTATTTTCTTCGCATTCAATGCCTAGCACTGGTGCCAAAGGAGGAAAATGATACTTCACCAGGTAAGTTTCAACCTATTTATATATGTCATGTTATTCATAATCAAAGTGATATCCAATCTCCTCAAGCCCATCCTACCCATCCTCATTTCTCCTGAGAAACTAGATATATGGAGGGTAGGAAAATCCTTGATGGGATTATTCTAGCCCATGAAACCATTCACTTCCTCAAAATCTTGAAGAAACCTGGCATGTTACTTAAGTTGGATCTCTTCAAAGCCTTTGACAAATTAAACTAGGCCTATATGGAGAGCATACTCCTAGCCTTTGACTTTAGTGCTAAATGGACCTAGTGAATAATGTCTCTAGTCTTGTCATATTTCTTTTCAATCCTAGTTAATGGGTCCCCCTCTAACACCTTCCAACCTTCTGGGGGCATTCAGAAAGGAGACCCTCTCTCACCCTTCCTCTTTATCCTTATGGATGAAGTGTTGGGAAGAACCGTTTAAGCAGCTTCACAAAAGGGCATTTTGAAAGGACTGACTCTTCATGATGATGCACCTCTAACTCATCAACGATTTGAAGATGATACCCTTCTCCTAAACCACCCATTGGTGAAGGAAGCCATAATTTTCAAAGAAATCCTTTATCTCTTCTCGAAAGCCTTAGGCACTACCATCAATATAGAAATGTGAAAGGCTTTCTTCTTCATTACTCCTCTCATCTCTCAAAGAAACATCATTAGAATTCTTTCCTTTTCAACTACCTCCCTTCCCTCCAAATACTTGGGTGCACCTTTTAATGACACAACCATCAAGCATTCATCTTGGCGAGAACTCCTTGAAAAGCTCAATAGGAAGCTAGAAAGTTGGAATTTCCATACCTTGAACATAGTCAATCATCTTTTTTTCCTTAAATCTATGCTCTAATCCATTCTAGTTTATCTCTTTCCAGTCTTGGTTGCACCCAAATGGGTCTCGGAAAGCATAAAAAATATGCAATGAACTTTCTTACGCAGAGGTAATAAACTCAAGAATAAATGGTTGCTTGTCAAATGGGGCACCCTTTGTTTGTCAAAAGGGAAAGGAGGTCATGGCTTGTGAGATCTAGAAATTGTCAATAGGGTATTGGGTGCCAAAATATGGTGGAATTGGGTCAAATACACATTAGATCCTTGGGCGAAATTATGGCACATGAAATATGTTAATGAGCTAGAAAAATAGGAACATATCTGACTGTCTTAAACATCTCAAGGATCTCCAATCTAGAACCTGGCAAATCAAAATAAACACATTGTCCAAGCACATGGTTTTTGGGAAATCCAACATGGAAATTTTGCTATATTTTGTGAGGATTCATGGCAGCATATGCCCAACCTTGTAAGAAATTTTTGAGTCCCTTTAAGCCAAGAAAATTCTTAGTGATCAAGACGAATTCAAGTTTATCATTATTGGATAAAGGATGAAAACAAAAGGATCTAGAAATGGCAGCAATCAATGTTATGGTAGGGAGATGGATATGTGGAAGACTCACAAAATTTGTGGCCTGAAATAAACAATAGAATTATCATGAAGAAAGTAGGTTCATACATCCTGCGATGGGGCTACAAAAACATGGAAGGCTTTACACTAAATATGCCTACCACCTAACTTGAAAAGCACCACAAGATGACCCTAATCCCTATTGGAAAGAGTTATTAGTTATTGGCTAATGGCCACAGGTATCTGTTTATTTTGTAGCTTGGGAGGTAGTTCCACACCCTAGGGTACAAGGTTTGGGAGAATTTTGACCCACGTGAGCTTTGTGGGCAAGTGTACCTAAGAAGTGGGTTTTGCACCCAAAGTTGTGTGTGCAAAACCAAGTGGATTAAATGGTTTTACCATTCAGAGCATGTGGGGCACCCTTGAAAGGATAAAGGGAAACACTAACTTCAATGGTGTGGCCAAAGGAAAATTAGAATAATTTTTATCTCTTAGTTATCTATGTTGGAGTACTAAAAATAAAGTCAGCTTGGTTCAAATGGTGATCCTTGAGGGCTAAATGAACTCCACCAAGATTGATATTAGTAGAGGTGAAAATAGTTCATTTAGGAGCACATCAAAAGTGCAATTCAATTAAGCAAAGACATATTTGAGGTGATAGAGTCCTTGTGTAGCCAATCTAGATTGGAGGAAGAAAAGTAAGTATGTTTCTTTATTTCTTATTATTTGGTCAAGGAAGCGAAGGTATAGTCCAAGTATTGAATGGTTTTGTGCATGTATTCTAGGCATACGAAATATAAGTTATAGCCTAGTTTTCTCTAGTGGCAGACCTCTGTGCATAAGTCAAAGTTTTTGTGGAATTTCAAGAGGGCCAAGACCGTTAAGTAGCTAAGAAACAGGGGACGTAAGGTCTAATTGGAATGCTCAAAGAGGGCTAAGATTCTTTATAGCAGTAGTGGCCAAGGTTAACATTTTTTCTATGCCATCCAAAATTTAATAAGGGTGTAGTTATGTAATTTGTGTTAGGGCTAAGTATCAAGGCACAGGAACATGCTACTTGTAGAGTTTAAAAGGAGAGAATTTGAACCATAGATTGAAAGAAGACAATGTACAGTGAGTTGGAGGCCTACCAGTGGTTTCTTGGTGTGTCTTAGTACACTGGACAAGGAAAAAGTTGTCACTGTTAAGTGGTAAGGTTGTTTCAGCTCTAGTTCATTGAACTTAAGGGTGGAGGATTGATGATAAGACATTACAACAAAACCTTATGATTACTGTATCTTTTTTATTCCTTTTTGTGTTTAAAGCCCATTTCTGGTGCTATTTGTGTCTACTTATGAAATATGGTGCAAAACGTGATGCTAAATTTGCACCAAGTTTTGCACCAAGTCTTACACCAAGTTTAGCACCAGGTATTGTAGTAGGTTTTGCACCAGGTTTTACACCAGGTTTTACGCCAAGTTTTATGCCATGTTTTGTGCCATCCTTTGCACCATGATTTTCATCAAGTTTGGTACCTAATTTTTTTTCACCTACTTTTTCATCCTCTGCTACATTCACTTCTTTCACCTACACTTGCACATCATCTTTTTCATCATCTCTTGCATCATCTTTTGCTTCCTTTTTCGCATCTTGTATTGCATCCCCTTTGCGCTAATTTTTGCATCGAGGTTTGTGTCTAGTTTTGCATCTACTTTTGTTGCATCCATATTTACATCCTCTTTTGCATCTATTATTGTGTCCACTATTGTATCCAGTCTTCTTGTGCCATAATTTGCACCTAGTTTGGCACCTCCTTTTGCAGCCATTTTTGCTTCTACTTTTGCATCCATGATTACATTCTCATACACATCTAGGTTTTCATTGACTTTTACATATATTTTCGCATCTATTTTTGTATCCACTTTTGCATCAGGATTTGCATAAAGTTTTGTGTCTTATTTTGCATCTATTTTTGCATCGAATTTTGTTGCATTTTATTTTGCATCCAATGTTGCACTCATGTTTACTTCTACTTTTGCATCCCTTTTTGCATCTTCATTTGCTTTTTTTCATCTATCATTACATCTACTTTTGTTGTGCCATGTTTTGCACTTACTGTTGTACCCACGTTTGCTTGCAATTTTGTATCCATGTCCATATCCTCTTTTGCATCCAATATTTTCATCAAATATTGCATTTCTTTTTCCATCCACTTTTGTGTTTGGTTTATGCATTGGGTTTTGCGTCTCATTTTGTATCTTATTTTGCATCTACTTCCATTGCATCTATATTGTGTTTCTCCTTTGTCACCCATGTTTCCATCCAGTCTACATCTCTTATTGCATCTTGTCTTGCATCTAAGTTTGCATCTTTTGTTGTGTCGATTGTGACATCCACTTTTGTTGTGCCACAATTTGTGCCATATCTTATGCCTATTGTTGCAACCCACATTTGCTTCCACTTTTGTATCCACATTTGCATCCTATTTTGTGTCCAAGTTTGCATTGAATATTGTTGATGTTTTTGAATCTCATCATTAGGGGAATTTTGAGGTCTAAAATAGGCATCCTATGAAAATAATAAAATACTAGCTAAAACAATAAAAAAATATTTATGAATTTGCAATTCACTTTTTGCACCACAACCCATGTAACCATGGTTTGATTCAATTGAAAAATTGTACCAAAATAAAATTAATAAAAGAATTGTATTGATGTGACTATAAATAAAAATGAGCTTTTCAAGAAAAAATCATTATCATTGAACAACTAATGCATTTTTCCTTTGTACTTAAATAACTTAAAATAATTTATAATTATAAATTCATAAATTCTTAATTATATAATATACTATTAATTAAAATTTATATTATTTAAATTATATAATAACATGTAATTAAGCTACTATATAAAAATCAAATAATATGATATAATAAATGTAATATATTATTTTATGTATTATATTTATATTACATATCGAATTGATTTGATTTATAACATAAGAATAAATAATATATAATATAAAAAATAATATAATATATATTATATTACATTTCGATTATTTTTGATAATATTATATATAATAATATATAATATTAATATAATCATAATGAAATGAATTGAGTTGTATTTAAAATTAAAGAAAAAAAGTATTGAAATAGATTTAATTAGGTATAATACAAGATTTATATATATTGAAATTTTAGATTTTTTTTGCCCCAAGCTATGTTGAACCTAAGCCGAGGTAAACTTCAATGTTGAATAGAAGGATGAGCTTCTCAAAAGAGGAATGCTACTTCCAGGAATGTGCGAGAGCTAATCAATTTTTTATGGCTCATGGCACAATTTATTCCCTCCACAATTGACTCCCATCCTCAACCTCTCCCCTTGAGATTTGAAAAATCCTATAAGAAATCTTAGAATCCTTGCTACATGATTTCTTCCATGTAATGGTGGAAATTAAACTCCTAATGTTACTTTTAAAATTTGTAAAGCCCATGCCCCCAACAATAAAAATGTTGAAGGGGGCAATGATGTTGTTGCTCCTTATGAACTCATACAATTGAACTTCTAATAAAAACCAACAACCATTATTACACAATTGAAGACACTAGATGCTATACTACTGTTATATATTTATCTTGAAACCAATACCTATCCATTAGGCTCACTCACTTTGTTTAGTTCACTTAAGTTTCATTCTTCCATGCAATTGAAACTACTACACATTTTATTATTGTTATTTCTTCAACTTGAAACTAATATCTCTCCATTAAACCCACTCATTTTTTATAGAAAATTAAGTTTTGTTCTTCTACTATCACATTAAACAAATAATTAGCTTGTAAATATACTTCTTTAACAAAAAATGATTGATATTTGTTTGTGAGTGAGAATGGTTGGTATAACTTGTGAATATTTTTCTAGTAGAAGTAAAAGATCATCAAAAAGGGCATTCTAATGCATTGTATATTCTTACTCATCTATCATTTCATGATGATCTCCACTTCTTCAACTATTAGGTAATTTTAGACACGTTTCCTTTGCAGTGGATACCTAAATGCCAAGTATGACTCGTAATAATCTAGTTTACGAGGATGATGTTTTCTTTGTTTAGGGTGTGAATTTAAGATTTTCATATGGTAACCCACCCATCTCATAATATTATTTGCATCTTACCAAATTTGAAAGTTATGGAGTCATATTTCATAGTTCCTTCAACATGGTTCTATCAAGCCCCTAGATTACTCTATGAAAAACTTAGGATATTGTTTTCATCAAATAATTTATAAAAATTAAAAATATTTGTCTTTACCAAATTCTACCTAGAGGCCCTTGTTTTAGTGGCCAGGTTGAATTTGGACATCTTTGCTTGGTTTTCTTGCCAGGTTGAATTTGGAGGTCTTTGCTTGGTTTTCCTGTCAGAACAGAAATCATGGCATACATTGAAGTACATTTAAGTTGCATTTGGATTAAATGCAACATTTCCTATTTGCATTTTCCATTCTCGCATTTTTTTCCAGGCCTTTCTTTTCCATCCCACCATTGTTTTCTTGTTGGCTAACTATCAGTATTAATTTCACCTCCATTAATTTGAAATATGGTCTCCAAAATATGCACATGAAGATCATATTGTACGACCAAATAAAAAAGGAGGAAGAAGAATTTTAAATAAAGGAGTTTCTCTAACACACCTCCTAGAACTGGGGAAGTCGCTGATAGGGGAACATAACTCTCTAGGTGAGAATGGGTTCTATGATTCACATTATTTAAGTTTGGTTTTTGGTTGGATTGTTCACAATGCATAGAGTATTATTCACTATTTGCAAAGGTCTAGTAATTTTCCATGGTAGTCCCAATTTATACATAAGTAGGATCATTTTGTAATATGTTGATTCCATGAATTCCTTCAAGTGCCAGATAACAATATCACAACACTTCTATACATTTTCCATGTTTCAAGGTCATATAAAAATATTGGGCCAATAAGAGTATTGATTGACTTCTCTAATTTCAAGACCTAGAGATTTTAGTAATAGGTCTTAAGGCTTGACATAAGATCAATACTGCAAGTTCAGTTAAGGTTGGGATCATTTCTTGGCTTCCCGCACAAACAACATTTGGTCACATATGACAACAATCCATAATTATTTAGGAAGAGATATACCCTTGAACGACAACACATTCTATTATCCAATAAGTAGGAGGACATAAATAATTTGAAACATTAACCAAGGAAATGATTCTTGAACTTACCTATTGCATGGAATAAGTTGTTGGATATGATATCCACCTCATTGAAGATGGTTTTGTCTTCATAAATCCCTAGAGAACAAGGATCCAATTCTTGTAGAAATGGGTTATTTATTCCTCTCTATATGATATGCTCATTAGGACCATGGAATCTTAGACTACCAACTTGAAACTCTAAGTGGAGTGCCACCCTTAGTTAAATTCCTTGAATGAATGTGGTGTTATCCCATCACTTCACTAGTGTTTTAGGGGTCATTGGTTTATTTATAATCTTAAGCTTTCATTGGTAGCTCGTGGTGTCAATCCATTTGGAGAGCTCAGATCTACTTACTCAGTGTGGTCTATTTTTGTTATCAACAATAACATTCCTCCATGGATGTCAATAAAGAGGGATCACATAATATTGGCAATGATTGTTCCATATATTTATTTAGAATACCTTGAAAGGCCTTGTTCGTGAGAAAGTTAGTCAAAGATAAACATTGTAAACTTTTACAATATTGAACAATTGCTCCAAACCCTTCAAGAAGAGGTTGCTTATCACATGATCTAATTTTATGGGATCAATAATACACAAGCATAAACTAGTGATAAGAGATAAATTTAGTTTCTTGCAACAATAACCAAAGTTGCATTTGTCATTTGACAAAAAATGTTAGTACATAGGTGAGCCTAGGCCAACCCCTTAAAAATAGCCATAAGACCTTCCTCTTCTGTAGCTCCTTAACCACAAGGGTGTAATTGAAAAATACATAGTTTTCTTAAATATTTGTATGTTGAGGCAACCACTTCAAGCCCTTGAACTTCAAGATAATCCAATATTTGCAATTGTTTAGAATAATATGTCAATCATGCACACTCCTCATCCTAGAGTTAGGGAGAGAGGGAGAATACTTGATATATGCCAACCTTGTAAAGGAACAACCATGCCTACTCATTGGTTGGACTCTCCACCACTAGTCGAAAAAGTATATGTGCCTTGAATCAAAGATGATAACTTAAGACATGTTATCAAAACTTGAACATAACTGCCATGTATCTCATGGACAAAAGATGGAGAGAATATTTGAATCTTAGGAACCATTTGCTCATAGTCTACTTAATCTATAGGTGGTATGGCTTCATTTTTTTCCATTTACTGGGAAATATCACCCACAAATTCAATTATTGAAAAATAAATCCGACGCTAAATCACACCTACCTTCTCATTTTTAAGATCTTCATGGGCTTTCACCTATGACCCTTAAATTCAAATCCCTTTAACACCTTGAATGGTGAAATATAAAGCATTGCAAAAGGAGATAAACTCCATTTCCCTTTACCTTTGTAAAGACCTCTAAGGACACTTACAATCTATACACTTCATTTGACTCAACGTGAAATTTGTTTTTCCACTTCCTTTACATACCCTCCCTTTAACGGAATCCTCATAGGAAGAGCTTGTGGCTGAAATATTATGACAACAAAATGGAGCACACCATCTCTTTATAGGATTTCAAGGGAGAGGTATTGGAAAATAACCATCTTATCCCCTATATCCCTTAAGACCTTCTCAACATGTAAATCAAATGACAAACTCATAACTAGACCCAAAGACAGATCTCAACGTTAAAGGCCAAACCCAAATAAAATGAATTACGCCATGAATTAAGCATTGACAATGCGTTTTGATGAAACCAACAACCTCCTTTCAATATCATGACCTTGTTTTTAGAATTCTCAATTGGAAGGTTTAAAATCCACATTAAAAGGCAAAGATTTTCACCTTAGCCTTTGCAACCTTTGCCCAAGACAAATCTATCTAATGGACTAGCTTGGATATGTCAGGTCTTGGATTTCTAGAGTACCTAATCAATGATTTTGAGGCTAACTCCCTAGCTCCAACTAAAATTTATTCCTATTGAAGAGGCAACTTGAAAAATCTAGATAATAGAAAACATTTTTACTTTTGATTGATTTACAACAAACCTTGGTGCCTCTCCTTTATTATCTTCCTCTTCCATTCTTCATCAAAAAATAATTAATCTTATATGATAAACACTTTATATAAGTAAGCATTGAAATAATTTTCCTCAACTCATGGGGTACATTTACAACTCAACCCATGCAAGTGGGCCTAGGTCCATGGTACAACCCATCACACTCTAAGGTGGTTCTAATTGTCTCCTAAAAACTTGGGCATAACACACCTTACAATGCCAAATGGTTAGGCCATCTCAAACTTGTGGGATTTCTATTGATTTTTGTGTATCGTGCGAGGTAATCCAAGCCCTAGTGTTTGAGGGTTGGAGGTCAAAGCACCACAAGTAGGCTTGTGTGACTAGAACCCAAGTATGGGGTTTATCACCCAATCTTATTTGCGGAAATTCTGGAAGCACATTTCTACATGAGATGGCATGAGACGATATAGGTCAGAAAGGAGAATCCAGCGCTTCGAGAATCATCAAATTCCAAGTTGTAGAAGTGGAGAAATGAATTTTTGAAGTTGACAAATGATTATTGGTTTTCAAGTCATGTAGGCTTGAAGTCAAATTTGGCCAATAGATGTGTCTCTTCACTAATTCGTGGAGGCCCTCATTTGGCTATAAAAAGAGGGTGAATTGATTTGTTTTAGTCATCCATTTGTGCAACTTCCTCTCAAGGAAAAGGAGCTCTGAAATCAACCTTAGCCGCAATAAGAAGGAGAGGCCTAGATAGAGTGGAGGAGCAGGTCTGAAGTCTGCCATGGAAGCTGAGTGAGGAGGTTGGTGTGGATTGCGTTTAGGCTAGAACAATGGTAAAAATATGGGTTTGAGTTTGTTGTGATAAGGGCCGAGAAGGACGACTCTTAGGCCAAGTTCCTAAGGAGAAAAACATTGTTGTTTGGAGGATTTGGGCATTGTTTGAAGGGGCTGGTGCTACATGATGATTGTTGTACTAGGATGCAGGCGATAACACATAATCAAGAGCTGGGTAAGGGTTTTCAAGGGTGGAATATTCTCTAAATTGTTAGTGTGGCAAAGGAGGAGCCTTCTTAAGGTATTTCACAACCCTTAAAGGGATTTTTCGCTGATTGTTAGATAGAGTTAGGGCTACAACATGTGTTGTAAACAAAACTGTAACAATATCGAAGTCAAACATCGTTAAAGTAATTTTTTTTGGAGGGACGTTGGGTGAAAGATGTTGACCATAGCATGGATTAGTTGATGGGTAGCTTGAGCAGGCCTTAGGAGTTGTTTGTAGGAGCCCACGTGGAATATTGGGAATCCTACCAAGCAGCCAGAGTGACAGCAGGCACATTAGATTGGAAGGAAATAGGATAGTAGCAAGGAGTCTTGCATATGTTCACTTGATGACAATTGGATTATGTTCTAGGCAAGGACATATTGATGTGCCTAGATTTGTTCAATAGCTCCTCTATTGCAGAAGAAAAGGGCAAATTGGTGGAGTATGTGTGAAGCCATGTGTAAGGTTCTCCTAAGTGTGGGGATGTCCTAACTAAGTGTAGGTGCCACAACATGGACTGGGTCTCTCCTGGGCTGTTGGAGGGCAACGTGAAAGAATACCAAGTGTGGACATGATTGGGAACTTATGGTCTATTGGAGGACAGTGTGATAATGTCCAACTTGGAGCTTGGTGAGAAACGCCTTGATGGAAAAATATAGTTGTGGGAGAGGTAGTTAATGAGCTCAAGGGTTTGATCAAACATGAGAAGTTTATGGAGCTCGAGACTTCTGTGTGGAGAAGGACTTATACAACAGATGATGGGTAGTCCTCCTATCCCGTATTCATTTTGGGAGATGGATATCTTACAATGATAGGTGGAAAATGTCCATGCCCTATGTTGGTCTTCATTTATGTAGTGCAAGAAGACCATAGTGGGCTGAAGTCCCTAAGTAGCTTAGCAGCAGTGGATAGTTGAGAGTTGTTCACAAGTGGAGCTGTGAACAACTCGACAAAAGTGTCGATGTGTTGTGGTCTTGATGTACTAAGGCACAACTAGAAAGTAGACTGAAACCTGAGATTCAGTGGCCAGATGGACTTGGAGCATTCATAGAGACAGGAGTTGTAGATCGGGAGCCAAAGGACCAGGCAAGTGCAGGGTACGAATGACGGGAGCTGAGAGAGTTGACTTCATCAGCCATATGGTTAGAGTATCTTGTTGAGGGTAGATTGGTTGTCGATGGAATGACACTAAGCTCTAATTTGTATCTTGTACTAGTGGATGTATGAGGGCCATTATACCTGGTACAGGAGCCCTATATTATTATATTATATGTTGCTAATATAATGAAGTTGGGTTGAAAATTGTAAAAAGTTTTCTATATTCTATTCATATGTGATTTAATGTTGTTTATATTCCATTGTGCAAAGTAGTAATTTTTGAGATTCTTGGTTTGGTAGTGTCAGTGATTTTAATACTCTAACCTAGACCCAAGATCATGGAAGTTCAACACGGTATCAGAATGTATCTGAGCTACTTTGAGGGATAGTGAATCAGAGTGTGCACAATGAAACAACTCAAAGGGAGTTGTGGGTGTCTGGATCAAGGAGAAGAGGGTTTAGTTGAAGACATGGAGATGTGGTATCAATAGACTACTTGATGAGATCATCTAGGAGTTCTACTTGATTAGTGGTGAACTTGGTGCACTTCAGTATGTTGTGTGGTAGTTTGTAGATTATGGACTTCTTATGTCTTGTCATGGATGGTTGGGACAACGCGAGGGTTACTTTAGCATGGATGAGATCAAGTTTGATCGAGATGGCTTCATGTGATGGAATACAGGTTGGAAGGCTAGATTCTTCATCGGATTGTGATGTTGCATATCCGATATTGGTGGGACTTTCATGAGTAGTATTTGATCCAGGAGGAAGAGTTATTGCAGGAGTGAGCTCATGGAGATAGTGTAGGCTTAGACGGAGTCTAACCTTAGAGGGAGTACCCCTATGGAGGTTTGGAATATTCAAGTTCAGATATGATGAGGCAGAGGCCCTACCAATATTTCTAGATTCATCTACAAGATATGCTATTGTGATGGGTTCTGGATGGGCTAGTGTCTTCATTAGATGATGATGGTTACTTCCTAGTCTTGGAATTATCTCCCTCACTAAGAGGTAGTTTTTATTTTGGTGTAGCTTGGGAGTTACTCCAAGCCCTAGTGTTCGAGGGTTGGAGTTCAAAGCACCACAAGTAGGCTTGTGGGCATGGAACCCAAGTATGGGGTTTTGCACCCAATCATGTTTGGGGTAATTCCAGAAGAACATTTCTACATGAGATCGCATGAGATGGTAGAGGGAGGAAATTAGAATCTAACACTTCGAGAATTGTCAAATTTTCACTTGTAGAAGTGGAGAGATGAATTTTTGAAGTCGACAAGTAATTTTTGGTTTTCAAGTCATGTAGGCTTGAAGTCAAATTTGGCCAGTAGATATGTCTATTCACTAATTCATGGAGCCCACCATTTGGCTATAAAAAGAGGGTGAATTGATGTGTTTTAGTCATCGATTTGTGCAACTTCCTCTCAAGGAAAAGGAGCTCTGAAATAAGCCCTAGCCAAAACAAGAAAGATAAGCCTAGATAACGTGTGTTATGCAACCAACTTACAAAATAGAGGAAAAGATAAATAAATGAATTAAAAATCAAACTATTCGAGGGGGAAACCTCCTTTACATTACACAAATGAACATTTATTAGATGATATAAATGACAAGACCTCCTTTCTATATATAGGAGTATAAGGGGTCACAATATAATCAGAGCTAACATAACAATAATAATGTAAGGGCACAACAATAACAATAGCAAATTTCTATGGGGCACAATAATAACAATATGGGGACAACATGGGCACAACAATAACAATAAGGGCTACAATAACAATAATAATAAGGGAATACACTAGTATTATAGGGACCTAACATGCCCTTCTCCTTCAAAGAAATGTTGTCCTCAATGCTTGAGTAGTTTTGGAAGCTTCTGTATAAAATTCTCATCCTCCCATGTGGAATCTTTAGTGGATAAGTTCTTCCACTTGATGAGATACTCTAAAATTGATCGATTTCATCGCTGTTGAGTTCTTTTTTCAGTGACTACTTCATGTTCCAATATTATTTTTCCTTCCTTGTCACGTTCTCACAATATTGTCTGAATTGGGATCTTGTCACCTATAACCTTGTTTAAGAATGAAACATGGAAAACTGGGTGCACTCGAGAAGATGTAGGAAGTTCCAATTTGTATGCCATAGTACCAATGTTTTGCAACACCTTGTACCGACCATAATACTTTGGTGATAATTTATTATCCTTCTTAGCTTGCTTGAGGGACATTTGTTTGTATGGTTGTAGTCGTAGAAATGCCCAGTCACCTACATCAAAACTTCTTTCACTGCGATATTGATCTGCTTGTTTCATTCTATTCTATGCCAAAGTCAAGTTATCCTTTAAGAGTTGGAGAACTTTTTTTTGATTCTCGATGTGATCTTCCACTTCTTGAACCTTAGAATTTTCTCTTAAATATGATGTGATGGATGGTGGATGATATCCATAAAATGTCATAAATGGGGTATTTTTTGTTGCAGTATGGAAGGAAGTGTTATACCACCATTTAGCCAGAGGAAACCATTTGACCCATTGTGTCTGTTTATCATATACAAAGATATGAATATATCCTTCCAAACATTTGTTCACTATCTTAGTTTTCCCATCAGATTGAGGATGATAAGATGAGCTATGATCTAATTGAGTATCAAGAGAAGAAAATAATTTTGTCCAAAATTTTCTAATGAAAATAGGATCTTTGTCGCTTGCAATAATCTTTTGGTTTCCATGTAGCTTTTGAATTGTTTCCATAAATGCAGTAGCAACTGTACTGGATTTAAATGGATGAGATAATGAACCAAAGTGTGCATACTTGGTAAGTCTATCAACTACCACCATGATGAAACTCTTTCCTTTAGACTTGGGTAAACCTATGATAAAATCCATTTAAATCTCCTCCCAACATTGACTTGGAATGGATAAGGGTTGTAATAGACCTAGGGTCTTAATTTTCTTAACTTTATTTTGTTGGCAAATGAAACATTCCACCACAAACTTTTGAATATTAGATTTAAGGCCATCCCAAAAAAAATCCTTCTTAACCCTGTGGTAAGTTTTTAAAAATCGTGAATGGCCTCCTATGGGATAGGTGTGCAATTCCAGGAGAATATTTTATTTGAGTTGGGAATTCTTACAGAGGTATAAGCAATCTTTGTACCATAATGAATCATTTTTCCAACTAAATGTATCAGATGTACTGGGATCTTGCTGTAACTTTTGAATGAGTTCCCGCACTTCTTTGTCATTCTTCCATTCATCCCTTGCTTCGTTTATCCAATTTGGTTGAATAATAGAAATGTCACAAAGAAATGCTTCCACATCCTCATCCTTTCTTGAGAGTGCATCTACAACAACTTTTTTATTCCCTTTTTTGTAGATGATCTCAAAGTCATAACCCAACATATTTGTGACCCATTTTTGTTGCTCTTCTAAAGATAATCTTTGTTCTAAAAATTATTTAAGACTATCATGATCCGTTTTTATCTTGAAGTGTCTTCCCATTAGGTAAGGTCATCATTCTTAAGTGAATTTAGTATTGCCAACATTTCCTTCTCATAAATAGCTTTGTGTAAATACTTTCCTTTGATTGGATGGCTTTCAAAAGCAATTGGTATATGTTCTTGTATTAAAACAACACCAATTCAATTTCCTAAGGCATCACATTCCACAATAAAGGTTTTTGTGAAGTCAGGCATAGCTAAGGCCGATGCTTGGCACAGTTCCTCTTTAATATGTTCAAAAGCTTTCGTTGCTTCTGGAGTCCAAAAAAATGCATCTTTCTTCAGTAATGTTGTTAGAGGTGCTACTATTCTTCCATAATTCTTAACAAACTTGTGATAATACCCTGTCAACCTGAGAAATCCTCATAGATGCTTTATGGATGTGGGGATTTTACATTCCTTAATGGATATAATTTTGCTACGGTCTACCTTAACGCCTTCATGAGATACAATATGAACCAAAGATTCCACCTCTTATACTCCAAAGAAACATTTAGATCTTTTTTCATATAATTGTTTCTCCTCCAATAGTTTGAGCACTCTATCAACATGTTCAACATGATCCTTCTAAGACTTGTTGTAGAATAGTATATCATAAAAAAAGACTAACACAAATTTTCTAAGGAAGGGTTTGAAAATTGAATTCATCAAACCTTGAAATGTAGAAGGTGCATTGGTAAGGCCAAAAGGCATGACCAAAAATTCATAATGACCCTCATGAGTTCTAAATGTTGTTTTCAAAATGTCTTCAATCTTCATTCTGATTTGAGGATATCTTGAATGAAGGTCCAACTTGGTGAAGTAAGTTGCTCCATGCAATTCATAAAATAATTCATCAATGACAAGAACGAGAAATCTATCTTTAATAGTGATCTTGTTGAGCTCCCCATAATATAGACACATGCTCCATGATCCATCCTTCTTGTGCACCAATACTACTGGAGCAGAGAAAGAACTTTGACTAGGTTGAATTATACCAGTCTCTAGTATTTCTACAACCATGCGTTCAATTTCACTCTTTTGGGCATAGGGAAATCTGTAAGGCTTGATGTTTGGAGGAACACTTCTTGGAATCAAATGAATAACATGATCATGATCAAAAATAGGTGGGAGGCCTTTAGGAGTCTCAAATACCTTGGAATAATTGTCCAAGACTTTTTGGAGATCTAGAGAAATAGATGATTTCGATGTGGGAACGTCTAGCGAACATAATTTTTCAATATGCCACATTGTTCTTTCTTTAGAAGCTTTGTAATGTTGTTAGAGTTTATTATCTTTCCCGGTTTCCCTGTGATACCCCTTAATTCAACTTCCTTTCCTTTTGAAAAAAATTCAAGAAAAGTTCTTGAAAATTAAAAGCTATCATACCCAAAGATTGTAGCCATTAGACTCCTAGTACAACATCAGCACAACCCATTGGAATGGAAACCATTAGAATATTCAACACATATTCGCCCATGGATAGCTTGATATTATGGCACTTTCTAGAGCAATTTATGGTTCCTCCATTTGCAACCAGTAGGGGATTTTTGAGGTCTAAATGGGCCTCCTAAGGAAATTATAAAATAATAGTGGAAATAATCAAATAAGATTAGATGACATGATCAAATGTTCGAGGGAAAAAAGAAAAAACTATTTTTTAACTCGTATTTTCCACTTATCTCCCTATGGGTTTACTCAAATTTCGATCGGAAACACTTGTTGAATGCATAATTTGATTCCAAATCCAAGGAGTACCCATGTTTCATAATTTTGATGGACCCTGCAAGATGAAAACTAAGAAATACATGAAAAACATGATTGCAATCACTTTTTTTACATGTATTTCTCATTTTTCATGTAGCAGGGCCCATTGAAAGTATGCAACATGGGTACTCCTTGGATGAGGAATCAAATTATGCATCCAATGAGGGTTTCCACTCTAAATTTGAGTAAACCCATCGGGAGATAAGTTGAAAATACGAGTTGAAAAAAGTATTTTTATTATTTTATTATTTTTTAATCTTTTTACTTTTTTACTCCAAAAATGGTGAATCATCCCCCATGGTTGAAATCATCATCTTGAATCCTATTGGTTCTTATAAAATGTATTTTGCTTGTACATTTTTCTTAGGAGGCCCATTTTAGACCTCAAAAGTACCCTAATTCATCACTTGACACTCTGGTGCTAGATATAGGAAGCAATTCAATTCCTTCGCTATCTTACAATGAATAAAATTATGGGTACTACCCGAATCAATCAACACTATTACCTTTTTCTTCTTGATATGTCCTTCTATCTTGAGAGTTTAAGGATTGGTAATTCTGACCAATGCATTACAAGATATGGTCAGATTCATTTCCTCTTTCTCTTCACTATCTATGTAAAATAATTTCTTCTCATCACACTTATGACCTTTTTGAAGTAGAAAAACCCTAGAATCAAAGGCTCTGATAACAAATGTTGTGCAACCAACACACAAAATAGAAGAAAAGATAGATAAAAGACTTAAAAATCAGCCTCTTTGAGGGGGAAATCTCCTTTACATTACACAAATGAAAAATTCTTTGATGATACAAATGACAAGACCTCCTTTCTATATATAGGAGTCTAAGGGGTCACAATATAATCATAACCAACATAACAATAATAATGTAAGGGCACAACAATAACAATAAGGGATACAATGACAATAATAATAAGGGAAAAAACTAGTATTACAGGGACCTAACAATGTGGAGGAGTAGGTCTAAAGTCTGCCATGGAGGCTGAGTGAGAAGGCTGGTGCAGATTTTCTTTGGGCTGGAAAAATAGTGAAAATATGGGTCCGAGTTTACTATGATAAGGTCTGAGAAGGCTAACTATTCAGCTAAGTTCCTAAAAAGAAAAATGTTGTTTTTTGGAGGGCGTTTGGAGGAGCCGGTATTACAAGAGGACCGTTGTGCTAGTCCACAGGCCATAGCACACAATCAAGGGTGGACTATGACCTAAAGAGGAAATGTGGCAAATGAGGAGCTTTCTCAAGGTATGACATAGCCCTTAAAGGGCTTGTTTGCTAAGTGTTAGGTAGAGTTAGGGCTACAACACATGCCCTAACCAAAACTGTCACAATAGTGAAGTCAAACATCATTACAACAGTGGTTTTGGAGGGATGTTGGGTCAAATATGTTGATCAGAGTGTGGATAAGCTGATGGGCAGCTTCAGGAGGCCTTAGGAGTTGTTTGGAGGAGCCCACATGGAATCTTGGGAAGCCTACCAAGCATCCAAGGTGACAGCAAGCACATCAAATTCGAAGGCAAGATGACAACAACATGGAGTGTTGCAGATGTTCACATGATGACAGTTGGATGATGTCCTAGGTGAGGACATATTGTTGTGCCCAGATTTGTACAATAACTCCTCTATTGCAGAAGCAAAGGGTGGATTGGCAAAGTCTATGGGAAGCCATGTGTAAGGGTCTCTTAGGTGTGGAGATGCCCTAACTAGGTGAAGATGCTACAGCATGGACTTGGTCTCTTGTGGACTATTGGAGGGTAACGTGAGAGAAGACCAAGTGTGGACTTGATTGGGCATCTATGGTCTATTGGAGGACAATATGATGGTATCCAAGTTGGAGCCCAGTGACCAACACCTTAATGGACAAAGGTAGTTATGAGAGAGTCAGATGATGAGCTCAAGGGTCTAATCAACCATGAGCAGTGTGTGGAGCCTGAGACTTATGTGTGGAGAAGGACTTCTACAATAGACGATAGTTAGTCCTCCTAGTCCATGTTCATTGTGGGATATGGACATCTTGCAATGATACGTGGTATCCATCTGTTACTTATGTTGGTCTTCATCGATGCAATGTAGGAAGACCATAGTGGGTTGAAGTCCCTGAGTAGCTGAGGAGATGTAGTGGGTAGTTGAGAGTTTTTCACATGTGGAGATGTGAAAAACTTGACATGTGTCTCGATGTGTTGTGTCCTTGATGGACTAAGGCACAACTAGAGAGTAGATTCATATCCAAGATTCAGTTGCCAGATGGACTTGGAGCATTGATAAAGGAAGGAGATGGATATCGAGAGCCAAAGGACCAAGCAGGTGCAGGGTATGACCAAGGGTAGCTAAGAGAGTTGACTTCATTAGCCAGATGGTCATACTATCTTGTTGAGGGTAGATTAATTGTTGATGGATTGACACCAAGCCCTACTTTGTATCTTGTACTAGTGGATGTATGAGGGCCATTATCCCTGGCACATGAGCCCTAGACTATTGTATTATATGCTATTAATATAATGAAGTTGGGTTGAAAATTGTAAAAAGTTGTCTATATTCTTTGCATATGTGATTTACTATTGTTTATATGTCATTGTGCAAAGTAGTGTCCTTGAGATTCTTGGTTTGGTAGCATCAGTGATTTTAAGACTCTAACCTAGACCCAAGATCGTGGAAATTCAACAATTTCTTCCTTCATGGAACACATTCTAGCTAGTGCTCATAAAAAAAAATGCACTAACACCACTAACACAAACCAAAATTTCAAGATACTTATAGGATGTGGCATGCATTCAAGTTCTTAGACTACACCTCCATAAAATGCACCTTCAACTTTGGATGTCCCAAAACAGTAATATCCTAACCCAATATGGCCTATTTTTTAGATTTGTTTAATTCACTCCTTATTAAATCCTTGCACCTCATTCACACTCCATGACAGATCTAATCCAATGGTCACCTTCCAAGTTCCAACACCTCCTTTTTCAACATGACAAAACCACCTATATATGTTGCAACAACCTTGCCAACTTTTTTAGTGGGTTGCACATATATTTCACATTTGTTCTTCGTCTTGAAAATTCGTAGTGCCAAGAAGAGGTTATCAACTTTGATCAAGGAATGTTCACTTAGTACCATTTCCAAGTTTTCTTCATGCAACTTGTAAAATGTATTAATTTTGCTTCACAACTTCTCATGGTGCTTAACTTTCTTGTCTACACCTCTAAGTGAGACTACAACCCCCCAACCTATCTAACTATTCCACCTCTTCAACCCTTATTAGATTCTTCTTAAATGTGCACTCATGCCTCAATAAAAAAATAATTCTAACATCCCAAATATGCATTCTCCTTCCACATTCTAATGCCTCGTTGAAACCACATTATCGCATTTCTGAATATGAAATGTTCACATCTTGAGGCAAAGAACCTACTTTTCTTATGACAACCTAAACTATGCAAGTGACGTGGAGAGGAATATGTTTTCTCAAGATGAGAACATAGGGTCTTACAACCCCATTCACATAACAATTTGAATATATTTAACTTAAAAAAGGGTACACACCCAACTCTTTCCAAAATTTTCAAATGACTTTTAAGAAACTAACACTTGCTTTTAACTATTAAATCCACTTACTATATACTCTCTTTTGTTTGCACCCACCTAATAGGAGAGAACACATAAATGTTTTCAATACAACCAAGTTAAGAGCTCATGTTTCCTTCTTATACTTAAATTTTTTCAATACAACCAAGTTAAAAGCACATGTTTCTTAGTCTCACATTCAAATTCCAAAAGTACAACATGTCTACCTCCATAAATTTTATCAACAAAATCATTGCATAAAATGGTAATCTTAAAATTAGATTATTAGAAATACTTTCAAACACAACCAGAAACATCCAAGAGGGTGTTAGTTTCTCAAATACAATTTAAAACTAACTATGTGAATGAAAATACAAATATTTTATTTATTGTCTTTCATGAAGTAAAATTTTAGCATTTTTGAAAAAGTTCAACATTAATTTTTCTTTACAAAAGCCATCCCAACCCAAATCTTCGTTTTATAACAAGTAGTATATGTTCTCTTTTCATAGGTCAGGAGTGAAAATAGGATTGAAGAGAGAGTTAGGATTGACCAGAATTGTGAATTAGGGTTCTACCATTAGGAGACTCGATATCGAATCCCACCATCAGATTTTCAGTCCATTGACGACACCAAGGTATGTTCCATTTTTAACTTCATTACATTTCCACCTCAGTTTAAATTTTCCACAAAGACAGGAGTACACACACCTTAGGTCTCTGGTTCAAAATCCATTTTCTTTTTCATCCACGCTTATATGTTTAGGATTTAATATTTGTGTTGCATTTTGTCATTGTTTGTAGTGATGGCATTGGCATTTGATGAGTTTGAGAGGCCAATTATTAGAGCAGGAGCAAAAGACTCGAATGAGAGGCTTAGATGCTCACAAGGCCAACATTGTGGTTGCCAGGGTTGTTGTAAGAATCCTCTACACTTCATTTGGCCCTAAGGAAATAGAGAAGATGCTCCAGAGCCCTGACAATATATCACCATAAGTAAGCTCCTGTTCGATTTATTCATTCTCTATTTATATATTGACAAAACCCCTTAAATTATGAAAATAAGCATAATTCACTTTAAAAAATGTATGATGCATAAGTATAAATTATTTAAAAAAAGTGTAGATATTCTACATGGAGTGAAATAAGAAAATACTTGCGATCTGATCACTCTTTCTCACAAACTGTGAGGCCCACTGAGTTATATGCTCTACATATGTTGATGCCTACCCTAGAAAACCCTCGAAATTGATGAATACCCTTATATGTCACCAACATTGAGACATGGACGCTCTGCAGGAATCTACTTGGTGTTGAGGTACTTTTGGCATGATTTTCACTAACCAAGAGCCACTTGGTTACCTACTTGTATACTCATTGTTCAACCTATTGCCAAAGATGCATAAAAAATGCTTGGAAAGCAAAGTGTTTGCCTAGGAATTTGAAAATCTTCTTTGGTTGGATCTACGCCCATCCAAGGTTTTCTATCCAATTAAACAAATGTTGTTTCTCTGTTTGTAGTGAAATAGTTTTGGCCCATTGATAACTAGAGTATGAAGCCTTGTAGAATATGTCTAAGCATTCTAGCATGTTGTTAAAAGTATTCTTTTATTTTATTTGGAATTTAAACTTTGAGATAATTGTAATCATCAATTTTGATCTTAAACTTAATAAAATATCATATCTAGCATATAATTTTTTGATTAGAAATGAATTTGTCTGGTTTCATTATACCATCTCAATGTTTTGAAATTTGATATGTAGAATAGAGAAGGATTAATGTTTATGTTGTGTGTTAAGAGTGAGTCCACCAAAAGTTCTGAATTTGGAATGACAATGAGATAGACAATCAAGAAATCATTTGTGTGTATGACTTAAACATTGATGAAAAACAATCACACCATTCATATGAACATGGTAATTGTCATGAAACTCTTACTCAAGTGATAGTATATACACATAGACATGCACATGTGATTAACATAGATGGAGGCATTGTTTATTCAATTTAATGTTATTAAATTGCAAGCATAAATTATCGACCGGATTTGGTTAACTTATGAAGTACAGGTGCACTATATATGCTAGAAGCCTTTCCTTTAGTTTGTAAGATGATGTTTGTTTTGGGATTTTTGTTGTTATTTAGAGTTATATTTCTACAAGTTAATAAGTGGAAGTTAAGCTATTGTTAGATTTAATCTACCAGGTTATATCCTTATTAAGTGTCATCCTAAAATATCTTATGTTATTTATCCTAAAATTATGAACCTATCTAAACACTTTGCTACTATAAAAACAGAGTATTTAAATTCAAATTATTCTAATGATCCTTCAAAATCTTTTCTACAAAATGTATATACAAATTTTGATTCTAAAGAGCATGAAAGAAATCTCTAATTTCAGACTACAAGGTAGATCCAAGTTCTAATTCTAAAAAGCATGAAAATACTAACTATAATGAAACAAAAAATGTTGAAGAACTAGACTGTTAAACAACTATAAGCACAAATGAAATAATGAAATGGTAACGAAATAACTGAGTTATAACAAAATAATGAAAAGAATGAAGTAAAGAAACTAAACTAGAATGCAGTGATAATATAAAACAATTAAATGAAAACAATCATAAAGCAATGAAATGAAATAAACTAAAACCTTAACTGTCTGCAAGGGTCATCCACATCTAGGAGGTGTAAATCACATTCATGTATGGATCGAATCACAGAAAGGTAACTTCAAATTAATACGAGAACAAAGGTATGTTTCACAATTCTTTAGTAATTAACTATTATGTCCTCCCCTATTCTTGGCAGAGGATACATACTTCTATATATGAAATGTGTGCTCAACAGTTTGAGACTTCTACAGCCACAAGTCCGTTGATCAATCCTTATTCAAATTTGAAACTAAATAGAAAAAGCGTTATATCATCGATTTGCTATTTGGAAAGAAAATTGAAGAAATGTGATGCATTCAGACTTCTGCTGCTACGTGAATGACCTGTTCCTTTGACCACACCACTGTGTGATTCCTTCTATCAATTGGCTTGAGTGAATAGGAGGAGATTCATGAAGGGAACAATCCTCAACTACCCATGTGATTATTTGCTTCATTGGCGCACTAGAACCCCGCAAACCATGGAGTTGCTGCAGATTTATAAAATAGTTGCAGAATCATGTTAATTCTGTAGCAATTGAAATCTTTAACGTAACAATAAGGCACATTAATGAATATGAAAAATAAGACATGTACGAGTTTTTACCTTATCAAAATCTATGATTTACTGCCTTTATTGAGTTGATAAGGATGCTGAAAAAGAGGAAAATGGAGGAAAAAGGGTGTCAAAATAGAATAGTTATGGAACTCTACTTTCCCGCATATTGAAGATTTTGTATGTCCTCATAAGAAATGAAAAAATTGATATCTTTATTGAACTATTTCATTTGCTTGGACACTTCTTCCAGTACATCTAACTTCATCCTTTTCACTTTCTTTCCAGTCGTTGACATCCTTGGTTTCCTTATGAGGATCTTGTATTTCAAGTTTATAACATGTCTCTGTAAAGCCTTTTTTTCTTCTTCAGTTTCTTGTTTTTATTAAACCATAGAATTAGAGGTAAAAGGAGGTTGCCACTCTTAGCTATTTGGATTTCATTATGTGATTTCAAGTCATGATTTTCATTTTTAATGTACTTGTTTAATGTCTATAGTTTGAAGATTTCTTGTTTCAATATATTGATTACTGGGGGTTCTTGTGGTTCATTAAACTGGACTTCTTCTTCCTCTTGAATTGGAATTGATGTTCTTGATACATCCCTTTTCTCCAGGGACTCAATATAATCATAGATCTCTTGCTGCACTGGATTAATCTCTGGCGTTCTTCATCTTGGACTTTGAGGAGGCGAGGTGAAAGTTGGTGATGAAACCATTGGAGGAGTTCTTGAATCTTCTTCTTCTGCTACTAAGTTTTCTTCTATTTCTATATTGACATGCTATTTGCTCTTTGAGGGTAGTTCTTTTGCTGAGTTGAGTCTGGTACTCCTTAGAGCTATGACAGGGATATCTTGAGTTTTCTTCCTTTCTATTTTAGGCTTCTCTACTTGTGGTGAAATGTCTATTTCTTTATTGGCTTTCTTTCTTCTAACATTTCTTTTGTTTATTTTCTCTAAAAAATTTGCAAGAGGGATGTCATCTTTTGATAGCTTTTGTGGTTCCTGTGGTTCTTGTTCTTGTATCCTATCAATTTTTCTTTTCCTTCCCCTCTTAGGTCTACTTCTATTTGGTTGCTTATGACTTTCTTCCTGAAAGTGATTTTTTACTAAAAATATTTCCCAATTATCACCTATGTTTTGGAGATGAAATGCAACAAGTATTTTGATTAGACCATGTTGATACATTATATTATCTATAAACTGAATTCTCCTCTTAACATTTCTTGACATATTTCTAAGACTATTCGGCAAGAAATATGGAAGCTCATTTTCTTCAAGAAAATTCATTAGCAGCCGAATATGATAGAAAAAGATACATCCAAACCTTCCTTTGCAGGTAACACATTTTTGGATTATTAGAACTAGGTTCCTCCATTTACTTTTTAATGTCGTGCTTGGGATGCCCTTCTTGAAAAGGGTGGTGCCCATGCTTGGTTTCTTTAGGAAAACCTTCCAGTTTTATTTTTCAATACCTCTGTTCTTGAACCATTTTTCTCCAATCCATGATAGTCCATTGGCATTGGCTATAAATGACTTTGTCACTGTGAATTTTATGTCCCCTATCTCCACTTCAACTCCATCAAAAACCCTGGCAAAGGATTTGGTCACTTCTTTATGGAAGCCATCAAATTTCTCTATAAATTCTGGCCACTAGTTTCTTTTTCTATAATTCTTCCAAGTTCTCATTGATGTTTAAGATTTCTCTTGGAAAATTTTTTATTGAAGAGTTTCCAAATTTTTCCATAGAATGTAAAGACATTTGTCTAGATGATAGATATTAAAAATTGCATTTTTCTTGAAAATTTTGACTATTCTCAAAATATAAAGAGGGTTCATTATTTTATATTGAATTTAAAATTTGATCCTCTTCACTTATTTGTGCAATAGTGAAAATTTCTTGTATATCATTATCATCATCTATCCATTCTTCATTTTGTACTTCTATCATTGTTTTTGTAGGTGGGTGCAATGTAAATTTCTTTGTCGAGCTTCCATCTAAGATAAACATGTCTCCTGATCTACAACTGATAAAAACATCAGCTGTAGCTAACCATGGCCTTCCTAAAATTAATGGATGTCCTCCTAAAATATTTTTGGGTGTTAGAATCATGAAATCAATAGGATATTCCCAAGAATCTAAGGATACATATATATCTTCTAACACACCATCAGGTTTAATTACAGACCTGTCTTCTAATTGTAACAATGTTGGTGTGTATTGAAGATTAGGAAGCTTCAATTTATCCATAGTTTGTTTGATCATTATGTTTATGGCCGATCGTAGATCAATTAGTGTGTTTGGTATTTCAGTTCCATTGATGTGTGTTTTCACAATGGGGCTTCCTGGATCTAAATATTTTTGAATTGTGGTCTTCCCCATCATGATATCTGCAATTTTCCCGACTAGTTGAATTCTTTTTATTTCTTTTCTTTTTCTTCCTCATCCTTTAGTACTTAATTCCTTAATTACTTTTGCAAAAATCATTAATTCTTTTATTGCTTGTAATAAAGGAATTTTTATACAAGAATTTTTCAATTTATCTAACATGTCATAATCAGGCAGTATGATTTGTTTTTCTACTCCTTTATCGATTTTCAACCTTTTAGGAAAATGTGATCTTCAGATAGATACTGAAGGTTGTTCTATAATAGGAGTATTATTAGAATGTGAAGGATTTTTTTTGTTTACTGAATAAAAAAATATGGTTTCTTCCTTTCCAATACTATACCAGACCTTAATTGAACATTATTCAGAGCTAATGGAGTTATCATATAACTTTGAGGATTTTTCCATGGTCTTTTAGCAATAAAGTAAAGAGGGTCTACCTGATTTGGCATTTTTTCTTCACTAAACACATCCTTAAGACTCGGTATAGAGGGACATTATTTTGTATCATGATTTTCCACACATATAAGATAGGTTTCTATGCTTTTTAAATCTAAAGGACATTCTCTCAGAGCATGTTTCTTTCTACACCTAGGACAAAATATGGGTAATGCAACATTTTTGTCTTTCTGCTTGTTTTGTATTTTAAGGTTGTCAATTTTCTCACTGAGAGTCCCTAAAATATTTGTTTTACATTTATCAGGAAAACTACTTATTTTTGCCCTACTTACTATCCCGACTGCATATTTATTTACTCTTGATAAAAGAAGATCCTTTGAAATTTTCCCTATTCTTGCCTTACCTCTTGAAATATATACACATAGATCACAAATATATGCAAATGGTAACTGAGAAATATCTCTTTTCCCCATTAAATTGAGAAGATTAATCCACTCATCTTTAATGGATTTGAGTAAGAGAACTATCAAAGTTTCCTCATCCGGCTTATTCATTTTTTGCCTTTTGATATTATAAACAAACCTTTCGACAAAGTCTTCAAGATTCTCATCTTCTTTTTGTAACATTTTGAAGAATACATATTTAATGTTATGAGGCATACAATAATCCTTATATTTCTCTAAGAATGCATCTTTCATTTGTGCCCATGTCCTTATAGAATTTGTTTCTAAGATCATAAACCATTTTAATGTTGAATCCCCTAAGATGGCAGGGAACAATTTTAGTTTTTGAGAATCATGTAGATGATCATATGATCTATATAATACCTCAAATTCAAAGAGAAATGTATCTGGGTCTTCACTTCTTATTCCATGAAAATTCGGGAGAATAGAAGGTGAGATGTTTTTCATTGTTAATCTTGTATCTTCATCAGGGATAGGGAACCCAAAAGGTTATGGATTTCCTCTTCCTCTGCCTCTGCCACCTCCTCTTCAACCTCCTCTATTTCCTCCTCCTCCTCCTCCAATACTATGTTGTTCACCATTGATATTGTGTACATATCCTTCTCCTTCTTCAGCCATGATAGATTCTTTAGAATAGATATCTAGTTCTATAATAGGATTACCTAGTTTTTCTTCTAGTTCTTCTGGGTCCTCTATCAATGGTTTCAAGTAAGTTTCTTCCTCTTATTCTTCAATAGGAACTTTCAACTTTTGATCTAGAATTTGTTCTCCAGTTGAAGATAGGAAAATTATTCCAATTGTTGATGTAGGATCTACTTCTATCACAACCTTTGTTAGTGAATTTGATGAATCTTTAGATTGGATATCAGATTTTAAGACTTCAGGAAGTCTATATTGACCTGCTATGGATGGAATTCGAGTTTTTGTGGGTGGTGTGGCACTATGAAGTCGTGGTGGAGTGAGTGATGATGCAGGAATTAAACTTCTTCCTCAACCTACAAGCCTAACTCTAGAGACTCTTTCCCAATGCATGTCATGTTTTTATTTGATGATTTTTTTAAAGGTTTCTATTTAAACTTCCTTAGCAATGGGGCCAAAATGTTTAGCTAATTTAATGTACTTAAATTTCAAGCATAAATTATCGACCGCAGTTTGTAAACTTATGAAGTGCAAGTGCACAATATATGCTAGAAGCCTTTCCTTTAGTTTGTAAGATGATGGTTATGTTTGTTTTGGGATTTTCGTTGTTATGTAGACTTAGATTTCTACATGTTAATAAGTGGAAGTTAAGCTACTGTTAGATTTAATCTACTAGGTTATATCCATATTGAGTATCATCTTAAAATATCTTATGTTATTTACTCTAAAATTATGAACCTATCTAAACACTTTGCTACTATAAAAACAGAGTATTGAAATTCAAATTATTCTAATGATCCTTCAAAAGCTTGTTTACAAAATGTATATACAAATTCTAATTCTAAAAAGCATGAAATAAATCTCTAATTGTAGACTACAGGGTAGACACAAGTTCTAATTCCAAAAAACATGAAAATACTAATTGTAATGAAACAAAAAACGTTGAAGAAATAGACTATTAAACAACTGTAAATGCAAACGAAATAATGAAATGGTAACAAAATAACTGAGTTATAACGAAATAATGAAAATAGTGAAGTAAAGAAACTAAACTAGAATGCAGTGATAACAAAGATCGATTAAATGAAAACAATCATAAAGAAATGAAATGAAATAAACTAAAACCTTAATTATATGCAGGGGCCCTCCGCATCGAGTAGGTGTATATGACATTCATGTACACATCAAACCACAGAAAGGTAACTTCAAATTAATATGAGAACAAAGGTCTGTTTCACAATTCTTCAGTAATTAACTATTATATCCTGTCATGTTCTTAATAGAGGATACATACTTATATCTATAAAATGTGTGCTCAACAGTTTGATACTTCTATACCTATAGGTTTGTTGATCAATCCTTATTCAAATTTGAAACTAAACAAAAAAAGAGTTATATCGTTAATTTTCTATTTGGAAAGCAAATCAAAGATACGTGATGCATTCAAACTTTTGCTGCTATGTGTTTGAACCATGCCTTTGACCGCACCACTGTGTGATTCCTTTGGTGAATTGGCTCGAGTGAATAGGAGGATATCCATGAGGGGATCGATCCTCAACTACCCATGTGCTTATTTGTTGTATACCTAGGGGGGATAGTATGGGGTACAAAGGGAGGTACCCAAGGGAATAATGTAATAATGGGATGGGTCATAGTTATATGGTAAGCCCATGGTATTAGATATATGGTATTGAGAGAACCATGGTAATGACCCATGGTATTGTATGTATGAATCATATATAGAGGCTAGAGACTCCCCATTGAGAGATGTCAAGGAATATTGTATGGAAAAGCATATGGCTTGTGGAGTGTTCTCCTTCCTTAAGGAGTGAATGTATGGTGTTGCCCTACCTCAAGGGTTTTGATTAATAAAGTGAAGCATTTCATATTTTTTTGTTTGTAATTCTCTTGAGATTATTTATTGTTATTGGGTTTATTTCCATTTTCATATATTTCTGGGTCAAATCTATATTTCTAGGTTAGATGATACCACTTGTAATTAATCTGACCCATAAATATATGAAATGATGCCACTATACCCAATCACTGTAAACAAACACAAAATATAGATATGCTTCACTCTATTAATCAAAACCCTTGAGGTATGGCAACACCATACATTCACTCCTTAAGGAAGGAGAACACTCCACAAGCCATATGCTTGTCCATACAATATTCCTTGATGTCTCTCAATGGGGAGTGTCTAGCCTCTATATATGATTCATACATACAATACCATGGGTCATTACCATGGTTCTCTCAATACCATATATCTAATACCATGGGCTTACCATATAGTTATGACCCATCCCATTATTACATTATTCCCTTCGGTACCTCCTTCTGTACCCCATACTACCCTCCCTAGGTATACTACATTCCACCCCCTTAAACATGTTTCATCCCTAAAACATAAGAAGAACACAAATAATAAGATCTACTCAAAAGAGTAGTCCACTGGTACCATGCATGTGCATCTAGCCATCCAAGAGAAAGGTGAACCGTCGATCTAGTTAGTGCCTCACTTGCTCGAGATGGAAGTTGACCTTGTCGGCTCTTTTATGTTGGTGTGTTGTGGGTGGGTCGTTGCCCCTCTCTATCTATCATGTGGAGGTTGTTGTCCTTATTACTGATTTGTTGCCATCTTGTAGGTTATTTTCTTGCTGGGTGATGTGGGTGGTGATATGCTAGAGTTTTAACTAATGGTGTATCTTGCTTTAATTCACCACCTAATTGAGCTTGATTGGTATCTGGTACACGTTGAGGCTCTTGTTGTTGTTTCTTATCTTCCAATATTACTTCAACCACGAATTCCTCATCTAATGTGTCAATCCCTGGAACATCTTCTGCTTCAGCCTCCTTGGACTCTACCTATTTATTAATAGAAATATCCTGTAGAGTAATTTTCTTCTTTTAATACCAGAGCTTGAGGAATTTCTTTTGCACATTAATATTGAGAGTACCAATAGATTCCATCCAAGGGTATCCCAAAACAATATCCACATTAGCAATATCTGAAGCATAAAAATCAGAATGCAATACATACTTATCCACAGAAATATTCAAATCTTTAAAAATTTGCACATGCTCATTATTAACCTGTGTGTGCTCCATTTGTTTGGCTGGGACTTGCAATCTTTTAACCAAATGAACATTAATAAAATTATACTTGCAACTAGGATTGCTAGACACAATTATCTTCTCTTTCTAAATACATCCATGAACCTGTAATAAGGAGTTACCATCAGAAAATAACCCCTTACATGTCTCATTCTCATGTTTTCTAACATGTGACCATTTTTCTAAAAGTACTTTTTCAAACTCTTCATAAGGAAGGCTTAAATTCTTCTGGCAATCAGGTGATTTGCACCATATGGTAGCCTCACTTCTAAACTTAAACCATGCCAAAGGTCGCTAAAATTGCCCAACTTCTGACTTTGCCCATTTTATGAATTCTTCAATAGTAGGGCCATTATTGTTTCCTGTAAAAACAAAATCTTTGCTAGGTGTTTTGGTTTCCTTCTTTCCAGTATGAGACCATTTGTCCAAAAATAGTTTTTCAATTTCGTCAGCATGAAATAACTTCAGACTCTCACTGTCAAGTGATTTCCACCATATAGCAACCTCATCTTTCAAATAATACCCTATTTTGTCCTTCCAATACCCTAGCAAGTCAACCTTCTAATTTTGTATAATTTTTTCAATAGTTTGCCCATCATTTTCTCATGTAAAAAACATATTGCTAGAAGCCATGAACAGGGTTTTGAAAAAAAAATCGCTTGGCGAAAATTGAAAATGGCCATAGTTCGGTCAATATTGCTTAGAATCATTATTATGACCTATTTTTGGAAATAGAATAGTCATTCTGCATCTTCCCATGTGATAGAAATCTCGATCCAGGCACTCTGGAATTTCAGATTTGTGTTGCAACTCTCCTGCCATCACAAAAATTCTGAAAAAAAAAAAAAAAAAAAAAAAAAAAAAAAAAAAAACAATATCTCCCTCATCCGGACTCCGATTCAATTGATTGTTTTTTTGAAATTGGGTAATTTTTCAAGAGGATCTCAGATCTGCAATGATTTTCTCAAATTTCCCCACAAATATGACATAAAATTAACTGGATATCTGCCGTCCACGAATTTTCATCACAAAATTTTTGCAACATAGCTGATTTTTAAATCAGCAATATCTCTCTCATATGGACTCCGATTCAGCTGATTTTTTTTTTAAATTAGGTATCTTTTCGCAAAGAATCTAGATCTTCAATTGTTTTCTTCAAAATTTTCACCATAAATTACATATCTAATATGAAAACTGGCCGCCCCAAAAAATTCTTCTAAAAATAAAATAATATCTCTCTGCTTTGCCTAAGAAAGTGCTCTGATACCACTTGTTATAGATCTGACCCAGAAATATATGAAAATGGAAATAAACCCAATAACTGTAAATAATATCAAGATAATTACAAACACAAAATATAGAAATGCTTCTCTTTATTGATCAAACCCTTCAGGTAGGGTAACACCATACATTCACTCCTTAAGGAAGGAGAACACTCCACAAGCCATATGTTTGTTAATACAATAATCCTTGACATCTCTCAATGGGGAGTCTCTAGCCTCTATATATGATTCATACATACAATACCATGGGTCATTACAATGGTTTTCTCCATACCATATATCTAATACCATGGGCTTACCTTATAACTATGACCCATCCCATTATTACATTATTCCCTTGAGTACCTCCCTCTGTACCCCATACTATCCCCCCTAGGTATACTATATTATCTACTTCATTGGTGCACCAGAACCCCACAAACCATGGAGGTAGCAACATATTTATAAAATAGTTGCGGAATCATGTTAATTTTGTAGCTAATGCAATCTTTAACATAACAATAAGACACATTAACGAATATGAAAAATAATACATGTAAGATTTTTTATCTTATCAAAATCTATGATTTACTACCTTTATTGAGTTGATAGGGATGATTAAAAGGAGTAAAATGGAGGAAAAAGGGTGTCAAAACAAAACAGTTATGGAACTCTATAGGCATGATGCATGGTAAACAATGAGTAATGCCTATGCTTGTGATGGTAACTTAATTCAATATGGGGACCTCCATATACACCTTGATGTCCACATGCATGGTTGTGGAACACAATTGTTTACCCAACTAATCAGGAATTCCTCTTGATGCCTTCATAATGATCTTGTGGCTCGAGTTTAGTGGCAAGCGAACAATGGGAATAACCACTAAGAGAAACACTACCTAAGAAAAAAAAATAAAGGACAAGACAAATAGCCTTGAAACTTTGACCGAAAGACTACCAAATCATCCCCCAATTGTCACACCAGAGGACCAAATTCTAGTAAATTGCTAAATTCACCACAACGTTGAGACATAACACACCAAATTCCCCACAACCATAATAAACAATGAAATATTCAAATACCCAATCAAAGGACAAGATAAAATTTAGTGCCTAAAGCACTCAACATCACTAGCAAAGTGAAACTCAGAATAACTAAATAGGATTTCACATGCACTGATTTATAGAAACCCAAATTCACAATCTCAAAGTATTGCTAATACAAATAACATATGCACCCAAAGGAAACCCTTTGACTATGACTCACCACTATTGACAAAGAATTAAGCATCTCAATGACATGTAAACTATGTAAGGAAAACATGCAATCAGCTACATAATTTAATGCTTGAAAAGGGAGATTTGATACCTCTACATGTAAACTATGTAAGACAAATAAAAAATCAGTTACATAATTCAATGCTTGAAAAGAGAGATTTGATACCTCTACAATCGTTATCAAATAACTGGATGCGAGCTGAGATCAAAATCCAATCTCTTCATCAAGTAATCGAGAAACAACAGGTTGCAACCCTAGATGAAACTAGATGAAGGAGGTCAAGGAAAATTCCTCACCTCCACTCCCAAGCTACATGTAACTTTTCTACCCCAATGTCAAAACCTTGCATTTGAAATGAAGAGACCCCCAGTATGAAATCCCATGTTATTAGCTGCTTTCTACCACACCTATACTAGGTTGAGACACCTGTATGTATGGCAGAACTTCCAATAAAGCTCTAATTTCTGCTATGTTATCACCCCCATCGTTGATTTGTTAAATCCATTACATATATTGTATCAATATTATAATATTAAAATCCCCCGATCGAGGTGTGAGCCATAGGGAAATCACATCAAGTTTGAATTAATACAAAGTACTTCAGGGTACACACCCACCATTCCCACACACTCGAGGTGATGGGAGCGATGGCTCCCTACATGCATAAGAATAATGCCATTGTGGAAGGTGACAAAGTTAGTATGTTAGTGTTTGAGTTTGGTGGCAATAGCTCTATGGGATCTATAGGTCATTTCAAGGCTCAAGAGATTGCAGTGTGGATGAGGGACTTTGTTGGAAGAAATACGATGCATCTCCAAGAGAGGCAGTGGACTCTTCATCTTCGGGCTAGGGTAACCTAGTGTGTGGGGAAGTAGGCTCACATGGGAGAGAAGGGCTTCCGAGCTCAGACCCCCACCTGCGCAAGTATCTAGCATCATCCATTTTCTCACCAAGCACCATGACCAAGTTGTGATGGCTAGGGTAGTGAAGGCTAGGGGTCATGGTAGGAGGCCTTGGGGGACAGTACAGGAGGAAAAACCCAGTTCCTTGAGCGGAAGAAGAGGTCATAAGCGAGTAGCCAACCTCATTAATGATGCAACCAATGCATACTGCGGAGGGACTAGTGAAGAAATCAAGAGATTGATCGAGGAGTAGGAAGCCAACCTGAACCACCAGGCGAGTTCAACAGATATAGATATGGAGGACTGCTGAGTGATGGTGTCAGATCCTAGGCATAGTCGTGGGCGAGTGACCCAGTTCAAACATACATTATACCTGTATTGGACCATGAAAAGCCTCCTTGGGAAGGCCCTAGAGCAAATTTTAGTGAGCATAGCGACAGTGGTTCGGGATTTCCCCAACTACAAGCAAGACTTCCAGAAACTTCAATTCCAACTGCAAAAATAGTATGGATGCCTCCACTGAATCGAGGATCACCTCCCCTATGTTCTCTCACAGATAATGTTGCCTGGTTCCAATGCTAAGGACTCTGGCCCCGTCGAATTTTCTTCTATTGAGGTAGATGAATAGAATGATAGTTGGCTTTTAATTTTTGATTAGTACATATGCGGATAGATTTTAATTTTCAGCATGATGTTGTATATGTTTATAGGAAAATAGAGCATGGACATGGCCATGATATACAAACTTATATATCTTGGGTTGAAAAACTTATCACATTTTTCTACTAGATGACTTATCATGGGGTTAGGTGGCCAACATACTTGGTTTTCGGTTGGGCAAGTTGAGGCCACCTAACCAATTATATATGGTTGTAACTTGCTTATATATTAATGAAAATGGAAAGATCTCCCAAGCTTACAAAAAGATTTATAATATTAAAATCAGATTTTAATATTTGTATTCGGATTAAAACATTATAAGGATTTTTAGAATTTATTATTGTATGTTATGTTACACATTTTTCATTTTAAATGTTCATATTTTAGTTAGATATATAATGGAAAAAGAAAGTTTTACCAATTTTATTAATATAATATAATACAATATATTATGGTTAGAGTTTTTTCTTTTATTAATCTTTAAAAAATGTTAGTATTATGTAATCGTTTTGTTATTGAATTTGCACTAATTATATTTTGATTATAAATATTTAACTATTTACTAATAAATCATTAAGAAAATATTTCATTTTTATTTTTGTAATATATTAAAATTAAAATTTTGTATTATTTTATTTTTGGATAAAATTAAAGTTATATGCATGAGCTATTAAATTGGAAATATGAAATAACATGGAAAAAAACACAAAAAATAGAAAGAGAAAATTAAAAGAAATAAAACTAAAATGGAAAAATAAGGAAAAAAACCTATAATTAATGATAAAAATAAATAAATTGTATATATAATGCACAATATCAATATCAATAGCTAAATATAGGATGGCATGAATATATTTAGCTATTCATATTGATATTGCTCACACAAGAGCCTCGAAAGATCCAAAAAGGCCACAATACCACCTCTCATCCAACAAACCATATTTGGACAAACAAGAAAACTATCTACAGCATTGTGTAATAAAAATATTGAAAATAGGGATGAAGCAAGTTTCTCCATAGTAGTGTAGTTTGAAAAAAAACAACATAAACCTTTACCCTAAGCCTAAGAGCCAAAACATGTTGTCACTGTCATGAAGAGATCATCCCTGGAGAATGATTTCCAAAATAGTGACAAAAAGCTTAGGAACAACCATTGCTAGTCTTGATCATAGGAAATTATAGTTAGACCTTGAGCACCATCAACCAATGGGTACAATGAGATCACGAGACAGATTAGTGGGACCACCAGAGGCTGAATCTGACACTAGAAAGATTTCCACATAGACCAATCAAGAATCCACATTATCTAAACAAAACCTTTGGTTTTGAAGCATACATATACTATCCTCTAGTGAAGAAAACACATTATGGTTCTCAAATTGTTTATCTTTGAAGTATAAACACAACAATGTATCTATTTATTAGTGTAAAGCCAAAGAGTTTAGGAAATGAAGTCACATTTTCTTGAATATTACAGGATCAAGAGACCATTTCATATTGTCTCCTTCCACATCTAAATTTGGGTGGTATGGTCATTCCACTGCTTCTTTAAAATCCAACAATGGGATTTCCTTTCTTGCCTCTAGAGCATCAACATCAAACTAAGTCCCAACTGAATCATAGGAAAACAGATGGATTCATTTTTACCCGGCATTACCCATGCCACCCGTTCTACTTATCATTCTCTAACGAGGAGGCATGAGGATAGTGGCAAGGGAATAATGGAGACAACCACTAAGAGAAAAACTACATGAGAAACAAAGCCTTGAAACTCTAACCTAAAGACTACCAAATCATCCCCTAATTGCCACACGAGAGGACCAAATTCCACTAAATTTCTAAATTCACCATAGTGTGAGACATAACACACCAAACTCCCCAAAACCATAATAAACAAATAAATCTCCAAATACCCAATCAAAGGACAAGATAAAATCTAACACCTAAAGCACTTAGTGTCACCAACAAAGTGAAACTCGAAATAATTAAAATGGATTTCACATGCATTGATTTATAGAAACCAAAATTCACAAACTCAAAATATTTCTAATACATATTGCATATGCACTCAAAGGAAACCCTTTGATTATGACACACTGCTATTGAAAAATCATTAATCCTCCCAATGACATGTAAACTTTGTAATACAAACAAGTAACAAGTTACATAATTCAATGCTTGAAAAGGGAGATTTAACTCCTCTACAATCACTATCAAATAACTAGACACGAGCTGAGATAAAATTCCAATCTCTTCATCCAGTGAGCAATAAACAAAACGTTGCAACCCTAGATGAAACCAGATGCAGGTCAAGGAAAATTCCTCACCTCCACTTCCAAGTTGCGTGTACCTTCGCCATGCCAATGCAAAAACTATGCATTTAAAATGATGACACCCCCAATTGGAAATCCCAAGCTATCAGCTACCTTCTGCCACACCTCGGCTAGGTTGATACACCTATAAATATGGCACAACTTCCAACGAATCTCTAATTTCCCTTGTGTTAGCAGCCCCATCGAGGATGTGTTAAATCCATTACATATATTGTATCAAAATTATAATATTAAAATAATCTTTTAACATTTGTATTCAGATTAAAACATTATAAGGATTTTCATCATTTATATTATAGGCTATGTTATACTTTTTTTCATTTTAAATGTTCGTATTTTAATCATATATATGATGGAAAAAACATTTTTTACAAAATATTATTAATATAATATGATATAATACGATTAGATTTTTTCTTTTATCAATCTTTACAAAATGTTAGTATTATGTAATGGTTTTGTTATTGAATTTTCATTAATTATATTTTGATTATAAATATTTAACTATTTACTAATAAAACGTTAAGAAAATATTATTTTTATTATTGTAATATATTAAAATTAAATTTTTTTATTGGTGGAAAAAATTAAATTTATATTCATGAGCTATTAAATTGGAAATATGAAATAACATGTAAAAAAGCTCAAAAAAAAAAAAAAAATCAAAATTTTAAAAAATAAAACTAAAATGGAAAAACAAGGAAGAAAAACATATAATTAACAAAAAAAAATTATATATATATATCAACTTCAATAGCTAAAGATAGGATGGCATGAATATATTTAGCTATTATAATGGTGTTAATGTTTAATTTACAATTGATAATGATTCCTATAAAACAATTACTATAAGAACAAGGGTTATATAGTAGCTAGTACATACCACTTAGCTTAAATATTTCTTAATTAAACAAAAAAATAACAAAGACAAAGATTTAGTCACAAAAATAAAGCAACTAATAAAATATTATATTGTTGAATGTTATCACCAAAAATTAAGAAATATGATTAACTCAATTGTTTATATTAACATATGCATATTCTCTGTGTGTATTTTATTTTTATTAATATAATTATTTATAATTAAATCTATTAAAATATGTTTTTAATATAATAATAAGTCATTTTAAATTGAAAATATTGTGAAAAAATTATAATTCGTGAAAATAGAAAAAAGAAAAGAAAAGAAGATAAACTAAAAAAGTTAAATAAAAAGGAGATAAAAAATAGCAACTAATAGATATGGAAGTTAGTAAAAAACCCATAATAAGACCTCAACCAATCACCTTACAAATAAATAAATAAATAAAATTTGTAAGGCAACATTCTATTCATTTAGAAAAAAAGATATATATTTTATACTTCAAAAAGCATGTGGTCTCACCCCAACGAGGTTTACTGACCATAGTCTGCAAAAGGTGGAGAAAATACAAAAGAGATGCTAGTAACAGTGTCCACAAACGAGACGGCCATAGGCTCCAATACACAAACAAAACATAAAGAAAACTAGAGGACGTACTAATCGTCTAACGTGATTGAAGTTCGGTTGTATGGGGCAGTTCCTGAAGGAGGCAGAGGATGGAAGTTGCACTGAATGTGTCATTTGAAGTGTGTCATCCAATTCTCTAGATGTTCCACTTTTTTCGCTAGATGGTTTTTCCTCGCCAAAATACCACCATTCACTCCTTGACCTGGTACAAGAAGTAATGCATGCATTCTAATGTTTCCATTATCTCATCGCTATTTTCCTGATTAGTTTGTTCCATCGCATCTACCTGATTCATTAAGGATTGGATTAGGCCTCCACATTTTTCCAAGCAGCAATGCTACAATCCTTGTGGGTCTGGGGCATCACAATTTCCATCGTTTTGATCTGTATGAGCCCTCTTGTGCCCACCACCTCTCCGAGAGCCAAGAGTCTGCATACTGCTACCAGTACGGGATGTTTTCATACCATCCCTGCTGCCACACTTAGTCTACTGCCCATGACTCTGGCCACATCGTTGACCACTGCAAAGTCTGCCACCTCACCCTCTGCGTGCTCCAATACCTACACCTCGAGCCTTGCCCACTAGTTTTCTCCCGCTTCCATCCACCATGGTTTCCAATGCAAGGACCTTCTGCCTTCCTGTCCCTGGCTTCACTGGGAGGTTATACCACCTTTGTTGAGGAATAGGACGCCTTTTCCAGTGCCCAATCATGCCCAATTCCGCCAGTTATACTGCCTCGTATGCTAAAAGGACTTGTTGCCCTCCCGTCCACTAGACCAAAATTAGGGAAGCGCCGCTAGCACTGCGTTCACATTCCTTTCACACTAGTCACTCCATTGTATAGAGCCAATGACTAGGAGGGCGATAGTTCTCCAAAAGCTTGACGCCTCCCAAACACCACCCTCACCATGGAACTACCAGCTTTTATAAAGACACTCCTTACCCCAGATGAACCAGAAATACCATTTGCTTCACAAAGTGCTTGCAAACCCAGTTTGGCCCTGTAAGGACAGAGAAAAACAAGTAGTTGGGCTCCATTATATGCAACAAACCATAATACCTCAAAGAAAATCAAGAAATCACCAATTATGTCATGCCTCTGATGCCTCTTTCATCGTCTACCAGGAGCCCAAGTATAGTTCCACCACCAAATCAGAGCATTGAACAGAAATATCAGCTCCTTCCTCATCTTGCTTATCAATCCGTTGCCACTTCCATTTCCCAATGCACCATAAATACTCACACACTTGAGCTCTAAGGCTCTTGTACACCATTCACTCCTCCGCATGGTATGAGGGTACCTGTAGGTATGACCCTACCCACCAACCCATTTGTCACTCCTCAATGTGGCTCGATGGCCATGTTAGTCTCGGTTCTCACCCCCATTGTGGATACAAATAAATAAATTTAAATACTAATAATAAATTGAATTCCTAATTTTAAATTATGCATAAGCATCATAATGTTTTGGTTAAAAACAAACTAATACCTAGTGAAAGGCAAAATTGAATGCGTTATACCATGCCTGCGACGGGTATAATAAATAATTGAATTTTGATTCACAATATTTCTAAATAAACAAGGGATAGATAGTAGTTAGTACCTCTCGCTTCCTTCTTCTTTTTTTGGGTAGGTAAGCACCCACGTGGGATTTGAACTACTGACCTATCGCAAGGAGTGCTTTAACAGTGCACCCATTCACCGTCAATCCAAAGCCTCATGGGCACGTGCCGCTTCCTTTTATATAGCTTAATCTAATAAAAAAATAACAAAGACGAAGATTTCATCACAAAAATAAAACAACTAATAAAAAATTGTATTCTTAAATGCAATCACAAAAAATTAAGAAATATGATTAATTAATATTGTTTATATTTTTTTCTATATAATACTACCTAAGCACCTACGGGGGATTTCAACCGGTGACCTATCGCAAGGAGTGCCTTAACAGTACACTCATTCGCTGTGAATCCAAAGCCCCATGGGCCTAATATTTTTTATATTAACTTATATATATATATATATATATATATATAGATATCTGTGTGTATTTTATTTTATTAATATATATAATAGTTTATAACGAAATCTATTAAAAAATGTTTTTAATATAATAATATGTCATGTTAAATTAAAAATATTGTGAAAATATATAATTGAAATAATAGAAATGGAAGTTACTAAACCCTTTGTAATAAAACCTCAATCAATCATTTTACAGATAAATCAATTTCATTAATAATAAATATTGAATTCTTAATATTAAACTATGCATAACCATCATAAATTTTTGGTAAAAAACAAACTAATACCCAATAAAAACAAAACTAAATGCATTATACCATAGTATAATAATATTTTTCTTTCTTTAATTATTTTTTAATAAATAATAATTATTACTTATATATAATTATATTAATTTTAATTATTCATTATATATTTCCAAAATTGTATATTAAAAAGCTAAATTACCCCGTACAAATTTTCAACAACCCACATTTTATTTTTTATATTAAATTTTCAATAACTCATATATTTTATATTGTTCTCTATTTTAAGATTATTTGATGAAGTATTTATCTTCAACAAAACAACTTACATATATTAATATATCATTTAACAGATTTTTGTGGAGTATATAACAATGGGATATACACACTTCTCTAATTTAAAATGTTTTATCTTCCCTCTCAAAATCTATAGGATGATGCATATGGTGTTTTTAACATTCGTTTTATATTTTAAATTTATTACTTGATTACATTTATTATTTTTTAAATTTATAAATTATTTATAATTTGGATATGATATAATTATAATTTAGGAATTTTGCGTATATAGGTGGAATAAATTTAATATGTTTTTTAATTATATATTATGTATAACTTAATATATTTATATAAATTAAATGGTTATAATATTTATAATCATTAAAGTATTTATTTGTCCAAGGTGTATCTATATGAACCTCGAGTGGATGTATCAGTGTTGAATTTTTATTTTTATTTTACAAATGGATGGCTACGATTATATCCGGGATTGATAACACATCAAGTGTTAGGCAGCGGCGGAAGTACAAGTGTCACCACTATGGTTGAATGCTTCACTGATTTTTTTTTTTTTTTGTTGGTGATAATGGGTGATGCTGCTCTCAAATCCAATTCCCTCACCTGCCTTATACCCATGCACACACCCATTGTTATATGAGGCCCAACCGGCAACGTAACCAGTGGAAAACCCAAATGGTTATGGTGGAGACCACTAAGGGCCCTCTAGAATCATCTTTAGTTTACCTGAAGTGAATCTCTCGAATCATCTTCAGTTTACCCGAAATGAATCCCAAGCGGCCATGCGTGGTTACCAACACCGATGGTGACGGATTTGAATGCTCTGCTCCAATGAATTGAAGCCAGAGAGGTACTACTTCACGACACAAGGGGCTAATCAGCCAGACTTTATTTTACGTTTTGTTGCCAACCGAGTTTCCAACTTTCCACTCAAGGTTTATAGCTTCTTCCTTACGGAGCAAAATCTACAGCAAAGTGAAACAAGATTCTCTTTTCTGTTGGGATTTCTCACTCACGTTTTTTAACCCAGGGTTTCTCTAACGCCGGCTCCAGGATGAAACGTCTAGCACCAAAAACCTAATGCCTTTGGATCATTGTTGTTTGAAAAAAGCAAGTTGGTTGGCCTTTCTCGGCCATGAATTTTAGCCCGGGTGTCCATGGGCTCTACGCCTGCACAACATGAATTTGCATTTTAACAAGGAATACAATACGAAATACATTGATGACTAGGTAAACAACATCATGACGATGGATTCAAACATTGTCACAAACATTGTTTCGATATGGAAATCAGCCATGGTCAACCATGACCCAATGTTGCATTGTGAAAAAATTTGGCTTGATATGAAAATCAATCATTATCAAGGATGGTCAATCATGGTCCAACGTCACATTGTGACAAGGATTATCTTACTATGGAATTCAACCATGGTCAACCATGTTTATTTCGGGGTTTATTATTCCCTTGGGTTTAAAATATCAATCCCTTGGGTTTATTAATTTAAGGGTTCATAGTCCTAGGGTTTAATATTATTCACTTAGGTTTTAGTCCCTTGAGTTTTTAGTATTTATCCCTAGGGTTTATTATTCCCTTGGGTTTATAATATCAATCATTGTCAACCATGGTTAACCATGTTTATTTTATTTTAGGGTTCATAATATTTATCTTAGGGTTTATATACCTAAGTCTTTTAATACTAATCCCCAGGGTATATTATTCCCTTTGGTTTATAATTTAAATCATAGTGAACCTTTGCCCAACGTCACATTGTGACAAATATTATCTCAATAAGATAATCAACCATGGTCAACCATGGTCCAATGTCACGTTGTGACAAGGATTTTGTTGATTTGAAAATTAGTCATGGAACCGTAGTCCAATGTCACAATGTGACAATAATGACCTCAATATGAAAATCAACCACAGTCAGCCATGGTCATCCATGTTTATTTTAGTGTTTATAATATTTATCTTAGGGTTTACATACCTTGGGTTTATAATATTAGTCTGTTGGGTTTAATATTATTCAATCATGGTCAACCATGTTTTATAAAATCAATGGTGGACAACCATAGTTAATCATGGTCAACCATGGCCCAACTTTGTATTGTGACAAAGATCGTCTTAATATTAAAATCAATAATTGTCTCAACCATGGTCAACCATGTTTATTTTATTGTTTATAATATTTAACTTAGGGTTTAGATACCTTGGGTTATAATATTAGTCCCTTGGGTTTAATATTATTCAACCATTCTCAACCATGGTTAATCATGTTTTATCAAATCAATCGTGGTCAACCATGATCCAACGTCGCATTGTGAATTGTATCAATATGAAAATCAATCATTTTCTCAACCATGCTCCAACATTGCATTATGACAAATATTGTCTCAATATGATAATCATTGTCAACCATGGTAAATCATGGTCAATCTTGATCAACCATGGTCAACCATATCTATATTAGTATTTATCGTATTTATCCTAGGGTTTATATACCTTCAGTTTATAATATTAATCCATTGGTTTTAATATATTCCCTTGGGCTGATAATCCCTTGGGGTTTTATTATTAATCTCTTAGGTTTATAATATCAATCCCTTGGGTTTATTATTCCCTTGGGTCTATAATATCAATCATGGTCAACCATGGTTAATCATAGCCAACCATGGTCAACCATAGTCGAATGTTGCATGGTGACAATGATTGTCTCAATATGAAAATCAACCATGGCCAACTGTAGGCCAACATCACATTGCGATAAATTGTCTCGATATGAAAATCATGGTCAAACATGGTCAACCATGGTCCAGCGTCACATTGTGGCAAGCATTGTGTCAATATGGAAATCAACCATGGTCAACCATGTTTATTTTAGGGTTTATAATATTTATCTTAGAGTTTATATACCTTGGGTTTATAATTTACATCGCATTATGACAAAGATTATCTCAATATGATAATCATCGTCAACCATGGTAAATCATGGTCAACCTTGGTGAACCATGGTCAACCATGTTTTACAAAATCAAACATGGTTATCCATGGTCAATCATGGTCAACTTGATCGAAGGTCGCATTGTCACAAAGATTGTGTTGATATGAAAATCAATCATGGTTAAGCATGGTCCAACTTCACATTGTGACAAGGATTGTCTCAATATGAAAATCAACCATTGTCAACAATCTTTATTTTAGGGTTTATAATATTTATCTTAGGGTTTATCTACTTTGGGTTCATAATATTTTTCCCTTAGGTTTAATATTATTCCCTTGGGTTCATAATGCCTTTGGGTTTTAGTATTAATCCCTTTGGTTTATGATTCCCTTGGGTTTATAATATCAATGCGTTGGGTTTAATATTCCATTGGGTTTATAATATCAATCATGGTCAACCATGTTCAATCATAGCTAGCCATGTGTTGATGGTGATAGACATGCCAACATGTTAGGGGATCTCCCCGGTAAGAAGTCCCAACTAGACCCTAGATAGTTTGGTATAGGAGTCCCAAGAGTGGCTTGTACGGTATCACCTTGCCCATGGTTGTGCGTAGAGGCAAGAAAGATGTCCTTGAAGGTAGCAAGGGTGTGACCAGCGCAACAAAAGAAGGAAGGTGCATGAAGGGTTCTAACACATAGAAAGTGGGATGAGTGCACCCCTTCTGAACTTGTGGAAACATGTAGCATGGAAGGGAACACACGTGAAAAGATACATCACAAGCTAGAAGGCTGGTGAACCAACAATCCAAAGTGATAGTTAAACAAACAGCACATCTCAACAATTTCGTACATACATATATAGAAAGAATCCATACATACATGCGTAAGCAAACAACTAGATATATCATTAGAGTAACTAAGACAACTAAAATACAATAACACCATATGCATGAAATGTGTTGGCTCTGTTATATTAAGAAAATGAAAGTTCCAATCATAAATGAAACCATGACCAACCACTAGTTCCAACAACAGAATTTACAGTCATTGTCGCCTGCTCCTCCAAAGAGACATACTAGCTCTGCATTGTGGAGAAGCCAAGGCTTATTAAAATACACTCCAAGATTTCTCTAAGATACACCTATAGGAAGCTTGGCTCCAAAAATCCTGTATAATGAGTTATGAGGTTCTATAAATAGCAAAGGGTGTGGTGACCCTTGAAATTCCCCTTTGTGACTCTTTATCTACCCTCATGACTCTTCAACTACTACATGATTGTTACATTTGACCATTGACACTTGGTCTTTCACTTTTACAAGTTGTTACATTACAATCTGCACATGTACCCATGTGAGACAAAATAGGCTTGAGCAAGCCATGCAAGCTATCAATAAGACTCGGACAGCTGTGGGAATACCAACTCTTCGACATCCTCACAATGATTGATGGTGGCGAACTGATGCCAAGATTGGTAGTCTGTGATGGTGTCCACGTGCTCAATGTTGACAACCTGCTGAAATCAAACTCTCGCTTCTGTTGCATCCAGGTATACTGATCTGCCACCTCTGTCCAACTCTTCTTCTAACATGCACATCATAGTCCTTGGTGCAGTCGAACTAACAACATAGTTATGCATAGTGTTTGCGTTGATCTCCAAGTCTGTGCTGGTGGGTACATGCATCAACTCATCAAAGTACATGTCCAGCTCCGTTCGGACTTGGTTATTCGACTTCGCCTTGGTGAGTGTGCCAATAGATGGGATCACGTGTGAGCGCACAATGACATCCATGTTTTTGAATACCCATGCATGCAAAGCTTGCAATCTAGTGATGAGCTGTGAGAGTTCCTCATAGTTCCGTATCTAACTCCGGATGTGTGCCTTCAACTTTACCGCCTTTGACTTCATCATCTTTGGAAAATGTAATGGGGTTCCTTTGTATCTCATTGTCCATGTCAACAAGCGGTCAATAATAGTGTGAAGATTTGACAAGATGTGTGCTCTCCTAGCACAATGTTGCTGCCAACCATTGAGATGGCCAACTGCCTTATGCATCATGTCGAACTTGGAATGCAACATCCACATGACTATCTCGAGGGACGACACTTCATCCATTATCACTCTCTTCAACTTTGATCTAGCAGATGATGTAACATGTTTTGCTCCCTTCTTGGCCGCTTGTAACTCCTTGGCCATGCACTCATTCTCTGCTATCAAGAATCACACACTCGAGTTGGTGGCCTAGACATATGCTCTGGAATCAATGGCTAATGTTGTTGGATGCTTGCGCAGATCAGATACAATCACTCGTTCTTCAAACTGCGTAGCAGATGTATGGACATCCGGAGTAGACACTCTACGTGACTGCACAACTCTATGTTGCGACTCGTCGAAAGATATGTTTTACATCTTCGCTTCCAGATTATCTTCAAGGATCTCTATGTCTCCTTGATCGCTTGGGACTAGGTCTACTTTATGATCTGGTGAAGATGGTGAGGTGACCTCTTGGTTATGAGGCATGAGGCCTGTACCCTGATATAACTATGGCTGCACCACATCCGTATCCATCTGCTCTAGCATCTGTTCAATCTCTTGAGCTAAGTCATGCTCTCTGTGCCAGCTGCTCAAATGAGTCTATAACCTATGTGGGCATAGTTTTGTCAATATGTGCATGTTGTGCCTCCTGTTGTGTCTGTCCCTACTGCGCTTCCTTCTTCCTTCTACGCAGCTCCTCTTAGTCCTGGAGTTGCTGCTTCAACTCTTGCAACTCCTTCTTTGCTTCCTCCATCCTTTGTGTATCTCTTTGCCTTTGCGCATTCCTCTTGTCACATTGTTGCCTCTTAGCCTCAATCTCCAACGATGATTTCATCACGATTGGATCTACTTTGAACATGCGGCTTTGTTCAGCCTTTGCATTGTCATCAACCTTTCTCTTGCCTTTTTCATGCACATGTATGTTACCCTCTGCTGCTGATGATGATGGTACTCTCTGAGATTTTGCTTCATGTCTCTTTGCTAACCATTCCACATCCATGCCGACCAATTCATTGAGCTTGGAGAAGCTCTATCAGTATCTCCATGGGTCTTCCTTGGGCCAATCACATGCCCCGTGGATCCACGAAAATTTCACTCTCGTATAGTGGTCCTTTACAAAACAATACGGGTCATACATATTGAAACTTCTGGTGCTGAAAGTGAATATTTTGAACTCCTCTGTCTCGACATTAGCCTACTTTAGGTTTTGTATCTCATATAACCCGATCTACAAAGGAAGAGCAGGCCAAGGTTCCTTCTTCTTCCCTTGCATTCTAACTGACAACCCTGTCGAGATGTGATACGACACTTCTTACATGACGAGCCTGTCCATGGAAAACTTTGATAAAACATGCAGAGGCTTCTCTCCATTGTACTTTCATATGAATGTGCCAAGGGGTGAGGCATACTAATCTACTATGTCGATCAATGCCTCCATCATTGCCTATGACATGCAAGGTGGATCCTGCTCAAATATCATTTTGTACACTGAGGTGACAAAGTGGTCTAACAACTATGTGATGACTCTGTGGAAGCTGCATTCGGAGAACAATCTATAATAAGCATGCACAGAGGTTTTTGAAGGTGTCCATGCCCACTTCAAACTTGGGAACTGCTGACGGGCCCAAATTTAATCTAGAATGTAAGAAGACATGTATATTGTTGCTTGCTGACCTTTGGGTGGATGTTGGGCTTCTGTCACCTGTTCCTTCAACCTGAGAGCCAACATGTCACCTATTCCTTTGTTGGCTAGTTGGTCCAATGCAATCACCTAGCTCTACAGGAAGGTCTTTGTGCTTTCTTTGCCATATAAGTGGAATGCAATGATTACCAAGTATTAATATGCCTTCAGAAGTATCTTCATCTTGTAAACCAGACTGGGTGTTGTCCTGAACTTGGCTGGCTCTTTCACCAACCTCTTCAAGATATCTTTGGAGATATTGTTGTTGCGTGTGTTGAAGGGTTTCTCCATCATGATCACCGGTTGTGGAAAGTGATACATCTACTAATATTCCTTTTCCCTAAAGGTAGCAAGCTTTGTCCCATTAACATTACTCAACATCATCATCTCAGGATCAGTGTGCGAGACAATCCAATGTATCATGTCCGTGCATGGAAACGCAGGATACCTGCATGCAATCTGGTACAAGCCAGATTTGTGGATGTTGACATAGACCCTGCGGTCTTCCATATCTTCCTCAAATGTGCCTGAGAATGTATCATTGATGTCTTGCCATTTCATCTTGATGTCTCTGTCTATGACTAGCTTGGTGTCTTCATAAACGGGCAGGCCCATAGACACTTGTTCAATTGCATCTCCAGTTTCACTTCCAACGGTATCCTTTGACCCTACTCTCTTAGAGGCCATTGTACCTATACTGCTGAGAGATGGACGAACACCTGCTATACCTGGAGACATAGCGACACTCATGGCAACCAATCTATTAGTTGAAAACCAAAACAAATCTGAGGACTAACATGCAACACACCTGGGAGACTAGTTGTAAAGATTGCACGAGTTTCACCGGGAGGCTGTGAAATTGACTACCAAACCTGCGCAAGGCATAGTTCGGGCTGTCAGGAGGTTGACTAACTACTGGAACTACACAATGCATAGTCCAGTCTACTTGTTGAGGGATAAAACTGCACAATGCACAATTTTAGTCAGCAAGGACATGCATGCCTAGGAACAACGTTGTGCAATTCTCGAGGTTAGGGGCAATGCCTCCCAGAATTGCGCAATGCAAACTTGGAGGTCAGTGCTAGCTAGGTTCGCACAATTTCTAGAGGGAAGGGCCTTCACTTTTAGAAATGCGCATGTCTTTCCGGGTGAGGCAAGCTTTGGGCTAAGGCAGCCCAGACTCGCTGACAGGTGACTGAAAACATAAAGAGGTTTGAATGCATGGTGAGACTAAATGTAAGAAAGAGTGAATGATCATGCATGAAAACCGTGAATGTAGGATTTAGAAAATGGGAATGCATGCATGTGTGTGAAACGAGTTGCCACAATGGAGACCATCGGTGAAAAACAATTTCATGCATACGACAACAGTGAGATGCAAAAAAAAAATGAAACGATGCTTATACAAGCTAATACACATTAAAATGATAGCAAGCGTTTAACAAGACCAAGAAAACAACATTCGTACAAAGTAAAATATGAAAAGCGACAGAAAAGCAACAAATAATATAAAAAGTAAACTTACCAGGAAACAACTAAGTTGAATGTGTCGAAGACTCCTATATGTGATGTAGGATGTCAGAGCTCCAAGATCAATGTGAGGAATGAGCTCTACAATGTCAAATAAATAAGTTTGAGGCTTATGACATGCGTGCCACAAATCTAGGTTAAGCGACACTTGGAGGGAAGCTTCTAAAACAATCTTTGCATCTAACCTCCAGCTGCTAAAAATAGATCCCTAAAATTTAGGGATGTTTTCTTCTTGTTTCTTTTTCTATTTCGGGAAAAATAAGTCCATGCATGGAAATTAGGATTTCTCATTCCTAGAGGGAACTGGCCAACTTGAAGGCACACGCAACAGTCTGCAAGCTTGGGAAAGGGATTTGCATAGTTTGTCGGCTGAGCAGGGTTAGCTGTCCCTCAGATATTGCACAATTTTTGGGGTCATGTTGAGGCCCCGAAAATCGGGTCAACAACAAGGGGGATACCCACCCGGTCCGGACCTTGGTTGGTAGCTCCTTATCCGTTTGGTATAGCGGGTCCGACTGGGGATAATGGGACCAGTTTCCCAATCTAAGGGGTGGGTGTGTGTGTAGAGTTGAATGATGCTGACCTAGGAGTATTTTAAGCTAATTTAATTCAAACTTCTAAGCTAACTCTATGCTATTGTAATCTAATAAAGGAAAAATAAAACATCTAATCTACACTAACCCGGGGTATATTTCTTCTATTATGTGATCTAAAAAGATTTCGAACAATAACTGGTAATAAAGATCATTCAGCTATCATAAGAATAGAAATCAATTAAGATAAACCATTCTGCATAAAAAGTTAGGCAAAACAGTTGTGAACAACATATCGCATAATAAGTTATTCATATATCAAGCACAAATAAATGACTCCACCGTACAGAAGTGCCAAATGGTAACCCACACATTCATGCATTAACATATAAACAACTGAAAACTGCATATCACTTTAAGAATATGAACAGAAACAGGCCAAGAGATAAAAGTACCATTTATGACTGGTTCCACTCATAAGCTTCAAGCAATAACGATTTATCTCTACTTGTTCTAACATCTACTAAGAGTACAAAAGTGCAACATCAGTAGCAGACATTAAATGCAAACATTGATAAATCTCGATCCATCCATTCACCAAAAACCCCCTCCGAGGGTGCAAAAGTGCATGTTCTTAGGACAAGTTTTTTGAAAAATTTCCGGACCCTTCTCCAAATGCCTGAGAAGGGTTTAAATACTGCTAACTAATTAATCTTAATTACATAAATTTAGGACACGGTTTCAAATGACCGCCCTTCTACTAAAGCAAATTATTTCTAAAAATTGAATCTAATTTCTAACCGTTTCTGTATTTGCTCCTTAGTGCTGTAAGCAATGCAACATTCGCCTGGGAAGAGTCGGCTGGTTGTCTTCTAGTTTCGTTTGAGTTACGAAAATAGAAACAACAGGAGCTAGCACCGCTTTCTGACAAACTGGAAGATATTTTCCTCTGGCTTGGTGTATTCACTTTGTGTATACTTGGTAATATCCCAAATTTCTCTCAAACTGATTGTGCTTTTGTTATTTTGGTTTCCGGCCTGGCGAATGACTGAGCAAGTTAGGGACTTTGCTCTCTGAACAATTTTCTGTATTGAAAACTGCTTCCGTTCTTTGTTCCAGGATTTTCTGGTGCGTTTTCCTGCTTTAGCGTTTTTCTTTTTCCTTTACCCAGTCTAAGCTTCAGGATCTTTTGAAAACATGCTGCTTTTGTGCGTCTTTGACTCTGAGTTTTGGATAGTCTATTTCCATCAGTCTTTGTTGAGTGATACTCTGGAATCCACGGTCTTGCTGCATGTGGCATCTATTTGCGAAGGAATTTCTTCTCTGTTCTTCGAGTATTGACGCTTTCCCCTTTTCCTTAGATGTTTCCTGCACATCGATTTATATTAGTTGCTATCTTACAGTTTACGTAAAGGAAAAGAGTAACGACGAAAATATTGACATGAAAGCTTTAATCTCTAATGAATGCATAATCATGACACTCATAATGAACTGACTCTTCGAAAAACACAACACAATCCTTCTCGGATACTTTGGCGTACAATCATTAATTTCTTTTTAAGGTGCGCGCCCAATTTTGGTCTGCAGACAGCTTTCCTTGAACGTTGTGCCGAGGAACCTTTGCGATGAGTGATTTCTGCGACTCGCATCGCAGTGTCGAGGATTGCGTCGTTTAAGATGTGTTATCACAGGATTTGATGATCGCATTCATCGCAGATCGCAATATCGCAGATCGCAAATATCGCAGATCGCAAATAATTATAATCATTGTGTGCTGCTTATGCGATGTTGCGATATGCGACGTCGCATATCGGCCGTCGGCGATTCCTTAAGCTTTTTATTTAAGAGAGCTTCACAATATAAGCGATGCGATGAATTTCGCGTCGCTTCTTCGCAGCTCATTATGCGCATAGGAAAACGTCTCGTTCTCTTCTCGCGATGCGATATAGCTTTAGGGAGTCAAAATACAGAGTTTTGATAAAAAGTTTTTTGGATTTTTTGTTAAGGGTCCCCATTTGCTTGGTGTTATTGCTAATACCAATCAAAGAGGGGGGTTGTTGGTGACCACAACAATGGCGATTCACTGTGAAGAACCAGTTATCTCTGTTTTTCTATTGAATTTCAACTTCCGAAGCAGAAAGATTTTCATATATCTAAATTTTGTTATGGACAGATAGAGTATATTATGCCTTATCCTAGCATTGATACTTCGTCTCAACCTTTTCATATTCCAATCGTTTGTTTCCTCAGGCTTAGTTCTTGTATTCACACCAGACACTACTTGGTCTTTTAAAGATAAAATAAGGCCTTCTCATTTGTCGTAGGTAGAGCCTCTGCTGCCCGCAAGCGTCCATAGCCTCGACAGGGTTACCTGTTACCCAGCAATGATCCTTTATCCTGCTTGAGGTTATTTACAACATTTCAGAGGAAAACCCCTTCTTGACACTTTTTCCTTTTTTATTCTCTAAAGAACAATGTCTTGGTTTGGTGGCCAAATTATGACACAGTCATTCACTTGATTTACACTTTTGCTGAACAAGCTGGCTCGTGATGAGACCCCTTGTCTTTTGATTGCAACAATCTTGAGTCATTGCCCTGTTTTGGTAGACAGTATTGGCAAAGTCAGCAAGTTATAATATCTGTGATCATGATAAGCCAGCTCGTGATGAGACCTCTTATTCTTTGAGACATAGTGTTTTCTCGGATTGTTCTTTTGAATGCTGCGATTTCCTTTAGCAGGGAGGAAGTCATTGTTTTTCCTTAAGAAAGCTCTGGATGACAATAATAGAGTTTGAAAACAGCAGCTTTACAGAGAATATTTATTTTATTATTGATACCTTTCATTGCGCTGATATAAAACAATTTTTACCAAAGGTTGCTTTCATCAAATTTTTGAAGTTGAAACTAGCATCATGTCTAGGCTAAAGTTAACTCTACCTGTCAATAATAAAAATCAGATCTTTCGAAAAATTTTGCTACTTGTACAAGCGAAAAGCTCAAAATCTGATAGAGAATTGGTGTCTTTTTCATGAACCCTTTTAGTGACCATCTACAACTGGTTTTATTTATAAGAAAGAGAAAACAAATAAAAACTAAAACTATCCTACAAAAATAGAAGAGTGATCTTCTATGGAAAATATTTTTTAAGAATCTGTCCATTAACAGGCAAAGAATCTCTTCTACCTGCTAAATCCTGCAACACAAACGTCGATGGGCCTATGACTTCTACAATCTGAAAAGGGCCAAGCCACAGTTTCTGAAATTTCGTATGTTTGCCCTTTTCTTCATGGGCCTTATCCCATTTCAAAACTAAATCTCCCATCTGAAAATTTTTTCTGGTCATTATGCTTGAGTCAAAAGAGGATTTTATCAGCGATTGGTGATGAGCATGGGTTTTCTTAGCTTGTTCTCGTCGTTCTTCTAATTTAATTATTTCCATTTGTCTTAGTTGTATGGAGGAGGTGGATACCTCATCGATGTGTTGTACTAAAGACAAAGAGGGAATGACTAAGTGGGTTGGAAGAACCACTTCTTTTCCATAAACTAAATTAAAGGGAGAAGTGCCGATTGAAGCTTTCTTCGTTATTCTATCTGCCCATAAAGAATTTACCAACTCTTTGTGCCAATTCTTTTGGTTTTGGTCGACTGTTCTTTTAATAATTCTAATCAGGTTTTTGTTTGTTGATTCAGCCAATCCATTACCTTGCGGATAGTAGTTGGCCGAATATTTCAGTTTGAACCCTCTTTCAAGTGCAAACTCAGTCATTGTATTTCCAGAAAAGTATGAAGCATTATTAAATATTAAGGCCATTGGCAATCCAAACCTAGTGATTATAAATTTATCTATGAATTCAATAATGTTTTCAGAATTAGCTGTCTTGAGAGGAACTGCTTCTACCCATTTAGTAAAATAATCTGTTGCCGTGAGGATGTACCTATGCTGCTTAGAAGAGTGATGAACAATCTCACCTATTATGTCCAAGCCCCACTGGCTGAATGGTTTCTCGATGTTTACCGGCTGTAGTGGCATGGACGGTTTCTTTTGTTTCCCTGCAGCAGTTTGGCAGACTTGGCATTTCCTCACGTAACTGTGTGAGTCTTTGAACAGTGTGGGCCAATAATATCCTGCACGTAAGATTTTATGTGCAGTAGCATCTCTAGCATAGTGTCTGCCTGCTGGTCCATCGTGGAGTTCCTGCAAAACCTTTTCGGCTTCAGTTTTCTCAAGACACCTAAGAAGCACAGAATCGTAATTTCTTTTAAACAGAACATCATTTATGAGCTGGTATTGTTTAGCTTTCAACCTCAGAGCTCTTTTCTTGGTGTGATCCAGGTGTGATGGAGCATACCCATTCTTAAGATAATAAATGGTGTCAGCATATAATGATTCTGCATCGTTTAGGCTAACCTCATACGTATGTACTTCGTCAGATGAATTCTCAGGAATTTGCGATGCTCCAGCCAACATTTTGCAGAAGCCTTGGCCTCTTACAATGTTTGCTGGTTTGATCTCAAGATCGTATTCTTGTAAAGCGGTGATCCAATTTGCTCTTTTTTCGCCCACATCCTTCTGTATCAGAAGGTTTCTTACCGCTGGAAACGGTACTATGACTTTAGTATGGGCTTTAAGTAAGAAAGGTCTGAAATATTTGATTGCTTTGAAAACAGCATACGCCTGTTTCTCTACGTCGGAATAGTTGAGTTCAGCACCTTGTAAATTCGAGCTAAAAAATGCGATTGGAGCTTCCGCTTTCTCTTGATTTGTTTGAGTTAGAATCGCGGCATAAGATTTCTCTGAGGCAAATGTGTATAAGATAAAAGATTCTGAAAAATTCGGGGTTGCTAAAGATGGAGCGTTAATGATGGCTTGTTTTATCAAGTTGAATGCTTCATGCTCATCTTGACCCCATTTAAAATTTGAATTCTTTTTGATCATATTTTGCAAAGGAGAAACAATACGTGAGAAATCTGGGACAAATCTCTTCACAAAATTAATTTGACCAAGGAAAGATTGCATGGCTTTTTTGTTATGAGGCATGGATATTTCAAAAATTTCTTTGATTCCGTCAGGTTCAATGTGAATGCCAGATTTTGACACTATGAATCCTAGAAGTTTTCCTTCACTTAATGCGAAAAAAGATTTCTTCGGGTTAAGTGAAATCTCATACCTTAAACATCGTTGAAAGATTTGTTTCAAGTCTTTGAGATGGTCGCTTCGCTTCTTGGAGTACACTGTTATATCATCCAGGTAAATCACTACAGATTTATTGACTAAACCTTTGAATGTGATGTCCATGGCTCTCTGAAATGTAGCGCCGGCATTGATCAAACCAAATGGCATCTTCTGATATGCGTATGTGCCCCATTTAGTTCGGAATGTGGTTTTTAACTGATCATCGGGATGCACCAGCACTTGATTGTATCTTGAAAATCCATCCAAAAAAGACATTAATTCTGAGCCTGCTATTGCCTGTAATATCTGCTCCATAGGTGGGAGGGGAAAATTGTCTTTTTGACAGGCTTTGTTGAGATTTCGGAAATCAATACAAATTCGAATATCTCCGTTTTTCTTTCTAACGGGTACCATATTAGAGACCCATTTGGAATGTTTGACGGGGAAGATTATTCTGGCTCTCAACAGCTTATTTAGCTCAGTTTTTATCTGATTTTCTAAATTAGGGTGGATTTTTCTGAGCTTCTGTTGGACAGGTTTTTCATTGTCAATCATTGGGATAGTGTGTTGAATGATAGAAGTGTCGTATGTTTTCAACTCATCGTAGTTCCAGGCAAAAACATGTTTGTATTGTCTCAAAAGAGGGATGTATGCTAATTTCTCTTCAGGTGCTAGGCCGTGGCCTATATTAACGTTTTGTGGTTTCTCATCGGTTCCTAGGTTTACTAAATCATAGTTCAGAGTCGAACTGTAAAGTTTAGCATTGGTAGACCTTTTAAACCGACTTTTCAAATCATATAAGTCTTCTAACTTAACCACTGACCTAGGTATAGCATTATCAGTGCTATGCTGTTGTATTTGATGATCGTGATGGTCTTCGTCAATTATTTGATTTGAGTAGGATCCTTCAGAAGTGAGGAAATTTACAATGTCTGGATCGTCATTGAATACTCTCCAGTTTGTAATGTTGTCAGGGATGGACGGTCTAAAAATTAATTCTATTGAGAATCTATCTGGACTAAAATCTTCGGAGGGAATAAGTCTAGAGGCTACGTTAGCTAACAGGTCTGCGCTCGCATTTTGGAGTCTTGGGATTGACGAAATATTGAATGCTATGAAATGTGTAGTCAGATCTTGAACTAAAGATTGATAGTGCTTCAAATGACCTGATAGGCAATGTATGGTGTTACGTACCTGTTTGACGACAATCTCAGAGTCTTCGAAGACTTGAAGGTACTTAACGTTCAACCCGATTGCTTTGTATAGGCCTTGCACCAAGGCCTCATATTCCGCTGTATTGTTTGTGCAATCGAATTCAAGTCTGCATGTAAGCATGGTCTTATTTCCGTCTAGGCTAATTAGAATGCATCCTACTCCTACTCCCTCGTTAGATTTGGAGCCATCAAAATATAATTTCCAAAACAAAGATGTATTTACAGAGTTATCTAAAAAATTAACACACTTCGAATCATCAGTTTGGGAAAAATTTTCGACTTGGGACAAAACTGAATTTTCTAAGTAAGGTGAAGTATGAGCATTAAAATTGCCGAGGAAAGAATCTACCGAGTAGTTTCCTATGATACTGCTGTTGTATGCAATTTCTTCATTTTCTCCCTTCAATTCTGTCACTATGTACTTCTGGTGTAACTCTCGTTCAACCTTTATTTGATTTGGTTTACCATTGTAGGGTAACCACATGTGCGACCAGTCGGTTGAGAAGTATCCTTGGAGTTTTTCGGACCAATCCCTGCTAAGAATTAAGCCATTGAATTTAGGGATATCAGCTACTAGTATGTCAATAACCTGACACACCTTCGGGTTAGATGACAATATTATGGTCACTTGATTAAGTTCACTAATCACTTCGACTTGGGATCGATCAAGTTGAACTATGCGCATTGCGGATTTTTGCGGTTGAACATTCAACTTGGCACATAATGATCTGGGTAAAATATTCGTTGAAGCACCAGAATCTACCAAACAATTGTGCACATTTTTGTTGAAAATTTCATAAGTGAGAAGAAAAGGGGGAGTGTGAGACCTTGATCTCCCTCCAATCAAGGCGATGTCATTTGGGTCAATCTTATTGATCATGTTGGTTGGAGGTCTTCCCGTGTTGTGGGAAGCTACAGCTGTAGGCAAAGATGTAGTAGGCACGGCATGTAATTCTTTCATCATTATCTTCTGTTGATGTTTCAATTTGCTCAACTCATAAAGAGTGATATTAGCCCTAGTCTTTTTCATGTCATCAATAATGTTATATTCCATTTCATCCGACACGATCAGTGTTCTTGATGGAGGTGTTTGATCTAGTTGGACTGGGCTAGATTGAGTCGACTTAGCGGTTGTTTTCTTTGTTGCGACTTTATCTTTTGCTGCAGGGCTTGCGCCCTTCTGCTTAGGGGTAGTTTGGGGAGGATCAAGTTGATTTTTGCTTCGTGTACTAACCGAAAATGCTTCTTGATCTTCTTCTTGTGGGAGGATGAAATCCCACATTCCTTGTAGTTCCACAACTTCTTCGTCATCGATCTGCCCTTCAGTGGTATTCTCTTCTTCTTCTTCTTCTTTGGATTCGACGTTTGAGATAGCGTTGGGCGGTTTCACCTCCATTGAAGGATTTCTTTTAAAAGCTTTGTAGGGCTTTCTCGAAGAAGTTTCTGCTACTTGTTTTTTTATGTCAATCATCTCATTGGACATGGTTTTTAACACTTTTTGTAATCCTTCCAAATCGAAAGGATCTTTCGATTGTTTCTTCTTGGGGTCTTCCTTGTAGGAGACTTTCTTAGATTTGCGTTCCTCTATCGCAGATCTTTTTTCTAGGGCCACTACACATTTTTCTACTGTTATCGCCTCTGTCAAGTTTTCAACTAAGGTTGTCTTATTTTCCCTATACACAAAGATTGCCAAGTTTGATGGTAAGGCCGTAATATACCATTCACATCTCACTTCTTCGCTGGGCTGGGAAGCAGCAGGAATTTTGTTGAGGATTTTATTGAACCGTAAATTAAAGTCTTTGATGGGTTCTCTAGCCTCAGCTTTAAGATTGGATAGGTCTTTTTTTAATGTCGTCGTTGATCTGTCATCGCCAAATTTGGTAAGGAATTGACTTTGAAAAATGTCCCAACTTGTGATAGACCCGGAAGGTAATGAAAAGTACCATGACTCGGCTGTTCATTGCATTGTGTAGGGAAAAAGCCGGACGACAACATCCTCGTTGGTAACTCCGTTGAGATTAAAAAAAAGCATGAAAGTATTGATATGTTCTTGAGCTAGCATGCCTAGTTCTGGATTGAATTTGGGTAGCCATTTCTCAGGATGGGCCGGTATTGGGCTCAAAGGTGTAGGCATTAAAACTGCCCCAGGATTGTTCCATGGAGACTGGGCCATCGTTGAGCTGCTAGTGAATGAAAGCGCAGAGGATGATCCCTGATGCTGGGAAGATGAAGGTATTATGATATTTGATGATTGAAGAGGAGGGGTTGTGGAAGATGGATGAATGGTTTGAAATGAAGACGTGGGTGGCTGACTTCGCGGTGAGGGAGTTGAGATGGACGACGTAGATGAAAGAGTCTCACTGTCAGACTCTGGTGGTGCTTTCCTTGCTCTTTTCCTGGTGGGAAGAGGGAATTCAGTTGGCTGGATGCCAAATTTTTCACTCTTTAATCTGGTCAGAGGATGAGCAGGATTGTACTACGAAGTCACGCTGCTTTGAGATTTTTCATACCTCTGAGTAAAAATAGAAAATCCCTGGAGTTTGCGAATCAGAGTTTGAACTTCAGGGGGTTCAATGATAGATTGGTCTGAAATATTAGGGTATGTAGCAGCGGTTGATACCCGAGCGACTTCTGACTCTGGATTTAATCGTATTGGAGAAGTCGGGGGGGTTGGTGAGGGCGATTTACTCTCAGAATGGTATTTAGGTTTTGATTTAGATGTCATTCATAGTTCGGGCCCTCCTTCTAGCGCCAAATATGTTGAGGCCCCGAAAATTGGGTCAACAACAAGGGGGATACCCACCCGGTCCGGACCTTGGTTGGCAGCTCCTTATCCGTTTGGTATAGCGGGTTCGACTGGGGATAATGGGACCAGTTTCCCAATCTAAGGGGTGTGTGTGTGTGTAGAGTTGAATGATGCTGATCTAGGAGTATTTTAAGCTAATTTAATTCAAACTTCTAAGCTAACTCTATTCTATTGTAATCTAATAAAGGAAAAACAAAACATCTAATCTACACTAACCCAGGTTATATTTCTTCTATTATGCGATCTAAAAAGATTTCGAACAATAACTGGTAATAAAGATCATTCAGCTATCATAAGAATAGAAATCAATTAAGATAAACCATTCTGTATAAAAAGTTAGGCAAAACAGTTGTGAACAACATATCGCATAATAAGTTATTCATATATCAAGCACAAATAAATGACTCCACCGTACAGAAGTGCCAAATGGTAACCCACACATTCATGCATTAACATATAAACAACTGAAAACTGCATATCACTTTAAGAATATGAACAGAAACAGGCCAAGAGATAAAAGTACCATTTATGACTGGTTCCACTCATAAGCTTCAAGCAATAACGATTTATCTCTACTTGTTCTAACATCTACTAAGAGTACAAAAGTGAAACATCAGTGGCAGACATTAAATGCAAACATTGATAAATCTCGATCCATCCATTCACCAAAAACCCCCTCCGAGGGTGCAAAAGTGCATGTTCTGAGGACAAGTTTTTTGACAAATTTTCGGACCCTTCTCTAAATGACTGAGAAGGGTTTGAATACTGCTAACTAATTAATCTTAATTACATAAATTTAGGACACGGTTTCGAATGACCGCCCTTCTACTAAAGCAAATTATTTCTAAAAATTGAATCTAATTTCTAACCGTTTCTGTATTTGCTCCTTAGTGCTGTAAGCAATGCAACATTCGCCTGGGAAGAGTTGGCTGGTTGTCTTCTCCTTTCGTTTGAGTTACGAAAATAGAAACAACAAGAGTTGGCACCGCTTTCTGACAAACTAGAAGATATTTTCCTCTGGCTTGGTGTATTCGCTGTGTGTATACTTGGTAATATCGCAAATTTCTCTCAAACTGATTGTGCTGTTGCTATTTTGGTTTCCAGCCTGGCGAATGACTGAGCAAGTTAGGGACTTTGCTCTCCGAGCAATTTTCTGTATTGAAAACTGCTTCCGTTCTTTGTTCCAGGCTTTTCTGGTGCGTTTTCCTCCTTTAGTGTTTTTCTTTTTGCTTTACCCAGTCTAAGCTTCAGGATCTTTTGAAAACATGCTGCTTTTGTGCGCCTTTGACTCTGAGTTTTGGATAGTCTATTTCCATCAACCTCTGTTGAGTGATACTCTGGAATCCGCAGTCTTGCTGCATGCGGCATCCGTTTGCGAAGGCATTTCTTCTCTGCTCTCTGAGTATTGACGCTTTCCCCTTTTCCTTAGATGTTTCCTGCACATTGATTTATATTAGTTGCTGTCTTACAGTTTACGCAAAGGAAAAGAGTAACGACGAAAAGATTGACATGAAAGCTTTAAGCTCTAATGAATGCATAATCATGACACTCATAATGAACTGACTCTTCGAAAAACACAACACAATCCTTCTGAGATACTTTGGCGTACAATCATTAATTTCTTTTTAAGGTGCGCGCCCAATTTTGGTCTGCAGACAGCTTTCCTTGAACGTTGTGCCGAGGAACCTTTGCGATGAGTGATTTCTGCGACTCGCATTGCAGTGTCGAGGATTGCATCGTTTAAGATGTGTCATCGCAGGATTTGATGATCGCATTCATCGCAGATCGCAATATCGCAGATCGCAAATATCATAGATCGCAAATATCACGGATCACAAATATCGTAGATCGCAAATAATTATAATCATTGTGTGCTGCTTATGAGATGTTGTGATATGCGACGTCGCATATCGGCCGTCGGCGATTCCTTAAGCTTTTTATTTAAGAGAGCTTCACAATATAAGCGATGCGATGAATTTCACGTCGCTTCTTCGTAGCTCATTATGCGCATAGGAAAACGTCTCGTTCTCTTCTCGCGATGCGATATAGCTTTAGGGAGTCAAAATACAGAGTTTTGATAAAAAGTTTTTTGGATTTTTTGTTAAGGGTCCCCATTTGCTTGGTGTTATTGCTAATACCAATCAAAGAGGGGGGTTGTTGGTGACCACAACAGGTCAAAAGATCACTACCTCCCAGAATTGCGCAATTTTTGGGCTCAAGCCCAGTGACTGGCTAGATTGCATAATTTTCTGAGGGAGGGATGCCTAGCTAGATTGAACAATTCTTGAGCCTAGCAGGTAACCCAACAGGATTGTGCAATTTCTAGAGGGAAAGTTGGTTCTCCTCCAGAATTGCAATTTTCTGAGTGAGCATCTCAGCTAGAAAATAACCTAAGTTCAGAAAGGCAGCTTGTGATGGGAGACAAGTGAATTGACATGCATAGGCTAGAAATCCTTTGAAACTCAGCTGAAGCCTATGTACTTGACAGTGCAAGACATGTTGCTAAGGATGGTTGGTAGGGAGGCTCCAAACGAAGCTAAGGCAAAATTTTGGAGGGTGGTTGTAGTCTCTATAACACTTGGCGACACACTGGTAGAACTATAGTTCTACGAATGGATCTTGTTTCATGAAACACAAGTCTAACTCCTCTGAAAGTATTGTTCAGTTCTTAGATCATCTTGATTCCCACACTAGCTTGATTGAAAGATGTAGCATTTGCCATGCTCTTGGTCAGTTGACACACATTCCAAGCCAGGTCAACAAAGTTGTTTCGATTGGAATGAAGGGTATATTGGTACACATGAAATATGATAGTTAGAGTTTAAATTTCATCTCTGGTGTTGCCCCGTTTCCAGCATGCCTGGATAGTACCCTGACAAAGTCACGCAGGAACACAATAATCGCTCCACTGCTAGCAAGCTTGGTCAGTACCTCAGCGGAGCTACTTTCATCACCTCTCTACCCAAGAAGCCTTTCTCTTTTTTTGCCTTATTCATTCTTCATTTTTCAAAAAATTTCACATTTTCATTTTTCCATTTTTCATTTTTTGAAACTGTGCAAAACACTTATTCACTTCAGAGGTGGAAGAGGGATCCCGACTTATTGAGAGCACAAGAGATTGTTCCTTCAAAGAATAATTTTGTATATGCCTCTAACATACTTGTTAAGGTTTCCCCACTCATGTTACTCTAGCTGACCGAGATGACAAAGGTTAACCCAAAACAACTGACTAGAGTAGGTGATACTAGTTAGCATGCAAGAGTTGTGTTTTCATCAAGATTCACTTCGAACAACATGTATTTTCCATTGGAATATCATGGACTGAAGATAACAAATTCAACATACAAAGACAGGACAACAGATAACCAGGTATTGATAACTTCACAAGTCCTCTTGTACTTTACCTTTCTTGTTACAAGAGTGGGACAGAAACTAACCTACAATGTAAATAAGAAAACAAACAACTAAAGGGAAAAAGCATATGAAAAATTTGAAAGTAAAGAAAGCAAACAAGAAAGAAAGCGAACAAACACACAAAGTGAGAAAGAAAAAATGCATTCAAGCAAATAAGGTAAAGAAAACACTACTCCTACTCCTAAGCTAATGGTTCATGGACCTAATCACGTGAAGAGATATTTCCAATGCAACCATCAGTACATTTGTCGACCCATGTTTGTGAAGGCATGGTTTGCGAACAACGCAGTTGCACAAACCAACAAACATGAAAGATATAACAATGAAGACAAACACACTCCGAGTTTAAAAGCGTACAAAGAACATAGATTAGTGTAAGCACATGATATGAAATCTGTGGACTTACCATGGTGTTGTGCGACACTACGTGCATATGTTAAGCATACACATTCTCTTGACTGTGACATGCAAGAAAATGAGAGAAATAAAGACAACTTGTGTCGCGCATGTGTGTTTGTTGTGTAATATTCCTCCAATGCATGAGTGATGGGATCATGTATTTCGAGAGGAGGAAGCGAAATTTGTATGTGGGATTGATCTTCAATACATACAGATGATGGATGAGGAGCCTGGTTGTTTCACCAATTTCCAGATTAGAAGCGAAACCAAACTCAGGACATGGAGGGCTAGATATAACCATTAGATTGGGCTAAAGTGCCTCGATAGTCTACGAGGTTTTGAATTCGTCGATAGATAGATCATCATAAATAGGTGGCTTTGAAAAATCAACAGCGATAGAATCATCAATGTGATCAAATATGAGAGTAAAGAGATCATGACAGCTAAGATTAGAAAAATAAATGATTTTGTTGGCATCCTCATGATCAAATAAATCAGACAAAGGGGTAGATGAGAAGCACAAATGATCACCCTCTGCATTTCTAGGAAAGGTAGATGAAAAATCAAGTGGATTCTCAATGAATGATTTGTCCTCTCTGCCATCGAATGATGGGCTGACATACAATGTATTCTATGAATGATCAACAATGGGTGCATCTGTTGGGTGATTTACACAAGGAAAATCAGAGAGAGCAGAATACCGAAGAGGTCAGGAAAAAGTGGAGGAGGTGCAGACAAAAGGAGGTCATCCTTTGCCACTGGTTGATTCCCAGGTTCTCGGTCATAATCATTATGAATGTTAGTGCAGATTGGTTGTGCAACACCAACTCCGTTGATGGCTTGTTCCTTGTTCGCAAGAGGTGTAGAGTCTGAAATGGAAGCACACAAGATAGTGCAATCCAGAGGATCAAAGAACACAAATACATAGGTTGTGGTAACAAATGCATGTGACAACCCATGGGCTTCACAACACAATCTGTGTGAAAATTGAGAGAAGTGATGCGAGGAGGATGTGACAGTTGAACAAACATGTGTGTATGTTCTCCCACATCACTCTATGGTGGTGAAGTTGTTTGATGAGGGGACAGTGCACAGTCACCTGTGACAATGACTGTGTCTGTCTGTGATTGCGCAACTCCATCACCGAAGTATGCAAAGCGGGGTTTGAACTTCAAATTCATCTTGGGATTAACTGATTTGTCAAGACAATATTCAAATCTATCCCAAATATATTGAAACTTCATCTCGATTTTCAGAGCTTGAAACTGCAATACACGAAAGCGCTAACAAAAATCTGTACGCAATTCTTGCGGAGTCTTCCATTGTTTTAACATTTTTTTGTGATGATGTTCTCGATCAAAATGATGGAAAGTAGATTCAATGGGATCACATAACTAGTCAAGTGAGTTCATGATGCCGTGAGGTAGGTTGTGGCACCATCATTGTGGGGATTCACAAAGTGTGTGTGAAAGCAGCAAGTTGGCCACTTCATCAGAGAATTCATCTGCATCATTGACAAATGCATAGAAGTCTTGTAAGTACACAGGCTAGGCCACTTCATCTTCACCATCATATGTGAATTTTGATAAGAAATCAAAAAACTCCCTCGTGATGTAAACAGGTTCAGCATAAGATAGACATCACGAAAGGATGAGTCTAACAGTATCAATGATAGATATGCAAAGATTCAAAACAGGATGTAAGGGCTCAAATTTTCATCTGGCTCTCCTAGCACCAGAAATGTTGATGGTGTTGGACCCTCCAACATTTTAGTGGATCTCCCTAGTAAGAAGTCCCAACTAGACCTCAAACTGTTTGGTGTAGGAGTCCCTTCCATGGGTCGTACGGTATCGCCTTGACCGCGGTTGAACATAGAGGCAAGAAAGATGTCCTTCCTGGTAGTAAGGGTGTGACTAGCACAGGCCAAGGAAGGTGCATGAAGGGTTCTAACACACATAAAGTGGGATGAATGCACCCCTTGAAAACTTTTGGAAACACACAGATTGGAAGGGAACACATGAGCAAAGATACATCGCAAGTTGGAAGGTAGGTGAACCAACAATCCAAAGTGATGGTTAAACCAATAACACATCCCAACTAGATTCGTACATACATATATCGAAAGAGTCCATACATACATAGAAAGAGTCCATACATACATGCGTAAGCAAACAAATACATATATCATTAGAGTAACCAAGGAAACTAAAATACAATAACAACATATGCATGAAATGTGCTAGCTCTTTTATATTAAGAAAGTGAAATTTCCAATCATACATGCAACCATGACCAACCACTAGTTCCAATAGCGAAACGTTACAGTCACTATCGCCTACTCCTCTAAAGAGATATACTAGCTCTGCACTATGGAGAAGCGAAGGCTCGTTACAATACACTCCAAGCTTTCTCTAAGATACACCTATAGGAATCTTGGCTCCCAAAAGCCTATACAATGAGTTATGAGGTTCTATAAATAGCAAAGGGTGGGGTGACCCTTGATATTCCCCTTTGTGACTCTTCACCTACACTCATGACTCTTCAACTACTACATGACTATTACATTCGACCATTGACACTTGGTCTTTCACTTTTACAAGATGTTAAATTACAATTTTCACATGTACCCATGTGAGAAAAAATACGCTTGAGCAAGCCATGCAAGCTATCACTAAGACTCGGACAGTTGTGCGAAGACCAACTCTTCGACATCCTCGCGATGATCGATGGTGGCGAATTGATGCTAGGCTTGGTAGTTCATGATGGTGTCCGCGTGCTCAATGGTGACATCCTGCTTATAGTGAACTCTCACCTATGTTGCATCCGGGTACACCAATTTGGCATCTCTGTCAAACTCGTCTGCATCATAGTCTTGAGTGCAACTAGACTAACAACATACTTATGCATAGTGTCTGCGTTGATCTCCAAGTCTGCACTAGTGGTTACACGCATCAAATCATCAAAGTACATGTCCAGCTCCATTCGGACTTGGTTCTTTGACTTTGCCTCAGTGAGTGTGCCAATAGATGGGATCGCATCCACATGCGTAATAACATCCATGCTTCTGAATACACATGCATACGAAGCATGTAAACTGGTGATGAGTTGCAAGAGTTTCTCGTAGTTCCATATCTAAATACGGATGCATGCCTTCAAATCTCTGCCTTCGGCTTCCTCATCTTTGGAAAATGTAATGGGGCTCCTTTGTATCTCATTGTCCATTTCTGCGTGTGGTCAACATTAGTGTGCCAATTTGACAAGATGCGTGTTGTTGGGATGGGGTCCCCTAGGGTCAATTTTGTGGAAAAGCCCAAGTTTTGTTGTATAAAGATGTAAAGTCTCCACAAATTGTAGTCGCATAGTGCGTAGTTAGTTATAGGATCATAAATGGTTTTACCCTTCTTTGTGTAAGTTGATTCGGCTTTCTGAGGATCCACCCATGGTCTGTGGACCATGCGATTGCATAAATAGGTGTGTCTTAGGATGTCTAAGGCAAGTAATGAAGTATTTTCTATGGGAGAAGTCTAGAGAGTTAGCGAAGCGGAGTAGGAGGAAAGGCTTTGCAGCTGTGTGTGCAGAAGCCTAGAGTAGATTCTGCAACTGAGTGCATGGACACCTACAGCTGAGTGCACAGGGAAGTTTGAGTCTGTAAGCTAAACTGAATATTAATAAAGAAGATTGTTGTAGAAATATCTGTGTTTATCTCTTTACTTCTATCTATATGAATGTTCTTTATGTTGTGATAGGTTTATGAAATAATGGTGTATTGATGCGTGACTTTAAATGATTTATATTGTTATATGAATGCAATTGATGTTGACTATTTATGTGAAGATTATCTTGTTGTATGTTAAAGTTATCGAACACTTAGTCCGATTTGTGTAATTGCTAGATTAAGAGTAATATTTGAGGCATGTAAGTAGCATATTAGCCTGTTCAAGGTCTTCGAAAGATAGTAGTAGACCTTTGCAGAGGTCTAGAGGACGATTAAAGGGAGTTAAAGCGATAAGCCATAAAGGCTTATCGATCTATGTGAAGGCAGGTTTAGGGCTTAAAATGACATCACACTAATCTCTGGGTGTCGAAACTTGGTTCCACCATTCCCCCATACTACTTCGGGTGAGACTTCAGTCTATGCTCCATGGATTGATGCCGAAAGGGCCAGTAGTGTAAGTATTTATTTGGCACAGCTAACTCTGAAGCTAGCTCAGGGCCCACTAAGCCAACAAATTGTTATGTTGCCAGGACCAGGATCTGCATAAAGAGATGTGTGATGTCGCATCACTGGAATCCAACAAAGAAAGAAATTGAGAAGTGGTTGGATAGAAAGATCCACAAATTTGTGGCGCAAGAGAGCAGAAACCCGCACCTGACAAAAGAATGGTGGCTAGAAAGGTATCTATACACAGAAATACATGAAATCATCTTCTGCACCTTCCTAATTGGTATATAACCAAGGAAGGTGGAGGCCTGAGAGTCTAATAGTGTGGACCCCGGATCTAGTACGAAGGTTGGAAGCTTCTGAAGATAAGATTGTGTGTGCTCTCGATCACTAGCTTGATCGAGTCATAGGAGGATTTGTGATAGAATTCGTGGTTGATACCTCAGTCAGCTATAATGAAGTAGAGAGACGCTTTTTCAAAGCATCAAGAGGTAAGTATTTGAAATTTTTGAATACTTGATTAAAATGCTCTTGTGTGAAAAGAGGGTTATGCCACTGCCTTGATGTTTGGATCTATGTGAAGTGGACGATTCTTTAGAAATCTAGAGAGAGCAGGTTCTGAATACAGCCCATTGATAGAACCTCTTTTGAGTGATGACGAGGGAGCAGTATAGGCCTCACCATGAAGCGTTGTATAGTTGATAAAGTAGGGATTTCTGCGAATATCTCATCTGCCCACACCACCTCCACCTTCACCTCCAGAACATACACCTTCACTCACACCACCACCACCCTCGCCACCATTCAATATGTCGAATGCCATGAAGTTTCCCATTTTCAAGGGGTTGGAAAGTGACCTGAATCAGTTTTGGTGTGAAGGTTGTATGGATGACACATAATATTACAGATGATCATATAAAGAAGGCGTAGTTGGTTACTTATCTACAAGAACATGTGTTTACATGGTACATTAAGTACTGCACTGATAACCCATTGGCATCGTTATTGGATGCTCAAACTTCTCTGAATAAGGAATTCGGTAGGCACAAGTATGAATTGCAATCAATTGTTGGATTCAAGGAAATCATGGTGAGGCTTGGCGAAACACCTTGGGAGCTATATCAGAGACTAAAGTGCTAGTGCCAGGAAGCTAACATGAATCTCACAGATAGCCAACACCGTGAATGGTTTGTAGCCTCTTTCCTGCCCCACCTAAGGGTTGCTTTATCGCAGGAAAATATAGGGACCCGAGGGGAAGCATTGGAGATTGATATGAGATTACACGAAACACCTATTCAAGACATTGCTTTAGGAGTTCAGTAGATTCATGCGAAGTTGTAGAACCTCTACTTGGAGTTGCAGAGCTTGAAGAAGGAAAAATCTGCTCGGCCGAAGTGCGCGAAGAAGTTTGCTGCATAAAATGTAAAAGCTAGGGGCATGATAAAGATCATTGCCCTATTTTTGCAAATTATATTATAGTGGGAGAGCCAATGCCCCTGAGATAGAAGGCTACTACAGGACCAAGTACAGGGCCAGTGCTATGGTGCGCTATCTGTTAGGGCACTACAAAACATGTTACAAATAATTTTCATTTGCTACAGAAATTTGTACAAATTCCACAACATTTATTCTGCAAAATCTGTAAATCGATGGGCCACGATGAGCCTAACTACTGTAGCTATGAATTGATGATGGAAAGAACACCCACGTATCGAATGCAAGCAGAAAATCGGCCTCCAGATCAAAGTGCTGGGAGAGCACGCTGAGGATATCAGGGGCCCAGATGAGGATAAGGAGGAGGAGGACCTAGTAGAGGTTGAGGGAAGATTATTTTCTATAATTGCGGAGTTCCAAGACACTACGCGTGGGATTGTATGAGTTAGACATGCCCATCATTCAGATACTGTACTCAGCTTGACCAGGTGATAGAAGAATTCCCTATACTGATAGATAAGATGGAAGAGAAGAAGGCACAACCTTAGCAACCTACCCAGAATCTACAGATGATGAGGATCGAGCGTTGCGAGGAGGATCCAAATGTGAATATTGTGCTGCGAAGTGGAATGATGACTGGTGCTGATAAAGGGAAGCAACCTGAAGAAAGTGAGTGGGTTCACAAGGCTCTAGAAAAGGATGTTTGGTTTGATCTGGAGCATGCAAAGGAAACGTTCATGGAAGAAAAGAAACACTTCACTGAGGCCTCTACCTCAGGCAGTTAGGACAATATATCTGAAGAAGTTGACCCCTCCATGCTTACCACTTTCTTGGAGACTTGTATGAAGTTGTTGCACGATAGCAAGGCCATGAAAGGGCTACAAGAACTAATAAATAAGTGTGTTGATAAGGAAGGTGTTCTTGAAGGATACCATGTCGTTAGAAAGATAGGAAAACACAACACGAGAAAAAGGCATGAGATGAGGCTTACCGCACAAATAGGAGACTATGAGATGGATCAAGTTATCTTGGATCCAGGGTCGGATGCAAATGTTTTTCCTAAATAGATATGGGAAAGAATGGGGAGACCTACGCTACAGTGGTCTCTGATTCAATTGAGAATGGAAAATCAACAAAAGATTATCCCTATGGGGAGATTGCATGGAGTGATCGTAGATATAGAAGGTGCAAGTGCATTGGTCGATTTTGAAGTGATAGAGATTATTGATGACAAAAATCCATACCCCGCGCTCCTGGGAATTGATTGGGCTATTGACATGAATGGGGTCATCAATTTGAGGAAGCAGATTATGTCGTTTGAAAGAAAATTGCTCCACATTGTAGTTCCATTGGACCCTGTTGAAGGATCGCGCTATAATGAACCAGTCTGCGACTATGAGGAAAGAGATGATGATCTAGATCAGATCTATAAAATAACAACCCGAGACTGAGATTGGGTTAATCTAACAACTAATGGAGGAATTGCATGGGACCGCGAAAGTTCCTGTACATTAGATTTAGATGAAGAGTTGAAGCATTGGCAAAATAGATTACATGAAATATCTATGTTGCACTGTGATATGATGACTAAATCATTGTGTTGTGTGTCATCGGAGGTAAGAAATTTACCTTATTACGATGGTTTGACTAATGTAGATAAATTTTTAGATGCATTTGAAAAGGAAGTACCAAAGAAGCATCGCTTCCAAGCGTTGGATTTGGCGCTGCAAGCTACGCCTACATGGTGGTGGGGTACGCATAAAGATAGTCTTAATGAGTGGCACAAGTATAGAAGAATGATGCGATTGCAGTTTGGTCACCCAAAAGTTTGGCTAACTGAAAAGTATGATGGAGGAAATGATCTGCAATAATTTAGCAAAATGGACTAAGGTTTATGGAATGGAGCCATTACCAAAGTGGGTGCATATTTTCTGTCACACATTGGACATTATTCCTATGAATTGGTACCTGGAAACAGAGATCCACCATGGTACCACGGAGTGGGACGTTTTAAGAGAAGGATTTTTTATGACCTTCAGATTTGAGGATGGGTTTGAAAGCATCAACAAAGTGTTGCAAGAGGTTAAGGTAGCAATCTTCAGGATCCTTTAGAATTGATTCAACTAGATTGGAGCACCTAGTTGCGCCATGTGCTAGAGTGCTATAATGTGACTGTTGAGGAAGATGATGAGGATCCAAGGAATATTAACATCCCAGAGGCTGAAGGCCACCGTGAGGTTGAGGGATCATAGGTAAAAAATCTAGACATCACCGCACCATTGAAGACTAGACAAGTGAACATTGGCACAGAGTCGAAGCCGAAGTTTTCAAATATTAGAGATTACTGGGATGATGCTACAGTATATAAAGTCGTTGAGTTGCTCCGTGAATATCAGGACTTTTTTCCTACCAAATTTTTGGATTTAAAAGGCATCATAGGAAATTTGGGAGTGATGAAAATAACTTTGAAACCAGACGCAAAGTCCCTTAAGCAAATGCCATATCACCTTAATCCCAAATACAAGGAAAAGGTCCTCTTGTCGTTGGATAGGATGCTTGCAGTGGGTATTATTGAACCGGTGGAGGAATATGATTGGGTGAGTCCAATGGTCGTTCAATAAAAGAAGCAGAAGGATGAAATAAGGATTTATGTAGATCTCAGGAAGCTTAACGATGCTTGCGTTCATGATCCTTTTCCAACTTCATTCACAAATGAAGTACTGGATGATGTTGGAGGGCAAGAGGCCTACTCATTCACTGATGGATTCTCTGGATACCATCATATTAAGATCGTGCCAAAAGGCAGGAGTAAGACCACCTTCATGATAGAATGGGGATGTTTCCAGTATACAGTGATGCCTTTGGACTAAAGAATGCACCGACGATCTTCTCGCGCATAGTGATCACGACATTCAAAGAATTTATTCACAAGTTCTTGGAGGAATATTTCAATGATTGGATAGTGTTTGGGCTAGTAAAGCACCATGTCGCCAGTTTGCGCTTGATGTTGGATACACACCGAAGGTGTCCAATTGCACTAAACCTAAAGAAATGCTTATTTTTGCGTCCCTTTCAGAATATTGTTGGATCATGTGGTGTGCAAACAAGGATTAATGGTGGGCCCTGTTAGATCATTGTGATAATTAATCTGGAGGCACCAAGAAGTGTTAAACAGTTTCATACAGCATTGGGCCACACTAAGTACTATCAGAGGTTCATCAAAAGTTATGCTGAGATTACCACGCCTATGGAAAAGATACTAAAGAAGGATGCTACATTCTGTTGGGATGAAGAATGTTAGTGCAACGTAGATGTACTAAAGGAGAAAATGGTCATCACGCCAATCCTAGTCTTCCTGGATTGGAAGAAGGAATTTCATGTGCATGTGGATGCCTCGTGTATTTGTTATAGACAATTTTGTGCCTTACAGCAACAAGCATGAATTGTCAATAATCCAAGGGATCCAAAGTTCCCTAAACATGATGTTCTTACCCCTAGAGGAACAAGGTCAGCAAACCAACAGCTCTCAGATCAGTTCTCCACCTGAAAACACTCAAAAAAAAAGCAATCCTGAAATCAAAGCAGGTGCTCCACTAGGCTTCTGCGCTGAAACACAACTGCTCCATGGTGTACCTGCGTTGCAAAGCAGGTAGAACAAATCCCACCTGCGTTGAGCGAGTTTGGACATGTGGCACACTGAGTCATTGCTCTGGAATCTTCCAAAAATGACACTTGGATCAGGGATTTCGCCTTGTGATGAGTCAGAGGCTTTGTTTCTCCAAGTGGAAGCAAGGTTCACCAAGTGGACTCAAGAACTGAAGATCAACTAAAGATTAACTGAAGAGAGAGAGGACACAAGGCAGCTACACATCAGTTGCAAGCTGACTCATCCTTTCTCAATTCATCTATATATTGAGCTCTCTCCTATGAGCTCAGGAGGCTGGAATTTTGTGCAAAGTAATGATATGCTGTTGGTTTCACTATAGAACTATTGGGTGATTGTTTGAGAGAGGTGAAGAAGAGCAATTCTTTCTGCTGGGAGGTGTTGCTGGGTTGGAGCCTTCAATGGTTGTAATACTCTCAGAACCTTTATTTCTTCATTAATAAAAGCTATTGAGGTTCTTCTATGTGCTCTTGTTTCAATGATATATTGTGATGATTGCATGTTTGGTTTACACTAATCCATGAACCAGTTATGATTGCATGCCTCTTGTAGTTTCCTTCTTTGTTATTTTGCAGGATCTCATTGTTGCTGGGGGAGCAAAAGAACAAGGAGCTAGGAGCAAGCGGCCAAAGAGAAGAGTTTGGATTCAACATTAAGCCTAAGGCAACGGTTAGTGCATTTCTCCATTCTCTTTTGCTTTCATAAAGAAGTAAACCTTAAGTAGTTTGTTTTACAGTTGTTGCTAAGGAACTGTCACCCTTAGAGTGGGATAGGGTCATCCGAGTCGGATACTTTTCCCTACAACAAACTGGCGACTCCGCTGGGGATCGTATCCATTTGATTGTGTTTGTAGTATCTTGCTATTCATTTCCTGAACAAAAGAGTACCAAATCGAAAAGCTTTTGACTATATCAAAAGCGAAGTAGAGGGCAGCTACTCTAGCTCATTTCTGAGCAAGTTCATGATTTGAAAAGCTGATCTACAAGGATCCTTGTAAGCTCTTAGTGATAGCTTTACACCTTCTTAATCATCCCTTTGTGTGTGCTTGACTGATTGCTTCTGATTTGAGCAAAAACCGTGCATTTTTGAGAAAATTATGACCTGGAAACTGTGAAAACGCATTTCTCCTTTTCCAAAGCAGGTAGTACACAGGCTACCTGCTTTGCAACGCAGGTCCCGAAGGGGCTACCTGTGCTGAGAGCCAGTTTAGCTGTGCAGAGCCTGCGTTGGCCCAAATTTGCCTAGTGCATTTGGGGTTTCCTCCTTTCTCTTGCCTGTTTTCACTTAGTTTTGCTGCTAGGTGTCAGTCTTGTACCTGTTTTGAAACAAATATTACTTGCCATCATTCTGCCTCTGTTATATAACGAAATTGTACTTGTTCTTTTTATTTCTTACTCATTTACAATTTCCCATAACGAAGAGTAAACTAGTCTTGCTTTTGGCCTCTTAGATCTGAACCTGTGTTAGGCATTTTGCTGGTCTAAAGAGTTAGCTTGTTTGCTGTCCATAGCTGATTAGTCATTTTACTTTCGTTAGTATGGTTTGATTTCATGTATTTCCAATGATTAAGCAAGTGAATCTTAAGGTGTCTTTTGATTTTGGACAAGCTTGTTTACTTTCGCTTTAAATCGAAATCAAAGTTATATAACCACTTTCTTTTTGTAACCCATCCACATTAAGAAAGGGAAAAGAAAATACATGCATTGTGCATTTTGCATTTGACTGTTTGCTTGACGATTTAGGAAAAATTTGCATTTAGTGTGTGCTCTATGATCTGTGTGAAAAGATTTGCCTTTCTTTTCCCTCAGTAGTTAAGGTTTTCAAAGTTGAAAGATTGAAAAGTTTGCTTCTCATCTTAGACTGCATTCAGGAATTTGTTACATACATCTCGTGGTGATCCTTAAAGGCAAACTGCTAAGCAAGATCAACATTAAAATAAATTCAATTTACATAACAACGCTTTGTAACATAACGCAAACAAATAGAGGTCTAAGTAGAGACGTGTTCCGGCGTCGTTAAACATAGTGACTGTCGATCTCTACGAAGGTGGGTGATTCCTCCTGAGAGTCGGTGGCACTAATACGGACTTGTGCTCCCACGTACCGTCACGTATATATTGGGAGACCCCTATAGGCAATTATCCTTTATCCATAGGAAGCCGTGTCGGCCGCCCTACTGATCGCAATGCAGTGAACACAGCATTCACGAAGATCGACCACCCGTACCGTAAAACGTATTCTGTGGTTTCACGAAAAGTTTGGCACACCCTCTGCCTAGATCTCCAGAGAAGTTTCTTTTGGCCTTTTTCAAACTCTATAACTGAAAAAGTCCATCCGAGCATTTGTCACTTCGGGCTCGTTAAAACATCGAAGGCGACTAGAGTCATCTTTAGCTTTTTCTCGACTCTTAAAACATGAAAAAGCAAGTTTGTGTCTAAAAGCGTCGTTAATAAAATTTATTTTAAGCGGAACATAATCACCTGTTATTCCCACGTTGATCTTTCAGTTGAAAAAGTATGGAGCCCACCAACCAAGGAAGTAACCTTGGCGGAAGTCCAAATCCCTTCTCCTCTTGGGGAGATGTTGGTGCGCCTCATATGGCCACATTGTCACTTCCAGGATTGACAATTGGCCTACCTGTATGGCTCTTTTCAACTAATGTAGTCCAGATCGCCACTAATCCTGAGCAGTCGAATCAACAGTCAGACCAGTCTAGAACTACCCACCAGCCTTCCACTTCTTACAATTCTTCCTCTGATCCTTCATCTTCACAAGGTAGAGCCGGAAAAATTCAGCCTCCCATGGAGAAGAAGGAAAAGAAGAAGAGAGAAAAGAAGCAGAAGGGGCCTATGGCGAAGGCGACTGGGGGCAAGCAAAAGACAGCTGACAAAAACCCACACACTGCACCGACCGGGCCTAAATCGCCATGTGTCATTTGCAAAGGGGCCCACTTCCATCATGATTGTCCTTGTATTCCCCGGATACTAAGGGACTGGTCCCCAAGGTTGCACAATCCGGTAGCATCAACCTCTGGTAGTCATGTTGATTGCAATCCGTCAACTAGCGAGAGTGAAGGACGAAAAGGGAGACCAAGATCACCCTGTATATTGTGTGAAGGCGATCACGCCATCCAAAAATGTCCATTCTTAGATGAGGCAAAGAGAGTTTTGGAAGATCGTCCGGTATCACCGTTACAACTTCCTCCTGGATACCAAAAACTCGTGCCTAATCCCTCGATAGTTGAAAATCCAGCTGGCCCGCTCAAGTGGTCAGCTGAAGTGTCGGTCATTGAGAATGAACCAACTAAATCCAGACCAGACGAAAGTCTAAAGGTTGAAACGGCAGTTGACCCGGTTCTTCCTTCAGAGGTTTCATCCTCAAATGACACCGTCGTTGAAGATTCACCTTCAAATGACACCCTCACTGAAGAGAATAAGGATGACACCGTCCAGATTCTTTTCATCAACACAGACTCTGATGAGCATCAGGGCAATGCGCCCATTCCTTTATCGCAGGAAGGAACATCGTCAGGGTCGTATCCGGCCGTGTATTCGGTCCCACCACCAAGCAACCTGGTTGTATCCTTTGATTGGAACCAACTAGGAAGACCCCGGTTACCAGCCAGTATACCATTCAGAATCATTGTCCAAATCTATAGAATGGTAATGGCTGGAACCATAATTGATGAAGGGGCATCTGTGAGTATCCTTTCCTCTATTGCTTGGAAAGCACTGGGTTCCCCGGCGCTTTTATCTGAGATGAGAAATCTATTAGGTTTTGATAAAGGAACCAGTCACCCTTTAGGGATCCTCCCCAATGTTCCCATTACATTGAGGAAGAAGACAGTTCATATGAATGTCATGGTCGTCCAAGGACCCTTGGATTATAACCTACTCCTTGGACGGGACTATATATATTGCATGGCAGCTATAGTCTCCTCACTCTTTAGAGTAATGTGTTTTCCATACGAAGGAAAGATGGTCAAACTCATAGACCAACTTTCATTTCCGGGATCTCGCATCGCAAATAGTCAAATACCAACCCTAAACGGCTTATTCACTCAAGAAATGCCTCCACCCCCGGTTCTACTTCCCGATGAATGCGAGTAATTCGGAAAGAAAGAACTGGGACCCAGGGGGCATGCACCCTGGCCTGCCTTGGGCAGAGGAAACCTTGGGTATGAAGTTGATTTCCGCAGAAGAAAATGACTAGTCCGTACCCCGTCCGAAAGAAGGAAGGGAGGGTTGTTCTAGGATAAAATTCTTTTGTCAAAGTTATGTGAGCGAAAAGATCGTCTCCCTTTGTCTAAAAAAGTAGGCTCTCCTAAGGAGGAGATCCATTTGTGGCAGCAAGTAGCCACCATCTTTGAATGTCAAGCCTCACCCATTAAAACAATATGTTTTGAAGGATAAGTAGGGGCAGTCTTCAAAGAAAGAGATGAAATTGCTGCAACAAGTAGTCACCATCCTTAGCAACCTAATGATAGACACCGCCGAAAAGAGAGTTTAGTTTGCGGCAGCAAACAAAACCATTTTTCGGATAATAAGTAAGAGGAAGAGCCTAGAAATTATACTTTATACCTGGGGGCATGCAAACCTTTTGGAGTGCAAGCAAAGAGCGGTTATTTATCTGTTTTTTGGATTAGTCGTTTCCGAGCTTGCATAAAGAAAGGATGTGGGGCGAAAGTTAAAACTTGCCAAATTGGAGTAATTAGTGAGGTATCGCTCCTTAAATAAGATTACCTCACCTGAGGCGTTTCTTGTATTATGACTGGTATATTCGAGCAGTTTTAGCACACAGTTCATGCTCGTTAAAAAATAAACGCAAGATCCGAGCAGTTTTAGCGCATAGTTCATGCTCGTTAAAAAATAAACATAAGTTGTGAGCAATCTTCCCCTAGAGTTCAAGCTCACCCAGAAAAAATGAACCGGTAAATAACCTTGGTGAATGTAACCTTTGACAGCCATATTAAAGCCCTTGGTCGTGTTCTTGCAGTCTCACCTCCATCCGTTCATTTGGCCAATCGTTCATCTCCATATGTTTGTTTACCCATTTTGAGGAACAGCTGCGAAGAGTGATTTCACTTAGCCATCCTTGTGACACTGCCGTGATTGGAATATTCCAACTTGTACCTGGAATCTGCTGCTATCCCTGTTTATCACTCGTTCCTCAAAAGACGAGTCTTCTTTGAGCTCTTTTCACTGACTCGTAAAATATGAAAAGTTTGCCGAGTTTTGGCCTTCCAGCTCGTTAAAGCGACCGGAAGAGCTATCCCTCCTCTAGATTTTAATCTTTTTGGACCTGAGGGATTATTGCACAAAAAGATCGAGCGCTTGTTTTGTTCGGCTCGTTAAAGCAATCGAAAATTCATCCCTTCTGTATTGTTTTATACTTTTTCGGACTTAAGGGATTAGAAGACGAAAAAGGAATTTTGGAGTTAACTTTCCGTACCTTTTCAGACTCTCTAAAAAAGAAAAGGACCGAGTTTTCCTTGTCGTTAGACTCGTTAAAATCATTAAATAGCGACAAACTTGTCTTTAGACGAGAACGAGTTTCCCTATCGCTAGGCTCGTTAAAACATAGCGATGGGCTTGCCCGAAGGGCAGGTTATAGAACAAGCATATGTTATCCTCCTCAAGCTTGACAAAAATAAAGAGGTACTGGTCAGCAATGACTGGGGAAAAATTGGGAGAACCTCACAACATTAATGGTAGCAAGTCACTCTTGAACATGACACTTTGTCCTCCATATCACATCGGGTTGGGTTGTTTCATTCACCGGTCTCATAACCATGGTCCTCGCCACACCATCCACAATTGGGGTAATGCTACCGATCCATCACATCAGTGTCGTTATATGTTCAAGAGATGTGGTTCTGCAAAGAGTCAACCGTGTCCCACCCACTGCCATACATTATCCTTCATCCACTTCATGACCACCACCCTGAATCATACATCACAGTTTGTTTTCACCTCATCACAATCACTAGCTCCGTTCCGTGTCACTGATGTGGGATTCATTAAGGCCCTTCTTTGACGGATCGCTCCTTGTCGACATCAGCTCATTATCCAAGGAGTTGATCTAGGAACAACCCCTTCAGTACTTTGAAGCTTGCCTGCCTTAATGGCAAGTTTCTCACTTCCGGCGACAGGTATACATCAATGACCTTCGACCAGAGGATTTTGCATGGTGGTCGACGCCAAGTCCTTTATTCCCACCATGTGAATTGTACTGCTGTACCTTGAGGGTCATCATCCTTATCGGTGATTCCTCTCGCGCTTGTTAACGGTTTACATCATTGGCCGGTAATCAAGCGATGTCTTTCCATGTTCGACTTCAAGAAATTCTCACATGGATCGACTTGTACATCGAGGGAAGATCGGAAGAGATTGAAGACCCCGGATCTAGTTTCATCCATCCGGGCTGCGATATATATTCAGGATATAAAGACATTTGATATGTACATCATTGCAGCAGATGATCATCCTTCTCAAAGGATGATAATTTCAGCAGAGAATTATCAGTCTACAATCAGACGATCGTTTGTTCTATGTACCAAAATGTATTTATAAAGCTGAGCATGGGAATGCCCGCCTCAGCTAGATCATGAAAATGTATGAAAAATAATGTATCGTATTGTATCTTATTACAGGACACCTCTCAGCAGATTGAATGAACTTTGGATCCTCTCAATAAAGCATTTCACCCGATAAACGACCTCATACTTTAGGGGGCATCTGTTATAGACAATTTTGTGCCTTACAGCAACAAGCATGAATTGTCAATAATCCAAGGGATCCAAAGTTCCCTAAACATGATGTTCCTACCCCTAGAGGAACAAGGTCAGCAAACCAACAGCTCTCAGATCAGTTCTCCACCTGAAAACACTCAAAAACAAGCAATCCTGAAATCAAAGCAGGTGCTCCACTAGGCTTCTGCGCTGAAACACAACTGCTCCATGGTGTACCTACGTTGCAAAGCAGGTAGAACAAAGCCCACCTGCGTTGAGCGAGTTTTGACATGTGGCACACTGAGTCATTGCTCTGGAATCTTCCAAAAATGACACTTGGATCAGGGATTTCGCCTTGTGATGAGTCAGAGGCTTTGTTTCTCCAAGTGGAAGCAAGGTTCACCAAGTGGACTCAAGAACTGAAGATCAACTAAAGATTAACTGAAGAGAGAGAGGACACAAGGCAGCTACACATCAGTTGCAAGCTGACTCATCTTTTCTCAATTCATCTATATATTGAGCTCTCTCCTATGAGCTCAGGAGGCTGGAATTTTGTGCAAAGTAATGATATGCTGTTGGTTTCACTATAGAACTATTGGGTGATTGTTTGAGAGAGGTGAAGAAGAGCAATTCTTTCTGCTGGGAGGTGTTGCTGGGTTGGAGCCTTCAATGGTTGTAATACTCTCAGAACCTTTATTTCTTCATTAATAAAAGCTATGGAGGTTCTTCTATGTGCTCTTGTTTCAATGATATATTGTGATGATTGCATGTTTGGTTTACACTAATCCATGAACCAGTTATGATTGCATGCCTCTTGTAGTTTCCTTCTTTGTTATTTTGCAGGATCTCATTGTTGCTGGGGGAGCAAAAGAATAAGGAGCTAGGAGCAAGCGGCCAAAGAGAAGAGTTTGGATTCGACATTAAGCGTAAGGCAACGGTTAGTGCATTTCTCCATTCTCTTTTGCTTTCATAAAGAAGTAAACCTTAAGTAGTTTGTTTTACAGTTGTTGCTAAGGAACTGTCACCCTTAGAGTGGGATAGGGTCATCCGAGTCGGATACTTTTCCCTACAACAGTATTGTGCTAGGAGCAATGCTGACACAGGTTGGTGAAGGAGAGATGGATCACCCTATAGTGTTTTCCAGCAAGAAGTTGTCAAAGGCTGAAAAGAATTATTTGACAATAGAGCATAAAGGGTTTGCTATGATATACGCACTCCAAAAATTCAGACATTACCTACTAGGCGGACATTTCAAGATGTACACAAACCATTCTGCATTAAAATATCTAGTTAAAAAGCCTCTGTGTGGGGGGGGGGGGGGGGGGGGGAATAGACAGATGGCTGCCTTTGTTCCAAGAATATGATTTCAAGGTAATTGTGAAGCCAGGGTGATTGAATGCAAGGCCATACCTTCTGTCGCGCATTGAAACAGGAGAGGTGCGGCCTATTAATTTGGATGAAGGGTTGCCTGACACACACATCTTCGTGTAGCGCATAGTGGATAATCACTTTCCAGATATTATCCATTTCTTGACCATAGGAACGGCTCCAGAAGGATACACCAGTCATTAGAAGAAAGAATTGGTGGTGCGCGCGACAAATTTCTCTATGATTGCAGACCATTTGTAAAAGATGGTATTAGATGAGATACTTCGAAGTTATGTGCCTGATTTTGAATGAACCGGTATCCTCGCTGAAGCTCATGGAGGAGTTGTGGGAGGGCATTATGTGGGAAAAGCAATAGGGCAGAAGACTTTGCGCGTTGGGTTGTGATGGCCAATGTTGCATAAAGATTCTAAAGCCTATTGTAGGACTTGTGATGCATGTCAGAGAATGGGTAGGCCATCGCAAAGGGATGAGCTACCTTTGAATCTACAGGTGTCATTGTAGTGATTTGAGAAATGGGCAATTAATTTTGTAGGACTCATTCAGCCTCCAGGGAAGAAAAGAGGTGCCCGGTATATCATCACCGCGACCAAATATTTGACCAGATGGGTAGAGGCACAGCCTGTGAAGAACTGTATAGGGGCAACAATAGTAGAATTTCTATTCTAATATGCATTAACTAGGTTTGGTTGCCCAAATATATTGATGACTGATTGCGGTATGCATTTTCTCAATGAAAGGATTAACGCGCTAACAGATGAGTTCCAGGTTTACCATCAGAAGAGTACACCATATCATCCTTGGAACAATGGAACAGATGAGTATTTTAATAAGATATTGGAGAATGCACTGATGAAGGTTTGCAACACGCAGTGGAATGATTGGGATGTGCACATACTAGAAGCGTTATGGGCTTACAGAACTACTTGTAAAAATCTTACTGGTCAGACACCTTTTAGGTTGGTCTATGGCATGGAAGCTTTCATGCCTATGGAGTATATCGTGCCTAGTCTACGCATTGTGACTTTCACAAGAATGGAAGACCACAGAGCTTTAGAAGAAAGACTCACGCAGCTAACAGAGCTCGAGGAAGATAAGTTTTTGGCTAGATTCCATGAGCGGTTTTAGAAGGAACGTGAAAAATCTTTGCACGATCGACACATGAAAATGTGCACCTTCAAGGTAAATGATTTGGTTTTATTATATGACAGTAAGTTTGATAAGTTTCTAGGAAAATTTTATATGCATTGGCTAGAGCCATATGTTATCAAAGAGATTATAGATGGTGGAGCAGTTCAACTCGCGTATTTGAATGGAATTCAATTTTCGGAAAGGGTAAATAAAATTCGATTGAAGCCATACACGGGGGATCCCGCCCAATGACTACATGACAGTAGCAAAGTGTTAGTGCTCCAGGTAGCTGCAAGGAGGTGCGGGACTATAAACTACATTTCCTGGGTTGTAGAGCTATGCAACGAGGGGGTTGCATGAAATAGAATGATGTCACAGTACCAGAAGAAGCATGAAGGGAGTTGCACTATAGGGGGAGAGATTGTGTAGCATAGCCAAAAAGTGACCATTATAGTCACTCTTTATGAGTTGACAGTGAGGAGACGGTCAAGAGGAGAAGTGGGGGGTAGCGTGACATTTACGGCTAAATTTACGAGTGAAATCTTTGGAAATATGCTTCCAAATCAAAATTTATGGATAGATTTTGGGGGGAATAGTCGAATTTGAATTCAAATTTAGCTATAAATTATGCGTGGTTGTCCAACAAAAAACACTTTGCATCCTTAGAATTTTTGTGTTGAGTTGTCGATTGTTTATGAATCCTCAAGTTTTTGTTGATTTAGTCGCTAGTTCTGTATTGATAAGTTACCCAAGGATACCTAGCAGTTTCTTCTCAACACGATGTCTGGACTAGTACTAGAAGAGTGGTCATCTCTGAGGGAGCTGCTTCAGAGGTCATGAGCATGGACGCTCCGACTGTTGTGCAATATGATGTCGAGGTCGCTTATGCCAAAACCCACACTGGTGAGAGAAATCAGCAAACCTATGAAGGACAAGAAGAAGAAGCCCATGTCGGTGCGTGAGTCACTGAGGAAGCATGCTACCACACAGGCCCAAAAGCAAGATAAGATGCCTACAAAGGATAAGGGGAAATTGATGGATTTAGAGGTCGAAGAGGGCATGAAGGACATAGACATAGATGGGGTGGATCCTATATGCAAGATGCCGGATTATATCCCTCCATGCAAGGGAAAAGTAAAAATCGCCAAATATCTAGACACAAAGAAGTTCTTGATCCACACACCGCTGCTACAGGAGAGCATTACATTTGAAGGTCCACACTTGGTGTAAAATTCCATATTTAAAATTGGAGGACTGGGATTTGGTGGCCCATGAGAGGTTCCCCCACTTGGAAATATAAAACTACATGAACAGGGTCTTTTACAAGGAATTAGGTGTCACTGTGTTGGAGCCTGTGGAGTGGATTCATGGAGTAAATCAGTTGGATTTGCTGAACTTGTTGTGGGTGCCCCACTACCATCGCTACAACATCAACCTAATAGTTATCAAAAAGTTGCTGACCATGGTGCATGACGACTATTTGTGGCTAAGCAGGCCGATCCCTATTACTGATATGTTCATCGATTGGATCACACTGTTGCCTCATTGAGGGTTGAATCTGACCAAGGAGTTTGGTGGAAAGATGAGCAAGCGTGACCTTGATGAAAATATGACCAACAAATTCAAAGTAGTAAATAAGTCATGCGAGTACTTGATCACCTCTATCACCAACCCAGCGGTGATGATTTCCACTCAGATCCTTGTGGGAAAAGTTATGAGAAAATGCCACGTGGGTGAGGTTCCAATGCTAGTGATTTCATTGGCTGCACAGTGCGTGGAGGGCCTATAGTTCAATCAGGCATGCTACCTTTGTAGCGAGTTCCTCACAAACTGTCGAGAGGCACAAGATGAGAGTGAAACATCCCGCTACGCGTGGTTGTTACTCTCCATCGTATTAGTCACAGGGGATCTGCCAGAGGAAAGTTGGTTTCCTCTTGTGGACTAGGGATTTCCGGAGGCTACCCAGTTTTCATCCCTTTGGGCCACAAAAGATGTTTCATAGGTCGTAGAGACCAAGGTGTTCTGGGTCTTGATGGAGGCTAGCCTATGCATGGCCATCAACAAGAAGGCATGGTTGTTGCCGACATTGTGTGAAAATCTCTCGAAGTATGTAGAGTTCAAAGTAGATTTCCACCATGTATACATCAGGGCATGGAAGGATCGCAACAAAAATGGTTTGACCTCTCGTACTTGGCCACAGACGACATCATCCAGGAAAGAATTAAGCACTGGCCAACAAATTTTCACTCTCCATCCAATTTGGTCACAGGCACCAACAAGTCTTCGGAAAAGAAAAAGAAGGAAGCGTCCAAGCAGAAGGTCTAGCAGTTGGTCGAGAAGCATAAAAAGGAGGCTAAGGAGAAGGCTTGGGTCGAAGCAGAGCACACTGCGGAGTAGCAGGTCGAATAGGAAGAGCGCGACTCCAAGCGGAGTGGTAAGTCCCCTTCGCCCCAAACAGAGGAGGAGGAGCAGTTAGACTAGGGCGGCATGGTCAGGAGGAGTAGAGCACTCCCTTTCAGTTCAAAAGGTATAGGGAACAAGGAAAGTAATAATGGCAGAAGAAATCAAAAGTGACAAAGCTTTCGCTGGATCTGATCACTCTGCCAAATGACGACCTAGACAAAATAGGCGAAGAGGTATGTGATGCCATGGTACAACTATTCCAGCAATTCAAACAACAACACTAGCAGGTGGTAAGTACCATTCAAAAGGATCTATGCAAGTTGTAGATTCATATGAGTATGATCCAGGTAGGTGTAGAGTAGATCAGCACCGCATTAACAAGTTTGGCACCAGGGACCACTCAAGCAGCAAAGATGGTTCAATCACTGGATCTTTGGGCAATCATGCTACCAGATGGATCCTTGAGCATGGAGGTAGTCGATAATAAGGTCATTGTAAGTTATTTGAAGAATATCGGCCTCAACCTAGCTGCGCTCCCAATGAGTACCTTCACACGCTACAAGTAGGTGTGACAACAGAGTTTAGAGCTTGGGAGCAGTGAGCGCTCAGTCTCATAAATGAATATAGAGTGAACAAAAAACAAATGTTCACTGAGAAGTTAGAGGCATTGCAGGCCAAGGAGAAAATTTAGGCACAAAGTGCCCAGCTCGCGGCCATAGTGGTAGAATTATGTAGAACATCTCTAGAACTGCATATCCTGGAGGCCGCACCTTTGGAAGCAAAGATCAGAAAACTTTCTACGGGCGTGCTTGATGCCAAGGTAGAGGTGGCTAGAGTCCAGTTTGAACTAAACCTAAAGATAACAGAATTGGAGCTCAAGTCGCAGCCTTCAACCTCACCAAAGGTAAGGGAAAAATACGAAGCTGCTGTGAAATATGGAGTTGCAAGGGTGGATGTCGTAGTGGTGGACTGCACCGCGCTGTTTGAGCAAGCTATGGAGGTAGTCACAGCCCTGTAGGAATATCCCACTGTGTAGGTCTTAAATATAGGATTCCGCGAGCTCCAACAGTAATATGATGAAGTGAGGGCGATGATCCGCACCATTGCTAAAGCACAACACCTTGCCAAGGTGCAGGAGGTGAAGTAGTTGCTTACACAGGTGGAAGCAGCACAGAAGAAAGAGGTTGTTCTTAAGGCCAGATTGGGGCCCTGGTTGGATGAGTCCTACATCGTCTCCACCAATATTCAGGAGAAATTGGCGAACTTGTAGAGTACGTAGCGATAAATCAAGTAGGACAGTGCAGAACCAGCCAAAGATCATTTGGTGGAAAAGATCAAGTAGGAAACTATGCAGAGCATGGCTGAAGTAGAGGTTGCACATGTGGAGCTGGGGGATCTTCACAGAAATATCTTCGTGCCAGTCAAGTGACTCGAGGGTGAGTCATGATCTTTGTGTTGGGGGCCTATTAGGATAGGGTTCCCTAGGGTCAATTTTGGGACAAAATCCCAAGTTTTGTTGTATAAAGATGTTGTTGGGTTGTGTTATATTCTTTCCACGACTAGCTCCCCTATTTAACGAGGGGTTTATAGGGGGGACGAAGCCCCCCTTTCGTTGTGCCGACTGCGCGGTGGGGCAATCATAAGGGGTTTGAGGGGGGTGGTTAGGCCCCTCTACGGGGTCTGGCGCAGTGCCTCGAGGAATTTTTTTTGGACCCTATATTAGGTGGGCAGACCTAGCTATGGTTTTGTCCATGGTTTTCGCACATGGTTTTGGGCGCGATGGTTTTTGGTCGATGGTATTGGATGATTCGACATGTATATATATGTATTGTAACATTGAAAGGAACATAATGAAAAATCAATCTAGTAGTCCTGGTTTTCGGATCCATGGGAAAATCTCTCTGTATATTTGTTTTATGTGTTATGTTCTCTCTATTGTTTATTTTTTGTGTTATAGAATTCATATGCAGGTAATCTCTGTACGGGGTTAAAACCTACATTTGGTATTAGAGCAGCTTTAGCTTCAAGGGGACGCCTTTGTTGCTGAGGGGCTTCACTTGGGACTGTGGTAGACCCTGTTCAGTGGAAGATCTCCGGGATCGATTCTGGTGGTGAAATAAGATGGTGAGCAGTGGAAAGATAGAGACTGAGAAATTTAATGGTCAATGTTTTGAGTTGTGGAAACTCAAGATGAGGATCTACTGGTGGACAAAGATCCGTGGATCACGGTAGATCTGGGTAGTAAACCAATGGGAGTGTCTGATGAAGAATGGAAGAAGTTGGATCAGAAGGAAAAGAGCACAATACGGTTGTGTGTCTTAGATTCAGTATTGCTGAATGTATCAGGGGAAGCTATAGCTAAGGCTTTGTGGGACAAGTTAGGGACTTTGCACCAATCTAAGTCTCTGGTGAATAAACTATTCCTATGGAAAAAACTATATAACATGAGGATGAAATATGGAGACTCGGTGACAGAGCATATGAATGCATTTAATACTGTGGTAAGTTAGTTATTATCTATTGATATTAAAATTTTAGATGAAAATAAGTGCATCAGTTTGTTGTGTTCTCTACCAGATTCATGGGATAGTCTGGTTATTGCAATAGGTAGTAATGTGAATGCCTTGCAGTTTGATGAAATAGTCTCATCCTTATTGATAGAGGAGATGAGATGGAAAAATATGGAGAGCCAGAATGGTGATGCCTTGTATCTACGAGGAATGTCCCAAAATAGAAACAAAAATAAGTGATCAAGTGGGATATCTAAATCTAGAGGGAGATCTAAATCTCCAAGAAAACCTGTAAGGATGTGTTGTAAATGCAGAAAGTAGGGGCACTACGAAATGGACTTTAAATCTAAAGCTCCTGACAAAGGAAAGGGATATGATGATGCTCCTTCTGCAAAGGCGAAAACCACCTAAGATGAAAGTGGGGATGTGTACTTGGCTTCTTTAAGTACACATGTAGATCATGAAGCATGGTTGATTGACTCAAGTGCATCCTTTCACTTCACTCCCCATAGAGAGTGGTTCTGCGAGTATGAGAAATATGACTGTGGTGATGTCTTCTTGGGGGATGAAAGGAAGACTAAAGTCATTGGTCATGGAAAAGTTAAGTTGAATTTGCAAGGTGGAACGATTAGAACACTTCCGAGTGTTCTGCATATTCCTGCATTCGCCAAAAATATCATTTCTGTAAGAAAGCTGGATGATGTAGGTGTAAAAACAGTGTTCGAGAAGGATGCCTGCAAGATAGTTTGAGGAACACTGGTATTGATGTGGGAGTTCGGATTGGAACTCTGTACAAGCTGTAAGGTAGGACTTTTGTTGATGGGTGCAACAATTTTGTGGTTCCTAAAAGTGGAGCATAAATCCTAGTGGTCTCTAGAGAAAAGACCATGCTATGGCATGAAAGGCTTGGACATATTGGAGATAAGGGTGTTTGAATACCTCATGGTAAAGGTATGGTAGAAGGCATGACTAATAGCTCTATGGATTTTGATTTTTGTGAAAATTGTGTATATGGGAAGCACAATCAGGTGAGTTTCCTCTCTAGTGGTAGGAGGGCGAAACAAATATTAGGAGCTTGTGCACATTGATGTGCTTGGACCTATGAAGGTTCCATCACTCGGTAAGTTTGTGTACTATGTATCATTTATAAATGAATTCTTAAGGAATACATAGATATATTTCCTTAAGAAGAAATCTAAAGTCTTTGATAGGTTTAAAGAATTTAAGGCTCTGGTGGAAAACCAGATATAGAAGAAGATAAAGGTGCTAAGGACAGATAATGGTGGAGAGTTTTGCAAGAAGGAATTTGAAGATTATGTAAGAAGTGTGTTATATCATCGTAGAAGACTACTCCATACACACCTGAGAAAAAATGGAGTTGCAGAAAGAATGAACAAGATTTTGATGGAAAGGGCAAGAAACATGCTCAGTGGTGCTGGGTTGGGACAAGAATTCTGGGCAGAGGCAGTGGAGACTTCATGTTACCTGGTCAACAGATCACCTTCATCAGTGTTGGAGGATAAGAATCCACAAGATGTATAGACTGGTAAGAAAACCTCTATTTCACATCTGAGGGTATTTGGATGTGATGCACATGTACATGTTCCAAAGGAAAAAGGAACAAATTTGGATAGTAAATCTGAAAATTGTATCTTTATTGGGTATAAGGATGGTTTAAAGGGTTATGAACTTTGGAACCTAGTAACAAGGAAGGTTATGTACAACCGAGATGTGGTGTTTAGAGAGGTGAAAGATGTTATTAAACATGAAGTCCAACCAAAGAAACCTAAGAAGATAGAGTTTGAGCTTAAGGAGGAAGAATCAGACTCTATAACAAAAGAGGAATCAGAAGATGAAGAGCCACAAACTCTGGTTGTGAGAAGATCAATTCGAGAAAGAAGGCGGCTAGAAAGGTATAGTCCATTTGTTTTTTGTTCAAATTTTGCTTTATTTATTACTGATGATCATCCCAGAACTGTGAAGGAAGCAGTAGATTCAAAGGATGGAAAACTCTGGAAAGAGGCCATGGTTAATGAAATGGCATCTTTGCACAAAAATGAGGCTTGGGATCTGGTGGAGTTGCCAGCTGGAAGGAAACCCATTGGCAGCAAATAGGTGTTAAAGAAGAAGACAAATGCAGAAGGAAAGGTGGAGAAATAAAAAGCTCAATTGGTAGCAAAAGTTATTCCCAGGTGCCGGGAATTGATTTTGGTGATATTTTTTCTCTTGTTTCCAAGGTAGCTTCTGTTAGACAACTTTTATCTGTTGTTGTTGCTTTTGATTTTTAGGTAGAATAGATGGATGTGAAGACAACATTTCTTCACGGGGATCTAGAAGAGGAGATCTACATGAAGCAACCCGAAGGCTTTGCGGTGAAGGGTAAGAAAGAATGGGTATGAAAGTTAAAAAAGTATATGTATGGGTTAAAATAGTCACCAAGGATATGGTATTAGAAATTTGATACATTTATACGGGGACTTGGCGTCACCAGAAGAAAAGTAGATCACTTTGTGTATTTTAAATTAATTGTTGAATGTGTTATTTATCTAGTCTTGTATGTGGATGATATGTTGCAGGTTGGAAATGAAAAAGAAATTATCCAGAATTTTAAGACCCAATTATCCTCCAAATTCGATATGAAAGATCTTGGTGTTGCAAACTATATTTTGGGCATGGAAATTAGATCAAGAAAAGAGGAAGCTTTGGTTAAACTAGAGGAAGTATGTCGAGACAATACTGCAAAGGTTTAATATGCAGGATAGTAAAACGGTGAAGGTTCCTATTCCCGTAGGTGTGAAGTTATCTATTGGACAGTGTCCCAAGATAAAAGAAGAGGAAGAGGACATGTCCCATGTTTCATATTCAAGTGCAGTCGGTAGCCTGATGTATGCGATGGTCTGTACTAGACCAAACATTGCACATTTAGTGGGAGTATTGAGTAGGTTTATGCCAAAACCAGGGAAGGAGCATTGGACAACAGTGAAGCGGGTTTTCAGGTATTTGTGTGGCACTAATGATTATGGTTTGTACTACCAAGGAAGACCAGGATTGGACAGAGTTTTTGATATCTGTGGCTTTGTTGATGTAGACTGGGCAGGAGATCTGGATCACAGAAGATATACAAGTGGGTATGTGTTTAACCTATTTGGAGGTGTAGTTTGTTGGATGAGAAAGAAACACTCTGTAGTGGAACTATCAACTACAGAGGCAGAATCATGGTAGGCACTCATGCAAGCAAGGAAGCAGTTTGGTTGTATAGATTGTGTTCAAGTATGGGTGTAGTACAGGAAGCTATAAGGATAGACTGTGACATCCAAATTGAAATTTTCTTGGCAAAGAACCCTACCTATCATTCAAAAACAAAGAACATTGATGTTCATTATCACTTTGTGAGGGATATGATAGAAGACAAAAAGGTGTTGCTGGGAAAGGTGGACACTTTGAAGAATACTGCAGATGCATTGACAAAATATGTGAGCTCTAAGAAGTTCTCTTGGTGTAGAGAAACAATGGAATTTGCAGGGGTGGATAAATTACTAAGCTCTCCTATGCCCCCCCGTGGAAAGAAAACCATAAGTGGGAGAATGTTGGGTTGTGTTATATTCTTTCCACGACTAACCTACCTAGTGAACTGGGGGGTTAGATCCCCCCCTTTGTTGCACCGACTGCACAACAGGGGGGTCATTGGCGGGGCAGAAGCCCCCCCTATAGGAGGGGTTTGATGGGGGTAGTTAGTCGCCCTCTACGGGGTCCGGGGCAATGCCTAGGGGAAAAGAAATTTGGACCCTATATTAGGTGGGCGGACCTACCTATGGTTTCATGCATGGTTTTTGCACATGGTTTTGGGCGTGATGGTTTTCAGTCCATGGTATTGGATTCTTTAGCATGTATATATATGTACTGTAACATTGAAAGGAACATAATGAAAAATCAATCTGGTAGTCCCAGTTTTGGGATCTAGGGGAAAATATCCGTGTATGTTTGTTTTATGTGTTATGCTCTCGCTATTGTTTATTTTCTGTGTTTTATAATTCATATGTAGGTAATTTATGTACGGGTTTAAAACCTACAGATGTAAAGTCTCTAAAAATTATGGTCACAGAGCACATAGTTAGTTTTAGAATCATAAAGGGTTTTACCCTTCTTTATGTAAGTTGAGTCAACTTTTTGAGGATATACCCATGGTCTGATGACCATGGGATTATATAAATAGGTGTGTCTTAGGATGTTTAAGGCAAGTAATGAAGTTTTGTCTATGGGAGAAGTCTAGAGATTTAGCGAGGAGGAGTAGGAGGAAAGGATTGGTAGCTGTGTCCACAAAGGCCTAGAGTAGAGTTCACAGCTGAGTGCGCAGATCCCTACAAATGAGTGCGTAGGGAAGTTTTAGTCTGTAAGCTGAACTGAACATTAATAAAGAAGATTGTTGTAAAAATACCTGTGTTTATCTCTTAACTTATATCTATATGAATGTGCTTTATGTTGTGATGGGTTTATTAAATAATTATGTATTGATGCATGACTTTACACGATTTATATTTTTATATGAATGCAATTGATGTTGACTGTTTACATGAAGATTATCTTGTTCTATGTTAAAGTTATTGAACACTTAGGCCAATCTCAGTAATTGTTGGATTAAGAGTAATCTTTGAGGCACATAAGTAGCAGATTAGCATGTTCAAGGTCCGCGAAAGATAGTCGTAGACCTTTGTGGAGGTGTAGAGGCTGAATAAAGGGAGTTATATTGCTAAGCCATAAAGGCTTATTGATTTGTGCGAAGGTGGATTTAGGGCATAAAATGACATCACACTGATCTCTATGTGCAGAAACTTGGTTCCAGCATCCCCCCATACTGCTTCGGGTGAGACTTCAGTATGCGCTCCGTGGATTGATACCGAAAGGGCTAGTAGTGTAGGGATTTGTTCGGTGCAAATAACTATGAACCTCGGTCAGGACCTACTAAGCCAACACGTGCTCTCCTAACACAGAGCTACTGCCAACAATTGAGGTGGAAAACTACCTTATGCACGGTGTTGAATCTGGAATACAACGTCTTCATGTCTATCTCAAGGGATGATTCTTCATCCAGTATATCTCTCTTCAACTCTTCTCTGGCGGATGATGTAACATGTTCTCCTCCCTGCTTGGCCGCTTGTAACTCCTTGGTCATGCACTCATTATCTACTATCAAGAATTGAACAATCGAGCTGGTAGCCTTGGCATATGCTCTATTAGCATCGACCAATGCTTCTCAACGCTTGTGTACATCAGATATGATCACTCTTTCTTTAAATTTCACAGGAGATATATGGACATCCAGATTATACACCCTACATGGCTTCACAGCTCTGTGTTGTGATGCGTCGAAATATATGTTGTGCATCTCTGCTTCCTTATTGTCTTCAAGGATCTCTATGTCTCCTTGATCACTTGGTACTAGCTCTGCTTCTCGATCTAGTGAAGTTGGTGGGGCGACCTCTTGGTTATGAGGCATGAGGTAGGTATCCTGATCTAACTATGGCTACAACACATCCATGTCCATCTGCTCTAGCATATGTTCAATCTCTTGTGCTAAGTGTTGCTCCTGCGACTGCTCACCCTGTCTACTCTATGTTAGCTACTCAGATGACTCTATAACCTGTATGGGAACAATTTTTTCAATGTGTGCATGTTGTGCATCCTGTTGTGTCTATCCCTGCTGCACTTCCTTATCCCTTTTGCGTAGCTCCTATTCTTCCCAGATTTGATGCTTCAACTCTTGCAACTCCTTCTTTGCTTCCTCCATCCTCCATTTATATCTTTTCCTTTGTGTATTCCTCTTGTCATGTTGTTTCCTCTTAGCCTCAATATCCAAAGTCTCTTTCATCATGGATGGATCTTCTCTGAACTTGTGGTTTTTTTCTGCCTCTGCGCTGCCATCAACCTTTCTCTTGCCTTTGTCATGCACAGGTCTGTTACCCTCTGCTGCTACTAATGATGGTGCTCTCTGAGATGTTGTTGCGTGTCACTTTGCTAACCATTCCACAATTATGCCCAATGGTTCATTGTGCCTGGAGAAGTTGTGATAATATCTGCATGGGTCTTCCTTAGGCCAATGACATGCCTCGTGGATCCATGGAAATTTCATTCCCACATAGTGGTCTTTTACAAAGCAATGCAGGTCATATGGATTGAAACTTCTCATGCGGAAAGTGAATATTTTGAACTCCTATGTATCGACATCAGCATTCTTGATATTTTGTATCTCATATAACCTGATCCTCAAAGGAAGAGCGGGCCAAAGTGCCTTCTTCTTCCTGTGTAGTCTAGCTAAAAACCCTGTTGAGATATGACACTTCTTGCATGATGAACTTGTCCATGGAAAAATTTGCTAAAACATGCAAAGGCTTCTCTACGTTGTACATCCTTATGAATTTTCCAAGGGGTGAGTCATACCAATTTCTTATGTCGATAAATGCCTCCATTGATTCCTGTGACATGCAAGGTGGATCCTGCTCAAATATAATTTTGTACATCGGGGTGAAAAAGTGGTCTAACAACTGTGTGATGACTCCGTATAAGCTGCATTCGAAGAAAAATCGGAAATAAGTGTGCACAGAGGTTTCTGAAGGTGTTCATGCCCACTTCAAACTGGGGAATTGCTGACGAACCTAGATTACATCTAGAATGTAAGCGAGCATGTATATCGTTGCTTGCTGACCTTTGGGCGGATGTCAGGCTCCTATCACCTATTCCTTCAAAATGAGAGCCAACATGTCGGACCAGTTGCATGGCCTTCCTTTGCTGGCTAGTTGGTCCAATGTAATCATTCAGCTCTAGGGGAAGGTCTCTATGCTCTATTGGTCGTATAAGCGGCATGCAAAGATTACCAAGTACTAATATGCCTTCAGAAATATCTTCGTCTTGTAAAATAAACTGGGTGTTGTCTTGAACTTGACTGGCTCTTTCACCCAACTCTTCAATATATCTTTGGAGTTCGTGTTGTTGCATGTGCTGAAGGGCTTCTCCATTGTGATCAATGGCTATGGTAGGTGATACGTCTCCTGATAGTCCCTTGCCTTGAAGGTAGCAAGCTATGTCATGTTAACACCACTTAACATCATCTTCTCAGGATCAGTGTGCGAGACAATCCAATGTATGACATACGTGCACAGAAACACATGATACTTGCATGCAATCTAGTACAAGCCAAATTTGTGGATGTTGACATAGACCCTGCGGTCTTCCATATCTTCCTCAAATGTGCCTGATAATGTATTGTTGATTTCTTTACATTTCATCTTGATGTCTTTATCTAGGACCAACTTTGTGTCTTTGTAAACGGTTAGGCCCATAGACACTTGTTCAATTGCATCTCCAGTTTCACTTCCAACGGTGTCCTTTGACCCTACTCTCTTGGAGGCCATTGTACCTGTACTACTGAGATACGAACGAACACATGCTATACCTAGAGACATAGAAACACTCATGGCAAGAAATCTGTTAGTTGAAAACCAAAACAAATATGAGGACTGACATGCAACACACCTGGGTGACTAGGAGTAAAGATTGCATGATTTTCACCGAGAGGCTAGGAGACTGATTTTCAAAACTGTGCAAGGCATAGTCCGGGCTACCAGGAAGCTGACTAACTATTGGAACTGTGCAATACACAGTCTAGTATGCCTGATGAGGGCTGAAAATGTGAAATGCACAATTTTAGTCAGCAAGGACATGCATGCCTAGGAACTGCATTGCGCAATTTTCTGGGTGAGTAGGGAAATGCCTCCTAGAATTGCGAAATGCAAGCCTAGAGGTCAGTGTTGGCCAAGTTTGCACAATTTCTAGAGGGAAGGAAGATCCTAGAGGGAAGGCAGCCTAGATCCGCTGACGAGTGACTAAAAACATAAAGAGGTTTGAATGCATGGCAAGAATGAATGTAAGCAACATTGAATGATCATGCATGAAAATAGTGAATGCAGGATTCAAAAAATGGGAATGCATGCATGTGTGTGAAACGAGTTGCCGCAATGACAACAGTCGATGCCAAACAATGTCATGCATGCGATAGTAGTGAGATGTAAACAAAAACTGAAATGGTGCTTCTATAAGCTATTATACATTAAAACAACAACAGGAATTCAATAAAACCAAGAAAACAAAAATCGTACAAAGAGAAATATGAAAAGCGATAGAAAAATAGCAAATAACATGAAAAATAGACTTACCTGGAAATAAAAGAGATGAATGTGCTAGAGACTCCTAGATGTGTTGTGGGATGTTAGAGCTCCAAGATCGATGTGAGGACTAAACTCTGAAGCATTGAATAAATAATTTTGAGGCTTATGACGTGCATGCCACAAATCTAGGAAAAAGCGACACTTGGAGGGAAGATTCTAAAACATGATCTTTGTATGTAACATCCAGTTGCTAAAAATAGATCCCTAAAATTTAGGGATTCTTTTTTCATGTTGCTTTTTCTATTTTGGGAAAAAGCCACCCATGCATGCAAATCAGGATTACTTTGTCTCAGAGGGAACCAGTCAACCTAAAGGGACATGCAGCAATTTGCAAGCCTGGGAAAGGGATTTTCGTAGTTTCTTGGCTGAGTAGGTTTAGTTGTCCCTTATATAATGTGAACTTTTTGGCGTCAACAGGTCACTGCCTCCTAGAATTGTGCAATTTATGGGTTGAAACCTAGTGACTAGATGGATTGTGCAGTTTGCTGAGGGAGGGCATCCTTGCTGGATTGCGCAATTCTGGAGCCCAGTAGGATTTCACAATTTTTGGAGGGAATGTTGGTTACCCTCTAGAATTGCGCAATTTTCAGAGTGAGCATCTGAGCCATAAAATAACATATGTCTAGAAATATAGCCCGTGATGGGAGACAAGCAAGTTGACATGCATAGGTTGGCAAGCCTTTGAGACTCAATTGAAGCCTATGTACTTGACAGTGCAAGACATGCTGCTAAGGATGGTTGGTAGGGAGGCTCCAAAACGAAGCTAAGGAAAAATTTTGGAGGGTGGTTGTAGCTGCTACGACACCATGGTCAACCATGGTCAACCATGATCAAATGTCGCATTGTGACTATGATTGTCTCAATATGAAAATCAACCATGGTCCAACATCACATTGTGGCAAAGATTGTCTAGATATGAAAATAAACCATGGTCAACCATGGTCCAACGTTGCATTATGAAAACGATTCTCACAATATGAAAATCAACCATGGTCAACTATGTTTATTTTATGGTTTATAATATTCATCTTAGGGTTTATATACCTTGGGTTTATAAATCTTATCCCTTGGGTTTATAATATCAATCATGCTCAACCATGTTTTATAAATTCATTAATGGTTAATCATGGTTGAATGTCACATTATGGCAAATATTGTCTCATTGTGAATGTTTCATTGTGACAAGGATTGTCTCAATACGAAAATAAACCATGGTGAACCATTGTCAACCATGTTTATTTTAATTTTTATAATATTTATCAGGGTTTATATACCTTCGATTTATAATATTATTGTCTTGGTATTAATATATTCCCTTGGATTTATAATCCCTTGGGGTTTTAGTATTAACCCTTGGTCCAATGTCGCATTGTGACAATCTTTGTAAGAATATGGAAATCAACCATGCTCAACCTTGCTCAACTATGTTTATTTTAGGGTTTATAATATTTATCTTAGGGTTTATATACCTTGAGTTTATAATTTACGTCACATTGACAAAGATTGTCTCAATATGATAATCATTGTTAGTTCCACAGTCAACCATGGTCAATCATGGTCAACCTTGATCAACCATGGTCAACCATATTTTATAATATCAAACATGATCATCAATGATCAATCATGGTCAACCATGGTTGAATGTCACATTGTCACAAAGATTGGGTTAATATGAAAGTCAATGATGGTTAAGCATGGTCAACCATGGTCAAACGTCACATTGTGACAAGGATTGTCTCAATATGAAAATGAACCATGGGTAATCACTGTCATAGGCTTTATATACCTTGGGTTTATAATATCAATTATGGTCAACCCTTGTTAGTCATAGCCAACCATGGTCAACCATGATCGAAAGCCGCATTGTGACTAATATTACCTCAATATGAAAATCAACCATGGTCAACCATGGTACAACATCGCATTGTAACAAAGATTGTACTGATATGAGAATCAAGTATGGTGTAGCATGGTCAACCATGTTCCAACATCACATTGTGACAAGGATTGTCTCAACCATGGTCAACCATGTTTATTTTAGGGTTTATAATATTTATCTTACAGTTCATATATCGTGGATTTATAATTTTTATCCCTAGGGTTTATTATTCCCTTGGGTTTATAATATCAATCACTTGGGTATATATTAATCATATGGTTTATAATATTAATATTTGGGTTTAATATAAATCCATTGAGTTTATAATCATGGTCAACTTTGGTCCAACGATTCATTATGATAAAGATTTTTTCAATATGAAAATCAACCATGGTCCAATGTCACATTGTTACAAATATTGTCTCCATATGAAAATCAATCATGGTAAGCCATGCTCCAACTTTGCATTGTGAAAAAGGTTGTCTCAGTATGAAAATCAATCATAGTGAACCACGATTGTTTTAAGGTTTATAATGTTTAACTTAGGGCTTTTATACCTTGAGTTTATAATATTGATCCCTTGGGTTTATTATTATTTCCTTGGATTTATAATCCCTTGGGTTTTTAGTATAAATCTATGAGGTTTATTATTTTCTTAGGTTTATAATATCAATAATTTAGGTTTATTAATCTAAGGGTTCTTATTCATAAGGTATAAAGTTATTTACAGGCTTTTTAATATTAATCCTTGGGTTAAATATCAAACCTTGAGTTTATTTAATTAATAATAATGACTATAAATTATTAAAAATATATTTATTTTTATTTTTTATTTTTAATGTAAAACATTATTAGTTAATTAGTTAATATAAAATAATAATAATAATTAGTTAATTATATCTATAAAATATTATTAATAACTAATAATAATAATTATTTATTTATGTATTTATACTTCTGTATTCATCATCAGTTCTGATGATGATGAACCACACTTGTTGCTTCGAAATGCTTTGGTAAAAAATTTCTCTTATGTGATTTCTACCAAAAGACTTTTCTCAATAATTAGTTAATTATAAAAGGCCAGATTTTAATTAACACGCGATGGAGAGGAGAGTAGCTGTGGAGGACCACGCGCAGTCCTAATTGCTGATGTAGCTCCTAGCACGAGGCAGCCTTTGTTGTGCCTCAGCGGCCCCTGCTACTGAGGATAGATTCACAGGCATCGGAAGGCGAGATTACAGCATCAGCAAGCATTTTTTGCCCACAGATCGTATCGACCTTCTGCTACTCAGGCCTAAGCATTATGGACCCATTAGAAGATGAAGATCATCATTCAGATCATCCGCAAGAAACAGAAATAACAGCAAAAGCCTTTGCCTCCCTTATTTTTGCAATGGGTCCGACAAAGAGCCGACCATCAGTCTCAAAGTTTGTTAAAAGAATGGAAGAAATATCGGAAATATCTCTTCCTCCTGCACTCCCAAGAAAATCAACACTCTCCCTATAAAAATGAGGATTAGTAGTGTAGTTTACTGGGTTGAGGCCATCACCCAAGACTATTCAAAAGTGGTTAGAAAGAAATTGGTCTGCATCAATTAATGGGAAGATCTCAATCAAGTTCTACGGTAGAGGGTACTACACATTCCATTTCGAAACCAAAGAGGACCGAGATCTGATATTTAGAAATGGCTTGTATTTTATGGATACAAGGGGACTGTATCTAAATAGATGCAAACCAGACTTTGATCGAGAAATGGATGTTCCAAATGTTGTACCTGTATGGGTAAGATTGTCGCATCTTCCCCTCCACTGCTGGGGAGATGACTCACTCAAATCCATAGGAAATGCAGTCAAGAAATACATAGACAGATGTGAGCCAAAAGAAAACATGCATGCATGCGCCTGAATCTGTGTAGAAGTGGATCTAGGGAAAGGAATTCTAGAAGCTATCAAAATAAAAGTGGACTAGTGGATGCACATACAACAGTTGGACTATGAACAAATTCCCTTTAAATGTAAGATCTGTCATGAATACGGTCATTTGCAAATAGATGTACAAAAAATAAAGAAAATGAAAGTGAAAAGATCGAGGATCTGGGAAATAAATGGGAACAGGTCAAATGAAAGAAGACAACTAATAAACATCCAGTCTAGCCCTCTTCCTAGCCCACAACATCTGTTGAATCCCTTCCTTCCTCGCCAAAAGCAGACTTAGCCAGCCATAATCCCTTTGATCCTTTGCTCCCTTCAGCCCCTCTATCCCCTGGGCCCAAATCTAGATCTAGATCTAGAACCCCTCGCTCTCCCAACCCCCCTCAGTCTCCTCATTCCCCTAGAGGTTCAACTCACCTCCCTCCTCATCCCTCAACAGGAAGAATATTAACTAGAAAGAAAACAAAGGAAGCATTTCCAAATGCAGAAAACCAAAAAAAAGTTGGAAGAAAGACAAACAAAGAACTAAGAGATGAAGCAGTAGCAAAAGAAATGGCTCTAGGTGATCTAGGTGGATGTTGGTGGCCACCCACATATCCCATTTGGACCCCCACAATTGTCTCTTTCAGTTTTTCAGTTTCCTTAATTGTAGCACAATTTACTATTTTTAGCATTCTTCAGGTCTTGAACTTCCGTAGCCATTTTGAGGCCCTAAACGACGTTTTTTGGGAAATCTGGGAGTAGCATGGATCCACAGAATGATGCTATAGATCTTTCTAATGAGCTATTGTACGCGTCAAATGGAGATCGGGTGCCAAAGTTACGACCCTGGGAAGTTGATGTACCAACTTACCCAAAACGGGGCCCACAATTTGGCATTTCATCTTCTAGGGTTAGGTTTTGGGATATTAAGGGTTTTCCATTGTTTCTCAATAATAAATAGGCCTTCGAGCCTCATTGTAACACAATTCAGAGGCATGTAGCTGCCACATCTATTCTCAGAGATAAGCTACCATTGCCCTAGCTAGTTTATTTCCATTAGTATTTGTAAGCATATTTCAGTATTTTACATTAATGAAATGAAGTATTATTTCCACTGCATATTTGTGTTTATGGTGATCTCTATAATTTGTTGCATTCCTGTTTAAATTCGGATCAGTGGTATCAGAGTGGTCTGCTTTTTCTCTGTTTTTCTTTGCATGTACCCAACGAGGTTGGGATATAAGGAGTTAGGGATTGAACTGGTCAAACCTTTGCAAGACTAGCCTCACAAATCCCGACGGCCTCCCATTGCGGATGAAAAGAAAGATGAGGGAGTAGGAGATCCTATCAAAATCTTGCTCAAAGAAGCCCTCGAATGGCAAAGGAACATGATGATGGATAGATTTGAGCAGATCCTTCAGCGGCTATCTAGAGGCAACACATCGGCTTCCAACAGCTACTCTGGAAATGCCACACCATTTAAGGTACAAGTTAATTTTGAAATCCCCATCTTCGAGGGTCAAATAGACGCAGATGCTATAGATAAATGGTTAAATCTACTACATGGGTATTTTTCTGTTCATGAATTTTCGAGTTAGGAAAAGATTGTTTTCACTCTTCTCAAAGCAGCCCCCCCATGTCAAGGACTGGTGGGAAACCTACTATGAGTAGAAGAATGAAAGTACGGGCTCACTATTTTTAGCCACACCCACTTGGGATTCATTCTGGGATGCTGTCAAGGAGCAATACTACCCTATCAAAAGCTATGAGGACAAATACATCAAATGGACCACACTGCAGCAGGGAAGGGACCAAGATGTGCCGGAGTTCACAAACATTTTTCATACCCTTCACACACAGTTAGGTATCAAGGACTCTGAGCTACATTTGGTACTCAAATACCATGACTACCTGCATAGATACATCCAGGAAGAGATGGAGTTCCTGAACATCTCCTTGCTCGACATGGTTTACCGATATGCTATCAAAATCGAGCAAAAGTTCAAACAGAAGAAGCGAGACTTTGGATCTGCAAATCTAAAGACCAAAGGACAAAGCCAAGGCGGGATGACCCAAGACAACCCGTCAAAGTCACAAGAAAAGAACAACACCTCGAAGTTGAAGAAGGACACAAGAAAGTGGTGTGAGTTCCACAAGAGCCCCACTCATAACACAAGTGAGTGTCGGACCAAACAATTGCTGGTGGCTGAGTTGAAGGCTTCTGAATTAGATGCATGTTCTGACCCTGAGTCAGAACCCGATAAGGGGAATGGAAAAGGGAAGCAGATCATTGACGGAGAGCCTAGCACCACTGTTGCCATCGCCAAGATCTAGAAGAATGAACCTAAAGATCCAGAGGAGGGGGAGCGTCTTTTCCACTCACAGATGTGGGTGAAGGGTTCGCCGCTGCAATTCATTGTCGACAGTGGCAGCCAAAAGAACCTCATTTCGGCAGAGGTCGTGAAGCGGTTGGGCCTACCGACTACACCACACCTACAACCGTACAGTATCGGGTGGCTTCACAAAGGACGAGATCTCAAAGTTCACCAATAGTGTCGCCTTCTGTTGTAGATCCAACTCGGAAATACTATAGATCTGATATGAAAATCCAAATAAACTCAAAAATAATATGAAATAATTCTTTATTGATCAAACCCTTAAGGTAGGGCAATACCATACATTCACTCCTTAAAGAAGGAGAACACTCCACAAGCCATATGCCTGTTCATACAATAATCCTTGACTATCTCCACATGGAGTCTCTAGCCTCTATATAGGCCTCATACATACAATACCAAGGGTCATTACCATGGTTCCCTCATACCATCAACTAATACCATGGGCCCATTACATTATTATTAACTACTTGTGGTCCCTTACATGACATGGGTTAACCACCTTATTTATTACTATGGCCCATCCCATTATTACATTATTACCTTGGGTACCTCCCTTGGTACCCCATATTATCCCCCCCAGGTATATAACATTCCACCCCCCTAAGCATGTTTCGTCCCCGAAACATGGGAAGAACATAAATAATAAGATCTACTTAAAAGAGTAGTCCACTGGTACCATGCACGTGCATCTAGCCATCCAAGAGAAAGGTGAACCCTCGATCTCGCTGGTGCCTCGCTCGCTTGAGATGGAAGTTGACCGTGGCAGCTCTTCTGTGTTGATGTGTATTGGGTGGATCTTCTCTCCTCGCTATCCATCATGTGACTACATGGTTTCCATCTTGATGGTTGTCTTGCGGGGTGATGTGGGTGATGATATGTTGAATTTTTAACCCACGATGTCTTTTCTTTAATTCACCCTGCTATGGTGCCTGTTGTGGTGTCTTCTTTTCCAATATGACTTCAACCACTGAACCCTCATCAGATGTGTCAGCACCTGTTACCTTTTCGGCTTCAGCCTCTGTTTGTGTTTGATTGTCGACCATCAACTGCTCATCATCTAATATGTCAGTCCCTGTAACATCTTCTGCTTCAACCTCCTTGGACTCTACCTGCTTATTAATGGAAATATCATGTAATGTAATTTTCTTCTTTTTATACCAGAGCTTTAGGAATTTCTTCTGCACATTAATATTTATAGTACCCACTAATTCCATCCAAGGGTATCCTAAAACAACATCCATGTTATCCATATCTGAAGCATAAAAATCACCATGAAACACATACTTATCCATAGAAAGTTTCAAATCCTTATAAATTTGAACATCCTTATCATCAACCTGTGTATTTTCAATATGTTTTGCTGGGACTTGCAATTTTTTTGCCAAATTAACATTGATAAAATTATGTTTACCACTAGGATTGATAGAAACAATGATCTTCTCTTTCTGAATCAATCCATGAACCTGCAATAAGGATATACGAGTAGGAAATAGCCCCACATGTTTCTCTTTATCTTGTTTTCTGGCATGAGACCATTTGTCCATAAAGAGTTTTTCAAATTCTTTATCCGACAAGTCGTCCAACTGTTTGATGCCAAGTGAGTTCCACCATTTGTCAGCCTCTTCTATCAAATTAAGTCGTACTATAGCTTTCCAACATATCCCATATTTGGACTTTATTCTTTGTATGAATTCTTCAATAGTAGGACCATTATCTTTTCCTGTAAAACATAGAGTCGCCATGAACAGGGTTTTGAAAAAATTCACTTACTTGGAGAAAATTTGAAATTGTCACAGTTCTGTTAATATTGCTCAGAATCCCTATTATGACCTGTTTTTGGAAATGGAACAACCATTCTGCATCTGCCCATATGATAGAAATCCTGATCCAGGCACTAGAATTTCAAATCTATGCTGCAACTCTCCCACCGTCACCCAAAATTTCTGAAAAAAGAACTGATTTTAAATCAGCGATATCTCTCTCATCCGGACTCCGATTCGACTGATTTGTTTTTTGAAATTGGGTAATTTTTCTCAAAAAATCCAGATATATAACTAGATTTTTCAGATCTTCCACCAGGACGTCCAGATCTGCGCCGCAAACTCGCTGTCCTGAAAAATTGTCTACAACCTCACTGATTTTAAATCAGCGATATCTCCTTCATTCGGACTCCGATTCGACCGATTTTTTTTTTGAAATCGGGTATTTTTTCACCTAGAATCCAGATATACAATTAGAATTTATAGATCTTGCACCAAAATGTACAGATCTAATCTGCAAACTCGCCGCCCCCGAAACCTTGCAAAAAAAAAAAAAAAAAATTCTCCACGGTTTGCCCAAGAAAGTGCTCTGATACCACTTGTTATAGATCTAACCCAAGAATATTATAGATCAGATATGAAAATATAAAATAACGAAAATAAACCTAGAAATAATATGAAATGATTCTTTATTGATCAAACCCTTAAGGTAGGGCAACACCATACATTCACTCCTTAAGGAAGGAGAACACTCCACAAGCCATATGCCTGTTCATACAATAATCCTTGACTATCTCCACATGGAGTCTCTAGCCTCTATATAGGCCTCATACATACAATACCATGGTTCCCTCATACCATCAACTAATACCATGGGCCCATTACATTATTATTAACTACTTGTGGCACTTTACATGACATGGGTTAACCACCTTATTTATTACTATGGCCCATCCCATTATTACATTATTACCTTGGGTACCTCTCTTGGTACCCCATATTATCCCCCCTAGGTATATAACACCTTCCCTACAACATCGAGCCATTCATAGATGAGGCATTGTGTGATGTTACACCTCTGGATGTTTGTGATGTATTATTAGGCCAACCATACTTGTGGAAGCGACATGCTGTGTATGAGTCAAGGCCTCGTGCTATCATTATTTCTTTGTGTAATTCATTATACAAGATACCAGAGGTAGCCCCACCTACCACCACCTCTTTGATCCCTACCAAGAAAGGCACCAAGCTCATCTCCTAGACTAAGAAATTCATTTTCTATCTTGTTCACTCCCAAAGTAAGGGGAAGATCATCACCACATCCATGAACCCCGTGAAGGGTTCCTCCACGTAGCAGAAGCAGCAAAGGGATATGGTCATGACAGAACACAAGAACAAATTCTCCTCACCCACTGGGGTACTACATAAGCTTCAGGTGGGCAACAAAGTCTAGTTGCATTTGCGGAAAGAATGCCTTACAAGAGCCCATCAAAAGCTTTGACCACTCCGACATGGTCCTTACAGCATTACCAAGGCTATGGGAAACAATGCTTTGGAGAACATCATTCCTCCATTCCTTCGCTTGCACCAAGTGTTCAATGTGGACCATCGTCGACCATGCTTCCCACCATTATTGGACACATCAGAGATTGCAGAACAACTCACCAGAACCCAGCTCAGCAGAAGCTTCCTCATCTCAAGGAGGAACTCAATGCAATGGGGACCACTGCTTCCTAAGGGGGGAGGAATGATCCAAGTGCATGTTGGTGGCCACCCACGTATCCCATTTGGACCCCCACAACTGTCTCTTTCAGTTTTTCAGTTTCTTTAATTGTAGCACAATTTACTAATTGTAGCAGTTTTTTGGGTCCTGAACTTCTGGAGCCATTTTGAGGCCCTAAACGATGTCTTTTTGGGAAATTTTGGAGCAACATGTATCCATGGACTGATGTTGCTCTTCCCAAAGTTGTAGTGCTCGGATAGATCTTTCTAACGAGCTGTTGTATGTATCAAATGCAGATTGGGTGCGAAAGTTACGACCCTGGGAAGTTGATGTACCAACTTACCCAAAACGGGGCCCATAATTTGGTGTTTCATCTTCTAGGGTTAGGTTTTGGGATATTAAGGGTTTTCCATTGTTTCTCAACAATAAATAGGCCTTCGAGCTTCATTGTAACACAGTTCAGAGGCATGTAGCTGCCACATATCTTCTCAGAGATAAGCTACCATCGCCCTAGCTGGTTTATTTCCATTACTATTTGTAAGCATATTTTAGTATTTTACACTAATGAAATGAAGTATTATTTCCACTGCATATCTGTGTTTATGGTTATCTCTCTAATTTGTTGTGTTCCTGTTTAAATCCAGATCTCTAGGAACGCAACAACCTATGGATACTTACCTAGGGAAAATCACAGGTAATATGGATAAAACCCAGCATAAGAGGAAAGGAGCCATGCACCACCCAACAAGTAAATAATGATAATAGTCTCCTAGAATTGCAGAGGAATGGGGACACCTTTTAAGGAAAATGCAGCAAGAGACATATTGGCAAAAGAAAACCTGAATATCCTTATGATCCAGGAGACAAAAGAAAATAACCAAGAATCGGAAAATATAAAAAAAAAAATGTTCAGGCAATATGAAGGGGAAGCAATTCAGGCAACAGGAGCATCAGGAGGTATATGCACAATATAGAAAAAAGGAATATGGGAATTAATCCAAAAAAAAATAGAGCAGCATTGGATATTAATGGATCTAAGGCGGATCAACACAGAAGATAAATACAGGGTCATAAATATATATGCCCCCAATCACTATAAAGAGAAAGAACAGTGCTGGGCAACACTGAAGGAAGCATTACAAGAAACACAAGCTGGGAAAATAATTCTAGGAGGGGACTTAAATCTAGTTAGAAGTATAGAGGAAAAGTTTGGAGGAAACTATCAAGCGGATCCCTCCAGGAATTCTTTAGAAGAAATAATGGAGCAGCACAACCTTTTGGACATCCCTCCAAATAATGGGAAATATACCTGGAACAACAAGAGAGTGGGTAAAAGTAATATAAAAGAAAGGTTGGATAGAATTCTGATTCAAGAAAACATAGCAGCAGTGTACAACTATATCAAATCAAAAATCATTCACACCACAGCTTCTGATCATAAACCGGTAGTAATAGCATTGGGCAAAATGGAAAACCAAGGCCCACTCCCTTTTAGGTACAGCTCAACCTGGGACAGCAGCACAGGAATCAACGAATTAGTTAAAACAGCATGGGAACCAAGAATATCAGGCTCACCACAGTACATTTGGGAGACAAAATTAAAAAATGTAAGATCTAAGTTAAAAGAATGGGCAAGATTAAATGAAATAAAAAAAAAAGAAAAGAAAAAAGAGCTACAACAGAAAATGGACAGCATACAGGCTGAAAAAGAATGTAAAGAAGAAAGCAAGCAAGACTACCTAAAAGAGAAAGAAATCTTTTGGAAAATATACAGGGAAAACAGGAAAGAAGAGGAAGAGGCCAGACTGAAATCCAGAAGCCTCTGGCTCAAGGCAGGGGACAAGAACACATCATTTTTTCACAACAATATGAAAATCAGAAGAGCTAGAAACCAGATAGAAAAAATACAAGTGGAAAACCAAGAAGTCAAAGGAGTGAAAGAAATAAAAAAAGCAGCTTACAAGAACTTCAAAAACTTATTGTCAGCTACAGAAGAAACGACGGAATATGAAGAAATTTTGCAGCATACAAAAAGGAAAATAAAAAAAGAACAAAACAAAGATATGTGCAAGGATCTCACTGAAGAAGAGATCGTGGAGGCCATTTGGAGCCTGCATCTGGATAAAGCGCCTGGGCCAGATGAATTTACAATAGCTTTCTATAGAAACCATTGGCATACAATCAGAAAGGATTTTTTAAGAATGGCAAAGAATGTTTAAAAAAAAGAAAATGGGAAGCCACACAAGATCTTCCTATCTTGCTTTGGTCCCAAAGGAATCAAACCCCTCCACCTTCAACAGGTTCCGGCCCATCTCTTTGTGCAATTCCTCTTACAAGATAATAACAAAAATAGTGGCAAATAGAATAAAAAAAGTGCTACACCTAATTATCTCAGAAAATCAAGGAGGGTTTGTCCCAAATAGACAAATCATTGACAATGTTATAATAGTACAGGAAGTTGTCCACTCCAGTATTCTAAAGCAAGAAAAAGGTATGATAATCAAATTAGATATGGAAAATGCCTTTGATAGAGTCAGCCACCCATATCTAATGGTTGTACTCCAGAAACTGGGCTTCTCAAAAGAAATAATAGAAGTGATACAAGAATGTATCTCTACTCCCTGGATCACCCCCCTCATCAATGGAAGACCTAGTGAATTTTTCCAAAGCACAAGAGGCCTCAGGCAAGGCTGCCCTCTATCCCCATTTCTCTACATAATAATGGCAGAGACCCTTAGTAGAGCATTGGAAACTCAGAGGAAAGAAAGAACTATCACAGGGCTGAGAATAGCAAAAGGAATAAAAACCATAAACCATTCCTTGTTTGCGGATGATACATTGTTGCTGGGAGGAGCATCAACAATAATAGCAAGAAGATTCAAAAAAATTCTTGATGCATTTCTACAGGTGTCAGGTGGGCTATTAAATAATACAAAATGCAGGATCTATGGGTGGAACATTCCATCTAGAACCATGCAAAGGATTTCACAAATCATGGAAATCCCAGCACAGGAAAACTGGAATCACTTCTTTTACCTGGGACTACCAATATCAAAAGAGAGCATGAAGGCAGAAATATGGACAAAACAAATTGAAAAAATGCAAGATGGGATAAAGAATTGGGGAATGATGTGGCTAAATATGGCTGGAAGGGTGATATTAATTAAAGCTCTCCTTGCTGCATTACCGATCTATCAATATGTAATAATCATGGCACCAACAAGTGCTCACAAACAGATGGAATTAATCCTAAGAAGTTTTCTATGGCAAGGTGGGAAGTAGGAAAACAAAAAGTTTAGTTTGGTCAGGTGGGAACAAGTAGTGCTACCATATGAACAAGGAGGCCTGTCCATTCGGCTACCTGGGCTCATGAATACAGCCCTGGGAATGAAAATAGTTTGGAGACTTATAACAGGTAAAGAGAGCTGGTGGAAAAAATCCCTCATCAATAAATACCTGAATGGTTCCAAGGAGAAACTGCTAAATGGAAACATTCCAATAAGACAAAGCACCCAAGTATGGAAGCTAGTTAAAAAATTCATCCCTATAATGAGCAGCCACATATCCAAAATCCCAGGGAATGTACCAAAAATATCGATTTGGGAGGAAAGAGTCATGGGAAAAGACCCTATCATGCGGAAAGAGTCAATTTTGCAGACAAAATCGACCTCCCTAGAAGCTAAGGCTTTCTAGTGACAAACAAGACAATTAAACACTATCTTTCCCTAAATATGCGTTTAGAATACAAGTAATCAGGTGTTTATAACATACCTTTAGTCCAACGCTTTGTAGCAGTCCAGCCTCGCCGATCCGGATGAGCTCCTCCTTCTCTTCGAAACCTACATTCACTAACAAGAAAACGATTACATAGCACCTGAATAACTCATAAAATAAAACATATTCATCATACAGACCAAGGAGTATATGAAACAAATCATGTATAACAACTTGTTGAGAAAAATGAGCTTAATTGTATTAAGTGGAAACAAAAGAAACCATTACAACCTGAGCCTTGGTGTTGTGCAGGTCCCTCCCAGGGTCCAGCAAGAGTTCTCCTTTACTTTGATCAGCTCACCCACTTCCAAATGAAGCTAAGAAAGGATGGGAATCTCTCCTCTCAAGCTCTATAAGGGAGTCCTAATCTCAGCAGCATCTACCCTTAGGAATGTTCAGCTTTCAACCTCCCCTCCCTCTAGCCCAATGCCTGTACTTATAGTGCTTTGGAGGAAGTTAATCAGGTCCACCATGAATGGGATAAGCCCCTCTTTCAATGGGATAGCTCCCCTCTTCATGGGATAAGTTCCTATTACATAGGGATGCATGAACCATCTAGAGGTGCTCAATCCACGTCAAACCATCTTCTAGAATGCTCTAGAAATGACCACAAGTAACTTTTTTGAAGTGAAACTTGTGCCTTTTGACCTTTACAGGAGTACGCACCCACCCCTTGACATACAGAGCGTACAAGTATGCAGGTTTTATGAACTGGAGGCGCGTACATGCAGGTAAGGCTAAGAGAAACTGCGTAACCAGAGTTAATTGACTTTTAAGGACTTTCTCTCTTTCTTGGAGTTTGACATGAGGAGCAGAGGTATGAGACTTGCCAAGGAGGATAGTATGATAGTTGATAGAGCCATACTAACTGTAGATAGTCATGGTGACAAATTTTAGTGTAACAGATTGCCCCCTAAAGTGCGAAGCCTGTAGTAGATTTAGGGTTTCATATCATCTAGGAAGGGTGAAGTACTTTAACATTTCAAGGATTCTCTTGTGGAGAGCCCAGTTGGAACCTGCAAGTATTCAACACAAAATACATGTATGAGATCATATCATCGCTGAGGTAGGCATTCCCATACTCAGATCAAAAACTTTAACTAGCAAACTAATTACTGCTCTGATACAGGAATGATTTTGCAGTACATCATAATCATAGACTCATGTAGACACAGTATGGACGCAGCCATCTGTTTATAGTTAGTCTACTATACAATGAATACAAAACTCCTCGCAGCCTGGATGGTGGAAATTAGATCCAGGGTCTTCATTTCTACTTCCCGAAATAGTACGATTCTATCCATGTGAATAAATGAGTTGATGTCGAGCATGGTAGAAACCACTTGATTACTAGTCAATGATGTAAACTGTTAACAAGTGTGAGAGAGACCACCAGTGATGTCAATGGTTCTCAAAATACCCAGTACAATCCATGAGATGTGAATGAATGTGCTGATGTCGAACATGTCACGAAATCCTTCGATCGAAAGTCAATGATGTAAACTGTCGTCGAAGGCGAGAAATCTGCCATTGATGCATGCAGATCTCAAGGTACTGACGATCTCTAGGTCATCTTTCTAGATAATGTGTTGATGTCGATAGAAAGCGACCCATCGTAGGCAAGCCCACAACACGAAATCATAAATTAAGTTGAAGAAATGTAGCTGTAAGGACTGACTCAGGGATGGTCAAGATGGATGACAGGTATTTTGCAGATGAATGGTTTATTTGCAGCGACCTCTTGAACACATAACGACACAACAGATGGCTTGGTGACATTTGACCCAAAGTTAATACCCGGTTGAAGACTTTCAATGTGGTTCAATCAACTGTGAGGCAAAGGATTTCCCAACCCAAGTGAATGAAAAGTGTCGTGTTCAAGAGTGGTGATAAAGTTTCTTCTGAGACAAAGGATAGAAAATAGGCTCATTTTCCTCTCTTTTCCCCCACCATTTCTGGCAAGTACCTCTTTATTTTTTACAAGCTTGAGGAGGATAACATATGCTTGATTATAAGCTCACCCTTCGGATGAGTCCAACTTAGTTTAGATTCTAATCCTAAGAAGGAGTGGTCCGTTCCTGTTTGTAATTGAACAGGTCCTTTACTGTGAAATTTTAACGAGTCCAGTATAGGATAAACTCGGCGTTTTTCAATTTTAGAGAGTCTGAAAAACTTAAGAAGACTCCAGGGTTGGACTTTTTCGTAAATTTGTGTCTCCCAAGCCCGAAAAAGTATAAAATAATACTTGAGAGAACCGCTTGGTTTTTTACGACCAAGGAGTACTTTCATAGTTACTGTCTTTGACCTGAAAAGTAAAAAGCGATCAAGGACACGTCGTTTTATTTCCAATATCGAGTTTGAAACGACAAAAACCCGGCAATCTTTTCCTGTTTTTTCGGTCAGAAAAGGGCTATAAGGGGACCGTCTTTTAATTCCGTTTTAACAAGTGTAAAAGAAACGCTCGGCAATCTTTTCATGTTTTAGGAGTCAGAAAAGGGCTTAAAAGATGACTCTGATGTTTTTGTTTGTGAAAAATGACAATTTTCCCTGAAAATCCTTTATCCTGCACAAAAATCAACACATTACTCATACCTGTTTAATATAGATAAAAATTCTTTGAAAAATACCTTTTCACGGTGGAAAATAAACAAATTTAACATTCATTTACTCAAAAAACCTATAAAAAGGGTTTTTACCATTTCATTTTTACCATTTTACTGTTGAGGAGAGAAAAAGGGCTTTTGGCAAGAAACTTCCCGTGGTCATTGCGGAGAATCCGACCGTCGAAACCGAACGTCGTCTCATCAGGTATTCTACAACATCCTCCCTTGCATTTTCATCCGTTTAGAATTTGTTTTTAAGCTTTATTTTCATTTTTTGGAGGCCTTGGGATTTCAAGGGCCGCTTTTCGGGGTACGCAGGTGCTCCACTGGTGACTTGCGTACCCCGACATTTTCTCAGTTGGGAAAATGCCGGGCTTACGCAGCTTGCCTTAAGAGAACCTGCGTACACACGCTCTGTCTCTGAAGGCGGGCTGCGTACACTGCAGAGTGGGTTTTCAAACCCCCATTTCTCCAAAATGAACCAAAAACTTTCAATTTTATGGACTCTAACAGATGTTTTATGGTGTGTAGATTGCCCACCATGCTTGATTGGCACGAAAGAGAACACGAAGATGTTGATTTGGCCGCGATTAATCACCAACCTTCCATTGATGCTTTAAAGGCATGCAGTCTTTACAAATACTGGGCCATCCCTGGCATGAGGGCCCAAGTGCACTTTTTAGAGTGGCTGGTTGAAAGGTGGAACGTCCAGGATCAATGCTTTTACATTGGAGGGCACCAGCTTGAGATAGAACCCTCAGATATTTACTTTCTCACTGGTTTTCCCAAAAGGGGCGAACAATTGACTCTGTCCGGGTGGCCAGTCCATCGCTAGTATCCGTCTAGAGTGGTGCAATAATCAAAACCAAGAGAGGGGGATAGAAATTAAAAAGATATCCCGACCTGAACTTATGGCAATTGCCTTTACAGTTACCAGACTTTGCGGCGCTGCCGCTTTGCACATTGCCACTGGGTCCCAAATGCGGATGGCAATTGACTGCTGTCGAGGCACCATTTTCAACTGGTGTGATGCTGTGTTGGCCAATTTAAAGGGACAACTGACCAGGGCAAAAAACGGGCAACTCAAGACTTTTGGTTATGGGCCTTTAGTTGTGAGTTTTGCTCTAGAGAGGGTTCTAATGCTGATCCCGCAGCATCTTACTGTTGAGGTTGGGCTTCCCCGAGAGCCAAAGTTGATGCGATGGGTTGCGGTGATGGCCCGTCATCCTGACAAGGGCACGGAGGTTGTCCGATTTAGACCAGAGTACTTTCACTAGTTAGAGGACCAGATCTTTTCGATACAGGATTTTCCTTATGCCGGAGTCGATTTCTGTGGTGATCCGGACATGATTCTTCCACCGGGAGAACAGTGGGATGACACAGGTAATTCATTTTTCAAAAGTTTTTAAATTATCTATTTTTTGTTTTTATATCGTCTCAAAACTGACAGTGACAATTTTCAAAACGTAGATGTAGGCCGACGGCGTCCAGCCAATCTCCGGCCTTTCGAGAGGAGATAACCAGTTGCACCGACACCGGTCCCACAGAACGAGGCTACAGAGACCTTAGCTGAGTTGGAACAAGACCTAGAGCGTCTGACGGCATATATACCAGAGACTACTATATATGATATACCTATCAGGCTTCAGCGCTATGTAGTCGGAGTCCCAGGACCTTTTAGAAGGTTCTTGTGTAGGGTAGCCCGTGCAGTGGTGTCGTATAGAGATCATCACCAGTGATTGGATGATCGCTTTTGTAGACACATGTGACATTTTGGTTTTTTGTACTTATCATTTTTGTTGATCATAAGGTGTTTTGCAACCTATGATTGAAGACGATGTATTTTTTGACACACTCCTATCTATATATATATATCATTATTACCGGCTTATCTTGTTAAACATGTGTGATTAAATGTTTTTAAATTTACATGTATGATTATCGCAAATGTCTGTTTAACATTCGAGAAGCAATTGCATCTGCTAATGTATTTAAAGACCTTGGAATATGTTGATATTCAATGTAATCAAATTCACGTTCCAAGAGACGCACTCTCAAAAATAACCTTAATAACACTGGATTTCTAATGGCATATACTCTATTAAGCTGTAATACGAGTTCAGAATCTAACCTCACTATCAAACTCCGGATCCCAAATGAAATAGATTCAGACAATAACTCAATCACTGCACTATATTCTGCAATGTTGTTTGTTGTTTGACCGAGGCTCACCCCATGCATAGAAACTAACTCGTCAGAGGGCGAATAGATAACCCAAGCTGCGGAAGAGATATTCCGTGTATTACGACAAGCACCATCAGCGAATCCAATGTATGTTTGGAGAGGCATCGACATCTGCAAACATCAAGGGTAAAACCAAGATAAGCAGAATAACGACGAAAAACACACTTTCTAAGCTAAGCACACTGTCTAAACTAACAAACACACCAGCTAGAAAGAAAAATTAACCTAACTAACCTAACTAAAATCTCCACACCCATCATTTAAGCATAATACCTCTTTAGGTAAAGTCCATTTCTGGGTTTACCCAAAGAGTCCCCGTCAAAGTCAACCAGCTCATAGGCCCCTTTTGCTAGCTTTCTCTTAACAATGTAGGGCCCATGCCACATAGGAACGAATTTTCCAGCACCTAATTTATCGTTAGCTTGATCATACAATAGCACTAGGTCTCCTTCCGAAAAATTTCGAGGGGTCACATTTCGATCATACTGAGCTTTCATTCGTTTTGCATGAGTCTCGATTGCCAGTGTAGTATCGCGTCGAGTCTCATCTAATTGAGCTAAGTATAATAAACGCTTCTCCTCTTCGGAAGTAGCTGGAAGTAATTCAACATCCATTTGAAGTGATGGGATTTCGCATTCAATGGGTAGCACAACTTCCAAACCATAAACTAGTTGGAAAGGAGTGAACCCTGTTGATGTTTTCACTGAGGTTCGGTATGCCCAAAGCGCGGAAAATAACATGTTGTGCCAATTCGACCGATGAATACCAATGATTCGTCGGATCATGATAACTAAAACTTTGTTGATGGACTCAACTAGACCGTTGGCTTGTGGATAATAAGGAGTTGAGCTATCATGACGCAAATCAAGCTGGCCTGTAAGTTCTGTCATCATAATGTTTCGAAAATGGCGCCCATGGTCAGTGATTATCGCTTGTGGGACACCAAACCTAGCAATAATGTGATTGAATACGAAAATCGCAGCTGTCTTGTCGTCTGCCTCGAATGTAGGCATCGCCTCGGCCCACTTAGTAAAATAATCAACCACAAGGATGATATACGCATGACCCCCGGCTGAGTGAGGGTTACATGTAATAAATTCGATACCCCATTTGGCAAAAGGACCAACGGCAATTATAGGGTGGAGAGGAGCAGGTGGTGCGTGCATCTTGCGATCAAACACTTGACAATTGTGGCATTTCCGGACCGCAATAATACAGTCTTTAAACATGGACAGCCAGAAGTAGCCAGCACACAACACCTTCTGAGTTGTGGCATACCCAGACATATGACCGCCACACGCCCCAGAGTGACAGTCATTCAAAACCCTTTCAGCTTCTTCGTGAGTTAAGCAACGTCGGAAAACCAAGTCTGCCCCATGGTGATAAAGAGTATCTCCAATAATTTTGTACTGTTGGGACTGGAATCGAATTTTCCGACGTTCCGACTTTGAAGCTTCGAGCCGAAAGGATTGGGTTTGGAGATAGACAATTATATCCCCATACCATGGATCTAAAGTGCTGATGAGAAACAAAGATTCATCCGCAATGGGTTCCTCTGCCACAGTTTCCGTGTCAGCACGCGGGAAATCACACATCAACTCTGCAAAAACTAAAGATTTCTTAGACTTAGATTTTTCAAACTCCAAGTCGAACTCTTGCAGGATAACAATCCATTTAGAGTACTTGCCCCCTAGCAATTGTTTAGTCAAAATGTAAATCATAGGGTTGCAATCCGAAATGACTGTAGTTTTACGGAGAAGAATGTAGTGACGAAAACGCTGGACAGCCTGAACGGCTGCCAGGGCCAATTTCTCCACATGTGAATATTTGAGCTCAGTTGGATTTAATGTCCTACTAAGATAGTATATCACATGTTCCATTCCGAATTCATCTTCCTGAACTAGCACCATTCCAATAGTGGAATGGGAGGCGGCGAGGTACAAAAAGTAATCCTGGTTGTAGTTGGGAGGATGCAACAACGGTGCATGGGTCAACGCGTGTTTAAGTGCATCAAAAGATTGCTGAGCTATCTCATCCCAAGAGAATTGATCGTTCTGTTTCAACAACCGTGTAAAACCTTTGGTAACCTCGGCGTAGTTAGGAATGAATCGGCGTAAAAAGTTTGCTTTCCCCTGCAAACTTTGGAGTTGGCGAAGACTCGAAGGAGGAGGCAATTTGATGATAGCTTCTACCTTCGAGGGATCGACGCGAATGCTGGCTTTTGAAACTACAAACTCCAGCAATCGTCCCACTTCTATACAGAAGACACATTTGTGTGGGTTCAACCGTATACGATAATGCCTACACCTCATGAAGATTGCTCGTAAATGGACAAGGTGATCAGCTCGATGTAATGAATGAGCGGGCAAATCATCAAGATATGGTTGCACAATGTGTTTGATGTCATGAAATGCATAAGACATCGCCCTTTGAAAAGTGGCTCCGGAATTCTTAAGCCCAAAAGGTAATTTGCAATAAGCAAATGTCCCCCATGGACAAATGAAAGCCGTTTTTGGTTGATCGGCAGGTAGAATATTGATTTGATTGTAACCGGAAAAACCGTCCATAAAGGAAAATATTTCACTGCCGGCACAATCATCAATTATTTGATCGATATAGGGTGTTGGATAGTTGTCTTTGGGACAAACACGATTGATATCCCTATAGTCGATGCATATTCTTATTGTTCCCTGTTTTTTGTTAACCGGAACAATATTTGATATCCAATCCGTTAACGGGATCGGATAAATGAAACCTGATTTCAACAGCTTCTCAACTTCTGCTTTAATTACAGCCGCTTTTCGTGGGTGAATCTGACGCAAGCGTTTCCGGACGGGTTTAGCGTCCGGGTAAGTCTTAATCTCATGGACAACAATTGCGGGATCAATTCCTGGCATTTCCTCATAGGACCAGGCAAACACGTCGCGGAATTCTTGAAATAGGGCCTTGTATATCTGAATTTCGTCGTCTGAACACGAGGCACCTATATGAATGTGCTCAACAATTCCGGGCTTGACTGAAATGTCAACGGGAACAGTGCGAGAGATGTTTCCCAAATTCAGCTCTGAATCAGGATGTTTCATTGGATTCTGAGCGTCCTTGACATATTCAGCTGTAAAAACTGATGAGAAATCGTTTTCAAAACGATCATCCTCAGGTAAGAACGAAGATCTATGATGGAGATCCTCCCATGGCAAATCGTCTACACACAGGATTTCACAAAGTTGTTCGTCAGATGACACAACTTCGGGAAACGTTATTAACTCCGAGGTTGAGGTGAAAAGTGATTCCTCACAGACCACATTCATTTGGTCGATTTTGGTTGAACGCGGGTCGGTAAAAGACTGCACGGCTTCATAAGCAATTTCATATGGACTCAAAGGCATAGCATCACCAAATGAGTCTATTTCAGATTCGTAAGGAACGATCCAAGGATCGTCGTAAACAATGGTATCTGATGTAATCATATGAATGGATGCAAACGAAGACACGGCGTTGATTGGAGGAAAAGGAAAAGTTCCCAATAAACCGGCATCTTTAACTAATCCTACGCCAACATCCTTATAAGGGATAGTCATTTTACCGACATGCTGGATACTCTCTGAAGAGGCTAGGTCGGATGAAAAGTAAGCCAGCTAGTCTATGGTCACGATCTTGCCATTATGTGGAAATTTTATTACTCTGAAGACCGATGAGACGACCGCTGTCATAGCGTAAGACCAACTTCAACCCAAGAGAAGGTTGTAGTCTAGAGGGGCATCAACCACCTCCACATCCAGACTAACGGTTTTTCCTTCAACCCCTATAGGCAAATCCTGTAGAATGCCAAACGGATGAAACCCATGGCCATCAAAGGTCTTAAGAATTGTTGGGGATTGATTTAGTGAAGGAGAACCAAGCGATCTCCAGCACTGTATTGACATAATACACGTGGAAGCGCCCTCATCAATTACAGTCCGATGAATAGGCCTGTTTTTGACTATCACTAGGATCTGGAAAGCCATCTGATGAGGTAAACGTGGTGTACTATTTTCTAGATCAAAGATTGTAAGGTTCGGGTCCTGAACATCAACAGCTCCTATAGCCGACAAAAGTAATTTTCGTTGTGCTCGGCATGATTGCAACACTTCTAAAGCCGACATTGCTGAGGGTGAAACAACTAAATCCTCAACAATGTTGTAATTCTGGGCCGCTCTCGCATGTGGATTGAAAGCAGACCTTCGAAGTACACCCTTGGCGGGCGGTTTGATTACCAAGTCAGGGTTAGGTTTCTCGATCTGTAGTGGATCGGAACCGGGAGCTGAGGTTGATGGATTTGACTGAGAAGATTCTGCTTCTTTCGATCCATCAACAGGACTTTTACTACCATAATCGTGTGACCGAGTCGCAATCCTTACATGAGACATCATCAATATGGGTTCTTCAGTGGCACTCGAGGAAGAACCTATCATTTTGCTATCTTTCGGAAATGGGTCCTTCAAGACAGCAGGAATTTGGGAACCCTTGACGATTTTCGCAACCTCGGCCCGATGAGGGCAATCTCTTGTAAAATGATCCTCTTCACAAATAAGACAAAGATAACGAGGCTTGCGCTTTTCGTCATTGGTTTCCGACTTTTCTGTTTTCTCCTTTGGAGTTTTGTCTGCTTTATTCTTCTTCTTGCCTTTCTTTTTCCCACCGTTTTTTGATTGAGCCGTAGATGACTCTACAGCGTGAATATCAGCGGAAACTTCAGCAGAAGATTCTCCTGTCGGGGAGTCTGGTAAGGTTATAGTGGGCGAAGAATTCTTTGAAGACTTCTTCTTGCTTTTAGTATTCACCGTACCAATCATGCCATCAGCAGCATGAGATCCCGAAGGAGCAGCAGCGATTTGATTTGACTTTGGAAGCTCTGGGATCTTTTCGTGTAACGTACCCGACTGAGTGTAAACTAAGTCAAGGTACTGTGCTTGAGCAATCACTTGCTCCTCAGTAACTACTCCGGCCTTAGCTCCGTCTTCAGTAATCTTCGGTAATAATGATTTAACAAACCATTCAGCTAAGATTTGGTCCAGGATAAAAACTTTCACTAATCGCCTTCGACGTCTCCATTCATGAATATGATCGGAAATATAAGTGGACGTCGACTGTTTTAATGAAGTTAGTAACTCGGTGCCATTATCATATCTGACCGGCAACTGAAAATGAGTTAAGAACGAGGTAGCTAACTGACTAAAATTATAAAAAGAGGCCCGTGGTAACTCAATGTACCACTTGACCGCGAGACCAATGAGCGTACGCTGAAAAAGACGTAAACGGATTGAATCATCTGAGATGGAATTTGAGGCACACCAGAGGTGGTAAGTCATCACATGATTTGACGGATCCTCTCCAGACTTACCTTCGAACTTGGGTATGTCACTGGGCGACTTATTTGGCATTGGCGGCCAAAACGGAAGATAATTGATCGGATCGTTCGTTAGGTGCGTCAAGTTTGGTAAATCTAAAGTTGCGATAAACGGTAATTGCCGATTAGGATCCCTAAAACTCTGAGTCACAAGACCAGTCCCAGGAGGAGGATATCCAGGATAACTTGGAATAGGAATCGCATTCGGGATATTGCATCCTCCCGGAAAACCAGGATTAACCGAACCGTACTGGGGTTGCTGTGGTTGTTGATAAGTGTACCCAGGATACGGTTGATACTGGTAAACCGGTTGCTGGACAGCAGGCCCATATTGGTACTGTCCCTGGTATGGTTGATAAACGAATTGTGGTTGACTAGTGACAACCGTACTTAAACCAGGCTGTCCTATAGGCATCTGAACCGTAGTTTGAACCGTGGATCCAGACAATGGTAAAGATGTCTAAGGAGTAGTGGCAGAGACAGTAGAAACCGGAGCTGTCGATACTCCAGAAGTAAGTGTGGTGGAAGGAATAGATGTTGCGGTAGTTGCAGCAGTCGTTTGAGATGGAGTACTAGGTGCAATGGGCGACTGAGTAACTACCGAAGGTACAGAAGTTTGAACATTAGACTGGACTGGTTGCTGGGGTGGACCAGAAACTAAAGGTTGTCCAGTTTGAGATGACAACTGTACGCTTGGCTGCAACACCTGTTGAACTTGCGATGGATCCCACACTATGTTCATTCCGGGGTATTGACCCATGACAGGTTGAGGATATTGAGATCCGTAACCGGATTGAGTGTAGGATTGATAATTGAAAGGTACATTTCCCGTACCTTGAACATAAGATTGACCTTGGGGTGGTTGATAACCTTGACTCGAGTACTGACCTTGGGGTAGATACCCTTGAGGTAAGTACTGATACTGGGGTTAACCTTGAGGCACAAATTGATACTGAGGTTGACCTTGGGGTACATATTGAGGTTGGGGTTGACCTTGAGGAATGTACTGTACCATGGGTACATACTGTCCTTGAGGTTGCCCCCCAGACGCCATTTGTGTACCTTGAGGTTGCCCCCCAGGCGGTAACTGGCCACCTTGAGGTTGAGAACTGGGAATTGAACCTGACATCATATAAATGTCTCCTACGCCCAATGGTTTATTACCATTGTTTCCAGTTAATAACCCATGTCCAATGGGTTGAGGAGATGCTCCTGCAAAAGTACCAGAAAGTGACTGATACCCAGTAGGAACAGAAGGACCACCGAACAAGAAAGATTCAGGAGATTGAGTAAACATGGATGACTGACTAGACATATTTACAGGAGTATAAATACTTCCGGGTGGATAAGGAGTACGAGGTGGAGAAAAACTTATCCCTGAGTTGTCCAAGTAATTAGTTAACGAAAGATACCAAGTAGTACTTCTAGGTGGACTGTAAAAAATGGATTCACGCTCCCTTAGATCAATAGTAGGTTGATCTTCAGGGATAGGGACGCCTATTTCTTCTTCTGGAGCAAGTTCTTCAATAGCTATCAAACCAGAAGGAAGATTTTCGGTGATCACTCTTTCTACCCTAGGTGAATCAGGAACACTAGAAGTTGGAGAAACAGGTTCAGATATTTCAGGTTCTTCGCCTATATCACTAGTAGATGAAAAACTACCAGCACGCTCGGAAACTGCAACAGCTTTAGGATTATAACATGTTTCTAGACTTTGGTAATCTAGATGGACTACCAACGAAGACTCTCCTTCTTCAAGTGAACCTACTTTACTGCAACTAGGAGGAGTTACAAGGACTTTCAAACCTTCGTAATGACCCGGGACGTCTTCAGGAGGTTCGCCCCGAAGTCTACGGGACTTCCTCAACAAATCGGCCACGGTAACAATCTCAGGAGATTGGCCCCGAAGTCTACGGGACTGTCTCGGTAATTCAGCCACAGTTAAAGACTTTTAACTACTGCACACGCAAACAAAGTAAAATCTCAAAGCAAACCGCCTAAAGTCTCTAAAGAACCAAACAAATTCGAATCACATGCCTAAAGAATCTAGGGCGTCAAACCAAACACAAACAGTAACCTTCCGGACCGAAAACACTAGTTGGTGATGAAGCCCAACATCGCCGAATTCAGTACAGAAGTGGTGGGTGGAACAGTTACCCCGACAACCTGCTTAATGAATAGAACAGCACAAGTTCCTCGACTTTAACCGTCTCGAGTGAAGTGAACCCCCCGGAAAATCCAAGTGAGTCTAGCCGACGTCTGCTCCAGGTACAGTGGGATCTTCCCTCCACTGTCACCTTGGGTAGAATCCTAAAGATAATGGTCACTAAGGTTACCAACAACAACAAATATACCTGGGGGAACAGTCTACGACCCGATAGCATGCAAGGGCAAAGTAACAAGCTCAATCCCCTAGCCGGCTCCTTGATAATAATCCAAGGTTTACCAACAAGTGACCCCAGGCTCCTCGACAATAATCTGAGGTTTACCGTTTGTAGTACGTGCGTATCTGGCGTCTTTCCCAATGAAGGAGGATTGATCCCCTCACTGGTTTGAACACGGTCTCGTGCTTCTCCTTTAAGAGGAGCTTTCCCAGAGTACAAATGAAACTGTTGGATTTATCCTACCACGAGATAAGCTACTTGTTTGGTTTTACTGTCTTGGAGAGTTAATTACTCTCCTACTCCAAGACACTAGCCTGATCTATATTGGTGTTTCAGAGCCCTAGTAAATAAAAAGTTACAAAGTTGTTTTTACTTTAAGCGTTAATTTTTATGGCTTTTCTTTAGGACAAAAGGTAGTGGAGATGAAACTGATGGTGTATAGACTCGACTCAAATCCACTAAAAAGATGCACTTAGGATGATTTATACTAATTTTCTTTTTCAATGAATTCCCTAGCTAAGAGAGTTGGAGAATGCAAAATTGATATAAAGACAACTTTCTTGGCAATGAAAATCAAAGAAACAATTTCTTTATCTTTTCCAAAGCATACAACACATGACCACTAATTATGTCGCAAAAATTCCTTTTCTTTTCAAAGACACAAATGCTACTAAAGCAAACTTTTCTTCGAAAGAGATTTTTTGGATTTTTTCCTACTTAACAAAGCATTTAAAAATCAAAAATCAAATCTTTAAAAAATATATGACAATCAAATCAATTCTACTTAAAAGCAAATCAAAGAGAAATTCACCTAATAAGAAAATCTAATGAGGCCAAAACCTACAAAGTACGATTCCAGGATGTTTTACTCAGTCATGATTTAACTAAGGACTAATTAATGCAGAATCAAAAACTAGTCAAAAACAAAAATCAAAATCTTTTGTTCTTTTTATAAAAATGAAATTCAGAGTTTAATCAACAAACTTTTTCGAGATTCGACAAAGAGACAACACAAAGGTAGGTTTCTCACAAGGGTGGATTCTATGAAAGGTCCGACTCCTAAGAAGACTGCAAAGACCAGGGATATCCAAGGTTTTACGACTTCTAAAGCCAAAGTCACTACAGGACCAATGCAAAAATCAAACCCTAAGGCTAGAACCTCTACGAATTTCACTAAAACTCTTGACACTGATGAAACAAGTTTAGGTGAAGATTTATGGCAGGTAACCAGTGGATCTGGGTGGTAAAAACAACTTATAAACAAAATCTAAGAGGCAAAAAGGAGAAAATTGAAATTTTCTCAATTTTGAAAGGGTACGCAGGCAACCTGTTTGCACAGGTGCATGTACGCTCTGTGCACAAAGCTGCAGTGCATACAGGTACGCACTGTGCTTAATGCAGAGGCTGCGTACTTCTAGCAAAACCAAGAAAAACTAAAATCTAGCCACCCAAATGCACAGTCAGACAGCCAAAAACCAGAAAGAAAATGACTTATCTCAAACCAAAGTTTCACACAAAGGAAAAATCATTCACATCAATGGAGTTCCCCAGCGGAGTCGCCATTTTGTCATGTGGAAAGAGTCAATTTTGCGGACAAAACCGACCTCCCCAGAAGCTAAGGCTTTCTAGTGACAAAAAAGACAATTAAACACCATCTTTCCCTAAATATGCGTTTAGAATACAAGTAATCAGGTGTTTATAACATACCTTTAGTCCAACGCTTTGTAGCAGTCCAGCCTCGCCGATCTAGATGAGCTCCTCCTTCTCTTCGAAACCTGCATTCACTAACAAGCAAACGATTACATAGCACCTGAATAACTCATAAAATAAAACATATTCATCATACAGACCAAGGAGTATATGAAACAAATCATGTATAACAACTTGTTGAGAAAAATGAGCTTAATTGTATTAAGTGGAAACAAAAGAAACCATTACAACCTGAGCCTTGGTGTTGTGCAGGTCCCTCCCAGGGTCCAGCAAGAGTTCTCCTTTACTTTGATCAGCTCAACCACTTCCAAATGAAGCTAAGAAAGGATGGGAATATCTCCTCTCAAGCTCTATAAGGGAGTCCTAATCTCAGCAGCATCTACCCTTAGGAATGTTCAACTTTCAACCTCCCCTCCCTCTGGCCCAATGCCTGTACTTATAGTGCTTTGGAGGAAGTTAATCAGGTCCACCATGAATGGGATAAGCCCCTCTTTCAATGGGATATCTCCCCTCTTCATGGGATAAGTTCCTCTTACATAGGGATGCATGAACCATCTGGAGGCGCTCAATCCACGTCAAACCATCTTCTAGAATGCTCTAGAAATGACCACAAGTAACTTTTTTTAAGTGAAACTTGCGCCTTTTGACCTTTACAGGAGTACGCACCCACCCCTTGACATACAGAGCATACAAGTACGCAGGTTTTATGAACTGGAGGTGCGTACACGCAGGTAAGGTTAAGAGAAACTGCGTAACCAGAGTTAATTGACTTTTAAGGACTTTCTCTCTTTCTTGGAGTTTGACATGAGGAGGAGAGGTATGAGACTTGCCAAGGAGGATAGTATGACAGTTGATAGAGCCATACTAACTGTAGATAGTCATGGTGACAAATTTTAGTGTAATAGACCCATTACAGGAGCATCCAGAAATTGAAGGCATTCAAGAGTGGATGAAAGGAAAAGGCTTTAACACTTTACATTCAATCTCCTTGTGGAATCAAAAGGAATGGCAGGAATGGAAAAGGCTAGCAATACCAACAAAATTGGAAGGACAATGGAACAAAATCAGGAAGCACTTAAAGGGGGCAACACCAATTCATTATGACGAGGAAGATAATTACCTTTGGGACCCAAGTAATGGGAAATATACAGTCAAAACTGGATATAAAATTCTCCAAGATCAAACCAATCAACAAGACTGGGATGCTTGGAAAATAGCATGGAAATCTGAAAGTTTGCTTAAGATAAAAATCTTCATTTGGACTCTATTAAAAGGAAAGATCCTGACCAGCGAAAATTTAAAAAAAAGAGGCTTCCAAGGGCCATCAAGATGTCCATTATGCCAGCAGGCTGAAGAAAACATTCAACACTTATTTCAGGAGTGTAAATTCTCAAGAGAATGTTGGGAGCAGCTTCTGAGCCCGCTGGAAGTGAATATAGACTTTGGAAAACCATTATCAGAATTCCTCAAAACTCTAGAGAAAGCCTACCCATATGCAACAAAGAAGAAAGCTACAATTACAAGAATATGGAAGTGCATCCCAACAGTCCTATGTTAGCAAATTTGGTTGACTCGAAATAAGTGCATCTTCAAAAATCAAAATCCAAGAATTGGGAAAACATTATCAAAAACTTGGGGACTCACTTCTGAAATCCTCAATGAAAAAGGAACTGCACCAATAGATTATAGTATTCTCCAACAAGAAGAAAGAGACTGGCTCAGCAAAGCCATAATAAACAACAATGGAAAAAAAGGACAGAGAAAAGAAAACTCAGGAAAAAAGTGGAAATTAAGAATGACTGAAGAGGAAATCGAAAGTTGGAAAAAACTTCAAAACAGATATTGTTTGCAATTTGACGGAGCCTCCAAGAATAATCCTGGAAAGGCAGGAGCAGGGGGAATAATTCTTGATCCGAATGGAAAAAAAATTGTCACTTATGAATGGGGATTGGGACAAATTTCAAATAATAAGGCTGAAGCTTATAGCCTGTTGATGGGGACAAAAATGATTAAAAAAAGAGGAATCCAAAATCCAATAATTTTAGGAGATTTAGCCATCATAATTGAGGCAATGGTCTGAACAAAAAGTCCAAGCAATGATTTTATGAGCAGAATCATCAAAAGAATCAGAAGGAATTTAGAAGGTTCTGGTAATGTAACCTTCAAACACATACTGAGAATACACAACCAGCAGGCGGATCACTATGCAAATCAAGCAGTGGAAAAGAATGAAGGAAGAGTCTGGGAGAACAAAGAAGAATACTATCACTCAGTGCCATAAGCTCAAATCGAATATGATAAGATTGAAGTTCTAGAAAATTAAGGGACAAAGCAAGTTAAATTAGGGAAAAAATAAAAAAACAAAAAGCACAGCAAATCAAAAGACACACAGCCCAAAGGAAATTCAGAAAAGCACGGGTAGGCAGAGGAAAAAGCTTGGAAACAAGGATCTTCACATGATCAATGTCAGAGAAGGCAATCCAAGTCACAAGGTGCATGAGAATGCAAATCTCTGCTCAGGAGAAAATTGAGACAGTGAGGACGATCGCACTCAAGTGATAGCTCCCAAGTGCAGTGCATGGGATGACCGAATCAACTATAAGAACAGTGGTAAGCCAATAAACCATAAGCAATTTCGTTTCAATAGAGAGTCTTTTGTTGAGAGTATAGGGATCTCGACTGTTCTAAGTCCCTTCATTGTAGCCTTAGATCACCCGAGCCCTGCGATAAGCTCTTGGCTCTTTGATTTAATCCACTCAGCCCAGCAACCTCTCAGTGCAATCGCTCTCTGTCCAAAAGGCGCAGTTGCTCTCTGTCTATTACAATTCCTTCCCTACTCGAAGACTTTCCCTCTATCCAATAGGCGCACTCTGCTCTCTGCCTTTCTAGCACTCTGCCTCTCCAACACCCTACTCTCTGTCTCTCTTCAACCCGTCACTCAGCTCTCACCGTAGCTTTTTTTATCAATCGTTGTCTATTGCCTACCCCACCAAATCCGCAAGCCCCCTCTCAGCTCCTTAATCTCAGTGGTAACATCTACCATCAATTCTCAAAAGACACAGGATAGAGGTCAGCAAATCAGAACATCACAGGACCAAAGGATCGCAGGCAACAACAGCAAAGTAAGAGAAAGAAACAGTCAAATGGAGTTCAACCCCATCGAGAAGGCAGCTAGGAACGACTCATGCCCAACATGCAAAGGGAACAAGGTCATGATACATTGGCTGCAGCAGTCTCTCAAAGATCTAAGAAGCGAAATGAGAATGGAATATAGCTTTCAGAAGCAAAATATGGCAGTGCAAAAAGAGGAGATAATGGCACTGAAAACTAAGTGCAAGCATCTAGAAGAAGCAGTGGAATACTACAAAAGCAAAACTATGAGCAGTGAAGGAGAGAATTCAGTCAACAACAACAACATGACTCAAACAGCTCAGGAATACTCAGTCTATAAGCCATAAACTTAAAGAGAATATATGCTATGTAAATTTACTTTCTTAGTAGGTCAATTTGTCAGGCAGTACTCTAGAATAGTTAAAAGAATCTATGAAGTTTGGAAATTAAGCATAAGAGACGGGACTGCGCTCTCATCTCACTGCTTAGTCTATTATCTCAATATAGCTGAATGTAATAGGAGCTTGCTCCACGTCCTTTTTTGGTAATATATCAACTAACTGATCTTGTTAAAAAAAAATTAGTTAATTATATTTATATTTATATTAAGAATATTTAATAAAAATAATATTAATTATTAACAGTAGCAATATTAATTTATAATAATAATCATAATTATATGTCTTAGGCATATATCAACCACATTTGTTAATATAACTATGGTTGTGCTAATATATTATTATACCTACCGAAAGTATATTGTTTTTGTTTTTAGTCAAAAGAAGCTTAACTTTCAATCAGTGAAATTAAATATTAAACTAAATATCTTGAAATAAAAAATAAATTTTGATTTTTTTAAATTTGATTTTTTATTTTTTGATTAGTTCATTTACATGAAGTGACTAGTTTCATGGTGTTTAAAATTGGATTGTCAAAAGAGAAATTATTTAAAAAAATAAAAAAAATTGTATACAACAGTGTCATAACATTTAATAAAGAGTACACTTATCAAATCTAAATATTTATGAAAAGTACCAAACCAAGTGTCAAAACATTTAATCAAGAGTACACCAAATAAATCTAAATATTTATATTTAGTAATTTATTTTACACCTCACTTTTTCAATATTTATTTTTACTATCTAATTTTACTAATACAAATGTACAATACAAATGCACAAGAAGATAAATATAAATATAGTCATTCACCTATTATATTATATTATTTTTAATTTGAGTTTTTAATTTTTAACTAATAATGAGATCATGAATTTAATATAAAATAAATAATAACATATTTTTAAGTTACAATATTCATTTTTGAACTTAGACTTCTGTAATTCATAATAATTATAATAACTTCTTTTGAAGAAATCACATAAGAGAGATTCTAATTATAATTATTATAATGACAATATTCACTTAAATTAATTTATTTGTATAAAATATTTAATTTTTAAATATAATTTATTTATTTTATTTATTTAGACAATGTTTAATTTATTTATTATACTTGCCCCTAGAAATATTATGCTTTCGATATTTGTATTTTTTACTTTTTTTATTTTTATTGTCATTTCTCTCTCATGAGATAAGATTGGTTGTCAATGTCGACATGTTATTGCCCAATGCATCCAACAAGTAAACCAAAAATATATGGGTCACATCAAAATTTGTTTTTGTTTTATTGCATTCCATAATTAAATGAGTGAAACGTCACATAATTATGTAATTGATATATTTCTTTGTCAAAAATTTGAACAATATTTTTTATATTAATTAAAAAATTTACTATTATAATTAACTTGAAAAATGTCTAACAATTTTGTATGCTAATATTGTAATCTTCATAATAAATAACTTCTTTATATTGTTAAATTTATATGTTTATCGTCACTAAGTATATTTACCCTTTTATATTTCAAAGAACATCCAAAACAAACTATATACTATAAGTAGCTATTTATAAATAACAAATTGTATTATTTCTTAATTTTTAAAGATAAGATGTATAATAAATAATAATTTTCAACATCTTAAAATAAACCAATCTTATCCCAAAAATGCATTTTACAATTACATTTACAAAGCTTAGTTGTTAATTCTTTTAATATATCACAATAATTAGATAGATTCACTATTTGTTTACAAAGAGGTAGGGATAGGCTACTATGTAGCACTTGTTTATTATGTTTCTTATATGAGAAATATTCATGTTACATTCTAAAATTTATATATTTTTAATTTTTAATACAATCTTTTAAATAATAATAATACTAATAATAATAATAATAATAATAATTTAATTTTAAGAAATATAAATATGATATTATATGTAAGGCTATTTTAATTTGGGGTTTATGATTACTATGTAGTATACATGTTTTTGGAGGTTTTTAACTCTATAAACATTTAAATTAATCTAAAGTAATTATCAATTACTTTTTGAGTCTAGAGGCTCATTTTACAGTGCTGCAACCTAGTCAGTATGATGTGTAACATTCCCTGAGGGTCATCAAAGTTGAAAATTTTCTCATCTGAACCAAAATAAAAAAATTTGGAAATGTAAAATATAACTATACAAAACATTTAAATAATGTGGGCTCATAAAAAAAATTGCACCTGAAAAAATGAGATCCCTCTAGCTTCATATTAAAACCGTATTTAAGATAAATCTATGCTTATTTACATAAGAAAAATACACTGAGCAACAAAGCTCCATATTACATTTGTTTATAAGGTTGAGAATTGTAAAAATAAAATAAAAGTAGATAATTATGTGCCTATTGAAAATTTGTAAAGCTAAAAACAAAACAAACTAAGAATAGGTAATAAGGTATACGAGTTAAAATCAGACACTGAAAAGTGATTTAGAAACCCTTAATTTTAATCTGATATCCATCCTCGATACATAAACTCTACTATATGAGCCTGGATTGTCAATTTCCTGCATTTAATGTAAAACAGATTGACCTGAACAGTTCTATAAATCATTCATCTCGAGGCAAAACAATTCTCATTGGATCCATTGTTTTGAAACAAACATATTTCTTCCACTGCCACCAATATTGAAACACAGCTCATTTCTTTCACCGCTATCACGTGGCTATTGTGTCTGTAGAATAATAATATTTTTACGAGGATCCGACTATAACGTAGTCCACATACGGAAGTGAATGCTATTAATAAATTCAGGAGACTTACAATTTTTTTGTCTGTGTCATCTTTTTGGTTCATGCAAACACCTACCCATTATTTTTTCCCGTAATGCCGCCGAAGTCATGCAGAAGTCCTTTGAAAAGCGAGGCAGCCCTGCAGAGTCATGTGTAATTCTAGGGTCTTGTTAGATCCATAGTTTAGATGAATTTACGACATATTAATAAAATGTTTTAACTATAAGAAGTTTTTTTGGTAGGTAAGCACCCACGGGGATTTGAATCAGTGACTTATTGTGAGTGCCTTAACAATGCATCCATTCACCGTCAATCCAAAGCCTTGTAGGCAACTATAAGAATTTTTTATTTTTACTTGTTTTATATAATATATAATTAGTTAAAATTGAAATACTTAATTTATGATTTACATTATCTACATTAAATTGTTAATACATGCGCTCATATTTGGAGATAGAAAATCTTTCTCTCTCTCTCTCTATATATATAATATACATTGAATTATTTTTATTACTAATCTTTTTTTAATTGTTACATATTAATACTATATTTCTCTCTCTTCCTCCCTATATATATATATATATATTGAATTTTTTTGTTATTAATAATTTTATATATATGTGTGTTTGTGCGTCTGTGCTTTTTATCATTTTTTAAAATGTCACATATCAAATCTATATTAAACATTCAAACAATTGCAAATCTCACTCATACCCTGAATTATAAATAACTTATTGGTTTATCATCCAAGCTTTGCAACATCTACTGCCCTAGAAGTTGACCTTCTGAGGGTTTATGACTACCTCACCTATGAACATGTTCCCTCCCCCTTCGCTTGCAATATTGCACTTTGGTTCCCCCTGTTGAGTTCATCCTGAGGTATGACGACCTTGGGGGGAGGGACCCTAGGCCTCTCCAACCACTTTTCGTGCTCGATTCCACGAGTAGCTCCTAACCCAAGAAAGTCCAAGAATGATGACACCATCAAGCCATGTCTGGTAGAGAATCACAACCAGGAGTAAAAAACAGTCGTTGTACAAAAGAGCACAACCACATGCATTGTTAAATTAACAGAAATCCCATGGATTCACATCCCCCCAACCAAGCTAAACACAAATATTGAATTAATGCAGTATCATGCATTTATCTGCAATTTCATCAAAATATGGCCAATGGAAAAAGCACTCCTCCATTCAATCATGATGAGATGGAAGCCAAAATCTCATACAAGGTAAAATTTGGCTCAAAAGAGTTTTCCACTGTCATCTTTTCTCGAATAGAATACTTAAAGGTTATGTTAGATGGGGGTCCTTACTTCTTTAACTTAGTTGAGTTTTATTTACTTCAATAGGTGGAATGCTTCAACCTTGATAAAGAATATTTTTCTTGGGCCCCAATTTGGATATGTATGTGTTATATTCCTTATGAATAATGGGATCTAGAGACATTAGAGGATATTAGTAACAATATGGGGAAATTGTGTGCTTATCAGAGAAAACATAGCATGGCTTGCATACCTCATATGCTCGTTTATGTGTATATATGAATATCTTTAGCTCCCTCCCTGAAGCAATGGCTCCAAAATATAAGGACAAAGATTGGTTTCAAACCCTAGACCACGAGCACATTCCCTTTAGGTCTAAGATATACCACATGCATGGTCACTTGTTATGTGATTTCCATCTAAATGAGCCCAAAAAGGACACAAGAGAGTTAGAGTCCAAGGATGGTGATGATTTTACAAAATTTCCCACCAAGAGGTGCCATAACAAGGAAACTAACACCTCCAATGCACCCAAGAGATAGGCAATGGATAATAACTTTGAAGTGTTGGAAGGATCAACTTTCCATAACAAGAAAAAATATGAGAAGTTAGTACAGAAGGTGTAAGTAAGCAACATGTGGAGGAATATTGATTTGGATTTAAAGAGGAACAAAAAAAATTACAGATATAACCATAAATACAGAGATGTAGCATAAATAACACTTCATTTCATTAATAGAAAAATATTGAGTATGCTTACAAACATAATGGAAATAAGACTAGCTCGGGCGATGGTAGCTTATCTTTGAGAAGAGATGTGGTGGTTACATGCCTCTGAGCTGTGTTACAATGCAGCTCAAAGGCCTATTTATTATTGAGAAATAATGTAAAACCCTAAACATTCAGAAACCTAACCCTAGGATATGAAACACCAAAACAGTGGGCCTCGTTTGGGTAAATTAGTACATCAACTTATCAGGGTTGTAACTTCCGCATACGATCTCTGTTTGGCTATCATAATACCTCGTTTCGAAGATCTCAAAGAGTAAAACATAAGAAAAGTGGAACAAATTTTGTATGTTTTCAGTCTCTTCGTTTTCCCTAAAAACATCGTTTAGGGCCTCAAAACAGCTCTAGAAGTTCACAACCTAAAAAACTGCAAAAAAAAATAAATTGTGCTACAATTGAGGAAACCAAAAAATTGAAAGAGATCGTGTTGGGGGTCCAAGTGGAATAGGTGGGTGGCCACCGATATCCACCTGGATCAAATATAATACCCAAAATGATGAATCTACTGTAGAAAAGAACTTTGAGATCTATGATCCAAAGAAGATAGAGGTCGTAATCATGAAGGACGAGGATGAGTACATGGACACACAAGGGCTGGATGTATGGAAATTGAGGATGCCTATCGTTGTAATGATCTAGAAGCGATATCTCAAAAGCACATTAATCTTCTAGTGATTGCGCTCCAAAAATCGAAGGCCTCGGAATAGCTAGGAGTTCAAAGTGTTATCCCTAAAGAGGTAAAAAGAGCAACAAATAGTTCAAGAAAAGGGGTAGGAAATTGACTCTCCAAATAATTGACATGTTAGGAAATAAGTTAGTTGATTCATGCTACTACAAGAAAATTTTGGAAATCTATGCCTTTTCAAATTGTTATTTCCTCATGAAGGTAATCTCATGGAATATAAGGGGTATGAATATCCCCTCTAAATACCATATTCTTCATCAAACGATTCAACAATATAGTCTAACTATCATGTTAATTCAATAGATCAAATGTTCTGGCTCAAGTTTTGAACTAATAATGTCACGCTTGTGGAAAGAGGCTGAAATGATAGTTATAGATGTTGAAGGATTATCAAGTGGACTTGGTATAGATTGAGACCCAAATCATATTAGCATTGCAATCTTATCAAAAGATATCTTGTTCTCTCCTCTTCTTTTCACCTACTAGGCTTGATTTCCATGGCTTCCTCACCAATTTTTATGTTCCCTAGCTTATAATTCAAAAGAAATAAATGCTCAATCATCTCCATTCTCTTCCAACAATAATTGACAAGCACAAATGGAGGACAACAAGTGAATTCAAAATTAACAAAGTCTCGAGTGAAAAGAAGGGGGGCGTGATGGAACCTAGATCTTGAATCATAGGACCTTCAAAGTTTCATTGAGGAAAATGACAAGGTGGATATGAAAATCACAAATGGGATCTTCACTTAGAACAATATATGGGGTGGGAAAGGGAAGATATCTTCTAGATTGTACCACTTCTTCATCTTAGAAAAACTCTTCACTCGTGGGGATGAATTGACAACAAAAATTCTTCCATCAGCTAGTTGAAATCACTGACCAATATGTATCACATGGAGGAACATAGGAAAACCCTTAAAATGATCGTGCAAGTTTAGGAAATTTTGGCTCATAGATGTCAGCTTAATAAAAAAAATCCAGGAATGGTGGAAAATCATGAGCCCCATGGAGGGATTGAAAACGTTCATCTTCCAACAAAAGTGAAAACAAACAAAACTATTCCTCAAAAAATATAATAGAGAGGAATTTAGAAATATATTCCAAGAGAAACAATTCCTGGAAAAGGAAATGCCATTGCTTCAACAGAGGATTATCAACAACAATAGAAAATAAAATGTAGATGACAAAGAAATTTCCCTCACAAGAAGGTTGGATGAAAGATACAAGAAAGAAGAGATATATTGAAAATAGAAGTCCAAGATAAGTTGGTTAAAGGAAGGGGAATGTAACACTTCATTCTTCCACCGCTCCACCATCTGAAGAAGATCTCACAGCAAAATCACATATTTACAATGTGGAAATGGAAAACATGTAGAGAAGCGTGAAGACATTGAAGAAGTACTTGTGGACTTCTACAAGGATTTTATCTTTGATCCCCTTCCTCCATGATATGAATCCACTCATAAAATCACAACTATCTACTTAGAAATTCATAGATACCATACCCAAGCTAGTTACGAACACCCACAACACAACCCTCATCAGGGTTATCAGTGTGGAAAAAGTTAATGATGTTATTCATCAAATTGTGTATGGGAAAGATGATGGACTTGGTGGATTCAATGTCACATTCTTTAAGAAGTGTTGGGACTTCCTCCACAGTGAGATCCTAGATATCATTGAAGATTCAAGGGTCAATCAGTGTATTCTCCCTGCATTCAAAGCCACCTTCTTAGTATTGATGCAAAAGGAGGAAAATGCTACTTCACCAGATAAGTTCCAACCTATTTCTCTATCTCATGTTATTTATAAAATCATCAACAAAGTGATATCCAATTTCCTCAAGGCCATCCTACCCAACTTCATCTCTCCTAATAAAACTAGATATGTGGATGGTAGGAAAATCCTTGATGGGATTATTCTAGCCCATGAAACCATTCACTCCCTCAGCATTGAGGAAACCTGACATGTTACTTAAGTTGGATCACTTCGAAGCCTTTAACAAATTAAACTAGTCCTATATGGAGATCATACTCCTAGACTCCAACTTTAGTGTTGAATGGACCCAGTGGGTCATGTCTCTAGTCTTGTCATATTTCTTTTCAATCTTGGTCAATGGATCCCCGTACAACACCTTCAAACCTTCTCGAGACATTCGGTAAGGAGATCCCCTCTCACCCTTCCTTTTTATCCTTATGGATGAAGTCTTGGATAGAACCATTAAAGAGGCTTCACAGAAGGGAATTTTGAAAGGATTGGCTCTTCATGATGATGCACCTCTAAGTCATCAAAAAATTGTAGATTCTACCCTTCTCCTAAACCACCCATTAGTCAAGGAAGCCAAAATTGTTAAATAAATCCTTTAGCTCTTCTCGGAAGCCTCGGGCACTACAATCAATATAGAGAATTCAAAGGTTTTCTTCTTCAAATATCATCTCATCACTCAAAGAAACATCATCAAAATTCCTAGATTTTCAACTACCTCCCTTCCATCCAAATACTTGGGTGCACCTTTTATTGACACAACCATCAAGCCTTCCTCCTGGCAATAAATCCTTGAAAATATCAATAGAAAGGTAGAAAGTTGGAATTTTCACACCTTGAACATAGTCAAAAGTATTTTTATCCTTAAATATATACTCCAATCCATTCCAATTTATCTCTTTTCAGTCTTGGTTGCCCCCAAATGGGTCTTGGAATGTGTAAAAAACATGCAATGAAATTTCTTATGGGGAGGTAATCATATCAAGAAAAAATGGTTGCTCGTCAAATGAGACACCCTTTGTCTGTCAAAAGCGAAAGGAGGTCATGGCTTATGAGATCCAGAAATTTTCAATAGGGTATTGGTTGCCAAAATATGGTGCAGGTGGGTCAAATACAAATTAGATCCCTGAGCACACTTATGTCACATGAAATATGCTAATGAGCTGGAAAAATAGGAACTTATTTGACTGTCTTAAACATCTCAAGGATCTCTAATCTAGAACTTGGCAAGCCAAAATAAACAAATTGTCTAAGCACACATTTTTTGGGAAACCCAATATGGAAATTATGTTAGATGTTGGGAGGATTCATGGCAAGAAATCCCTAACCTTGTGAGAAATTTTAAGCTCCCTTTAAGCCAAGACAATTCTTGGCGATCATGGTGAATTCAATTTTATCATTATTTGCTAAAGGATGACAACACAAGCATCTATAAATTGAATAAATCAATGTTATGGCAGGGAGATGGATATGTGGAAGACTCACAAAATTTGTCGCATGAAATAAAGAACAGAATTATCAGGAAGAAAGTGGGTTCATAAATCCTCTAATGGGGCTACAAAAACATGGGATATTTTACATCAAAGAGGCCTACCACCTAACTTGACAAGGACCACAAGAGGACCCTGATCCCTATTGGAAGGAGTTATGGGTTGTTGGCTTATGGCCAAAGGAATTTATTGATTTGTGTAGCTTGGGATGTACTTCCACACCCTAGGGTACAGGTTTTGAGAGAAGTTTGACCGACATGAGCTTTGTGGGCAAGTGTACCCAAGCAGTGGGTTTTTCACAAAACCAAATGGAGTTTTGGATGGTTTTTCCCTTAAGAAAAAGTAGGGAACCTGTTTGGTCAATTCAGTGTCCTAAATTTCTCTACATAAATTATCAATCAAGGTATCGTAAACTGATGAAGTGTAGTGCACTGTTTGTGCTATATGACCCTTCTTACATCATTGTTTTTGTGTTTTATGTTGTTTTGGGGGTTTTTGGTCCTCTAATCCCTAATGATTTACAATGTAATTATCAAAATCTTAAGTCCAACTTTCATAAAGACTGCTCAAAATCTGTAAATGAGAAAGAAAAGAGTCGAAGAAAGACTTGGAAGCAAAGTTTATGCAAGAAATGAAAAAAGAGTTTCTATTCCTATTTTACCATTATTTCCAAATCATGACTTAAAAACTGAAAGTGAAATTTGCAACTGATATCTAATTAATTACAGAAACAAAACTAAATGAAATACTTAGTTACTTTGCCTGTCAATTTGGGGAGAAAATCTCCTTGTGATGACATTTGAGGAATTCTGTACTTCATTATTCTAATAGAAAATAAATACAAGGATGCAACAAAGACTCATTGCATGAATGAAATGTTCAACCACTTAGTTTAGGGTGAATTATCAACTTGAAGGGTTCTTCACAAACATTCATTAACACCATGAGTCAATAAACTAGAAATAAAATGGCAAGAACAGTAAATGGCACTAATCAGTGTAATTAAGAATTTAAAGACTAGTAAAACAGCGAATGAAGTAAACTAAATTACACTACTGAATTTCAACTTCTAACCACTGATAAAAACTAGAAAGTGATCAAGAAAAAAGAAGCTACTCTGCATTATGAATGCTATTAGTAAGAAAATGATGAAAATTGCATTATAAACATTGTTAGTACGAAAATGATTATGAACACTGTGAAAGGAAATGATGAATTTATAGTTTAACTAGGAAATGAAAAACAAAATGAAATGAAACCTTCTTCAGTGCAGGGGCCCTCTGCAACTGATTAGGCTATGCTTGCTTAATCAACTCCAATAAAACTCCTTCATATTTCCATAACACATGCGGTCTTCATATTAAAAACAGGGACACAAAATGCCCAAGAATTACAAAGTTTAAAACTTCAGCTTTCACAATAAAACTATCACCCTTTCTACTGACTTCTTCGGTCCTTTACACGGGTATTTATAAGAAAAACCATACAACTATTTGTAGAGAAAAATATGCTATAGCTAAAAATGTAGAAGGAAAATGTGCGGAATTTCTTCCTCAGCTGTTGGAGACATAAATCCAAGACATGGTGGTTGTTGGATTCGGTTGTACAGGTGGCTATTGGAGTCCGTAGGTACAGGTAGTTGTTTCGGATAATGCTTCCCATCACTGTGAAACATGTAATTAATCACGAAATAGAGTCTTGTTACCTTCGGTCTCTGCGTTTGACTTCTTCATTGACCATAGTCTTATGCCATCTTCTTTGTCGATCTAGGCTAGGTGAATAGGACAGGGTCCATGTCACGATGATTTCCAAGCTACCCATGTAGCTAGTTTCTCCTTCTGTCACTTGGAACCTATTAAAGCATGAAGGTAGCTGCGGAACAGCTGATTAGCTACAGAATAGGTTGCGTTCCGTAACTAATATACAAAAATTTATTCAAACAGCAAAACATAAAATCATAACATGTAACTCACTAGATGTCCTCCTCAAGACAATATATACGAGTCATTGATGATAAGAATGCATCTTCTTCATGGAAAAACAAAGAATAGGAATGAGAAGAGTTATTAGGGAAAGAGTAATTTTAAGGCTCAACAGAACCCTTGAAAGGATAAGGGGCAACACTAACTTCAACGGTGTGGTGAAGGGACAGTTAAAAGAATTTTTATCTCTTAGTTATCTATGTTGGAGTACTAAAACTCAAGTCAACTTGATTCAGATGGCGACCTTTGAGGGGTAAATAAAGTCCACCAAGATTGATATTAGTATAGGTGAAGATATTTCATTGAGGTGCACATCCAAAGTGTGATTCTCTTAAGCAAAGACATATTTGAGGTGTTTGAGTCCTTATGTAGTTAAGCTAGAGTGGAGGAAGCAAAGTAAGTATGTTTCTTTATTTCATATGATTTGGTCAAGGAAACGAAGGTATAGTCAAAGAATTGAATGATTTTGTGAATGTGTCTAGGCATACGAAATAGAAGTTCTAGCCGAGTGTTTTGTTAGCACTTATAAATCTCCTCTTTGATGTAGGAGAGAAGTTTCCAAGTTAAAATTTTCACTCCAACTTATAGATTGAAGGCTAGCCCCTTCAATCTAGAGAGGGCTCTCTCTGACCTTTACACTTCATATAGATATTTAGATATGTTCTTTTGATTTAGGGTTTGGTTGGGCCTTAAATAAATAGTTCATTGAGTGATGGAATCAAATAGATAGGGTTTAGATTAATTTACCAAGACAGCTAGTTTCCTGATCAAGATTGATAAAGGTAAGGTGGATAACAGATCCTATACCTTTTTCATTGTTGTAGATGGATGGAGAAAGTAAGGCAACAATCAACTACAATAGGGCATACACAATGAATCATATAGTAGCTTTAGAGGATCAACATGAGAACATTTGAAAAACTCAAATCAAAGCATCACAACTAAAATGAATTATGAATAAGTTAATCCTTTTCAAATAATCAGAAGACATATGTAACAACGTTGGTGAAAATTTCATGTAATAAAAGTAAATAATGGGAAAAAAAAAACCACGGATGATGGGACACTTATTCCAAGATGAATGTTGGGAAGAATCCTAGTGACGGATATCACCTGTGATTGTTTATGGCTAAGAAAATTGGCAAAGACAATGGCTAAGGCTTTGTAAAGGAAAAATGGAATTTTTTGCACAACTATTTATGAAAATAATGGAAAATAGGAGAAAAGGGAGGTGAAAGGTCATAGGTTGCATGTGAGGAGGAAAATGAAGGAAAATAATGGAAAATGAAGAAAATAGAGGCCTCATTCATAAAAAGGCTTTTGAAGATCAGTTGGTAACATTTTGTGACTTCAGTTTTGGAGGTCTCTCATTATTTTCTCTCTCTCATACTTTTGGGGACTTAGAGCTTTCTTGGAGCACTCTTGGAGGGTGTGGCATACTTGGATTTTTGGAGAAAGAAGTGAAAGGAAGAGCCAGAAAGTGCAAGAGGGCATCAGGATCAACAACTGCATCATATTTACTTGCAAGTAACAAGTTTCATGTAAGTTTCCTTCACTAGTTTTGGAATGCATGGCATATGCATGTGGATTTTTTGTTATGATCTGTCATTGGCATGGAGGATGGTCAAGATTGACAGTGGATTGCCTAACCTTGCCATTTCCTGGATTTCCATGGTGATTGTGGGTTTATTTTATTTTTTATGTTTTGGTTGGTTTTGATGTTTCCTTAGCTTGGGTTGAGTTATTAGTTCCTGGAATCCCTGGTTGGACAAATGCTCTAGAAGCCCAGTAACAACTTGGGTTGAGTTACTAGTCCTAGAAACCTTGGTTGGACAAATGATTTGGAAGCCCTTGGTGGGTTGAGTTACTAGTCATGGGCCATAGATGGACAAACGTTGTAGAAGCCCATTATAAGTTGTTGGTTGAGTTACTAGTCCTGGAAGGCTTGGTTGGAACAAACGCTCTGGAAGCCCTTGAAGGCTTCGATGGAGACCAATCTGATGATGATTTTGGTTACATGAGACTAGGTGGTGGAATCACTATTAGATGGGTTGAGGTGGATGGCCTTTGGAAGCCCTGGATGAGTTTTGATTGATGTGTTCTATGAGATCCCACATGTGCTTGAAATATGGCGCAGGTGTGACACCCCCTCCTAGGTCTACCCAAAGTAACCATGCCAACCAAGGTAAACATGAGGAGAGATGGTACCACAATCATATTTGACCTCTTATGCCACATTAATGAAGTGGAATCGATGGAACATCACATACAATCGTCCAACATCATAAACATAACCCTCAGGAGACAAGTCATCCACTCACACAGCCTATCCCTAAGTCCCACCACTATTCTCCAACTCTTAGGCCATAGTAGCTCTCGTACTATGGGCAATGGAGTTGTCAACAACCTAATGTCACTCTCACAGGCCTGCATACTAGTGACTAGTTCCAGTTCTGTGCCAGCGACCCCAGTATTTAAGCAACTTTTCTAGCCAAGAATCCTGACCTCTGCCCAGAACTTGTTGTAACTTTCAAAATTCATTAAAAACATAATAACAAGGTCGATTAATCAGAAATCACCCTTAGGACTAAGCCTAAGCATCCCCAACCGGAACTGACATTCCCTAAAACACTTGGCATCAATACAACCTATAGGTTTAGGATATAAGATAGAGCATAAATGACTGAAACAACTTATGAAACATAACCAGAAGGATCACTTGCTTCTCCATTGAACTACTACATCATCAATTAGGTCTTGCATCCATCCATTTAAGAGTTACAAGATATGAAATAACCATGACATAAACCAGTTATTCAGCCATGCTTATAACCAACATAACACCATTTAAATATCAGAGAAATGACAACCATAAAATCCACATATAAATCAATGAAATAGTAAGAGAAATTAACTTTTATTAACCATACGAAAACCCGACCAGGTTCAGGGCTTCCACATACAACCCGACCATAGACCTGAGCCAAATCTCTCTTTCATCAAGTCACCCCCGTGCCATATTCCAAGCATGAATGTGGGATCTCATAGAAAAACCAATCCAAGAACAACTAGGGGAATCCAGAGGTTAAACCACCTCCACCCTCAACAAACCGTGATCACATGAAAACGACGCTCTGATCAAAACCAAACAAAATTTGGAATGCCAACTGGAATCCATCACTATCCTTGAGGAATTTTCCATCTCTTGGTCTCTCAGGATTTTCCGCAATCCAAACCCAGATCACTAGGCCCTAAATCGAGACTGCTACCTCATTCTTTACCATGTATGCCACCAAAACCGGTCAAGGGATGCCTACGCCTTTGGGAATGAACCTTGAGACCACCTCCACCTCAGATTCTGAAAGCCATCCAGCAAAACAAAGTTCAAAAATTGAAATAAACATCTAAACATACCATGGCATCTGGAAAAAGTCTAGGCTAGGCTGAAAACCACAGTCATAACCTGGCAAAACCATGCCACCGAAAACAAGAGAACCATACATCGATGTGCAAATCCATGCATGTCCAAACTAGTTAGGAAATCACACATGCAAAAGGTTACCTACAAGTATTCATGTTGAAGATGCTTGATCCTTATTTCCTTTCCTTTTTCCTTTCTTGCCTTCCTTTCCTTTGCCTACTTTTCCTTTCCTTGCTCTAAACTAGAGTTCTCCAAGAAAACTCTAACTGACCAAGAGAGTGAGAGAGAGAGAAAGAGAATACTGGGAGAGCTCCAATCTTGAAATGGCAAAAAGGTTAAGCTGAAAAAAGCCATGAACTGATCCTCAAAATCCTTTTTATGCATGAGGCTTCTATTTTCTTCATTTTCCCTTATTTTCCTTCAATTTCCTCCTCACATGCAACTTGTGACCTTTCACCTTAATTTTATCCTATTTTCCTTTATTTTCATAAATAAATGTGCCAAAAATTCCTTTTTGGATTTGAATGCCTTTTCCTTTGCCATTGTCAATTTTTCTTAGCCAAAACACACATCCAATGATGCCCACTAGGATATATTTGCCCAACATTCAGCTTGGAATAAGTGTCCCTTAATTGTGGTCTTATTTTTCCTTTATTAACTTTTATTACATGAATTTTTCACCAGGGTTGTTACAGAACCTCGCCCCCCTTAGGGAACACCATACTCGGTGTTAAACCACACTAAGGCCTCAGTAAAACTGGTAAAAAGAAAACATATTTCTTATGGAGCTTTATAACTTAACTCGTCACAATATTTACAATGAAGAACCTGCTCAAATGAGAAACATCATGATATCATCACAATATAATAACCATACTTCTTATTGGAGCTTTATAACTTAGCTCATGGTGGTATTTATAGCCATATACATATACATATACAAATATCAAAACATCAGCAAAACATATGCCAAACATAAACCAACATCAAACCAAAACTGCTTTGCCTCAACTGACAAACAATGAAGGATATAGGGCCCACATATGATCTGCCATCTCCCATGTAGCTTCTTTAGGCCCAAAGTGCTTCCACTACACTTTAACTTGCTCTATGGCTTTGTTCCTAAGCATGATATGTTTCCACTGGAATATGCACTGAGGCTTCAACTGGAACTCTCCTTCTTGCTCCACTTGCAATATAGACCAATCAATAACATGATTGACATCCTTTATATACTTCTTAAGCAATGAAATATGGAAAACTTCACAGAATTTCACTATTGGAGGCAGTGCAAGCCGATATGCCACTAGTCCAATCCTATCAAGGATCTCAAAATGGCTGCAATATCATGGTGCCAACTTGGCACATGAACCAATCCTCAAAGATCTTTTCTTGGGCTTGATGCGCAAATACACATGCTCCCCAACCTGAAACTCTTTGAACACTCTATGATGACCTGCATAACTCTTATGTATATCTTGTGCTTCGTTGAGATTCTTCTTTATAACCTTCATTTCCTGCTCCATGTCCGCTAACATGTCCAAACAATAAGTACCATGTTCATTGGATCACTCTAGCAGATGGGAGTGTTGCAACTCTGTTATACAATGTCTCGAAACGAATCATCCTCAATGACTCTTGATAACCATTATTGTATGAAAACTCCACCAATGGAAGATACTCCTCCCATTTCCTTTGCTAGTGCATCACGTACATCCTCAGCATATCTTCCAAGATCCTGTCGACCCTCTCTGTCTAACCATTTTTCTACGTATTATAAGCTATACTAAATGCAAAATTTGTACCCAAACATGAAAATATCTCCTTACAAAACTTGGATGTGAACTTTGCATCCCTGTCTGACACAATCCTCTTTAGATCATTATGTAGTCACACTATTTCTTTGATAAACACTTATGCTACCTCATTGGTTGAGTATGTAGTCTTCACTAGAATTAAGTGAGCTACCTTGCTCATCCTATCAACCAAGACCATAATAGAATCATGTTGCCTCACTATTCTCAGAAGACTTGTGATGAAATCTATGGAAATGACCTCCCATTTCCATTCGGGAATCACAATAGGCTATAGTAGACCACCTGGATGCTTGCATTCCTCCTTTACCTGTTGCAATTCTAAACATCTAGCCATGAACTTTGCCACTTCCTTCTTCAAATTTGGCTAATGGTAAAACCACTTCATCGTCGTAAATGTATTTTGATATCTTAGATGCCCCGAATATGGTTTCACATGAAACTCCCTGCAGATAAGATTCTTGAGCTCACTGTAATTCAACACATAGATCTTGTCTCGAAACCTCACCAAGCCATCTGTTAGGAGATAATAGTCTGCATCTTGATCACCTGTACCTGTACCTGTGGTTGTACTCTAATGTAACCTATGCATAATCTCCATCTATTTATCATCATGTTGTCCTACCTGCAAGATCCTATCATGTAACTCTGTCCCATAGGAGCTTATAGCTACTATATTATTTACCTATACCTTCCTACTCAGATCATCTGCAACCTGATTCTCCTTCCCTTTGATATATATAATCTCGAAGTAAAACTCACTAAGGGTAGCCAACCATCTAGCTTGCTTGACATTTAGATTCAAATGGTCAAACAAATACCTCAGTGTAACACCCCTCCCTTTTATGTAAAACTTTTCTAACCTAAGATGGGCAGAGGGAACAGAGGGAGCACATGTAAAAATTTATAAAAATTTCGATCCAAGTGGGAAGAGGGAGCACATGAAGCTATACCTCTAGATGATAGGTGGGGTGATGTGAATCAATAGTCCCAAGAGTGCATAAATTTGGGCAGGGTCCATTGAGGTTTTTTTGCCTCATGGTTCATTAGCTTGCTACGAGGGCCCATGGTATTCAGTAGCAAGAGGATCAGTGTCAGTCATATACTGAGGAGTGCAAAGCAGTGTTGACAAAGAGCAGGAGCCTCAAAAGAAGAGTCAACAACAACACATTTTTCTCAGTAGACAGGCAGTGCTATGTACACATGGTTTTGTGTGCATGTTGTACATGTGGTTCTATGTATGTACGGTGTTTTGTGCATGATTGTAGAAGTGGTGTTGCGAGCATGTGGTGTCGTGTACATGTTGTGTGTAGGTGGTGTTGTGTACATGTCATGCATGTTGTGTTTTGTATGTATAACATTGTGTACGCATCGTACAAGTGGTACGATGTACATGTGATGTTGTGTAGGCGTTGTGCAGGTGGTGTCGTGTACATGTTATGTTGTGTATGTTAGCCTCTTGCTACAGCAGGTATTCATCTTTCATGATCGACATTTTTACATGCCAAATATGTCATACTTTGCATGCTGCAACGTTCCATATTTGCTACAAAGGCCAGAAAATTGTCCGTGAGAGTGTGCTAGTCTAAGTGCCACTACTATGTTCCATTTTTTATGAGTTGATCCATTTTTTATGAGTTTCCAGTTAAGGGAGGGCCAAACAGTTTAATCCTGGCTTCCCTAGGTTTCAATTTCTTGTTGTAGAATATAGAGAATCAGTATCTGTCCAAACAACTTAATCTTGGCAGATTTGTAGATAGGTAATGAAACAAGGGTGCTCAACTGCCTAATTTGAGCCCCTGGATGAAATAAGTGTAGATGTAGATAGCAGGACAACAAGAAGAAAAGAATGAAAAGCTGGGTATGCTAGTTCAAGTGCACCCAAACCAAAAGAAGAGAAAATGATAGGTGAGTAGGCTGGGTAAGTAGTTTCTGAGGTTGCAGAATGAATAAGTGTGATCAATTTTGTATCTCAAACTGTTATTTTCACTTCAGATCACAAGTGCAAGGCAATTTTCCCTTGGAGGACTTCAAGCAAGGTGTGACTAACTCCGCCTTCTTCTTATTCCCCAAATCATTCACTAACCTCCCCAAAGAGGTCAAGATCTGCTTGATATCTCTTAAGTTTCATCATTGGCCATATCATTGCCTAAGTAAAGATCTGCTTTGCTTAAAGATGATTGTATTTCTTATACAAGTCATTTTCCCCCTTAATGGCCTAAGATTTACATACTTAGCGCTCTCTCATCACATTTCATATTAACTACTAACTTTATTATGTAACTCCCTATCTATCTCCCCTCCCCCTACTAAAACTATGTTAGTAATTCCCCTATCTACTTATCCCTTCCTTTGGTTGAAATATAACCATAAAATATCGCTTGCGAATTACTAAGTTTACTTGAAACTTAGTAAGAACCCTCATTTCACTCAAAAAACATATTCCTAAGGTGTTTGGACTCCTTCTGAAACCCAAAAATCCCCTTCAAATGCTACCGGACTCCTTCTGATGCATTAAGGACCCTTCCAAAGCTTTAAAAAGCCTTTTCCGATCGCATTAACCCTCCTTCGATGAGTTGTCCTCTCCTCCGATGCGATATCACTGTCGGAGGTCGCAACATTCATTCATCGGCCCACCCCCTTTTATATCTCCCCGATATCACTTCGCCGATGCGATTTCGCGATCGGCAGTCGCAAGGTTTTTTCTACCTATATACATATGCCCCCCTCTCATCCGCCGATGCGATATTGCTATCGCATCCGAAAGCATATCGCATCGCGATCCATTCATTTCCGCAATATTTCCCATTATCGCACTGTCGCATGCCTTATCGCCTTTCCGAAATCGACAATCGCTCCCATTGCATCACATATATAAAAGCCATAGCCCCCTGTCCCTGCTGATTGCCAATCTCTGATTTAATCCCCGTCGTACTGCCATGTCACCCTGTCACATCACCCTACCACGTCACTACCATACTGGGACCCCATGCTGATGTCATCACTAAAGGAAGGTTCGAAGGGCACAAATCGTAGCAAAGAGAGCCCGGAACAAAAAATTGAGGCAGTTTTCGCTAAGAAAAAATGACCAAAATGGAAAGCTTCATATCGCCAAGAGGCCCGAAAATTCGCAGTTTTGACAGTATTTCTTCATTTATGTTCGTTTTCAAATCGGCCGGCGCTGGTAGCATTCCAGAAGAGACGAAAATCATTTGCAGCAGACATTCTTGCCTTGAAAGGGCAAAAAAGGGGCGATTTTACAGTTTCAAACACGTCGAGGGAGAGAAAATGGCCTGATTCAAGTGTTAAAGAGTATCAGAGGAAATATGAAGCCTTGATTAAATTAAAGAATATCAGTGAAGCGGCAAAGAGTATCAGATCGAAGCGGGAAAACATTAAAGGCCCCCAAGCAAAGTCAAAGAAAGCGGTAAAGCCATTTAAGGGCTCTCAGATCACAATTAATGCACATCAAAGCCACTCAAGAGCAGGGGATCAAAGCCCAAAGAATAGTTATAGCTAAATGAACTGCACAGAGCCATAAGAACAGATTTCGACTCATTTCTTGAGGCAACTGCCCCACCGCAGCACTTAGATATCTCCTTGCATTAATTCCACGACAAGATTAGATTAAAGAACTCATTTCCCTTAGATATGTTTAAGATCTGCTGTAATGGATATTTTTAGATATTTTCCCTATATAAACCACCCTAATTCATTGTTTAAAAGGGTTGGTTGGTTGATTTGCTCCACTAGAGACTCGCTCTGTATACTGTCTGCTATGTTACTAATGTTTTGAAGAATGAATATGGAATTCTTGTGCTGCAACACCACTCAATAAGTGGTTTCTACCTCTGTTTTCCATTGATATATGCTCATATCATACATATATCACCATCTAAGTTACAGAAAGAAAGATTAGCTTAGAATTTGTGTGGCTGCACTCTATGCTCAGTTTCTGTGATTTCTATATGTTTTCTTCTGATTCAGGCATAAATATGAATTCCTCATGGCTCGTATTTGCTCTGTTTCATTCCTATATGAATGTTATTTAGGAATTCTTGACTGCTCCTAGATATAGTTCACTCACCTTCCCTCTGTTAAGCTGAATGAAAGATTCTTAGTTGCCTTTCATTCCTTAGCCTTCACTTCGTCCTTTTTAGCTTGAAAGATTGTTTCATGAGTAGCTATCCTGCTCTATATTCCTCTTGTGACCAAGAAAACGCACCAGCAGCCCTACTCCATGAATCCACGCCCAATGGTTTGAACTTATCATACTATGCATTACCTCTCTACTTGAAAGCTTCATCCTTCCCACCAAAACTCAAACAAAACCCCTTGAACTCAATAACTAGCCTAAAATCATCACCAACAAAGCTAAATCATAAAGAGAGAGCCCTCTCTGATTGCAGGTGGGCTAGAACTTGCAGTCCAAAGATTGGTTTGTGGTTACCTCGGCCGTATTCCCTTGGGAGTCAAAGGGAACAACCTGAGTGATAACATAATGGCGACTCCACTTGGGACGTTCTTCAGATAATTTCACAAATCAACTTGGGAAGCTCCACTGGGGAAGAATCTGATCTTCAAAAGTTTCTTTCTAGCCCACTTTTCTTAGAAAAATCCCCAAAAACAAGTTAGAAGCTGGCTCCTAAAAGGAATTCATGTTATACAAGGTCAAATCTAGACCCAAATCCACCAGCTGTTTTTGAAAATCTAAATTTAATCCCAAGAAAACTCAGGAAATTAGAGCGAAAAGAAGATTTTGCTGATTCTAGTCCTGAGATAGTTCGACCAAGCTGTGCTCCAACCCCTGTCAAAGTTTTATTTCGTTCAACCCCTAGTTCCCCTCTTTCTTTATTCACCTTTTCCACACCTTCGTTCACTGCGCATACTACCACTACTACTCCTATTATCCCAGTTGTTCCAGCTATTCCATTTATCCTTGTTGCTCCACTTATACCTGTTAATATGGCTAATAGATATGCACCCCTACAGCTGCCTGCTAACCTCGGGGCTATGCCTCAGGATTACCAGACTAAAATAACTTATTTTGATGGCACAAGTGCCTGCACAACCCTTCAGCATACAAAGAAAATGCAGGATTACTTTGAAAGCTATGAGATTGACGATGATGGGGTGAGAATGAAGATTTTTGTCCAAAGTTTGACAGGCAATGTCAGGACTTGGTTTAGAGCACTCCCAGCTAATTCCATAGCAGACCCAGAAGCCTTGTACCAGTCATTTATCAACAGATGGGAGAAAAAGAAAGACCCCTTGCACATACTAGTCGAATACGATACAATTAGAAGAGGCCCTCAAGAGTCTGTTTTGGAGTATTGTGCAAGATTCAATAATGTCTATAATGCAATACCACAGAACTTAAGGCCTCCACCTGACCTTTCCTTGTATAAAGTCCCTGATGATTTTGACCCAGATATGGCCTACCAGTTAAAAGAAAGAGCCCCTAACAGCCTTGCCGAAATGCAAAATGTGGCTATCACTGTGGAGGCAAATTTAATTGCCAAAAGAAACAGAGCCAAAACAGAGAGGAGAACAACCTTTAAGGAAGAACCCTCAGCCATAGACCAAAAGCTAGATGCTCTTATCAGTGGAATGCATAGGCTGGTAGATAGAGTGGACAATGTTAAGAAAAAATCATCATGGGATGGGCAGCAAACCAACGTTGTTAGGAACCCGAACTTCAGAAGGAATCAAAACCCAAACGCTGGAAGAGCGAGCCCAAACCGTGAAATAAGGCCTCCTTTCCAAGAAAATTATGCCAAGACATCAACAGCTAATGAGCCCATGGAAGACACTCACATAAAATTAATGGGTTTGAAGAATGAGCAACATGTCTTCTTAACTAAAGAAGACCAAAATAACGATAATATGCATCAATTCCAAACTCAAACCCAAGAGTCTTTCGACTTTGAACCAGCCTATGACCCAGCCGTTTATGAGTTAAACAAGCAATATAAGCTAAGAACCAGAACGATTGATGTGCCCAAGCCCATCAAACCAAAGGAAAAACAACAGCCCGATAAAATCAAAGGCAAGGCTGTTATAACAGAACACGTTGAACGATCTGTCCCAAACCCACAACACGTAACCATAGATGATATAACTATCGAACAACCTTCTAAAAAGCAGCCTGTCGTGCCTTTTTCCTCAAAGGAAGACGTGCACAACATTCCAAAAAGCCTGCCCATAACTGAAAAAATGCAAGCGATCACTCTCCATGACGCTGGCAAACGAGAGAAAATCGCTGATAATTCAAATGAAAAAGAAAAATATTCCATCATCAACACCAAGACTCCACTGGAAAAGCCATTTAATTTAGAGGCAGAGATTGGAAAACTTAAGATATCCATCCCCCTCTCAGAACTTGCCAAGCATGATGTTTATAGGCAGCAAATACAAAGATCGTTACAAATGCCAGAGGTTAAGGATGATGTAAATGTTTTAGATGATACCCCAGAGCTGCTCTTTGGCCCAGAAGTCAATGGAAAAATAGTCAATGGAGCAGTTTTGCCATTTTATATCAGTTTGCATATCCATGATAAAATTTTACATAATGCAATGTTTGACTCAAGTGCATCGCACAATCTTATGCCCAAAGCGGTAATGGAAAGACTAAACCTTTACATGACCAGTCCCTACAAAGATTTATTCTACTTTGACACAAGTCAAGTCAAGTGTTTAGGCCTAATCAAAGACTTGTGTGTCTCCTTAGTCCAATATCCTAACAAGACAATCCTCATGGATGTGGTGGTTGCTGACATTCCACCGAAGTACGGCATGCTCCTATCAAGATCTTGGGGAGCAAAACTCCAAGGATCCCTCCAATTAGACCTCTCTTACGCCACTATATCAGTCTTTGGGCAACCAAAAAGACTCTATAGAGAGACACTCATGAAATATATGGTGAGTAGCGAGGATGAGCCACAAAATTTCCCCATCTACTCAATCCATACTGATATGGATTCATTTATTTTGTTTAATAATGATAGCCGCCCTTTAACTGATGTCAAGCCTTTGTCTCTAGAACAACAAGCACACATCAATGAAGAATCGGTTGCACATACCCATGAGACTGTCAGAACAACCAATGCAACCAGCACACAAGAAGAACCTCCCGAAACACAAGAGTCAGGTTCGCCCAATCCTAAAATGACTAAAACTCTTAATACTAACCACAAGCAAGAAATCACATGGTATTTAGAGTTTGATGGTTTAGTTAATAAGTTAGGAGCAGGGGCAGGTGTATGGATTCACAATACACACAACAATCATGCAGAAGGCCACGCATATAAACTGAATTTCAAATGCACCAACAACATGGCCGAGTATGAGGCACTCCTCTTAGGCCTTAAGCTACTCAAAGCATTAGGAGCTGCCAAAGTGTCTATTTTAGGTGACTCCAGCCTAGTAATCCAACAAATGAAAGGTAACTTTGTTACTAATGACAATAGAATGAGGGCCTATAGGATTGTTGCCACTAATATACTCAATGCATTCACTGAATCCAAGCTTGCCAAGTTCTCAAGAGATCATAACATTCATGCACACAGCCTAGCCACTTTTGCTAGTACATGCAAGCTTCCCTTTGAGCCAAATCACCATTTCACTACTAAGATAAAACATAGGCTTGCTATCCCAAATAATGTTAAAGATTGGCAAGTGTTTGAAAATGATGCCCAAATTAACAATTTCCTCTCTTGAGCATGAGTTTTCAAATATTAACATTGACATGGATGCTATGATGGATGAACAACAACAAACAAATGAAAATCAACAGGTTGTAACAGTTGTAATAGCCAAACAAATCCTAAACCCAACCGTTTTTGACAATACAAACATAGAAGAGTTGAAACAAATGCATTTGGAGGAAATAGCCAAAACAGAGGCCGAGATCATTGATCTAAAGGATAACTTTCACCCTGCTGGCCTCACTCCATTAGAAGACATGTTTGATGCTAATGATGTCCCCAAAAAGCCAAAATGCAGCCCTTAAACACTGCTATAGAAGAACACAACATTGGGACAACAGAGAAGCCCAAAATGGTCAAACTATCTCAATCTTTGCCACACGATCAAAAGCCCAAATCTGTTGATTTGTTTAAATAATTCCAAGATGTATTTGCTTGGAGTTATGAGGACTTGAAGTCCTATGACACCTCAGTGATCCAACACACCATTCCCTTAAAACCAAATCAAAATCCCTTCAAACATAAATTAAGGAGAATCAATCCTGTGCTTCTCCCTTTGATTGAAAAGGAAGTACAAAGAATGTTTGAAGCAGGTATCATAGCACCCATCAGATTTTCTGAATGGGTATCCAATCTTGTTCCCACAAGAAAGAAGATAGGTGAGATTAGGCTATGTGTAGATCTAAGAAATTTAAACCAAGTCTCCCTAAAAGACCACTACCCATTGCCAAAAATGAACCACATCCTACAAAGAGTAGTGGGGTCATCAAGGATTTCACTGCTTGATGGCTTTTCAGGTTTCAACCAAATACTTGTTCACCTGGACGACCAAGACAAGACAGCCTTTACCACACCCTGGGGAACATTTAACTATGTGAATATGCCTTTCGGACTTAAAAACGCTGGTGCTACCTTTCAAAGGGCCATGGACATTACATTTTCCAAGGAAATCCATGATTTCTTGGTTGTCTATCTTGATGACCTTACCCCTTTCTCCGAATCTGACCAAGAGCACCTAAAACATTTGAGGCAAATATTCATGACATGTAGGAAATATGGCATTTCCTTGAACCCCAAGAAGTCTCTCTTTGGCCTTGAAGAAGGCAAACTACTAGGCCATATCATCTCAAAAGATGGAATCAGAATAGATCCGGAAAGGATCCAAGCCATTTTACAAATCCCATATCCAAGAAACATAAAAGAATTGCAAGAATTCCTTGGAAAGATCAATTTTCTTAAGAGATTCATCCCAAACTTGGCCGAACTAATAAGAACGCTAAACAACATGCTTAAAAAGGATGCCAAGGTAAAATGGTCTCTTGAAACCAAGCAAGCCTTTGAGAGTATCAAAGCTTCCTTAACCCAAGCCCCTGTCCCTACCAGTCCTCAATTTGACAAAGATTTTATCATCTTTTCTTTTGCATATGATCATACCATAGCTGTTGTCCTTCTACAAAAGGATGATCAAGGAAATGAAAAGCCAAAGGATGATCAAGGAAATGAAAACCCAAGCCCCTTTGAAGTACCAAATCATGGAGAAGCAGGCCTATGCCCTTGTTAAAGCAATCAAAGATTTCCGAGTTTACATTTTATATTCACATGTGATTGCCTATGTCCCAAATGCTATTGTAAAAGACATATTAACCCAAGAGGTATTAGAAGGCAAAAGAGGCAAGTGGATTGCTAATATCCTTGAGTATGACATAGAAAAAAAACCAACCAAGCTCATAAAGGGACAAGGTTTAGCCAAACTGATGTCCGAAACAAATTTCCAAGCCCTAGACATTAACCAACTAGACAATGAACAGGAGCTGGCGACTCCACAGATCAGTGAAACCTTCTTGCAATATCCATGGTATGCCAATATATGCTTTGTATTGTTAAACCTGTTTTCTCCCCCAGGATTGTCCAAAACCAAGAAAAGATTTGTAAAAGTGAAGGCTTTAAAGTTTTGTGTCTTAGATGGTGCGTTATTTTGGAAAAATCATGAAGGCATATTGCTTAATTGTTTAACCATGAATGAAACCAACAATGTCATGAAAGAATTCCATGCAGGGGACTGTGGAGGACATCTATATTGGAAGTCCACTGTTGATAAAATTTTAAGGGCTGGTTTCTATTGGCCCTCTTTGTTTGCAGATGTAAAGAAGTTTGCTATCTCATGTCACAAATGCCAAATCTTTGAGGGCAAAAGAGAGTTGCTGCCCTTGCCTCTTAAGCCCATCTCAACCGAAAAGATTTTTCAACAATGGGGTCTTGACTTCATTGGAGAAATCCATCCCTCTTCCTCAGGCTAGCATAAGTGGATTCTAACAGCCACCGACTATTTCAATAAATGGATTGAAGCCATCCCATGCAGACAGGCCAATGACTCCATCATTATCCAATTCCTTGAGACCAACATCCTTTCTAGATTTGGCTGTCTTGAGAAGATCATTACATACAACGCTGCTGCCTTCAAATCTAAGAAAATGTTCAGTTTTTGCCACAAATTCCATATTACCTTGGGTCACTCCATAGCCTATTACCCTCAAGGTAATGGCTTGGCCGAATCATCCAACAAGAGCCTGATTAATATTATCAAGAAGATCTTAGAAGAAAACAAGAAGAACTTGCATAAAAAGCTCACAAATGCCCTTTGGGCAGACAGACTTTCAATAAAGAGATCCATTGGGATGAGCCCTTATGAGCTGGTGTATGGCATGGGGGCCAGGTTTCCATCTTCTTTGGTCATTTCCATTATGAAGCTGTTACAAGAGATCCAAGCTGAACCAAATGATGTTCAACGAAGAATCAATTAGACCATTCATCTTCAGCAAACCAGAGAGCAAGTGTATGACAGAGCTCAAATTGTGCAAGAGAGGCTGAAGAAAGCATTTGACAAAAGGACCAAGGCTCAGGATTTCTGTGTTGGCGACAAAGTTCTAAGGTGGGACTCACGAAGAGAAGACAAGGGAAAGCATGCAAAATTTGACTTTCTATGGAAAGGCCCATTTGTTATCAGTGTTGTGCAAGGCAATAACACGTATTTTCTCAAAACTATAGATGACAACACAGTGGAAGACGGCCCTGTAAATGGCCGAATGTTGAAACATTATCGAGATCCCTTTTAAGGGATACAATGCCCCTGTGTATATATTTGTATATTAGTATTTGTATATATGTCAGCGCTTTCCTTCTTTATGTGTGTATAAGAAATCCAATTGCTTATAAAGAAGTAGTGCTGTTATATCAAATCAAATTCAGTTAGAAGTGCTACAATCAAGCTTTCCACTTCAGTCAATAGTATCAAAACAGAGGAGCGTTTTTTAGGTTTCATATCAGCACCCTTGGTCAAAGCAAAAACAAACGAAATACATCAGTTTTGATCCATGTTTTGAGACTATTTCAGAAGGCAGGTCTCAAGCAAAAATGTATGTAATATCAAGCACGCAGAAGAAAGCAGGTGACGCTATATAGTTCACAGTAATTCAGTTGAGGAGAGTGTTGTTCAGATCTCAAGATCCCAGTTTTTTAGTAGCCAACGAAAAAGTGTTTCTAGTCCACAGCAACAATAGAAGATCAAGGCAGTCTGACTTGTTGTTCTTGGCTTTTCACAAGGAAAAGTCATCCCCAGGTGGAGCCACTGTTAGCCTCCTGCTGCAGCAGGTATTCATCTTTCATGATCGACATTTTTACATGCCAAATATGTCATACTTTGCATGCTGCAATGTTCCATATTTGCTACAGAGGCCAGAAAATTGACCGTGAGAGTGTGCTAGTCTAAGTGCCACTGCTATGTTCCATTTTTGATGAGTTGATCCATTTTTGATGAGTTTCCAGTTAAGGGAGGGCCAAACAGTTTAATCCTGGCTTCCCTAGGTTTCAATTCCTTGTTGTAGAATATAGAGAATCAGTATCTGTCCAAACATCTTAATCTTGGCAGATTTGTAGATAGGTAGTGAAACAAGGGTGCTCAATAGCTTAATCTGAGCCCCTAGATGAAATAAGTGTAGATGTAGATAGGATGACAGCAAGAAGAAAGGAATGAAAAGCTGGGTATGCTAGTTCAAGTGCACCCAAACCAAAAGAAGAGAAAATGCTAGGTGAGTAGGCCGGGTAAGTAGTTTCTGAGGTTGCAGAATGAATAAGTGTGATCAATTTTGTATCTCAAACTGTTATTTTCACTTCCGATCACAAAGTGTAAGGCAATTTTCCCATGGAGGACTTCAAGCGAGGCATGACGAACTCCCCCTTCTTCTTATTCCCCAAATCATTCACTAACCTCCCCAAAGAGGTCAAGATCTGCTTAATATCTCTTAAGTTTCATCATTGGCCATATCATTGCCTAAGTAAAGATCTGCTTTGCTTAAAGATGCTTGTATTTCTTATACAAGTCATTTTCCCCCTTAATGGCCTAAGATTTACATACTTAGCGCTCTCTCATCACATTTCATATTAACTACTAACTTTATTATGTAACTCCCTATCTATCTCCCCTCCCCTACTAAAACTATGTCAGTAACTCCCCTATATACTTATCACTTCCTCTGGTTGAAATATAACCATAAAATATCGCTTGGGAATTACTAAGTTTACTTGAAACTTAGTAAGAACCCTCATTTCGCTCAAAAACCATCCTCCTAAGGTGTTTGGACTCCTTCCGAAACACAAAAATCCCCTTCAAATGCTACCGGACTCCTTCCGATGCATTAAGGACCCTTCCAAATCTTTAAAAAGCCTTTTCCGATCGCATTAACCCTCCTCCGATGAGTTTTCCTCTCCTTCGACGCGATATCACTGTCAGAGGTCGCAACATTCATTCATCGGCCCGTCCCCTTTTATATCTCCCCGATATCACTTTGCCGATGCGATTTCGCGATCGACAGTCGTAAGGTTTTTTCTACCTATATACATACGCCCCCTCTCATCCGCTGATGCGATATTTCTATCGCATCCGAAAGCATATTGCATCACGATCCATTCATTTCCGCAATATTTCCCATTATCGCACTACCGCATGCCTTACCGCCTTTCCGAAATCGGCGATCTCTCCCATCGCATCACATATATAAAATCCATAGCCCCATGTCCCCGCCGATTACCGATCTCCGATTTAATCCCCGCCGTACTGCCACATCACCCTGTCACATCACCCTGCCACGTCACTACCGTACTGGGACCCCTTGCTGACGTCATCACTAAAGGAAGGCGTCGCAGCAAAGAGAGCCCGGAACAAAAAACTGAGGTAGTTTTTGCTAAGAAAAAATGACCAAAATGGAAAGCTTCATATCGCTCGGCTACCAAGAGGCCCGAAAATTCGCAGTTTTGACAGGATTTCTTCATTTATGTTCGTTTTCAAATCGGCGAACACCGGTAGCATTCCAAAAGCCATAAAAATCATTTGCAGCAGCCATTCTTGCCTTGAAAGGGCAGAAAAGGGGCGATTTGACAGTTTCAAACAGGTCGAGGGAGAGAAAATGGCCCGATTCAAGTGTCAAAGAGTATCAGAGGAAAGATGAAGCCTTGATTAAGTTAAAGAATACCAGTGAAGCGGCAAAGAGTATCAGATTGAAGCGGGCGAACATTAAAGGCCCCCAAGCAAAGTCAAAGAAAGCGGTAAAGCCATTTAAGGGCTCTCAGATCACAGTTAATGCACATCAAAGCCACTCAAGAGCAGGGGATTAAAGCGCAAAGCACAGTTATGGCTAAATGAACCGCACAGAGCCATAAGGACAGATTTTGACTCATTTCTTGAGGTAGCTGCCCCAGCGCAACACTTAGATATCTCCTTGCATTAATTCCACGACAAGATTAGATTAAAGAACTCATTTCCCTCAGATCTGTTTAAGATTTGCTGTAATGGATATTTTTAGATATTTTCCCTATATAAACCACCCTAATTCATTGTTTAAAGGGGTTGGTTGGTTGATTTGCTCCACTAGAGACTCGCTCTGTATACTTGATGTTTTCATTAATCAAAGACTACTAAAAAGCTTGGAGGATGGACTGTCTGCTGTGTTACTAATGTTTTGAAGAATGAATATGGAATTCTTGTGCTACAACACGACTCAATAAGTGATTTCTACCTCTGTTTTCCATTGATATATGCTCATATCATACATATATCACCATTTAAGTTACAGAAAGAAATATTAACTTAGAATTTGTGTGGCTACACTCTATGCTCAGTTTCTGTGATTTCTATATGTTTTCTTCTGATTCAAGCATAAATATGAATTCCTCATGGCTCATATTTTCTCTGTTTCATTCATGTATGAATGTTATTTAGGAATTCTTGACTGCTCCTAGATATAGTTCACTCACCTTCCCTCTGTTAAGTTGAATGAAAGATTCTTAGTTGCCTTTCATTCCTTAGCCTTCGTTTCATCCTGTTTAGCTTGAAAGGTTGTTTCATGAGCTACTATCCTGCTCTATATTCCTCTTGTGACCAAGAAAACGCACCAGCAGTCCTACTCCATGACTCCACGCCCAATGGTTTGAACTTATCATACTATGCATTACCTCTCTACTTGAAAGCTTCATCCTTCCCACCAAAACTCAAACAAAACCCCTTGAACTCAATAACTAGCCTAAGATCATCATCAACAAAGCTAAATCATAAAGAGAGAGCCCTCTCTCATTGCATGTGGGCTAGAACCTGCAGTCCAAAGATTGGTTTGTGGTTACCTCGGCCGTATTCCCTTGGGAGTCAAAGGGAACAACCTGAGTGATAACAGTGTACACATCGCACAAGTCTCTCTTTGTATAGGTGGTATTGTGTACATGTCATACATATGGTACTAATTTACATGTGCTGTTGTGTGCATTTCATACATGTTGCATTGTAGGCATATAGTACTATGTATGTGCATTGTGTAGTTGTGGTATCGTGACATATGTACTCATTGTGTTGTATTATGTGTATGTATTTTTGATGTATTGTACACCAGGTGTACGTGTATGTATTGTGTTGTGGTATACACTAGATGTAGGAGTATGTATTGTGTTATGTTGTACACTGCGTGTAGGTGTATGTGTGGTATGCCATGTGTAGGTGCATGTATTTCATGTTGTTGTATGTCATGTGTGGTTGTATGTTTGTGATGCACACTATGTGTATGTGCACATGGTTGAGGAGAAGGCACTGGGTGTTTTTCAGGTGTGGCAACCGATCCGGTGTGTGTATGGAATAAGGACAAAGGTAGAAGCTGGGGATTAATTAAACGATAAGTATTAGTATTTTATTTCAGTTTTATTATGCATATGATTTATGATTATGGTCTATGATGATTACATGTGATCTATGATTATGGTTTATGATGGTTACATGTGATTTATGATGTTGATCTATGATGGTTGTGTTTTGAGTTAACCTGATGTGATATGTTTATACATGATGATTTCGTCAAAGATGCTAGTTTCACTTGTTATGATAGGGAGTGAATAGAATTGCAAGTGTGCCTTGTTGAAAGGCCACCAATGAGGTATGATTTGAAGTTAGTTCAATTTATTTTGAATGTAATGGAAATTATGTACTTGTTACAGGAAAGCATGAAATGCCCAATTGGGTGGTCAAAATTGATGGCAAACATTAGAAGCAACATCAAAAGGAATTGGAACAGGGAGCAATATGTTGGTAAAGCATTCAGGAGCAGGGCCATTGTGGGACACTGGTATCGAATAGTGTCCATTGATTTTCATGACAATTCTATGATTGGAATGTCAGTTTTAAGGTAGGGATATGCCTTGGTTTTTGGACTTTCTGATCCGAGGAAACCTTGTGAAGGGATGGACTACCCTGGATGGGGGTGCCAGCAGAACTTGGAAGGTGTGTGACTGCACAGAAAGGGGTGACCGGATTGCCTGAGGGACTGTGTGGCAAAGAAGGGAAGGTCGGGGATATATTTGGTTTGGTCATTAAAATTTCCAGGGGGAATCATTTGCACATTGGGAATGCGCCCTAGAAAAATGAGATGGTAATTGTTCACTAAGGGGACATGTAGCGCGGGATTGTAGCATTGGACATTGGATGTAGTTTGAATTTGGAAATGGATTCTGGACTTCCTAGGAAGGAGGTGAATCCTGGTATTACCTTGAGGGTGGAGGTGTTAGCCTCTGGATTCCCTTGCTAGGGATGCAGGAATTGTATCATTTTATTTGTTGGTTCATCAAATGTGCATATGTGTATATGTGTGTATTCTTGTAAATATTGTATCGAGCTATATTTATTAAGATCCATAAACAATATTGCTATTTTTTGGTCGAAGAAAATGTGTATGTGTGTATATGTGGTTATTATTCTAAATACTGTAATGAGTTGTGTTATAAAGCTCCAGTAAATGGTATGTTTGGAATGTTTTAGCAGTGGCCATTGTAAATACTGCAATGAGCTATGTTATAAAGCTCCACGGGAAGCATGTTTTCTTTTAAGAGGTATTTCTGGTCATAGGTTTCATTGAACACCAAGGACGGTGTTCCCCAAAAGGGAGGGTTCCGTAACAACCCCGGTTAAAAATCCATATAAATATAAAAATATAAGACCACAGTCATGGGACATGTATTCCAAGATAAATGGTGGGTATAACATCCTAGTGGGTGTTCATTCAGTTTATTATGGCTAAGGAAATTGACAAAGGCAATGGAAAAGGATTTGGAAAGGAAAAATGACATTTTTGATACATTTATTTATGAAAATAATAGAAATTAGGAGAAAAGGAAGGTGAAGAGTCATGGGTTTCATGTGAGGAGGAAAATGAAGGAAAATAATGGGAAATGAAGAAAATAGAGGCCACATTGATAAAACAGCTTATGAGGATCAGTTGGCAAGATTTTGACAGGTTTTGGTGGAGCTCACTTCTATTCTCTCTCTCTTATACTCTTGGAAACTTAGATTTTTCTTGGAGCATTTCAACATTGGAGCAAGAAGGTAAAGGGAATAAAAGGTCGAGAAAGGAAGAGCAGGATCAAGCAGCTACAACATGATTCTTTGCAGGTATCGATTTTCATGTGTGATTTCCTTGCTAGATTTGGCATGCATGGTATTGCATGTGGTTCTTTGTTGTCATGGCATGGGTTTTTCCAGGTGTGAAAATGTTTCTAGCCTAGCCTTGCCATTTCCAGACAACCATGGTGTCACGGGGTTCTCATGTTTTCGTTGAGTGAGATTGTCAAATGGAGTCAAAGTTGAGTGAGGTGGATCTCTGAAAGAAAGAGCACATTGCCTAGTGATCCCTAGAATGGACTATGGATTGTGGTAAAACCACTAGAATAGTGACACCTGAACCAAATTGTGGGTTGCAGTAAAGCCAGGTATTGTGTGCCTCGGTGGGCCTAAGAATACTTGATCTTTGAATGGAAAGATATACGGTAAATCCTAGAGGTGGGTGCTCTCCATCAGGCCAAGTAATCCAAGGATGGGATATGCGGCAAATCCTAGAGATTGGGTCTCGGTTTAGGGCATAGAGATCTGGTGTGGATTGGGGTAAAGCCTGAGAGACTAGGAGATAGGAAAATTCCTCACGGTGTAAGTAGAGAAATCTGGTGGCATCCATGCCTGTTTGGCCTAGTGATCTGGTGGAGGTCATGGTAAATCATGTTATTACATGCTTATTGTGTTGGCCTAGTGATCCAAGATGGATTATGGTAAAGTTTGGTTTCTATTGATGAGGGTGAGGTGGTTTAGCCTTGAGATTCCCTGGTTGGCTATTTTGGTTTGAGCCCCATATACATGCTTGGAATATGGCACGGGGGTGAATGGCTGAAGAGAGAATTGGCTCAGCCATTCTATGGTTGAGTGGAATGTGGTAGTCCCATACCGGGTTGGATGTTGTATTCTTTTCTTGTTGAAGCAAGTGTAGATCCTTCTATTTCATTAATCGGAAAAATAGTTTACAATAAATACAAGCATCTCCCCGACGCCAAGGAGACAGAAAAAATTAGAAAAAATCCCCTAGGGAAAAACTTCTTAGCTTTAGAAAGAAAAACATTTAACCCAAGGAAAATAAACCACAATAGCCTCTAGGCCATCGGAAAGCCCACAAAGACTCCCGCCGCCCAACCCTCAGAAGAGCCCCAATGATTTGAGCCGTTCATTGCTGCAATCAAACCAACGGCCAAGGTTGACATCGCTCCGCCAAGACGACCGAAGTTTAATGGTACCACTCCTCCAAGCTACACGATTAAACTTGACCGTTGATCTACACTGCTAAATCCTATGGTTGAGAATTATATCGCACCGAACAAGCTGACCCCATGTTAGTGTGCGATGAAGGGCGGTTTCCAAAACCATCTCCCTGCCACATGTAGGATGCTAATTGTGATTGCTACAAAAACGCAAAAACCGTTTCCTATCTGAGAGTGGTGCGATCAGTCGAAAACCACCTAAGAAGCGGGTTTTCTCTCCAAATCCCAAAAATCAGAATATTCCAGCTGCTGGAAGAACTTGGATTCCTCCCGTGTATGCTTTTCCTCCTCGCCTAAACTTGGAACCCAGAAAGGAAGAGAGGCACTTCATTAATGAAGGAACTGTGATGTCCGTTTCACTCACCCCGATGAACAATGATATCCATCTCTCTGACTTCGGGAATTTTAGTGGCCAGTCGTATTCTACCCCCCGCCAAAGACCAATTTTCCAGATACTGATGATGCATATAGAGGATAAAACTTAAGAGCTTGCCTCAATGGCTTTGTGTCTAAACACTCTCCTATCCTCTTCCACATGTTCAAAGCAAAGAGCCCTTAGTTTTCTTTGACTCAACTCCTGCCACTCCATCGAAACCTTATCCTCTGTACAGTTGACCCCCTGGTTGGCAAGAAGATCCGCCAGCTTATTGGTCTTTCTGCAAACATGATGGAAACTGACAGTGCAAAGGTTTTGGAGATGACCCTGAATTCTTTGGAAAACCCGTATTAATTTCCAGTGTTTGGAGACTTTTTCTGGCATTGTTCCACTATTTATTCTTTTCACTGAGTTAATGATTAACTTAGAGTCTACTTCTATTATCACATTGCAATAGTTATCTTGACTCAGAAGATCCAGGCATTGCTCCATAGCCATTAGTTCCACCATGTTGTTGGTGGCTTTCCCTAGGTGACAATGGAATATGAAGATAATATTTCCCTTAGCATCCCTAAGGACTCCTCCATACCCAGCAGTTCCTGGATTTCCTTTTGAAGCCCCATCAATGTTGTATTTCAAAAATCCTTCCAAGGGAGGATGCTAGAAATCCTTCTCCATGTCCATTGAAATGACCTTCCTATCTAGGCCTTGAGGAGTGAGCCCTTGCATCCCCAACTGCCTGAGAATTTTGGAATCCCTATTTGAGGGAGGGTTTTTAGGGTAGTAGCGAACAGTGATTCCTACTGTCTCCTTAAGTTGTTTCAGGATTATCTCAAGCAGGTGGTGTGGGGGATTCTTTTCATCCTTAAATATTCTTTTGTTCCTCTCCTTCCAAACATTCCATATAATGAAACTTGGTGTAAGGGCCCAAGCTGAGTTGAGAATTTCATAATCCGAAAAATTTCTTCTCCATTATTGAGGTTATTAAGGATGCTCCCTCTGTCCTTGTCAGATTGTTGAAAGATTGTGGCAAATATATCCTATAACTAGGAGGTGAAAATGCAACTGTTGAGTAAATGCTCCATTGTTTCCTCTTGAGCCTCACAGAGCTGGCATCTTGAAGGCCCCAGAACACCCCTTTTCCTAATTTTGTCCCAAGTCAAGATTTTCTTGTGGTATACCAACCACATAAAGAGTTTGATTTTCATCCACCCTTGGTGCCTCCAAAGGTTCTGCCAGATTTTGTCAGGAACCTGGGAATCCAGCTCAAGGAGAATGCTTTTTGCTTCCTTAAGATTAAAGGTGCCCTCTTTGTTATTGCCCCATCTTAGTTGGTCTTGCCCCCCTGAAACTAAGATCTTCCTCTGTTCCACCATTTTCATGAGCATCTCTGCTTTTGTTTTCAAGGGATTGTTATTCCTACAATCAATATTTCTCCAGATTCTCCACTTATCCGTGTGTTGAGTATGATCCCAGAAGTATTTTACCTTAATTAATCCTTGGGAATCTGTCTCATGCTTAAGGTTGAAGAAGTCTGCTTTTAACATAATTGGCTCTTGTTGCCATCTATCTTCCCAAAAAATAGCTAGATCCCCTTCTCTGATTTCCCAGAAACTATTCTCTTGAACTAGGCTTCTATTCTCCCAGGCTTTATTCCAGATGTATGAGCCCTTTATATTTCCTGACATTCTTATGAGATCCCTGGTTTGCCAGGAGCTTGCATATTTTTCTTTCCAGATATTTGCCCATTGGGTCTCTGGATTCTGAACCCAATGCCACCATAGTTTGGCTCCTAAAACTTTGCTGAGTATTTCCTGATCATCCAAGCCTAGTCCTCCATGGTTTTTTGGTTTACAAATTCTTTCCCAAGACACTAAGGTCCATTTTCTCCTTGTCTCCTGCTTACCCGAAAGGAAGTTTCTTTGATATTTCTGAATTGTTGTAGGACTCCTTTTGGAGCTGGGAGGGCTGATAACATAAAAATAGGGATTGCTTGTAGAACAGCTTTTGTAAGAACCAACCTACCAGTAAGATTTAAGGATCTGATGGTCCATTTACTGACTTTATCCTGCAACTTATTGATCAAGGGTTCCCAAATACTTTTGAGCAATGGTTTAGCAGTTATAGGAAATCCCAAATATTTGGAGGGAAGGGAATCCCTTTGAAAGCCAAGAATTCTGGATATATTTTTCTGAATAGAAATATTGGTATTCAGGAAAAATATTTTTGATTTGGAGAGATTAACTTCCATACCTGAAGCTAAGGCAAAGAGATTCAGAATTTTTTTGTAGGCTGAAGCTTCTTTGACTATGGGGACTCCCTATAGCATGGTATCATCTACAAATTGTTGGTGAGTCAGGGCCTGACAATTCTTAGTTAGTTGTAGACCCTTAATATTTCCTGTTACTTTAGCATGCTTTATTGACTGGCCCAGTCCTTCCATCATAAGGATGAAAAGAAAGGGGGAGAGCAGATCTCCCTGTCTGAGGCCTCTTAAAGGACTGAAAATCTCTGAGGGAGAGCCATTAACTAAAATAGAAAAACTAGAGGAAGTCACTAGTGCCATGACCCATCTGACCCAGTTCTGATCAAATCCAAAAGCAATAAGAACTTTTTTGATATAGGACCAGTTCACCTTGTCATAAACATTGGCAATATCCAATTGCATGATCATGCCTTCTTGCCTCTTGCTTGTTAATGAGTGAACCACCTCTTGAGCTTGAATAATTGTCGAGAATTTGTCTGCCTTCCACATAACCTGATTGTTCCCCTGAAACTAGAACACGAAGTAAAGGTTTGAGTCTGTTAGCCACTACCTTGGATATTATCTTGTAGACCACATTTCATAGGGCTATGGGTTTGTATTTATCCGGTGTTTGTGCAATGTCCTATTTGGGGATTAGGGAGATGAAGGAGGTATTGAGCGCTTTCAGAATGGTTCTGTTCAACCTGGAGTCCTCCACTACCTACAAAATGTCTTGTTTAACAATATTCTAGTAAGCTTTGAAAAAATTCACATTGAAACCATCCGGGCCTGGTGCTTTTCCATTCTGCATATCTTTTACGACTTCACTAACCTACTCTTTCATTACTGGCCTATTAAGGTTGAAATTATCCTCTCTGGATACCAATTTCGGTATGTTACTAGTTACCTCCCTAATAAAGTGCTCTCTATCTGAATTGTTCTCCTCAGTTATACCTTGGAAGTGTTGGACTAACATAGCTTCTATTGCTTCATGGCAAATATGAAGCTCCCCCTCCTCAGTCTTGATCAAAGAGATTCTGTTGCGAGCTCTATTGGCAATGGTGGATCTGTGGAAAAATTTGGTGTTACGCTTTCCTTCTTTGAGCCATTGAACTCTAGATTTTTGTCTCCAAAATATTTCCTCTTGTCTACGTAGATTCTCCCATTCTTGATTATGTTTATCCACTTGATCATTTGTGGATTTATCAAAGCCTTTCGTGATTAGAGCTTGGTTGAGAACCTGCATTTTATTTTCAACAAATTTTTTCTCCACAAAAATATTGCCAAAATCCTTCTTGTTACAATCTTTAAGTCAAAGCTTGATGTACTTCATTCTTTTTTGAAGTAGGTACATTCTTGTCCCCTGGATCTGCAAATCTTCTGACCACCATTTCTCAATGTTGCTCAAGAAGTCTGGGTGGGATAGCCATATATTCTCAAATATGAAAGGTTTGTTCTTGGGAGTTCTAATGCCCTAAATTTCCAATTGAACCGGCCAGTGATCTAAGCCTCGAAAGGGGAGAACTCTCGCTGTTACTTCCTTATTTGCTAGCATAATATCTTCAGAGATTAGAAATTTTTCTAACTTTGAGGCAACATGGGACTCTCCACCGAATTTTTTATTATTCCAAGTGTAGAGGCTAGTGTTCCTGTTAGTGTCAACAAGATTCATATTGTCTGAAAAGGTTCGAAATGCTAAAGAGTCTTTACTTTGAGCTCTAGTTCCCCCTTTTTCTCTGAAAGAGATTTGATCATGTTGAAATCACCTCCCATGATCCAGGGTATTTCTATATGTTTGTCCTTGAGATCCACAAGAGAGTCTAGAAACCTGAGTTTGTCATCTGTTCTCTGAGGTCCATAAACATTTGTGACTAGAAAGGTATCTTTGTCTCCTACTGGTTGAATCACTACTGATAAATAATTCCTGGAAGCCTCAGCATATAAAATTTCAATTTTTTGGGGATTCCAAAGAGTGAGTATGCCCCCCGCTGTGTTCTTTGCTTTGACTTCTAGAAACTCAAATATACTGAGCCATTTGCTATGAATTTGTCTTACTTTTTGAATGGAACATTTCGTTTCTTGGATGAAGATAATATCTGACATTTCTTGTTTCATTCTATTACTAAGCATTCTCTGCTTTCTCTTACTCCCTATACCTCTAATATTCCATGATGTAAACTTCATAGTTAAAGATTTGTAAAGGAGTAGCTGGCTAGATCTTTCATCTTACCTGAATCTATCATTAACTTTCCACACTCCATCAAGAGTTCATTCTGCTTTTTCCGACCTCTTTTCTTTCCTGGGTTTCTATTAGCTAATCCTGGAGTCGTTTCTATTGTTTTCACTCCTCTATTGTCCTGCTTGTAGATGATTTTTCCTTTTTCCAATGCCTTAGTCTGTGTTTTCCATAAAAACAACTATTGTATTCTATTGAGCCCTTCTTGAGGTAACGAATCTACTCCTCCCATGGTTCCCTGTATCAAGAACCCTTCTAGATGTAGATTTTCTTTATCAAGAATTTCCTATAGTTCATGGTCCTCCAGGTCCATCTCATTTTGGGTCATTTCCTGATCCATCTCTAGTTCTGCATCACTCATTATAGCTTCATTTTGGTAATCGATATCCTGTGTTTTTTCCCGGTGTTCTTCTTTCTCATTATCCACATGACTTCCTTCCATTGCTTGATCTTCTTTTGAGATCTCTTAATCTTCCTCAAGCACCTAGAATTTGTTTTGACTGATCTGGTGTCCTTCATCTTGATGTTGTTTTTGTCCTCTTTTTCCACCTCTTCCTCGATTCACCACTTTATGAAAGCGGTCTGTTTCCTTCATTGTGTTAGTTCTGTTCTTGTTTACTGCTTTACTTAGCAGACAATCTCTAAAAAGGTGTCCATGTTCATGACATTTGTGACATCTGAATGGAATGTGCTCATAGTCTACTGTTTGCGCCCATTCTTCATCAAATACTTCCAAGATCACCTCATTCGGTAGAGCTCCTGATAAATCCATTTCCAAACATATTCTGGCAAAGGAAGTATATTTTCCCCTTCTTGTGGCTTCAGAAGCTTTAAAAAATGACCTAATTTGTTGCCTATGGTGACCAACGATTCATTTTGCCAATAATCAAGAGGTAGAGAATAGAGCCTTACCCAGATCGATACTGAAGTAAAACTTTGGCATTCTGGAACAAAATTCATCATCCATGGCTGCATGTAGAGTCCAGCTATTGCATAGAAGTAAGGTCCTCCTTTAAATACTCTGTCCTTGTCTTCAATATTTGTGAACACCACAAAAAAAAACCCTTTGACCCAAGATGTAGGTCAATGCTACCTTTAGGTTTCCAGTAGTATTTTATCCATGAATATAAAGCTTTTTCAGTTGGACACAATCCCATGAATTTACAGATGATAGCATACGTTTGCATGTGATCCCTGTGTGCCTATAGAGCCAGACCATTTAAAATAACTCTGGGTGTGATTTCTACTTTGGGTTTGCAGGGTCCCTTTTGTTTTTTGTCTTTAGTTCCCTGATTTTTGTCTTCTACCTCCTTGTCTTTTGTGCCATTATTTTCCTTGTTTATGGCCTCTCCTGTCTCCTCTTCCATGTTTCTTTTCCCATCCTCCATAGTACCTTTATCCTTTTCTAGAGGTTTCTTGCCTCTTCTGGCTATGGCCTCCTTATAGGAGGGAGTGGAGCTCCCTCCTCTGCGGTCCTCCATAAGTATCACCGACTAAAACTAGCAAAAACCCTCGTTGTTCGCCCCCGTTGTTCGCTCCCGCTCTTTGCCCCCACTGTTTTCAGCCAGCTTCACCCTGGTTGGATGTTGTATTCATTAATAAGAGGTTCTTTCATTTATATCTTATGTGTAAATGTATTGGTGTATATGTGGATTCTATGGTTGATGTATCCTTGATATTTCTGTTATTATTATGTTGGTTATAAGCATGATTTATGGTAGTGATGATGTATGGTTCTCCTCATGTTTTTATTTGTAAATGAATGAACAGTGTATCTATGACATAATAGATGATAATGCAACTAATGATATAATGAACAATGCTTCTTAGTGATTCTCAGATAAGTATGAGACCCCTATGCTTAAATTTGTTGTTTACACCTATAGATTATATATTAGTGATGTGTTTGATGAAATACATGTCATGGCTAGTAGGGGTCCAGTCAAGCCCTTGTTCAAGTTATTGTATTTCTATCATCATTTCCTTGTTATATTTCTATTATAAAGGTATCATTTAATTTTGGGAAGTGACCTAGGCTCTAAGCTTGAAAAAGTGGGTCAAATCCGTGGATGCTGGCACAACATTGAGCAAAATAGTCCCTGGACGCTAGCATTCCATGTTGTGGGAGCATCCAAAGCCCTTAGATGCTAGAGTTCCCATAACATGGGAGTGTTCGGGGGTTAATTATTCTAAAAACTCACTGGGACCCACGAGCTGGTTGTCGGAATGGTTGGGATGGATTTTGAGAGTCCTCACGTTGGTGTGGAAGGTATGTATGTTGTGCTTCTATTGATTCCCCTTCCTTAAGGTCACATAGGAGGTTGAACCCCATCATAGTAGCCTCTCATCACATGTTTACCCCACTTGGCTTGTTACTTGTGTAGATGTGGGAGGATGTTGTTACACCTGTTGAAAAGTCAGGTGTAACCTATAGTAGTGGGGTGTAACCTATATTAGTGGGGTGCAACCTGTAGTAGTGGGGTTCTTCTTGTAGTGATCAACCAGTAAGTTGAAGATTCACTCATAATTAACTCATGCATGTCAGATCAAAGAAAGACTTAGTTGATTTTGGAGTTTAGGGACAGTGTACTATCAAATGTAAAATAATCTAACTTAAACAGATGGTGCATGTAGTCAAAGAAGGCTTAAATAAGTCATTCATTAATTATAAAACTCACTAATTTTAACCATTCGAATTTCCTTTAAAAGGAGCAATGAAGGCACAAGTTTAATCATTGTTTTGGCGAGCGTGAGTTGGTGATACCAAGTAATAGGAAGCACAAGTTTGTGCATGGAGCTTGTGAGGGCAAGGAATTAGGAGCTTGGAGGCTTGGAAATTTGGCTAAGTATTGGCCAAATGCAATCAGTCAGGCAGAGGATAGAAAATACTAGTGTAGGTTGACGCCAAGGTTGAGCAAAGCCTACTGTATTCATCGAGATTCTTTGACTAATGCAATATACATATAGCAAGGGATTTTAGCTATGGATTTCCCCATATCATCATTGTGTTATGTGTGATTGAATTATTTCTCCTATATGCTTCATGATTTCATCGATTGTTTATTGTTTCCACTTATGAGTAGAGTACATTGAAGTGAAATGTTTTAGAATATTACAATTTGCAGTTTGAATCTATAAGGAATTTCTACAATTTCTTGATGAAAAGGGGATTTGGAACGCTAATTCCATATTATTTGAAGGAGATCTTGTGCAACTTCCCTAGAGTTCACAATCCCTCCCATTCAATATTTTGTTAGTATTAGACAATGAGGAGAGTAGCCCAGAGTCCTAGAAATTTTTTATGTAGTACAAATGTGCAAAGCCTTCATGGAATTTTTTTTACTCATGAGTCTTTCAATAATGATTATACCATCCATCACAAAAATTTCATTTAAGTAAACATTCTTCACAAAATCAATTATATATTGTATCCAAATCATATTTTTTTGTAAATTGCAACACTTTATATTCGTTGTCAGAAAGAAGTTACATTGGTATCATGTTCAAATTCAAAGCATCCAAACTTGATAAACAAAACCATACAATATTGATATCAGTAAATAAAGAGATAGAGCAGTAAAAATGCTCCTCAAGATAGTGAGATATGATAATTCATTTGCCAACCATCTGATACATCACCAAACATAAAAGCAGGATAATTCTTATGAGGTTGCTAAAATACAAGAATCAAAAGCATCTCCAACATACCATAACCCCCAGTGTTCTCAACAGACCATAGAACACATAAAAATATAATAAAAATGTCGATCTAAAGCACCTTGTTTGGAAAAACTTCAAAGCCATAAGTTTTATCACACAGAAGTTGAATCACACAATAAAGGCAAAACAAAACTCACACCAACCATTAACAACATATACAATCCATATACGACATGTGCAAATAGAGCTGCACTCATTGAAGCATAATCATAATGATATTTTCCTAGGGAAAAATTAAGGACAACCTAGAACCCATAATAATAGAGTGAAGTGTTATAATGACATAAATGTAGCAAACAATTTTGGGCCAAAAAAAAAACCAACTAGCATTACATTACCATTTGGGAATCACAAAACATACATGATACTAAAAACCTTTCTCACGCCAGAGCTACAAAATATCCAAAGATGACACAATACCACCTATTGTCCAACAAACCCATATTTGGACAAACAAGAAAACTATCTACAACATTGTGTAATCAAAAAATTGAAAATAGGGATGAAACAAGTTTCTCCAAAATAGTGTAGTTTCAAAACAAATAACAAAAACATGTGCACTAAGTGTAAGAGCCATAACATGCTGGGACTGCCATGAAGAGACCATACCTAGAGAATGATTGCCAAAATAGTGACAAAAAGCTTTGGACCAACCATTGTTAGTCATGGATAGAGGAAATTATAGTTAGATCCTAAGCACTATCAACCGATGGGTCAGTGGGATCACCAGGCAGATCGGTCAGATCACCATAGGCTTAATTCGACACCAAAAATATTTCCACATGGGCCAATCGAGAATCCACATTATCTAAATAGAACCTTTGGTTCCAAAGCATACATTTAGTATTCACCTATGAAGAAAACACATTATATTTCTCAACTTTCTTATCTTTGAAGATTAAATGTAGCAATGTACCCATTTGTTGGTGTAAAGCCAAAGAGCTCAGGAAATGAAACAACCTTTTAATAAATATTCCAGGATCAAGAACCCATTTCATATCATCTCCTACCACATCTGAATCTGAGTGATATGGTTGTTCCCTTACTTCTTTAGACTCCAACAATGGGATTTCCTTCCTCACCTCCAGAGGAACCATATCAAAGTAAGTCCCAACTAAACCATAGTCAAAAGGATGGATTCATTTGTACTCGAAATTACCCATTCCACTCCTTTTTCTTATCATTATTTGATGGGGCATGAGTATAGTGGCAAGGGAACAATGGGGACAGCCACTAACAGAAACCATACCTAAGAAACAAGAAAAGGACAAGACACATAGCTTTGAAACCCTGACCTAAAGACTACCAAATCATCCCCCAATTTCCACACCAGAGGACCAAATTCTAGTAAATTGCTAAATTCAGCACAACGTACAGACATAACACACAAACTTCCCAAAACCCATAATAAACAATGAAATATCCACATACCCAAATAAAGGAAAAGATAAAATTCGGCATCCAAAGCACTCATCATCACCAACAAAGCAAAACTTCAAATAATTAAATAGGACTTCACACGAAATGATTCACAGAAACCCAAATTCAGGGACTGAAAGTACTGCTAATACGTATAACATATGCATCCAAAGGAAACCCTTTGATTATGACACACTGATATTGGCAAAACATTAACCCTCCCAATGATAGGTAAACTTTGTAAGACAAACAAGTGACCAGTTACAAAATTCAATGCCTGAAAAGGAGGATTTGATACCTCTACAATCACTACCAAATAATTGGATGTGAGCTGAGATAAAAGTTGAATCTCTTCATCCAGTGAGTGAGAAACAAAAGGTTGCAACCTCAGATGAAACTAGATAATGGAGGTCAAGTAAAAATCCTCACCTCCACTTCCACGTTGCTTGTACCTTCACCACCCCAATGCCGTCACTATGTGTTTATAATGATGAGACCCCAAATGGATATCACATGCCCATCAACTGTCTTTTGCCACACCTTTGCTAAGCTAAGACACTTATGAATATGGCACAACTTCCAAAGAAGCTCTAATTCCTCCTGCGTTAACATTCCCATCAGGGATGTCTTATATTCATTATATATATTGTATCAAAATTATAATATTAAAATAAGCTTTTAGCATTTGTATTGAGATTAACCGTTATAAAGATTTTCAACATTTATATTATTTACTATGCTATACATTTTTAATGAAAAAACATGTTTTACCAATCTTTTTAATATAATATAATATATTATGATTAGATTTTTCTTTTATTAATCTTAAAATAAGGTTAAAATTGTAATAATCATTTTGTTATTAAATTTACATTAATTATATTTTGATTATTAATATTTAATTATTTATTAATAAAATATTAATTTTTTTTAATATATTAAAATTAAAATTTTATATTATTTTATTGGTGTAAAGAATTAAAGTTTTATTACAGAGCCAAAGCTATCAAATTAGAAATAAAAAATAAGATAGAAAAAACCCAAATAGAAAGAACAAAATTTAAAAAGTAATCGAACTGAAATGGAAAAATAAAGAAAAAAAACTTATAATTAATGAAAAAACTTCTTCAAATTTTCCCTCTTTTATACATATATGGTTAAATATAGAAATGTCACGAATATATTTTAGTTGTTATAATGGTATTAATATTTAATTTACCATTCATAACTATTCTTATAAAATAATCACACTAAGAATAAATAATTAGATTTTCATTTCCAATATTTCTGAATAAATAATATTTTTCTTTTAATTATTTTTAATAAAAAAATTTATTATATATAGTTATATTAAATTTAATTATCCATTATAGTATTTAGTTTTTCAATAAGCCACATTTTATTTTTTATATTAAATTTCCAATAACTCATATCTTCTATACTATTCTCTATTTCAAGATTATTTGATGAAGTATTTATCATCGACACAACAACTTACGTATATTAATATATCATTTAACAAATTTTTGAGGAGTATATAACAATGGGATATACGCAATTCTCTAATTTAAAATGATTTCTCGCCCCTCTCTCTTAAACTTTACAGGATAATGCATATGTTTTTTTTAACCATTTGTTTTATATTTTTAATTTATTATTTTTAAAATTCATAAATTATTTATAATTTGGATGTGATATAATTATAATTTAAGAATTTTGTGTATAAAGGTGGGTATATTTCGAATAAATTTAATATGTTTTATTAATTATATATTTAAATTGTAATGTATAATTTAATATATTTATATAGCGTTTTATAATGCATAACTTGAAACCTAAAAGCAACACACTTTATTCTATTTCTTTTATAGAAGTAGGTCTTTCCCCTATCCAGAGTCTAGCTATGATTAGGCTTTTGATGTACAAGCACAAACTCAATAATATAGGAGACCATAGACTTCCTAAGATAGCTTTAAATTTCAGCCAAAACCACCTAAGGCTCAAGCGGGGATGGTATAAAGACACGAGGGCTTGGTTAAACCATTGGGAGATCAACCAGAATGATGCATTGCAAAACATTAATAACATTAAAAATATTGTTACTTCTAAGTTCAAAGAAAAAAATGTGGTGTGAGAAAGATTTAGAAATTTAAAGAAAATTAAGTTATTATAAGAAGGCCATCAACCCCACCTGAAAAGTATCTCTCTATTTAACTAGCTCAAAAAGGAAAATTAATATAGCCAACATTAGAACGAACTCTCATGAGCTCCATAGTGAAACAGGTCATTGGGCACTTCCTAAAACACCATGGATGGAAAAGATTTGCCATCTCTGGGAGAACAGGAACATCGAGGATGAAAACCACCTCCTCTTAGAGTCCCCCGCATACAACCACATTAGATCTCATTTTCATAATCTCTATCACAATATTGACCTTCCTAGCCTTTTACGATGTCAAAATTATAGTGAGCTTGGGAGGCTTCTCTCCAAGCTTTTTGAGCATACGAATAAAATCTTAAATCAAACTAAATAATTTGTTTCTTTAGGTTGGATAGACCAAGTTTGGTCTAAATTATAGTGAGCTCGGGAGGCTTCTCTCCAAGCTTTTTGAGCATACGAATAAAATCTTAAATTAAACTAAATAATTTGTTTCTTTAGGTTGGATAGACCAAGTTTGGTCTCGTTGGACGTTAACCACCATCATCATCATCATTATAAATTAAATGGTTATAATATTTATAGTTATTAAAATATTTATATTATTTTTAAGGTTGAGAATTTGTAAAGTTAAGATAAAATCAAAGTGGTAGTAAGATAGCTGGTCAAGTCCTATTAACACAATTGAGGGGTCACTTTAACAAGGCTACCAACCTCATTGACCTTGGCGCAACCTCACTCAAGTTGGTGCGCCAGTATTTGTTGAGAGACAAACTAAAATCCAGTGAACTTAAAATTAATATAGTTTATTTCAATATTTCTCAAACCACAAATCAAATTCGGATAAACAGAAATCACTCGACAAATAAACAAAAAAAAATCAAAAACTAAAAAATAAATTGGATAATTGGGAAACCCTTGTTTTATATGAGCTGAGCCTGGATTGTCAAACTGCTGCATTTAATGTAAAATAGATTGACCTGAACAGTTGTATAAATCACCTGGATTGTCAAACTGCTGCATTTAATGTAAAATAGATTGACCTGAACAGTTCTATAAATCATTCATCTCGAGGCAAAACAATTCTCATTGGATACATTGTTTTGAAACATGTTTCTTCCACGGTTAATATGCAGCTATTGCATAAAAAAATCAATTTAGTTTAATTAGCTGGAGGAATTGCTCGCAAAGTTAGTTTAGAGAAAATCTGACAAGGATTTTTGTAAATCCAAATTATAATTGTTAAATTTCAAAATTATTTTAGGTGTTTTATACGTTTTTGATAGTGCTCAATCTATTTCCACTATCAAAAACAAAAACAAGATTCAAACACTGCCTCTACAAAAAATTTTGAAATTTTTTGATCCAAATTTGAAATTTTTGTCCGTCGGAGCAATTCCTCGGGCTGAGTGTATAACATATCAATGAAACAAATTTCTTCCACTGCCCCCATGTGTTTCATTTCTATCACCGCTATCACGTGGCCGTTGTTTGTGTAGACTAATAATATTTTTATGAGGATCCGACTATAACATATTCCACATCTCACGGAAGTGAACGCTATTAATAAATTCAGGAGACTTGCATACGTTTGTTCTCTGCCAGCTTTTTGGTTCATGCAAACAGCCGCCAATTATTTTCTTCCGTAAATGCCGCTGAAGTCATGCAGAAGTCCTTTGAAAAGCAAAGAATTCATGCAGGAGTCATGTGCAATTCTGAAGCCAATTGGAAACGTTCAGATGATACTTTGAAAAAGTAATTGATGAAGTCATGTGAAATTCTTAGGGTGGTTGGAAAAGAACAGCTCTCCCTCTGTACAAGTAAACTATTCCTTGCAGATGACGCCAAGCGCAAATCTAGTCGTATTGAAGGTTTTCTGCTACTCGACAACTCAGTGAAAACAACTCATTGGATTATATGCGCAGATATTCCACATGGCTAACTTCCATGTGATGGCACTCATTTTCATTTCACATGTAGATTCAATGGTTCTCATTTCACCATTAAGTTTTTCGACGAGACAACACACGAATAGCATTTGGAGTTTGATTTTACGGTATTGCACTTGCAAGATCTCATTCACAATTTTCAAATAATGTTGACGCAAACATGTTATCTCATACATTTTAAAATATATAATCATAAATAAATTATTAATTATAATAATATATGGTATAGATTTATTTTAACTTTGGATCTATCAAGTTTCAAGAGATCAAATTTGGTTATGTTAGAGTCTTGGTTGAATAACCCACTAATAAAATGCTTTGGTTATGTTAGAGTCTTGGTTGAATAACCCACTAATAAAATGCTTTAACTATAAGAGCTGTTTACTTTCACTTGTTTTATATCATATATAAGTTAACATTGAAATATTTAATTTACTATTCACATTATCCACGTTAAAGTGTTAATACATGCCCCTCATATTTAGAGATAAAAAAACTTTCTCTCTCTATATATGAATGAATACATTGAATTAATTTTATTACTAATATTTTTTCAATTGTTACATATTAATACTCTATGGCTCTCTCTTCCTCCACACACACACACACACACACACACATATATATATATATAGATTTTTTTTGTTATTATATATATATTGAATTATTTTTTAAAATGTCACACATCAAATCTATATTAAAAACATCTAATGCCTTAGAAGCCAACCTTCTTAGGGTTTATGACTACCTCACCTATAGACCGCCTGCAATATTCCACATTGGTGCCCCCAGTTGTGTTCATCCCGAGGTATGACGACCTCGGGGGAGGGGCCCTAGGCCCCTTCAACCACTTTTCATGCTCGATCCCACGCGTGGGTCTTAACCCAAGAAAGTCCAAGAATGTTGATGTCATCAAGCGAGGTATCGTAGAAAACCCCAACCACAAGTCAAAAATAGTTGTTGTACAAAAGAGCACGATCACATGCATTGCTAAATTAACAAAAATCCTATGGATTCACATGCTCCCAACTAGGCTGAGATGTGGCCAATGGAAAAAAAACTCCTCCACTAGATCACAATGAGATGGAAGCCAAAATCCCATACGAGGTAAAATTTGGCTCAAAAGGGTTTTCCACATCTTTTCTCGAATATAAGACTTAAAGGTTGTGCTAGATGGGGGTTCTTACTTCTTCAACTTAGTTTGGCTCTACTTGAATCACTAGGTGGAACTCTTCAACCTTGATAAAGAACATTTTTCTTGGGCCCAGTTTGGATATGCATATATTATATTCCTTATGAATAATGGGATCTAGAGACATTGGAGGATATTGGTAACAAGATGGGGAAATTGTGTGCCTATCAAAGAAAACAAAGCATGGCCTGCATACCTCATATGCTCATACATGCGTATATATGAATATATTTGGCTCCCTCCCTGAAGAAATAGCTCTAGAATCTGAGGATAGAGATTGGTTTCAAACCCTTGACAATGAGCAGATTCCCTTTAGGTGTAGGATATGCTACATGCATGGTCACTTGTTTCGTGATTTCCATCTAAACGAGAGCAAAAAGGACACAAGAGAGACAGAGGCCAAGGATGGGGATGGTTTTACAAAAATTCCACCAAGAGGTGCCATAACAAGGAAACCAACAGCTCCAATGCACCCAAGTGATAGGAAATGGGTAATAACCTTGAAGTGCTAGAAGGATCAGCCTTTCATAACAAAAAACAATATGAGAATTCATTGTAGAAGGTGTAAGCAAGCAACATGTGGAGGAATACAATAACCAAGATGTTGAATCTACTCCAGAAAATATTTTTGATATCTACAATCCAAAGTGGATATAGGATGTAATCATGACAAAGGAGGATGAGCTCATGGACATACAAGGGCTAGATCTATGGAAATCGAGGATGCCTATCATTGTAATGATTTAGAAGCGATCTCTCATAAGCACATTAATATTCTAGCGGTTACGATCCAAAAATCCAAGGTCTCACAATAGCTTGGAGCTCAAAGTGTCATCTCCAAAGACGAAAAAGAGCAAAAAATAGTTTAAGAAAAGGGGTAGGAAATTGAATATCCAAATAGTTGACACATTAGGAAGGAAGTTAGTTGATTCATGCTACTACAAGAAAATTTTGGAGATCTATGCCTCTTAAAATATTGTTTCCTCGTGAAGGTAATCTCATGGAATATAAGGGTTCTGAATAGCTAAACAACATATTCTTCATTGAAGGATTCAACAAGATATTATGAATATCATGTTAATTCAAGATAAAAAAAATGTTCGAGCTAAAATTTTGAACTACTACTATCACACCTATGGGAAAAGGCTAAATTCATAGTTGTAGATGTTGAAGGGGCATCAGGTGGCCTTGGTATAGCTTGAGAATGAGCTCAGATTCGTGTTGCAAGCCTATCAAAAGATATATTTGTTCTCTCTGCTTCTTTTCACCTAGTAGCCATTTATTTGCATGGTTTCCTCACCAATTTTTATGGTCCCTATCTTCTAGTTTGAAAGCATGAAATGCTCAAGCATCTCCATTCTCTTCCAACAAGAATTGACAAGCACAAATGGACAATAGGAGGTGACTTCATAATGATCACAACCCTGAGTGAAAAGAATTGTTGGGGTGGGGGGGGGGTAGGGGGATGGCACCTAGAGCCTGAATCAGAGGATCTTCAAAGCTTCATGGAGGAAAATGACATGGTTGATATGATATTCACAAATGAGATATTCACTTAGAATAATATGCAACGTGGGAAAGGGAAGATATCTTCTAGATTTGACCATTTCTTCATCTCAGAAAATATCTTCACTCATGGGGATGAATTGGCAATAGAGATTCTTCCATCAGCTAGCTGGAATCTCTAGCTAATATGTACCTCATGGACGAACATAGGAAAACCCTTAAAATGATCATTCAAGTTAGAATAATTTTGTCTCATAGATGTCAGCTTAATTAGAAAAATCCAGGAGTGGTGGAAAATCATGAGCCCCATGGAGGGATTGAAAATTTCCTTCTTCAAACAAAAGCCAAATCAAACAAAACTTCTCCTCAAAAAATGGAATAGAAAGGAATTTGGAAATATCGTCCAAGAGAAACAATTCCTAGAAAAGGAAATGGCATTGCTTCAACAGAAGATTATCAGCAAAAATAAAAAAGTGAATGTAGATGACAAAGAAATTTCCCTCAAAAGCAGGTTGGATGAAATATACAAGAAAGAAGACATATATTGGATACAGAAGTCCAAGATAAGTTGGTTAAAGGAAGGGGCATGTAACACTTCATTCTTCCATCGCTCCACCATCTGACATAGATATCACAACAAAATCACATCTTTAAAATATGGAAATGGAAAACATGTAGAGAAGCATGAAGACTTCGAAGAAGTACTTGTGGACTTATACAAAGATTTTCTCTCTGAACCCCTTCCTCAATGCTATAAAGGCACTAGTAAAATCACAGCTAACATACCAAAGCTAGTTATGGACATGCACAACACAACCCTCATAAGGCCTATTAATGTAGAAAAAGTTAATGAGGTTATTCATAAAATGGTGGATGGGAAATTCGATGGACTAGATGGATTCACTTTCACATTATTTAAGCAGTGTTGGGACTCCCTCCATAGTGAGATCCTAGTTATCATTGAAGATTCAAGGGCCAATAAGTGTATTATCCCTACATTCAATGCCACCTTCTTAGCATTGGTGCCAAAGGAGGAAAATGCTACTTCACTAGGTAAGTTCCGACCTATTTCTCTATGTCATGTTATTTATAAAATCATCATAAAAGTGATATCAAATTGCCTCAAGCCAATCCTACCCATCCTCATCTCTCCTCAACAAACTAGATATGTGGAGGGTAGGAAAATCCTTGATGGGATTATTCTAGACCATGAAAGCATTCACTCCCTCAAAACCTTGAACAAACTTGCATGTTATGCAAGTTGGATCTCTTCAAGGCCTTTGACATATTAAACTAGGCCTATATGGAGAGCATACTCCTAGCCTTCAACTTTAGTGCTGAATGGACCTAGTGGGTCATGTCTCTAGTCTTGTCATATTTCTTTTCAATCTCGGTTAATGGATCCCCCTCTAACACCTTTAAACATTCTCAAGCCATTCAGCAACGATATCCCCTCTCACCCTTCCTCTTTATCCTTATGGATGAAGTGTTGGGAAGAACCATTCAATTAGCTTCACATAATGGAATTTTGAAAGGACTGTCTCTTCATGATGATGGACCTATAACTCATCAACAATTTGTAGATGATACCCTTCTCTTAGACCACCCATTGGTCAAGGAAGCCACAATTGTCAAAGAAATCCTTTAGATCTTCTCAGAAGCCTTAGGCACTACCATTAATATAGAAAAGTCAAATGTTTTCTTCTTCAATATTCATCTCATCACTCAAAGAAACATCATCATAATTCTTGGCTTTTCAACTACCTCCCCTCCCCCCAAATACTTTGTTACACCTTTTACTGACGCAACCATCAATCATTCCTCTTGGCGATAACTCCTTGAAAATGTCAATAGCAGGATAGAAAGTTGGAATTTCCACACTTTGAACATACTCAATCATCTTTTTCTCCTCAAATATATGTTCCAATCCATTCCAATTTATCTCTTTTCAGTCTTGGTTGCACCCAAATGGGCCTTGGAAAGCATAAAAAATATGCAATAAACTTTCTTATGGGGAGGTAATCATCTGAAGAAAATATGGTCTCTCTGCAAATGGGACAGCCTTTGTCTATAAAAAACGGAAGGAGGTCATAGCTTATGAGATCCAAAAATTGTCAATAGGATATTAAGTGCCAAAATATGGTGGAGGTGGATCAAATACACATCAAAGCCCTCGGTAAACTTATGGCACATGAAATATGCTAATGAGATAGAAAAATAGGAACTTATTTGATTGTATTCAACATCTCAAGCATCTCTAATATAGAACCTAGAAAGCCAAAATAAGCACATTGTCCAAGCACATAGTTTTCAGGAAATCTAATATGGGAATTCTGCTCGATTTTGGGAGGATTCATGGCAGCAAATTCCCAACCTTGTGAGAAATTTTTGGCTCCATTTAATCCAAGACATTGTTTAGCGATGAAGGTGAATTCAATTCTATCATTATTGGCTAGATGATGACAACACGAGAATCTAGAAATGGAAACAATCAATTTTATGGCAGGGAGATGGATATGTGGAAGACTCACAAAATTTGTGGCATGAAATCAACAACATAATTATCAAGAAAAAAGTAGGTCCATACATCCTACAATGGGGCTACAGAAACATGCAAGACTGTACATCAAATAGGTCTACCACCTAACTCGACAAGCACCACAAGATGACCCTAATTCTTATTGGAAGGAGTTATGGGTTGTTGGCTTATGCCCAAAGGTATATGTTGATTTTTCTAGCTTTAGCAGGTACTTCCACACCCTAGGGTATAGGGTTTGGGATAATTTATACCCACACGATCTTTGTGGGAAAGTCTACCCAAGTAGTGGGTTTTTCACCCAAAGTTATGTGCAGAAAACCAAGTTGATTTTTGGATGGTTTTACCATTGACGGCATCTGGGGCACCCTTGAAAGGATAAGGGGAAACAATGGCCTCAATGGTGTGGTTAAAGGATAATTAAAATAAATTTTGTCTCTTATTTATCTATGTTGGAGTACTAAAACTCAAGTCAACTTGGTTCTTATGGTGACCCTTGAGGGCCAAATGAACTCCACCAAGATTAATATTGGTAAGTTGAAGATATTTCATTGACAAGCCCATCACAAGTGCAATTCTCTTATGAAAATACAGATATGAAGTTATTGATTCGTTGTGTAGCCAAGCTAGAGTGGAGGAAGTAAAGAAAGTGTGTTTCTTTATTTCTTATGATTTGGTTAAGGAAGCGAAGGTATAGTCCAAGTGTTGAATGGTTTTGTGCATGTGTTCTAGGCGTACAAAATAGAAGTTTTAGCTGAGTGTTCTCTAGTGCTAGAAATTTGTGCATAAGTCGAAGGTTTTGTGGAATTTCAATAGGGCCAAGACCCTTAAGTTGCTAAGAAAGAGGGATTGTAAGGTCTAATTGACATGCTCCAAGAGGGCTAAGACTATGTATGAAAATAGTGGGCAAGGTTGACATGTTTTCTATGCCATCCAAAATGTGATAATGGTATGATTATGTGAGTTGTTTTAGGGCCAAATATTAGTTCATAGGACCGTGCTACTTGTACAATTTACAAGGAGAGTTTTTTTGTTGTATTTGAGTAGAGGATTTCTGGGTGATGACGTATGTTCATGGAGTTTGAACAACAGATTGAAAGAAGACTATGTAAAGTGAGTTGGAGGTATGTTAGTGGTTTCTTGGTGTGCCCTAGCACAGTGGACAAGGGAAATGTTTTCATTGTTAAGTGGGCAGGTTGTTTGAGCTCTAGTTCATTAATCATATGTGTGGAGGATTGATTATAAGATGGTTGGTCACTATGCCCTAGTTCAGTGAGTTGTAGGAGGTCAACTTATGTGATAAGAAGGAAACCTCCAAGCCCTAAGTCTCTTCATATTGGAGTAGAAGAGAGATTAGAAGTGGGAAGTGGTGAAGTCCCTATGTGCTAACGTCTTTGGTGGAGTAAAGGAGAAATTAGTGGGCGGACTCGTGTGGGCCAAAGTTTAGTGCCATTAAAGGAGCAATGATCATTGATAGCGGTAGATTGTTGATTTGAAAAAGCACACTTTTTTAGAGAGAAAAAGTTTGTGTGATTAGCCTGAGTGAAGGAAAATCACCTGCCATATATGTTCACGATATGCGGAATAAAAAGGATGTGGAAGTGGTACATTAGCAAGTAAGTTAAATGTACTTTGTTTAGGGATAGATTGGCCATCATAGTTGTTGATACAAAGCCCTAGTTGTTTTATTATATCAGGGCTTATTGTAAGGGCCATGATCCCTGGTATGAGAGCCCTAATATTATTGTATTAAATATTTATAATATAAGAAGTGTTGGGAAAAAATTTATCTTGTGTACTAGTTGATTCAATATTGTGTATTTTCCATTGTGCAAAGTAGAACTGTTGTGGAATTTGAGTGTGTTTGTGTTCTCGATTTTAGACTCAAACCAAATTCTTTAGTGTCATGGAAAAAACAATAGTCTCCCCCTTCATATGGCTTCTATCAAAGTGCAGAATCCTCACCTGGGAGAAAATGAACAAAATAGGTTTTGAAGGTCGCTTGTGGTGTTACATGTGCAAAAATTTACAAGAAACCATCAACCATTTGCTTGACACATGTGAGATAGTGATTATCTCAGGGAAAAAAATACAATAGGTTTCAGAGTAATCGATAAAGTTCAAGGATATGTGATCCAAAATATGAAGACCTAAGAAAAAATCCCCTTCCAAAGCTAGGTTTTGAATCATCTCTAGGAATTAGCTCCAAGCCTCCTAGTTTGGGAAATTTGGAAGTAATGTAATTAGTGCATTTTCAAAGATAAACATAAAAATCATAAAGGAATTTGGTTGATTTTCCACAAGCACATGGATGAAACTCTATTTCTCTCTTGTAGAGATGACAAGGATTTTCAAGGCCCTCCTCAGGAAAAGGTTATCTTGGCGCAGTGGAAATTTAAGAAACCTACTACCTTATTGAAATTTTTTTATCCACGATCAATGGATGTAGGCTTAGACTCCTAGGAAGCCCCACTAGCAAATAATTATAAGTTAAACTTTGATGGCTCCTTAAAAGGAAACCCAAGACATGAAAGAATATGAGGGGCAATAAGCAACTGCAGAGGTGAGATCATCAACATTTACAAAGGCTACATAGGGCATGAAATAAATAATGTTGCGGAGCTAGAAGCATAAACCCAAGGGATTCTTATCATTCGAATTAGAGGCCTCCAGCCTCTCATTGTTGAAGGTGACTCATAGTTGATTATATAAGCAACAAAGAATCTCTAAGAAATATTATCCCAAATCCCAATTGATGACTGAATCAAAGTATGTAACAATTATCCTAAATCCTTTTGCATCTAGAGACATTCATCTTCCCTAACATAATTTGTAAGGCTAATTCCTTGGCAGAATTTCTAACGAGACAATGGGTGGTGGATCATTCCCCATGTGTTGATCTAAATCTAAATTCCCCTCAAGTTACAACTTTGGCCTCCTAATGCTTGGATATTGCCAATAGAGATTTCATAATCCATGATATATATGCCTAGGTTGTTAATGAATGTCTTATCAACCTTCATGATAGTTGATCTATCAACATTTAAAGCTAGAGATTGATGGTTGCTTCTGGGTTCCATCTCTGCAAGTTTTTTCCTTTGTATTATATGGCATGGTTGGGTGATGAGGGTAGGGCATTTAATGAATTCTTAGGAAGTGAAATCCAACACAACAAGGCAGGTATTTCCCCCCTTAACCATTTGCATTCTTGTGCATTAAGTGAAGGTTAAGGAAGTTGATATAAGAGGCTCTAGATAACACACACTAATTGTTATGGTTTGAGAGTGTGGAAGGCCTTGAAGAGGAGGGAAAGGCAGGGTTCATCCTCGTCCTCCACCTTGACATAGTTATGACACTGATCACCTTGATCAAGACATCCCAGGGCACATTCATAGGTTGATAGTTGACATGGAGGTTGAGGAGATCAAGAACATTGGTGAAAACCATTAGGTGATTAAGAACCTGTTTGGTAGACATTTAAAATATTAAGAAGAGGTTATGGAGGTGGTGGAGGGTTGGATTATCGACCCAGATTTTCACCCAGTCTAGGTGCAGGCTTCCTTGCATGTTCTACTTGGGTGCTAGGAATTTGATTCCCTCCTCCTCCATTGACTCCATAGCCTTCCAACTCTTAGGATGACCAAGGCTCCTCCTCCCAAAATCCCTTGAATTCGGTTTCCCAGGGCATAAATCCAACCAATCCTATTAAAACCGGGCTCAATTGTAGAGAGGAGATAATATATAAACAACCAGAGCCTCTGTATAGTAGAGAAATGGCTTAGGCCACAAACAACAAGGAAGTAACACTAGAAAACTAGTAGGAGGAAAATTCACAGCAACATGTTGACACTAGCTATGGAACAATGATCATGTGGGAGCAACAACCATGGTTGTAAGAGGGATGAGATGACTCATTTAATTAACATGCCTAGCACATATCAAACTCAAAATTTATGAAAGGCCTTTCTTTACTTTTTGGGAATCTTTCTTTGTTCATCTTCAGTGTTTTACATGCACAATGGGTTTTGTAGCATTCTAGGAGGCCATTTAGTTTTCCAATTTTGGGCAAATGGCTGTGCTCAATGTCAGCACAAGGCTAGTTCAATGTTAGATAGGTTTCTCTGATTTTTTCCTATGATAAATCCAAACTCTATTCGTAGGCATCTCCACTTTGGTGTAACATATATAATTTATGAGTAATTTAAAGGAAGCTTACTTACAATTTTCTTTTATCAACCACCTATTAATGAAATACAAATTCTCTCAATCTCTCTCTCTCTCTCTCTCTCTCTCTCTCTCTCTCTCTCTCTCTCTCTCTATATATATATATATATATATATATATATATATATATATATATATATATATATTTTATTCAACATGCATGTTACAAGTATAGATCCATGTTAACCACAAGAAAGATCAAATTTCTTGGTATGCAAAACTATCTAGAGAGAAATAATTTAAAATAAGTTTGCACATCAAGATGTGTGTGTGTGTGTGTGTCTGTGTATTTTTTCATTATTTAAATTACATTTTGGAATGCATAAATTGATACAATACATTGAAAGTCACTTTAGACACTTCGATTGTATAGACTACACAATTTAAATTTTCAATTTTAACAAATACTTTCTAGATTTTAGACTAAATTGGCATTTAAATATATCTGAAAAGTAACTAAAATATAACATAGAAAGACTACTTGAAATGTTTTATAATGTTTTAACAATAAAGATTTATTTATTTTATAATTTATTTATATAGCATATACATATATGACACTGAAATATTATACCTAATATGCACATTAAAATATTTTATTTGTGGAGCACATTGTCCATATTAAAATGGTTTTCCAATATTAATATAGTTTTAAATACGTGTTAATGTTATTTAACCTTGAATAGTGAAATATTTTATTTATGAGGCGCATTGAATACTTTTATTATTATTAATATTTTTAAATATTGTTTATCAATTTTATATTAACGATTGAATGAATTAAGAATCCTCATTTTATTGGGAAGTAATTGAGTTAATTTGTTTTGTATTACTTTTTCTTTATGGGTATTGAAATATTTTCTTATGGTCAACACACACACAGATATATATATATATATATATATATATATATATATATATATGAAGTTCATACTGTAATATATTACACAACATGGATATTTAAATAGTTTATTTAAGTTTTTTATTGAAAAATTTAGAAGGAAAATATAAGATTTTAATTTTCTAATTACTTTCTCTCTTTAGAGACTTAATATAGAAATATTTTATTTGTGGCTTTGATAGTGAAATATTTTTACCATGTCTCCTACATACTAGGTTGTAATATTAACTAGTAAGCGTCAAGAGGGATAAAATTTCTTGATGTGCAAACCTTTTTTAGAGTGCAAAAAGGTTTACACATTAATATTTATCGTAGGGCTTATATACCTTAGGATTTTAATATTGATTGCTAGGGTTTATTATTCCCTTTAGTTTATAATATTGATCATGGTGAACCATGGTCCAACGTCGCATTGTGACAAATATTGTCTCAATATGAGAATCAACCATGATCCAATGTCATATTGTGACAAAGAATTTGTCAATTTGAAAATCAATCATAGTCAAGCATGGTCAACCATAGTCCAATGTCACATTATGACAAGGATATCCTCAATAAGAAAATCAACTATAATCAACCATGTTTATTTTAGTGTTTATAATATTTATCTTAGGGTTTATAATATTAGTCCCTTGGGTTTATTATTATTCAACCATGGTCAACTATGTTTTATAAAATCAATGGTGGTCAACCATGGTCAACTACGTTTTATAAAATCAATGGTGGTCAACCATGGTTAATCATGGTCAACTATGGTCCAAATTCTCATTGTGAAAAAAGGTTGTATTAATATTAAAATCAATAATTGTCTCAACCATGGTCCAATGTCACGTTTGTGAAAAGGATTGTCCATGGTCCCTTAGGGTTTTAATATTAATCCATTAGGTTTATTATTCCCTTGGTTTTATTATTCCCTTGGATTTATAATATCAATCATGGTCAACCATGGTCAATCATAGTCAACCATGGTCAATCATGGTCTTACATCACATTGTAACAAAGATTGTCTTGATATGAAAAGCAATCATGGTGTAGCATAGTCGACCATGGTCCAACATCGCATTGTGACAGGGATGGTCTCAACCATGTTTATTTTAGGGTTTATAATATTTATCCATTGGATTTATTATACCATTAGGTTTAAAATATCAATCTCTTGGGTATATATTATTCTTATGGTTTATAATATTAATCTTTGGGTTTAATATAAATCCATTGGGTTTATAATCATGGTCAACCTCGATCCAACTTCACATTGTGATAAAGATTTTCTAAATATGAAAATGAACCATGGTCCAACGTCACATTCTGAAAAAGATTGTCTCAATATGAAAAATCAATCATGGCCAACCATAAGTGTTTTAGGATTTACAATATTTATCTTAGGGTTTTTATACCATGATTTTTTAGTATTGGTCAGTTGGGTTTAATATTATTTCCTTGGGTTTATAATCCCTTGGGTTTTTAGTATAAATCCCTTGGATTTGTTATTTCCTTGGGTTTATAATATCAACCACTTGGGTTTATTAATCTAAGGGTTCATATTCATAGAGTATCATGTTATTTATAGGCTTTTCAATATTATCCCTTGGATTAAATATGAATCCTTGAGTTTAATTAATTAATAATAATTACTATAAATTATTAAAAAAATGTTTATGTTAATTATTTTTAATATGAAACAGTTAATTAGTTAATATAAAATAATAATAACAGTAATTAGTTAATTATATTTATATTTATATTAAGAATATTTAATAAAATAATATTAATTATTAATAGTGGTAATATTAATTTATAATAATTATATCAACCACATTTATTAATATGTGGTTGTACTAGTATTTTATTATACATGTTGAAAGTATATTGTTTTTAATTTTAGTAAAAAAAACTTGATTTTCTAATAGTTTTGAAATTTCTAAATAAAATTTCTAAAGTTCATTAAAGTTTTGAAAAAATTAAGTATTAAATTAAATATCTTGAAAATCAAAAATAAATTTTGAATTTTTTTAAATTTTTATTTTTATTTTTTGATTGGTTCATTTACATAAAATAACTAATTTCACAGTGTTTAAAATTGAATTGTTAAAGAAAAAAAATTATCTATATATATATATATATATATGACAAAAAATAAAAAAAATCTTATATGCAACCAAGTTGCATAACATTTAATAAAGAGTACACCAAATAAATCTAAATATTTATGGTTCATAATTCATTTTTATATTTCATTTTCTCAATATTTATTTTTACTATATAATTTTACTAATAAAAATGTACAAAACAATAAATAGCTATTCATATATTATATTATATTATTTTTAATTTGACAGTTTTGAATTTTTTAATTAATAATTAGATAATGAATTTAATATAGTCCACCTGGGGTAGCTCAAGCGACATGGCGGAATGAAGTCTCACCGGATCTTGGGTTCAAATCTTGTACTACCATCCCTGGTTGTGGGGTGAATAATAGACATGTAAAATAAAAAATGAGAAAGTCCTACCAAGCTTAACAGAAAAGAAAAGAAAAATTAATATAAAATAAATAATAACATATTTTTTTAAGTTCCCATATTCATTTAAATTAATTTATTGGCATAAATCATTTAAATTTCTTTTTATGGTTGCTTTATTTTAGACCATGATTAATTTATTATGTTTTTCATATGAAAAATATTGACATGGCATTTCAATATATATATAATTTTTAAAATAATAATAATAATAATAATTTAATTTTAAGAGATATAAATATGATATTATATTTAAGGGTATTTTAAATTGGGCTTTATAATTACTATGTAACAAACATATTTTTGGAGGTTTTTAATTCTATAAACATTTTAAATTAGTTATTAATTATTTTTAGATAAAAAAACTAGTACTAAGTAACAATACTGCATATTTTGTAAATGTAAAGTGCATAATTATAAAATTGTAAATGTAAAGTGCATAATTATAAAATTGGAGTAATAATAGATAATTATGTACCATGTGTAAAGTTGAAAATGTGTAAAAGTAAAACAAAACAAACTGAGAGTATGTAATGCAAGAAATCAGAAACTAAAAAATAATGTGAAAACCTTAATTTTAACCTGGTATCAGTCCTGAATACATAAACTCCGTTATATGAGCTGAGCCTATATTGTCAGTTTCCTGCATTTAATGTAAGACAGATTGACCTGAACAGTTCTATAAGTCATTCATCTCCGGGCAAAGTAATTCTCATTGGATCCATTGTTTTGAAACATGTTTCCTCCACTACTAACATGTAGCTGTTGCGTAAAAAAATCAGAGCACATCGCTAGCGCGTAGCTGTGGTGAAATGTCACATTAATGAAACATATTTCTTCCACTGCCCCCAACATTGAAACACAGTTCATTTCTTTCCCCGCTATCACGTGGCTATTGCTGCTGTATATTAATAATATTTTTATGAGGATCGGACTATAGCATATGCCACATATGGAAGTGAAGGCTATTAATAAATTCAGGAGACTTGCATACGTTTGTTTTCTGCAAGCTTTTTGGTTCATTCCAACAGCTGCCAATTATTTTTTTCCCGTAAATGCCGCTGAAGTCATGCAGAAGTCCTTTGAAAAGCAAGGAATTCATGCCGGAGTCATGTGCAATTCTGAAGCCAATGGGAAAAGATCAGGTGATACTCTGAAAAAGTAATTGATGAAGTCATATGAAATTCGTAGGCTGGTTGGTAAATAACAGCTCTCCCTCCGTAGTAAACTATTCCTTGCAGATGACGCCAAGCGCAATTCCAGTCATATTGAAGGTTTTCTGCTACTCGACAACTCGGTGAAAACAACTCAATGGAATGTATGCGCAGATTCAATGGTACTCAACTTCCGTGTGATGGTACTCATGTTTATTTCACATGTAGATTCCATGGTTCTCATTTCACCATTACGTTTTTCGACGAGACAACACACAAATCGCATTGGAGTCTGATTTTACGGTATTGTACTTGCAAGATCTCATTCATAATTTCCAATTAATGTGACGCAAACATGTGTTACTAATAGAACCATTTTAATTTTAAAACTATAAATTTCTCATTTGTTTTGGAATGTTGGAGGTAGATAGTAGATTTGAGGAATATTTTAGGATAATTAGATAAGTCAAACAATTGATCATTTTCTTCACTATCAGATTTTGAGATATTATGAGATATTCTGGTAATTTGCAATATGAAAAGATATAATTATAAGTAAATTGTAAAACATTAGTATATATCTATTTTAATTTTAGATCTACCAAGTGTCAAGATATCAAATCTCTGAAAATGCAAATTTCTTTCTGAGCGTAAGATTTGAAGAAATGTTTGCATTGTGAGAGATTTGATTATGCCACGGTCCTGGTAGATGGTTACCATGAACCTATGTTGGTTTTGAGAAACACATTAATAAAATGTTTTAACTAGCATTTGCACCTTATGTTGCAAAGGAAACGCCGTAAGGCATAGAATGGGGAAGAATAGCATAGAGTGGGGAAGAATAGGTAATCAAATTCGTCATAATTAAGATTAAATTGATCTATTAATTTTTCATTTACATACACTGAAATCGTATGCAGCATGGGATAATAATCCCAAGAATCTCAAGTTATCATTGAGATAAATAAATCTCCATAGTACATACTCGTTATATATATATATATATATATATATATATGAATGAAGATCTCTGCTATGATTTATATTAATGTGGCAATGCCATTTTTCTCTCGCAAAGTTGCATCCATTGGTTTTATTAAGACATTAAAAGAATCTAGCTGCTATGGTTTGTTATGATCGATGGGTTATCTTTCAGATTATATTGTAGATGATGTTAGATGCATTAAATCATTTTGAAATAAACACGGAAAAGAACTCGAAACGTGCTAAATAAATAAATATGTTACATCTTTGTAGTTGCATATTTAAAATGATAAAATAAATATCTTACATCTTTGTAGCTGCATATTTGAAAGGATAAATGAGAATTCGAAAATATCGAGGGCATTGCCCACACTTCAAAAGATAACAACAATTAAAATTGCCTCTGGGGAAAATTTTATTAACTTGTCGTATGCTTAGGGCCAATGATCTTCACATTCAATCTTGCTTAAAATGAACCAAATTTTGATATACATCATGGCCTAAAATTATGGTTTAAAACCCTATGCCACGGTCTTGGTAGATGGTTACCATGAACCTATGTTGGTTTTGAGAAACACATTAATAAAATGTTTTAACCATAAGATTTTTTTTATTTTCACTTGTTTTATATAATATATAAGTAGTTAACATTGAAATATTTAATTTATGAATCACATTATCCACATTAAAATGTTAATATATGTCTATCATATTTGGAGATAGAAAATATCTCTCTCTCACTATATATATATATATATATATATATATATATATATATATATATATATATAAAATTAATTAATTTTGTTGCTAATATTTTTTTAATTGTTACATATTAATACTTTATCGTTCTCTCTCTATTGTTCTCTAGTGCCATAAAAAGGAAACCAACACCTCCAATGCACCCAAGAGATAGGCAACGGATAATAACTTTGAAGTGCTAGAAGGATCAACATTCAATAACAATAAAAAAATATGAGAAGTCACTATAGAAGGTGTAAGAAAGAAACATGTGGAGGAATACAATAACCAAAATGACGAATCTACTCTAGAAAAGAGCTTTGAGATGTATGATCCGAAGAAGATAGAGGATATAGTCATGATAGAGGAGGATGATTACATGGACATACAAGGGCTAGATCTATGGAAATCAAGGATGTGTATTGTTGTAATGATCTAGAAGTGATCTCTCAAAGGCACATTAATCTTCTAGCTGTTGTGCTCCAAAAATCCAAGGCCTCACAATAGCTAGGAGTTCAAAGTGACATCTCTAAAGAGGAAAAAAGAGCAACAAATAGTTCAAGAAAAGGGGTAGGAAATTGACTCTCCAAATAATTGACACATTAGGAAGGAAGCTAGTTGATTCATGCTACTACAAGCAAATTTTGGAAATATATGCCTCTCAAAATATTATTTACTCATGAAGGTAATCTCATGAAATATAAGAGGTCTGAATAGCCCCTTTAAACAACATATTCTTCATCGAGATATTCAACATGATATTTTGAATATCATGTTAATTCAAGAGACCAAATGTTCTAGCTCAAATTTTGAACAAATAATGTCACGCCTATGGAAAAAGGCTAAATTCATAGTTGTAGATGTTGAAGGAGAATCAGGTGGCCTTGGTATAGCTTGAGACCCAACATAGATTAGCATTGCAAGCATATCAAAATATATCTTGTTCTCTCTACTTCTCTTCACCTACTAGGCATGATTTGCAAGGCTTCCTCACCAATTTTTATGGTCCCTAGATTCTAGCTCGAAAGAAAGAAATGGTCAAGCATCTCCATTCTCTTTCAACAAGAATTGACAAGCACAAATGGAGAATAGGAGGTGACTTCAAAATTATCATAGCCCCAAGTGAAATGGTGGGGGGGCGTGATGGAACCTAGATCTTGAATTAGAGGACCTTCAAAGCTCCATTGAAGAAAATGACATGGTGGATATGAAAATCACAAATGGGATCTTCACTTAAAACAATAGACAGGGTGGGAAAGGGAAGATATCTTCTAGATTGAACCATTTCTTCATCTCAGAAAACCTCTTCACTCGTGGGGATGAATTGATAGCAAATATTCTTCCATTGGCTTGCTCAACTCACCAGCGAATATGTATATCATGGAGGAACATAGGAAAACCCTTAAAATGATCATTCAAGTTTGGACAATTTTGGCTCATAGATTCTATCTTAATCCAAAAAATACAGGAATGCTGGAAAATAATGTCCCCCATGTAGTGATTGAAAATGTTCATCTTCCAAAAAAAATCTGAAGTAAAAAAAAATTGTTCTCAAAAAATGGATTAGAGAGGAATTTAGAAATATCTTCCAAGACAAACAATTCTTCGAAAAGGAAATGGCATTACTTCAATAGAATATTATCAGCAACAATAGAAAAGTGAATGTAGATGAAAAAGAAATTTCCCTCACAAGAAGTTTGGATGAAAGATACAAGCAAGAAAGGATATATTAGAAATAGAAGTCCATGATAAGTTGGTTAAAGGAAAGGGAATGTAACACTTCATTCTTCCATTGCTCCACCATCTAAAAAAGATCTCACAACAAAATCACATCTTTAAAATTTGGAAATGGCAAACATGTAGAGAAGCATGAATACATTTAAGAAGTACTTATGGACTTCTACAAGGATCTTCTCTCCGATCCCCGACCTCAATGTTACGTCCACTCTTAAATCACAGCTAACATACCCAAGCTCATTACGGAAACCCATAACACAACCCTCATCTGGTCTATTAGTGCAGCAAAAGTTAATGGGGTTATTCATCAAATGGTGGAGGGAAAGTTGATGAGAAAGATGGATTCACTGTCACATTCTTTAAGCAGTGTTGGGACTTTCTCCATAGTGATATCCTAGATATCGTCGAAGATTCAAGGGCCAATGAGTTTATTCTCCCTAAATTCAATGCCACCTTATTAGCATTAGTTCCAAAGAAGGAAAATTTTACTTCACCAGATAAGTTTTGACCTATTTCTCTATGTCATGTTATTTATAAAATCATCAGCAAATTGATATCCAATTGCCTCAAGCCCATCTTACCCATCCTCATCTCTCTTGAGAAAACTATATATGTGGAGGGTAGGAAAATCCTTAATGGGATTATTCTGGCCCATGAAACCATTCACTCCCCCAAAACCTTGAAGAAACCCGGAATGTTACTTAAGTTGGATTGCTTAAAATCATTTGACAATTTATAGTAAGCCTATATGGAGAGCATACTCCTACCCTCTGACTTTAGTGTTGAATGGACTTAGTGGGTCATGTCTCTAGTTTCATTCTCTTTCTTTTCAATCTTGGTCAATGGATCCCCTTGTAATACCTTCAAACCTTCTCGGGTAATTCGGCAAGGAGACCCCCTCTCACCCTTCCTCTTTATCCTTATGGATGAAGTGATGGGAAGAACCATTAAAGTAGCTTCACAAAAGGGAATTTTGAAAGGATTGGCTCTTCATGATGATGCACCTCTAACTCATCAGAAATTTATAGATGATACCCTTCTCATAAACCACCCATTAGTTAAGGAAGCCAAAATTTTTAAGGAAATCCTTCAGCTCTTCTCAGAAGCCTCTCGAACTACCATTAATATTGAAAATTCAAAGGTTTTCTTCTTCAATACTCATCTCATCACTCAAAGAAACATCATAAAAATTCTTGGCTTTTTAGCTACATCCCTTCCCTCCAAATACTTGTGTGCACCTTTTACTAACACAACAATCAAACATTCCTCTTGGCGAGAAGTCCTTGAAAGCTCAATAGAAATCTAGAAAGTTGGTATCTCCACACCTTGAAAATAGTGAGTCATTTTTTCTCCTCAAATATATTCTCCAATCCATTCCAATTTATCTCTTTTCAGTCTTGGTTGCACCCAAATGGGTCTGGAAATTATTAAAAATATGCAATGAACTTTCTTATGGGGAGGTAATCATATCAAAAAAAAATGTTTTCTCCTCAATGGGACACCCTTTGTCTTTCAAAAGTGAAAGGAGGTCATGGCTTGTGAGATCCAAAAATTGTCAATAGGGTATTGGGTGCCAAAATATGGTGGAGGTGGGCCAAATACACATCAGAGCCCTAGGCACACTTATGGCACATGAAATATGGTAATGAGCTAGAAAAATAGCAAATTATTTGACTATCTTAAACATATCAAGGATCTCTAATCTAGAACCTCGCAAGCCAAAATAAACACATTATCCAAGCACACAGCTTTTGGGAAAACCAATATGGAAATTTTGCTATATTTTGGGAGGATTCATGGTAGCAGATTCCCAAACCTGTGAGAAATGTTTAGCCCCATTTAATCCAAGATAATTCTTAGATATCAGGGTGAATTCAAGTTTATCATTATTGGCTAAAGGATGAAAACACTGGAAGCTAGAAATGGTAGCAATCAATGTTATGAAAGGGAGATGGATATGTGGAAGACTCGCAGAATTTGTGACTTGAAATCAACAACAGAATTATCATGAATATAGTAGATTTATACATCCTATAATGGTGCTACAAAAACATGGGAGCATTTACATCAAAGAGGCCTACCACCTAACTCAACAAGCACCACCAGATGACCTTGATCCCTATTGGAAAGATTTATGAGTCGTTGGCTTATTAGCAAAGGTATATGTTGATTTGTGTAGCTTGGGAGGTACTTCCACACCATAGGGTACATGTTTTGAGAGAATTTTGACCCACAAGAGCTTTGTGGGCAAGTGTACCCAAGCAGTGGGTTTTGCACCCCAAATTTGTGTGCAAAAAACCAAGTGGAGTTTTGGATTGTTTTGTCATTGAGAGCATGTGGGGAACCCTTGAAAGGATAAGGGGAAACAATAACTTCAATGGTGTGGTTAAAGGACAATTAAAATAATTTTTATCTCTTAGTTATCTATGTTGGATTACTAAAACTCAAGTTAGCTTGATTCAGATGGTAACCCTTGAGGGCTAAATGAACTCCACCAAGATTGATATTAGTAGAGGTGAAGATAGTTCATTGAGGATAAAATCACAAGTGAAATTCTCTTAAGAAGATATAGATCTGAGGTGATTGAGTTCTTGTGTAGCCAAGCTAGAGTAGAGTAAGAAAGGTAAGTATGTTTCTTTATTTCATATGATTTGGTCAAGGAAGCCAAGGTATAGTCAAAGTATTGAATAGTTTTGTGCATGTATTCTAGGTATAATAAATAGAAGTTCTAGCTGAGTGTTCTATTAGCACTTAGAAATGTCCTCTTAGATGTAGGAGAGTAGTTTCCAGGGTAACCTTTTTACTCCAACTTACAGATTGAAGGCTAGCCCCTTCAATCTAAAGAGAGCTCTCTCTGACCTTTACAATGCAGCTAGATATTTAGATAGGTTATTTTAATGTAAGGTTTGGTTGAGCTTGAAGTAAATAGTTCATTGGGTGATGGATTCAAATATCTAGGGTTTAGATTAATTTAACAAGATAATTGGTTGTCTGATCATGATTTAGAAAGGCAAGGTGGATAAAAGATCCTAGACCTTTTTCATTGTTGTAGATGGATGGAGAAAGAAAGGGAACATTCCACTACAATAGGGCATACACAATGAATCCTATAGTAGCTTTAGAGGATCAAAATGAGAACATTTGAAAAACTCAACTCAAAGCATCACAACAAAAATGAATTTTGAATCAATTAATCCTTTTCAAATACTCAAAAGACATACATTCATGAGATTATAAAGAAGAAACTGTAAAAACACAGAGAATACATACTAAAACCTACTATCGCATGGATATTTATATCACTGTACTGATCTTGGAAAGCTAAAATGAATAAAGTATGCAAAGAACACAGATAACAAATATTTATTTTCGAGAAATCAACCCTTTCTCCATATTTTTCATGTAATAGATAGCAAAATTACATAAAGTTTCAGATCGACAATTTGTGGAAGGTAATAATTACAATAATCCTCAAGATCCAAGAGAAACGGATCTGAAAACCTCTTGAGCCAACTTTAGTAATATATTTGACATAATCAAGGAGAATGTTAGGTCTGATCCCCAAGTCGAATTGATGAGGTGGCTCATCAATAGATGTCTATGAGTTTATTTTAAGAAAAATAAATTAGGGGAATTCCTGAAAAATAGGGTCCAAAGGTGCATTTGGATCCTCCAAACCATGGCACGTTTTAGAAAATGGAGGGATTTTTTTGTTACTTCATCCATTAGTCCCAAAATTTCTTTAGGTTTTCCAAAATTCATCTCCATATGTTTGGAAAATGCTTTTGAAAACAATGGCTAAAAGAAGAAAAAATAGAATTACAAAATTTGTAAAAATATGTCTCAAACATTGCTTTGTAGTTTCCAAACCGTGATTTCTGGGTTAAATATGAAAGATTTTTTTGTAAATCATCATGTTCCCAACAAAAATATGTTTCTTGTTTCTAAAATTCATTTTCAACAGTTCGTAAACTTTGCTTGAAGATAGTGAGTGAAACAAGGAAAATCAAAGTGTTTCCATTTCTACTTTTTATTGACTACTCGACCAAAACCATAGGGAATTCATTTGTGTGCTTTCAATCCACAAATTTTGTTATAATATCATCATTTGGCCCTAGATTATGCTGGCTAGACTATAAAAAAACTTCATTAAATGTATTAGTCAAAACTAGGGTTCTTACAACAAAATAAATTCCCCTGTTCTTAGCTCAAGGTACTACTTCACCAAAAATGCAGACTTTTTTATTCTTCCATGGCTTCAACAGATTAAGAAAGCGACTCTAATTTATCCTGGCTTCTTTTAACCCTCCTAATAGCTTTTTGTAAGATTTTATCAGCCTTTAGGGTTTGTTTGCCCTTTCTATGAGCATGCTCTATTTTCCTCTGCCTCTTTCTGCTCTTTGAAGCTTCCATAGTCTCTTTTCTGCATCAATAATCATTGCATCCTTTGGCCTAAGGTTCATTTTAGCCTTGAAATTCAATATTAGCTTATTTGTAGGGTGAGTATGAGGTTTTTTCCCTAAACTGTAATTTTTGTTTTAGCTTCCTCATCCTCTGTTTCAGCTTTTTGTTTGCCCTTTCTTCTTTTTGAGGCTTTACGATTTGTTTCTTCCTCCTCTACTATAATTATTTTTGGCTTCTATTCTTCCCTTCATAAACTTCAACCTCTAACACTTTCACAAGGACCTCCTCATGTTTCTCAACCTAGTGGTGGCTAGATTCTCCTTTGGTTTCTTGGGTTCAAGCTTGAGAAAAAACTTTGTTTTCGCATCTCTTTAACCTTCTAAGTACAGATGGGTTTGGATTCATTTGTCTCAACTATTCTAGTTTGTTACTCAACTCATGAGTATATAAAATTTTGATTAGACTGTGATGACAAATATCATGGGATTTTAGTTAGCAAGTCTTTGCCTTACCTTGGTGCACCTTTTCAACAAACTTTGATGTAGGAAATATGGTAAATTCATTTTTCTAAAACCTACTAAGTGACAAAGAAACCTAATGTGACATAGGTAATATTTGGAATATCTGCCTTCACAGGTGAAGAAGAGATTAACAGTTCTATGTGTAGTAGACCATTAAAGTTTCAACCTACTTTAGAGGACCCCTATATCCCAATCTTGATTTTGATAGTCTTCTTTCAAGAATAAATTCAAATCTACATTCAAAAACCTCTATTTCTTGAACCATCTTTCACCCTCTTTTGGTAATCCCATTGCTTCAGCAATAGACTCCTCTGTGACAGCGAACTGCAGTATCTTAACTTTAGTTGTGTTTATATTGAAGGATAAGATAAAATCATGGCACCAAATAAGGTTATGCCCATTAAAATGCTAAATACTATCTCCCAACCTGCATTTATGAAAAGATCTAGCATTTTAGGGTACTCTTCAAAAATACATGTCGTCATGATCAAACCTCTTCACGTGGCCAAAACAACCCATATTTCAACACTTCAAGATCTGCAAACATTTTTTCTAGCCTTGAAATACCCTAACACAAGACTACAAGACAACCAACAACCTTTCTACACTGGAAAACTGAAAATTTGGCTTTGCTGGAAAAGTTAGTTTGAAGGTAAATAGGGAAAACTAGGGTTTGATTTTAAACAACTCTAATGGGATATAAAATGCTGGAAAATTTCATATCATGTAGGAAGAGGAGAAACGTTTTATAAACCTCTACTTGACACTAAAAAAAGGTATTAACGGGTCGAAAATAAAGTTCTAATTTTTTTTTTCAAAAAGCGCTACGAAAACATTTCATAAGGTTGTGCTACGAAAACATTTCGTAGTGCCAGCCGAAATTTTAGTATAGGTCTAAATGCACAGTGAAATTTTGCATAAACTTTCGGTTAGGTGAAAGAGGTTTAATGACACATTTTTCTAAGCTTAGCAAGCCTTACAAAGAATACGATACCTCCTTTACATAATTATGACCCTCCAAAAAGATAGATTGTTATCATTGCCTTGAAATGAAGGTGTAAACCTGATGCTAACAACTGGCTCCAAGAAGTATATTGTCTCCTCGGGAGGAAGTAAAGAACACATAGACCCAATGCTTGATCCATTAGGCCACTCCCAACCAAACTCTACACATGTACACTGATCTGTCCAATAACCTGACTTACAACTGAAAGAAAACTGCAAAATGAACTAAAACTACTACACACTGGCAAAAAAAATGGAATAAAAGTTCAAAACTCATGCTTACACTGACAAGCTTATTTCACACCTCTATCGACATGATCCTATTGAAATTATGCCCAAACAAGTGATATGAAATTTCTAGTGTAGCCAAGAAAGGAGATGACCACTCACTGAAATGTCGCTCACACCTTCTGGAAGCATACAGAGAAAATGTAAAGGATGACAACTCAAAGTGAAAATTGAATCCAAAACCTGAGCTTATGAACAAAACAAACTCTACCTACATTGATGACTACAATAAAATAGCTGAAGGATCATGGAAAGCATGCAAAATCACCTACTTTTTATGAGAAAATAGAGGAGAACAAACTTCATTTACAAATGTCGGTTGTTCTTGCTTTATACCTTGATTCTCAAAATCATTCTCAAAAAACATGGAAGTAGATTGTTCATTATTCTCATCATAAAAAGACTCTATACCATCCACATCATGTGCATTAAAAACACTCTCTTTCTCATCAAAAAACTATGATATTAACTCATTAACCTTTAGTAACTTTGTTTGAAAACTATCAATTTGACCTTCAGATGAAATAATTTCTTGTACATGATTCTCATGTGAATGTGAGAAAACACAAACATGAGCATTTTTACAATTTTCATTTTCAATAATTTCATCATGGGACAAAAACTTAGAAAATGATTGATTTGAAGAGGCAATTGATTGACTATCCTCATACTCTTTGTCACATAAAATTTGACATACCTGCTACATATCTTCATCAATTTTATGTCATGAAATATGATTGTCTACACCAAGAAGTTGATCTATTTCATTTTCAGTCAAGGAGGAAGCTCTAATTTGTTGAAAATTGTCTTGATTATTACGACAGTTAATCACTATTGTTCCTTATTGAGAAGAATATTCAAAAAGGGTTACTTGAATTTCCTCATCCATTAACTCGTTATCAACATAAAAACTTTGAAGTTGTTGAATGAAACTTTCAACATTCTCACAGTAGTCTTCGACCAACAATAAGGAAGGAAATGATTCTTCATAATGCCCAAAAAATGTTGTCTAAAAGTCATTTAAAGAGTATGGACAAGAACATGGAAAATTTTCATACCATGACCTCCCGTCTACTTCTAGGGTAGCCATAAACATCTTCATGAGGTAGTTTTCAGGAAAGTAAATTCCTAACTTATGAATATGTAAATGAAATCTAACCAAGTGTAAACCAACATTATCCGTTCCCTGATCGTTAAATTTTGGTAGACAAGCTTGCCAATCTATGCGAGGAATATGATTTGGAAAAACTTGTATATGTGCATGGTTCATTGGAGCATAGATTTTCATCTTGATTAATCAGGCAACTAGATCTGCAATTATGCTCTAGATTCATCATAAAGGGGATTCATCATTCATGTTTCAAGCTCTAGATCATTTGACAATGGAGTCACCATAGAAGCTTCAAACTCTATATTCTTGAAAATGGAGTCATCGGGGCTTAACAACCAATTGTTTCTAAATTCCTGATTTCCCTGAAGAATCAAATCTCATCAGTAAAAAAAATTCCGGGGAAGATGTACTTTCATATCCCCAGTATGGTCACCAAGATGTTAGCACTTAGAAATTTCCTCTTGGCTATAGGAGAGAAGATTGTAAGGTAACATTTTCACTCCAAATTACAGATTGAAGTTTAACCCCTTTAATCTAGAGAGGGCTCTCTTTGACCTTTACATTGAGGCTAGACCTATAGATAGGTTGTGTCGATGTAGGGTTTGGTTGGTCCTAAACTAAATAGTTCATTGGGTGAACTAGTCAAATAGTTAGGGTTTGTATTAATTTACCAAGATAACTAGTAATCTGATCATGATTGATAAAGGCAAGGTGGATAACAAATCCTACAACTTTGTCATTGTTGTATATGGATGGAGAAAGCAAGGGAATGGTACACTACAAGAAGGCATACATAGTGAATCCAATAGTGGCTTTAGAGGATCAAAATGAGAAAATTTGAAAAACTCAACTCATAGCATCACAACATAAATAAATTATGAATCAATTAATCCTTTTGAAATACTCAAAAGAAATACATTCACGGGATTATAAACAAGAAACTGTAAAAACACACAGAGAATACATACTAAAACCTACTATCACATGGATATTTATGTCGTTGGTAATAATCAGTGTTTTACAAGCCGGCCGTTTCGAAACCGACTCGGCTGTTTTGAACCGGTTCATTACCTGCTGGAGTGACTCGGCCAAGTAACCGGCCTGGTGGACCGAGTCACACATGACTCGGTCGAGTCATGTGTGACTCGGTCAACCCGGCCGGGTCTGATATGAATCGGCCGAGTCACAAGGGGACGGCTACAGGGTCTTGGTCTAGGAATTTTTAGCTTTGTTTCTGCTACAGGTAGTGCGAATAAAAGGCATCTTCTTCAGGTTACGAATCTGAGTTCTAAACCATGGAGAGACAAGCCACATCTTGAACTCGTTGCAGAACTTTGAACCATATAAAATACATCCACAGAGAGCAGGTGCCTTGAGTAGCTCACATATCATAGGAGAACAGGAGCTCGCATAAGAGATTGTAAATGTCACAGAAAAGATCGCATAAGATAGAGAATACGAGCCACAGGAAATTAACATAAGTGTCACAGAGATGCTCGCACATGAAATTGTGATCAATATACTTCAAATAATGCTCAGACTCCAGAGAAGGAGGCTTCAATTTTTAAGAAGCTCGAACCAAACTAAAAGACTTAGGTCTTCAATAGTATTAAGCCTTTCAAAGGAACTTGGACAGGCCTACACAGTACACACTTAATTTAACTGGTATTGTAGCATAATACTGTCTCGGCCTCAATTATTTTTCTATGATACCTTCCACCACAGAGGCATGTGAGCTCCTTACACAATTAAGACTCAGAAGTAAGCAAGGGATTAAAGTGTTATTGTCACAGTCATGTTTTTGAGATTCAAAATTGGAGTTTAGGCTTGCAATTCCTATGCCAACTGTGTTAGGAGAGTATTAATGTAGAGTGAATCCCATCAATGGATACGCTGTCATAGCATGATAGCTACAGATATCACATATATAGGAATGGGACATCACATAGATAGGATATCACATAGATAGGAATGGTTTTCTTTAAAATTATGTTTAAAATCTTTAAAATTATGTTTTTTATAAAAAAAATAAATATTTAATGTATTTTTTACAACGACCGAGTCATTGAAATCGAGCCGGCCGAGTCATTACCATTTTGGAGTCGGAGTCGGAGTCAATCCTTGGCCGAGTCGGAGTCGGAGTCAGAGTCTTAAAACATTGGTAATAATATGTTGATCTTGGAAAACTGAAATGAATAAAGTATTCAAAACACACAAACAACAACTATTTCTTTTCAAAAAAACAACCCTTTCTCCATATGTTTCATGTAATATATAGGAAAATTACATAAAGTTTCAGATCCACAATTTGTGAAAAGTATTAATTACAATAATCCTCAAGATCCAAAAGAAATGGATCTGAAAACCTCTTGACCCAGATTTAGTAATCTAGTTGAAATAATCAAGGATATGGTTAGATATTATCCCCAAGTTGAATTAATTAGGTGACTCATCAATAATTGTCTATGATTTTATTTTTAGAAAAATAAATCAGGCGAATTCCTCAAAAATAGGGTCCAAATGTGCATTCGGATATTCCAATCCATGACACCTATTAGAAAATGGAGGGAGTATTTTTTCTAATTGATCCATTATATCCAAAAAATTCTTGTGTTTTTCCAAAGTCCATCTCCATATGTTTGAAAACTACTTTTGAAAACAATGGCTAAAACAAGAAAAAACAAAATTACAAAATCTGTAAAAATACGCTGCAAGCATTGCTATGTAGTTTTTAAACCATGATGTCTAGTAAAATATGAAAGAGGATTTTGTAAATCATCATGTTCCAAACAAAAACCTCTTTTTTATTTTTAAAATTTGTTTTCAATTATTCGTAAATTGTGCTTGAAGATATGGACTAAAATAGGGGAAAACATAGTGCTTCCATTTCTCCTTCTTGTTAACATTTTGACCAAGACCATAGGGACTTCATCTATTGTTATAGCTCCAAATATCACCCTTTGTATTTGTGATTCTTGGTTTATGGCCTAGGGCAACCCCTCCTTCCAGACATGGTCCAAGTATTTTAAAAACAGTGTTTTACTCCCTGTACACTACTTTTCCCTGTGTTGAAAGTGTGTACACGCGGGTCAGTCTATACCCAACCCGCATATATGTGTTAAAACACTTAAAAAAATAAATTTCCTTAATTATGGGTGGAGATAATGGGTTTTACCTTTTGATTACCTACTATTACCCATGGCCCAACTGTTTCCCAACTAAAAAACTAATTTGGAAGAAGTATAAAAAGACTTCAATGGGAAGGCCTTAGGGAGGAGAGAAATGATAGAATTACTATATTGAGATTATCAATGGTAGTATGCTCCCTCTCTCTCCGTGTGATTGTCATCCTAAAAGAAAATTAAGTTTCAACCGTTAGATTTTTGTGTTTATGTTTCAAACCATGTTTACGCGGGTCCCTTTCATACAAAGTCACATGTAGGGCCTGCGTGTATGCGGGTTAATAATATCCAACCTACGTATACACCGCATTGAAATTTTTAACATAAATTCCTATGGTCAAATCTCAATTAAAATTTCTAAAAACAATCATAAAGTAATGCAAGTTTGAATTGGGGGTTACCTAATGATTTTGATCCAATTTGAATGGTCCAATTGTTTGTGGGGCAAGTTTACTCTTTTGCCTCCACAGCTTTTACTCTGAACACAAATGGTACAAATGTGAGTCTAAAAGTCATTTTATAAGCTTTGAAAATGTCAAATTTTTTCAAAACTTGATCTTTTTCGTCACATGAATCTTTTAACTTCTGAGCTTGGATTGTCGGGAATAGGTTGTTTTTCTTCAAGACATTTTGGATGCTTCTTTGGAAATTTCAATGCAGTTCCATGACTGCTGACTCATCATCGTAGGTATCGTTTACTCACTGGCATATAGGTTAGGTAAACCATTTTTTCTATTGCATTTTACATACTAGCCTCCATTTGTCGATACACTTGCCATAGGGTCGATCCCATCATGTTATGGTTAGTAAGCCGTGTTCACTCATAGATTTTTAAATCATGACATGATGGTAGAGACATCCTTTACATGGGCATCGTAGTTAGCACCTCACTGACATTGGTTGCCCATGCTATTTTATTTAGTAGGCTCGAGAGTCCTCTCCAGTCCTGCCATGACATATGAATTGGAGACTCATTTCTCTTTGCTTCTTCGCTTCTTTCTGGCCTTATACCCTAGAGGCTCCTTTGTTTTGAGTTGTACTACTGCATTGCATTTTGAACATTTTCACCTTTTGGCCTTGAGCCGGCTTCACTTGGACTCGTGTTTAAGCCACTTTTTGACCATGTCTTCTGCAAACTCAAACTTGCAATCCCTTAGCTTCTGCAACTTGACACGCCCTTAGACCCGTGGAAGGAACATCCCTTTGAGTGTCCTTAACCAGCTTCCCCTCCCTGCATTGAGCATAAGAATGTTCCCATCCCAGGAACTAGATCATTTGTTTCACTGACACTCGTTCTTTCCATTGTACTATAGCATTCTTTTATTCTTTTTCCAGCTTAAAGAAAAAGACAAAAAAATTATATATTCCAAAAAGAGCGGGAGTGGGACAACATTTCCATATATTGTTGGCAACAAGATTTAGTTATGTCACCCTTGAACAAAGCACTGAAAAGAAATTCTCTCCATTTGGGCGGGATTTAGTTGGCTTATGTATGCCTTAATCTTGTTATTGAATCAGTTCTCCTCCGATTGGTTATATGTTCCATTCATATGTAGAGTTCGATCATGCCTCCTGCATCACAAAATTATACTGAGTTACCATATACTACCACATAGTCATTATTGAGTCATGCTTTTATTCAGGGGAAGTAAGCCTGAGTTGACCTCTTTGCAGTGTCTCTTGACCTATTTTTCAGTCATCCATCCTTTGTTTTCAGTGTCTTGTTTGTAATCACATCAGTTATATTGGTCATTTACTCATGCCGGTTTGAGAAGGTCTCCATTGACTTCTTGCTGGTGGATCTTTTCCTTATCGAGGACGACATATTTCTTTGAGGACAGGCCTAGAGCCGCATCCTAGCCCTATTTTCATTATTCATAGGTCACCTTCTACTCAAAATTGATCAGTATCATGGGTCTTTGACTGAGTGGTTTCCCTTGTGTTAGACATCAACTTTCATTATCACACATTGGGATTCATGTAGTGCCTTGGTTTCCATTTGACCCTATTGGTGGATTCCTCACCTCTGTGTAAGCTTTCATTATTGGTTAGTTCAGAGGGTTTCTATCGTGCACTAGCTAAATCTTGTGTACGGCAAAAATGTGCTTGGGTCGGGTTACTACATCTTTCTTCATCCAATTTCTTCCACATTATTGGCCTACGGGTTACACTTGCACTAGATTGATGAAGGATGCCTTTTAGCCTTCCTTCTAGTGGATCTTTTCCTATCGACTATGACTCATTGCTCTAGGGAAAAGATCTAAAGTCCATTTGGTAGTACCTTGGGGTTTGCAGTCATCAGTGGTAGATCCTTCACTATCGACAGTGGGAAACCATCATTGTCTCCTGATTGATAGATTCTTCCAGGTGTTCGACTTCAGCTCATCTATTCGCACTTGTTAGATTGTACTAGGTACCTTGACTCTCATTATCATTATCGGTGAGTAGTCTCACGTTTGTTAACGATATACATCAACGACCAGTAATCAAACGTTTTCTAACATGGTTGACTTTAGATCATTTCTTCCCATTGTGTAGAAATGTACCAGGGTGGTCAGTGAAGACCTTGGGTTACATCATAATTCTTTGGTTCACTTATCAGTTGCTCCTGTTGCTGTTGGTTGACACCATTCCACATTATATGTTGCAGTCCTTCACAGCAACATCCTATATGCTGGCATCCGAGTTGCGATGTAGTATCATCTTATTCCATCATGTTCATTTGGTAATATTGGGATAATTTTTTGACATCAGTGATTAGCTTCATCTTTTAGCTTCATTGATCATCTTATTATATGTGATAGTGGATCTGCTTGTACTTGATATGCGGACATGATTTACTTTCTCTAAGCATGGGTATGCTTGCCTTAGACAGTTTTTTCTTTCTGATCTTCTTTTACTGGCTTGGTAGGCTGAAATCTAGTGAAGTCTTTCTCAGTTTTTGATAGGGTTCCTTTCCATATACTTAATACATTTCAGCCATCATATACCCCTTCTGACCTCATATATTAGGGGGCATCTATTATAGCTCCAAATATCACCCTTTGTATTTATGATGCTTGGTTTATGGCCTAGGGCAACCCCTCCTTCCAGACATGGTCCAAATATTTTAAAAACAGTGTTTTACTCCCCGTACGCTACTTTGCCCTATGTTAAAAGTGTGTACACACAGATCAGTCTATACCCAGCCTGCGTATATGTGTTAAAACATTTAAAAAAATTAAATTTCCTTAATTATGGTTAGAGATCACGGGTTTTACCTGTTGACTACCTACTAGTGCTCGTGGCCCAACTATTCCCAACAGTTTCCTAACTAAAAAACTAATTTGAGAGAAGTATAAAAAGACTTCAATGGGAAGGCCATAGGGAGGCGAGAAATGATAGAATTACTATACTAAGATTATCCCTGATCAAGTATGAAGTATCCCCGTGCTTCAAGCACTTCCCCAAGTTCAGGAAACCCTTACTTCTTTGAGTGTTGATATTCTCTCACATGCTTGGAGATATCATGGTATTGGTTATGGAAGGAGGTTGCTAAAGACTAGGACTGGATAGACCTGAAGGATAGTTCTGCTTGGAGCCAGAAGAGGAAGACTCAGGTGAACCCCTTCCATGTCTTATTATAGTTTTCTACAATAAAAAGAAACATTGTCTTGTTCCTGATATCGACTTTGTTTATGCATCAGATGTTATTGTTATGGTTTATATATGAATGACTATTTCAATCTATAACTATCCATCTACTTATATGATATAAAGTTGATTTCACTAAAATGCTTTATCTATATGTTGCTATGTGTATTCGAATTGGTTGATTTGAAAGTTCGTAGATCATTAAGAGTTGTAGAGTGTTTGAACCTTGGTGGGAACTACCCAAATGAAAGACATTCGGGTATGTTCATCCTCGCATATTTAGTTTGTTTAAGCATGCTTCCTGAGTTGAATGCTTGTTTCTTGTTTTAGATTACTCCTGCTCTGCTAGGGTTCTGACCCAAAGCCCTAGGGGACTTATTCGCTTAACATCTGTGTGCTTACAATCCATAAAAGTTTGTATAATATCATCCTTCGGACCTAGAGTATGTTGGCTAGATTGTAAAAAACATTCATGAATATATTAGTCAAAATTAGGGTTTTACAAGAAAATAAATTCTCATGTTCTTATCTCAAGATACTACTTCACCAAAAATGCATATTTATTTATTCTTCCATGGCTTCAGAAGATTGAGAAAGGATGTTTAATTTATCCTAGCTTATTTTCACCCTTCCAATAGCTTTTTGTAATATTTTATCAGCCTTTAGGGTTTCTTTCGCCTTTCTGTGAGCATGCTCTGTTTTCCTCTGTCTCTTTTTCCTCTTTCAAGCTTCCATAGTCTCGTCCTCTACATCAATAATAATTGTATCCTTCTCCCTAAGGTTCATTTTAGCCTTGATATTTAGTATTAGATTATTTTTAGGGTGAGTATGAGGATTTTTCCCTAAACCCTAATTTTTGTTTTAGCTTCCTCATCCTCTCTTTCAACTTTCTGTTTGCCCTTTTTTGTTTTTGAGGCTTTATACTTTGTTTCTTCCTCCTCTAGTATAATTCTCTGTTTCTTCCCTTCATAAAATTTAACCTCCAATGCTTTCATACTAACCTCCTCATGTTTATTAACCTATTGGTAGCTAGATTATCCTTTTGTTTCCTGAACTAAAGCTTGAGTCGAAACTCTATTTTGGCTTCTCTTTGACCTTCTAGGTGTAGGTGGGTTTGGGTTCCTTTGTCTCATTTGCCTCAACTGTTCTACTTACTTATTCAACTCATGAGTATATAAAATTTTGATTAGACCATGATGAAAAATATCATGGGCTTGTACCTCACGTTGTTTCCTTGTTTTAGTGAAAATTTTCAACAAACTTTGATGTTGTAAATATAGTAAATTCATTTTTCTAAACCCCTCTAAGTGAAAAAGAAACCTCATTTGATATAGGTAAGATTTGGAATACCTGCCTTCATAGGTGAAGAAGAGCTTAAAAGTTCTAAGTGCAATAGACCATTACAGTTTCAGCCTACTTTGGAGGACCCCTACATCCCAATATTGATTTTGACAGTCTTATTTCAAGAAGGAATTCAAATCTACATTCAACAACCTTTGTTTCTTGAACCATCTCTCACCCTCTGTTGGCAATCTCATTGCTTCAACAATAGACTCCTCTGGGATAGGGAACTACAATGTCCTAACTCTAGTTGTGTTTCCATTGAATGAGAACCAAAAATCATGTCACCAACTGAGATTATTCCCATTAAAACACTGAAATATTGGCCCCCAACCTACACTTCTGAAAAGATATAGCATTTCAGGGTACATTTCAAAATACATGCCATCAGGTTCAAACATCTTCAGGTGGCAGATCAACCCATCTTGCAATGCTTCAAAACTCGTAAAAAAAAATTCTAACCTTGAAATACCCTAAAAGAAGAATTCAAGACAATCAACAACCTTTATGCATTGGAAAACTGCAAATCAGGGTTTGTTGGAAAAGTCGGTTTTAAGAAAAGCAGGGAAAACTAGGTTTTGATTTTAAATGGATCCATTGGGCTAAAAAATGTTGGAAAAATTCATATCATGCAGGAGGAGGAACAATTTTTATAAATATCCACTTGAGTACTTAAAAAAAAGGGTTTAACGAGTCAAAAAGCAAGTTTTATTTTTTTTCAAAAAGTTCTACGAAAAGATTTTGTAGTGTTGCACCATGAAAATATTTCGTAGCGTCAACCAAAATTTTACTATAGGTCAGAATGTTAAGCGAATTTTTTCATAAACTTAGGGTTAGGTGAAAGAGGTTTGACGACACATTTCCCTAGGCTTAGAAAACCTTACAAAAAATACAATACCTCCTTTACATAATTATGACCTTGGAAAATGATAGACTGATATTATTGCCTTGAAATGAAGGTATAAACCTAATGCTAACATGTTCTCTAGTGGAAAACTTCTCTGCACAAGTCAAAGGTTTTGTGGAATTTAAAGAGGGACAAGAACCTTAAGTAGCTAAGAAATAGGGGTCATAAGTTTTGATTGACATGCTTGAAGAGCACTAAAATTATGTATAGTAGTAGTGGCTAAGGTTGACATGTTTTCTATGCCATCCAAACTATGATAAGGGTTTGGTTATGTGAGTTGTGTTAGGGCCAAGTATCAGTGCATAGGACCTTGCTACTTGTATAGTTTACGAGGATTTTTTTATGTCATATTTGAGTAGAGGATTGCTAGGTGATGAGGTATGTTCATAGACTTTGAATAGTAGGTTGAAAATAGACTATGTAGAGTGAGTTGGAGGCCTATTAGTGGTTTTTTAGTGTGCCTTAGTACATTGGACAAGGGAAATCTTGTCACTGTTAAGTGGGGAGATTTTTTAAGCTCTAGTTCATTGACCTTAAGGGTGGAGGATTAATTGTAAGAGGGCTAGTCATTATGCCCTTATTTAGGGAGTTGCAAGAGGTCAACTTTAGTGATAAGCAGGAAACCTCCAAGCCCTAAGATTGTTCATATTTTGAGAAATAGAGAGATTAGAAGTGGGAAGTAGTGAAGTCCCTATGTACTAGTGTCTTTGGTGGAGTAAAGGATCAATTATTAGGTGGACTTGTGTGGGCAAAACTTCAGTGACATTAAAGGAGCCATGATCGTTGATAGTGGTAGATTGTTGAGTTGGACCATCCTCTATAGTGTTGCATTATGTACTGCTACCCATGGCTCTTCCACTACCACTGTTGTGTCTATACGACAACCCCCTCTGCATCCATGTTGCTACTCATGGCTTTGCCTCTGCCACTGCCACTGTTGCATCTACATTGCATCTCCTCTCAGGATGTTGCATCATGTTACCCACTGTTGCACTGCAACTCAGTTACTGAGAAGTAAGTAACTAATCTCCCAATTCTGACCTCTCTGTTGGGCTAGAGATCCACCTGATGCTAAGGCTCCCTCTGTGGTTGACAAGTGATCCCTCTCTGACCTTTGCGTTGCTACAACAACTCCCTGCATCTCACACTGTTGCACCCCTCTCTGTGCCATCCTGCACTGGTGCAACACTCTTGTGCCTCTCGCACTACTGCAACCTGCTAGCCTTGCCTTGTCTTGGGAATCCTGTACTGTAGTTCTCTTTGTCACTTCATCCACATCTGTCTCTACCCATATCAGCAAGTCTTCCTACTCCTCTTTAGGGCTCCCATAGCATAGTCTCATCCAAGAGGTTGGGTACCTCGAGGATCCTGCCCCTCATCGCTTGTAGCCCACCTGACTACATCCTGATGTCTTCCCACTTCCACTCAAGTGGTGCATGCGCACTCATGGTACAATCATTGTCTGTCTCCATTTCCTTCTCTGCCCTTGCTAGTGCTGGCTTAGTCTCAGAAGACTATCCCTTACTCTTCTTCCTTGGACATTGGGTCGCATAATGACCCAGCTCCTCGTAGTGGAAGCACTTGATCTTGGAGAGATCCTTCTTCTTTTGATTTTTTTTCTTTCCCGCAGATGCTAGGGAAACATCTCCCTCGTCTTCATTTTTGACTATGATTGCCTTACTACTGCTTCTCGCATTTGTCTGCTGTTTGATCTCTTCTTGGCAAAGAGTCACCCACATCTCATCCCAAGGTGGAAGTGTCCCTCTGCCCAGTATACTTTGGACAAATACCTCCCAGTCTTCTGAGACTGCATTCAGGGTTGTCCTCACCATCAATTCCTGATCCAACATGGCTTCTATGGAAGTCAATCTCGGATCTCATTCAGTCCTACAAGGAAGGTGTCAATTGGTTCTCCCTTCTTCATCTGATATGACCTCAGTTGATTTTTTAGTAACATCCTTCTTTGCAGAGAAGTATGCTGGTACAATTTCTTTAGGGCCTCCCACATCTCATTTGTCCTCTCCTTCTCAGCAATATGTTGTGATACATGGTCCTTGACCCCGTCAAGGATGATGCTCTTATCCCTCGCCATTACCTCCTCATACTTTTTGTTCTCTGCTGGGTCGAATCAGATAGCTATCATCTTTAAGGCGAAGTTCTCGACACGATTTTTGTCATGTGTCGATAAGATTATGGCCTTCCAGACTATGAAGTTTGTCACTCTGTCTAGTCCATTCTCATCTCTTACTCTATGTAGTGCCATGATTCTCTTCTAATTCCCCCATGGAATTTCTCGACTTGACTCCCTCTAAGTCTTGATTTCCTCCTAGAAATCCTTTTGCTGATGTCCAGATGCCCCTTACTATGATCATCTATACAACCACACCACTGGTCCAGATTTATCAGCTAGAAACCATCTGTAGCAAATCCCTCCTCTTGGCCTTACCTTGTTAAGTATTGTTCTGACTCCAGTACCTCACTAGCTCCACTCTACAACTTTCCCACAGCCTCCTAAACCCCAACAACCTGAAGGTGAGAGTTCCTAGGCTCTGCACAATCCTAGCACCAACAACCTGATCTCCTCAACCAACTGCGTCAACCCTCCTAGCTTGTGCTTGAGTCTCCCTTTGCCTCCCTTAGCCTCTACACTACTATGTCACTCTTCCCTTGTTGTTTCTCTTGTAGAAACAGGTTCTGTCACTCGAGACAGTTTTTTTCTGCTGCTATTTCTCCACTCGACTGATGTCTTTAGTTCTCCTATGATATGGAACCACGCTCTGATACCATGTTGAAGTTTCTAAGTCTACCAATTAGAAACCCTCCATGCACTCTACTAATTTATTCCTACCTACTAGTTCTGTTACTTAACAAGTGATTTATAATGTTAATACTGAAAATAAACACTAGTGCATGCTCAACATATTACAGATCATCAACTGAAGGAAACAGTAACAAGCAGACAATGACACTGATATTTTTGGACCAATTTCCCCAAAAAAACCTAATGTGGGAAAATCAGTGCAGCTATCTGAGGGTTTTCTTATTAAGAAATTTCAGAGTACAATGTGGGTGGAAAATCCAGCTTACCCAATAGAGAATGCCCTTGGCAGTAGTACCTCTCAGTCTGAGACTGATGTCCTGGCTGGAACTCTGGATAAACCCTCCGGTAGCTCCTCAACTACAATCTGCTTCAGAAACCCCTGCGTCTGACTTTCTGGAATGAGTCAGCCTCTATCTGCCCAACGCTGGCCCTACGTCACCCTGAATGGGCTTGCATCAGCCTTAGGAGGCCCTACGTTAGACTTCTAACCCTCTATGTTAGCAACGCTGGCCTCTTTGAAGAGTTTCACAGCTCCTGGTTACCTCTGTGTGGCCTTGCGTGAGCCCAAGCTGCTATTGTGTCACTCTCTCTCGCTCCTATGATGATCTCCTGACACTATCTCTGCCTCTCTATCTCTTTGTACTCACTGTCCCTCAGTTGCAACTCTGCTCATTGATTCTATCTCTCTTAGCAAACCCTGCTCTAGAGAATAGAATGACTGATCCTCTGGTGTACTCTCCAAGTGACCCTCAAGCCCCCTCTTATACTTTTCTTGTTGACATATCAATGACTGAGATTAAGTCCCTAATCAATGGCTAAGATTAGATCTGGCTTGATCCATGTCTTTTGGACCATTCTAACATAGTTTTATATTAATCCACATTAATATTTTAATTTCCCTAAGTTTAGACTCAGGGACTCCATTAAAAATATTAATTATTTTAATATCTCTTGAATTGTTTAAAATCTTCCCAAACCTTTTTTGGGTATTGGAGATCTCATGTGCCCCAACCTATCCACCAAATTTTGTGGCTGGAGCATATCCGATGCTACCACAGACCAAAAAATATTTGTAATATAACAAATGTTTGGGTTAAAATTTATCTTGTGTACTAGTTGCTTCATTTTTGTGTACTTTTCATTGTGCAATGTATAAGTGTTGCAGAATTCGAGTGTGTTTGTGTTCGTTATTTTAAATTCAAACCTAATTCTTAAGTGTCATGGAAAAAGCAATAGTCTCCACCTTCATATTGCTTCTATCAAAGTGTATAATCCTCACCTGGGAGAACATAAAGAAAAGATGTTTTGAGGGTCGCTTGTGGTCTTACATGTGCAACAATCTACAAGAAACTCAACCATTTGCTTGACTTGTGTGAGATAATGATTCTCTCTGGGAAAAAATTGTGATACTTTTCACAAGAACTAATAGTGTTCAAGGAGATGTGGTCCAAACTATGGATACCTAGTCAAAAGATCCCTTCAAAAGCTAGGTTTTGACTCGTATCTAGGACTTAGCTCCAAGCCTTTTGTTTTGGGAAATTTGAAAGTAATGTAATCAATGAATTTTCAAAGATAAACATAAAACTCTAAAATGCATTTGGTTTATTTTCCATAAGAACATTGATGAAAATATCTTTCTCTCCTGCTGGGATCACAAGGATTTTTAGGGCTCTTCTCAGGAAAAGGCTATCTTGGCATGGTGGAAATTTAATAAACCTACTACCTTGGAAAAAATTTTGCATCAAAGGTGAATAAATGCAAGGTTAGATATCTAGAAAACCCCACCAGCACATCATTAAAAATTAAACTTTGATGGTTCCTTAAAAGGAAACCAAGGAGAAGCAAGAATAAGAGGGGTGATAAGAAACTGTAGAGGTGAGATAATCAACATTTACAGAGGCTACATGGGGGCATGAAAGAAATAATTCTACAGAGCTAGAAGCCTAAACCCAAGGGATTTTTATCACTCAAACTAGAGGCCTCCATCCTCTCATCACTAAAGGTGACTCATAGTTGATTATACAAGCAACAAAGAAGCTCTAGGCAATAATTATCCAAAATCCCAAATGACAACTGAATCAAAGTATGAAACAATTATCCCAAATCATTTTGCATCAAGAGACATTCACTTCTCTAACATGAGATGTAAGGATAAATCCCTAGCAGAATTTTTAGCTAGAAAATGGGTAGTGGATCATGCCCCATGTGTTGATCTAAACCTAAATTCCCCTCAAGGTACAACCTAAGCCTCCTAATGCTCAGATATTGCCAATAGAGATCTCATAATCCATGACCTAGATGCCTAGGTTACTAATGAAGGTCCTATCGACCTTCATGATAGTTGAATTATCAACATTTAAAGCTAGATATTGGTGGTACCTTCCACCTGCCATCTCTGTAATATTTTTCCTCCACGTTAGATGGAATGACTAGAAAATGAGGGGATTGAATTTAAATAATTCTTGGGAAGTGAAATCTGACACAACAAGTCAAGTCTTTTCCCGCTTCACCATTTTCATTCTTGTGCATAGAGTGAAGGTTGAGGAAGTTGATAGAAGAGGCTCTAGATAGCACACACTGATCATTATGGTTTGAGAGTGTGGAAGGCCTCAAAGAGGAGGGAAAGGTAGGGTTCACCATCCTCCTCCTCCTTGGAATAGTTATGACATTGATCACCTCGATGGACACATCCTAAGGCACATCCATAGGTTGATAATTGTCATGGAGGTTTAGGAGATCAAGAACATTGGTGAAAATCATTGGATGATTAAGAACCTATTTGGTAGACATCTACAAGATTAATAAGAGGTTATGTAGGTGGTGGAGATTCACATTATCAACCTAGACTTTCACCTAGTCCAAGCGAGAGCTTCCTTACATGCTCTGGTTGGGGTGCTAGGAATTTTATTCCCTCCTCCTTCCCTGACTCCATAGCCTTCCAAATATGAGGATGACCAAGATTCCTCCTCCCAAAATCCCTTGAATTCGGTCTCTTGGGGAAAAGATCTAACCAACACTATGAAGTTGGGGCCCGATTGTAGAACTAAGATAATATCTAGATAACTAAAGTCTCTATGCAATAGAGAAATGGCTTAGGCCACCAGAAGCAAAGCTAGACAAGCAACAAGAGGAAAATTTACAATAGCATGTCAACACTAGCTATGGAACAATGATCATATGGGAGAAGCAACCATGGTTGGAAGAGGAATGAGATGACCCATTTAATTAACATGGCTAGCACATGTCACACTCAAAATTTACGAAAGTCCTTTCTTCATTTTTGGGGACTCTTTCTTTGTTCATCTTGAATGTTTTAAAAGCACAATGGGTTTTCTATCATTCTAGGAGGCCATCTAGTTTTCAAATTTTGGGCAGATTTTCATCCTCAGTCTCAGCACAAGGCTAGTTCAAGGTGAGATATGTTTCTTCAGTTTTTTCCTATGCTAAATCCAAACTCTATTCAGATACATCTCCCTTTCACATATCATATAGAGTTTATGCGTAATTTCAAGGAAGCTTACTTACAATTTTTTTTATAAAGAACATATCAATGAAATAAAAATTCTCTCTCTATATATATATATTTTATGTTAAAATATTTGATTCAACATGCATGTTACCAATATAGATCCATGTTAACCACAAGAGGGATCAAATATCTTGAAATGCAAACCTATCCAGAAGGGAAAACTTGAAAATAAGTTTGTACATCAAGATGTGTGTGTGTGTGTGTGTGTGTGTGCATGTGTGTGTGTGTAGTTTTTCATTATTTAAATTACATTTTTGAATGCAAAGAATGATACAATACCTTGAAAGTCTCTTTAGACACTTGGATTATGTAGACTACACAACCCAAATTTGCAATTTTAAAAAACATTTACTAGATTTTAGACTAAATTGGCATTTAAATATATTTGAAAAGTTACCAAAATATAAAATAGAAAGACTACTTGAAATGTTTTATAATGTTTTAACAATAAGAATCTATTTATTTTCTTAATTTGTTTATATAGCATATACATATATGACACTGAAATATTTTATTTATGACCCATATTGAATATTTTTATTTTTATTAATAGTTTTAAATATTGTATATCAAAATAATTTTATATTAATAATGGAATGAATTAAGCATCTTCGTTTTATTAGGAAGTAATTGATTTTTTTTTATTACTTCTTCCTTACGGGTTTTGAAATATTTCCATATATATACACACACACACACACACACACACACATATATATATATATATATATAAAGTTCGTATTGTTAATATATTAAACAACATAGATATTTAAATAATGTATTTAAGTATTTTATAGAAAATTTTAGAAGGAAAATATAATATTTTATTTTTCCTTACTCTCTTTAAAGACTTAATATAGAAATATTTTATTTGTGGCTTTGATAGTGAAATATTTTTACCATGTCTCCTACATACTAGGTTGTAATATTAAGTAGTAAGTTTTGAGGGGGATAAAACTTCTTGATGTGCAAACCTTTCTTAGTGTGAAAAAAGCTTTACAGGTCAAGAGATTTGATCCTTCTTGATACTTGATATATCCATGGTTATGATGGATCTATATTGGTTATCTCTCTCCCTAAACACACCATGTTGTTGAAATTTTGTAACTATGGTCGGTTTTCATAATGTATATTTATGTATTTACTAAGGCATGTTCTTTATGACCTTATCAAAAGCGGAATTAAAAATTTTTGAATTTGAATTTTTGACACCATGAGATGCCAAATTGGCCTACCTTATGATCAAGTTATCTCTGCTCCAAGAGGCAGCTATTTGGACCCCATACAACACATATAAATAATCCTTTTGATCTCCTCTCCAAGGGAATTTTGGATCACACGCAAGTAAGAACGTTTTCTAATCTCTATAGCAAAGAAGAGAAGGAGAAGGTCAAATAAGATAAGAAAAAGTTAGTTGAAGTTCAAATCAAGGAAGACCCTCGCATATGTGTCTCTTCCTCTGTTTATTCTCTCACACGTGTGACTATACCAAGCTGAAGCTTTCTATGGTATCTCATGTGATAAAGTCTAAATTTAGGTTGAGTATTTCTATGGAAGAGATAGGTTGAAATTCAGCCTCTATTGTAGACCTAGATTGAGTTATTGTAGGAACTATTTGAGGATGTTTTTGTGGAGTTTGACTTGGCATCTTGTGGGTTGTCTTGGCTTTTCATCTTGTTGGTAAATTTATCTATGATATTTACTTCATTGTCTCTCTTATTGAATTGATTCTATAAGGAAAGGATTGTTAGGCTTTCCCCCATGTGAGTTTTCCTAGGGTAAACATTGTGTTCTTGTGTGGCTTTCTCTTTATGATCCTCTAGCATTTTTGTTATATTGTTGAAGTTCTCTATGTAATTGTTTTATGATGGATAATTAATATAAGAAAATATAAATCTAAGAGTAATCATAAGAATCATTTATCATTTTAGACGAATATTTAAAAATCAACATGGTATCAGTGTTATGGTAAAAGAGCAGCCCTAGTCCAAGAAGGCCCTCAAGTACCTCCTTTTATGCCAAATTCTGCATGTCTATTCAGAACAAATTTTTCCATTTAAATCTACTCTTCAAAGAATCCAACCCCAATCAAGTCTAAAGAGAACTCATTCTTGTCTTAATTATTTTTAGAAAATGAATTTCACTCAATCTACCCTAGTCATAGTCTTTGTTGAGCTAGGGTTTAAGAGCATCCTTTGTGACGTGTTTGTGACTAAGTTAATGGATGGTTGAAAAGAGGATGAAAGTTATAATACCTTAGGAAGAGACATAATTTTATTCCTCGAGTCTAAAAGAGGTTGAAATAAATCAATTTTCGAAAATCTGAAGGTCGAAATTCGTACAAGACCTATTAGAAGGATGAATGAGAAAGTTCGAGACCAATGCTTTCGGAAATTCGATTATTTTAGACCATTATAGAACACTGAAAATTGGCCATAGAGGTTGAAAAAGTGTCTAAAGAAGTCTAAAATCATGATTCCGTGTTAAGGTCATGATAAGTTTAAGGTATTCTTGAAAGGATCAAAGTATGAATTATAAGGAACGCTACAACCCTGACTTGAATCATTGGAGCATGCATGAGAAGGAATAGTCTTGAGAATTTTAATTGTAGCCTAAAAGAAGACTAAAATTATCTCTATATAAGCCAACAAAGTCATATCTTGATCATAAGGTATAGATTACACTGAATACCTAATTTGAAGTGTTTCGTGAATCTTCTTCTTCTTGACGATATGTTGAGAAATAATACATGAAGGACTTTGGTTCCATGTTCTATTCAAAGCATATTGATTTCATGGAAATAATATTACAATGATGAGTATGAGATCTATTTAAAATCCTTGGGTAAGCTTTTGAAGAATTTCAATTTGTTAAAGGATCAATTTGAAGAAGTCAAGTCCCTTATTCTTCTTCAGAAAGCCAAGCCAATTTTGGAACAAGCAGCAAAAGGAAAACATGGAAACATCTATGTCTAAAAATATACTTTACAGTAGTCTAATGTCTCATAGACCTCATATTTATCAGAGTTAGGCATTGATGACAAGGTTAAGGACTGGTTCCTTAAGTAAGGTTGCAATATTTAATTCAAGCAAGCATTTTTAGCTCACTACATAGTTGAGTTGTCTTATATCCTATCCATGGATAGTATTAAGACTTGGAAAAGTATTGAAATGAAGACAGTTATTGACATGAGCCATAAAACTGAATCCACTATATTCAGGAACATAAATTTCTTTTCTTATATATAATCTCATATGAAAAAAGTAAATGAGAGATACATGATGGACTATACAAAAAAGAAATTGTTAAATCTTACTAAGCCTGGTTATGTAGTGATTTTACATTCAATACATCATAGTTTGGAATAATATCTCAAAAGTGTCATTAGAGAAGATTTGAGGTCTAAAATGGGCCTCCTGAGAAAAATGTACAACCAAAATAAAATTTATAAGAACCAATAGGATTCAAGATGATGATGTCAACCATGGGGGCTAATTCACCATTTTTGGGATAAAAAGGTAAAAAGATTAAAAAATAATAAAATAATAAAACTATCTTTTCAACTTGTATTTTCAACTTATCTCCCTAACGTTTTACTCAAATTTCAAGTGGAACTACTCGTTGGATTCGAAATTTAATTCATCATCCAAGGAGTACCCATGTTGCATACTTTTGATGGACCCTTCTCCACGAAAAATGAGAAATACATGAAAAATATGATTGCAATCACACTTTCCATGTATTTCTCATGTTTCATTTAGTAGGGTCCATCAAAAGTATCCAACATGAGTACTCCTTCGATGAGGAATCAAATTTTGCATCCAACGAGTTTTCCCACTTGAAATTTGAGTAAACCCTTAGGGATATAAGTTGAAAATACGAGTTGAAAAAGTAGTTTTTTCTTTTTTCCCTATAAAATTTGATGATGTAATATAATGGTATTTTATTATTTCAAGTATTATTTTATAATTTCCTTAGGAGGCCCATTTTAAACCTCAAAATTACCCTAATGTTTACAAACCCTGTATGTGTTTACACCGTCTAAGGAGGATTGATCTACAATTCTATGACGAAAATGAGACCTTATCTACATCAAAATGACTTTTTGGATTGAATATTGATGCACATTTACTGTTATGGAATCTTAGGTGTTGAAATCTAATGCTCATATATGAATTGAAGATCATTCTTTACATAAAATATTGCTACAATATTTTGGAAACAATAATTGAATTCATATCATGAGCAAAAAGGCTCCAGGGTTTTTAAATTTGGTTATGAAAAGGGAGCTTGTAAAATTGGAAGTCTATGGTTTTCAATCCCTAGTAGGATACAAATGGATTATATAAGTAAGTCCTAGGGTTTATGTCAAAAACCCTAGATCTAGTCCTAGAAAAGTCTTTCCACTAAAAGAACAAACCATAACCCTAGCAAGGAGAGTATGACATCATGATGAGATGAGGATGATAAGGTGGAATTGGATACAAGGAAGCTAAGATAAAGAGGGAGTTGATGTTTCCCCTCTAATCCTCAAAAGATAAGTATTTTATATCTCTCTTGTTCGATTATCTTTATTGTTTCTATTTTACTATTAGTTAGTCTCTTGTCTTTAAATTCTTTGCTTGGTTCTATTTTTTCTTCCATGGTCTCCTAGGGAGGATTGTAGGTACCTAGTAACAACTACCAATTCTCTAAAAAGCATATGGAAGAAGTGAAAGAATGAATTAAAGAAAGAGGATTTTGTCATAATCATGACATGTATTATACCAGATGATATTATAAACTTAGAGGGAGTGATTAGATTAGCAAGATTGAATTATGCTTTCATCATGGTGTCTACAAGAGCTAGCATATAAGGTTCTCCTAATAAAGAGGGAAAGGAACAAGACAAATTGTTTAAGGGCTTTGAGATGCATGAGAAGAAGTCTCTGGTTGAAGAAGGCCTTGTTTTAAGAGGGATTATACCTTTGATATTGAGATGTTGGATTATCATAGATATTATTAGGACAAATAGCTAAAAGATAACAATGGTAGAGGGAGTATCTTGAGTTACCATAACAAGATATATCTCAATCTAAGAGGGAGCACCCAGTCTGGGTGATCGAAAAGCATTTGTGATCCAGTGAAGGGAGAAAATCAGTTTATGGTTGAGCCTAGATATGATTCTCAACATGTGTTGGAGTACTAGCATGGTACAATTAGCCATGGAAGATTTAAGAAGTAAAACTACAAATTTAGTTTGGGTAGACAATGCTAAAGATAGAAATAATTCATCAATATGTTGCTTCAGTTTGGGCTCTATTATAATTTAAAGGATGAGCATGAAGAAAAAATTTGTCACACTCAATAGGGAAAAGGTCAAGTATATTGCAACTAGATTAGAAAGTTGATTAGTAGGACTTCAAAGGTTACTTGTAGTATTATCTTTATAAAGTGTTGGTGATGACTATGATGACAAGTCGAAGCACATTGGGATCAAATACCACCTCATTCGAGACATGGTGCTAAAGCGAGTTGTGAAACTAATACATCTCCATTGATGAGAATTTTGTTAATATTCATACAAAACCTCTTTCTAGAGGGAAGTTCGTGTACTTCTAGGACAAGCTTGGGCTCGTGGAGAATACCTCTCTTATTGAGAGGGTGATCTTATGAGACACCATTATAAATGGACATTCTCCCCATGTCTTCACAACCTTGGTTGGAGAATGGTCTGATATTTCCCTGTGCCATTGTTACCTTGGTTGTAGAAGTTCTCCCTGTGTCATTATGACCTTGGTTGTAGAATGGTTGGGACAAGGGGGCCCGAGGGGAAACCATTTACAGTAATCGAGAAGAATTTTTTTATGACAAGAGGTGTCACCTGATGAATCCAAGATTCCTTGAAACAAAAATCTTTAAGAATATGAAAAATGAATTTCCAACTAAGCCATTCAAAATATTTTGACATATCTAGTTTTATCAACATTCTAGTGGTTTTAAAATATTTAAGTGAATAAGCATATTCATGATCCAAAAGAATGTTGTCCGAGATCTTCCTACCTTCAACATACCCAGTTTGTTTATGAGAGATGAGAGTAGGAAGGAGAGGTTTGAGTATGTTCAAAATCACTTTAGAAATCATTTATAAATTACATTACAAAGTGAAATGGGGATAAAATCAAAGGGAAAACAATAGTGAGTAACTTTTGGGATGAGAGAGATAAAGGTGACATCCAAGGTTTAAAAGATAAAGGAGGAAGCTCTAGAAACTTCCACCAGTCTCGACACATCTTCTCTTATGACTTCATAGCAATATTGGAAAAACTGTGTAGTGAAAACATTTTTCCCTGGCAATTTATTTCTGAGCATTCCCGTGATTGGTTCCTCTACTTATCTCATGCATATCTCCCTTGATAATATTGTGTTTTTATCTAGAGTGTCTAACTTTGGAATATGCTTCTTCTTTTTTTCCAAGATGGCAAGCTTTTTATCTTTGATTAGTTCTATTAGGATGCACTTAAAGTGATATACTAAGTCCTTAATTATTTCCTCATGATCTTCAAGCTTAAATTTTGAGAGTTTCTAATGCTCACAATTCTATTGCATTGCCTATGTTGAATTATTGATCTGTGAAAAAAAATGGTGTTTCCTTCTCCTTCTTTAAGTTATTGGATTTTTAATTTTAACCTTCATAAAATTTCCTCCTAATTAAGATTCTCTTCCAATTGGAGTTGAATAATAGCATTTTGGTGGTTTAATTATTTTATCCTACCCTCCTGAATGATAAATTTTTGTAGGGATTCCATCTCTTTTTCCACTCTCTTATGTCTCTCATGGATGTTTATGAATTCTTTAATATTCCACTCCTTTATCTTCATTTTGAGATATCTTAACAAGTTCTGAAAGTGATACATAATGGTTCCAACCATGCTTTTTGATTATTTCCACCAAGCTTTAATGTTGCTTAGGAAAGAAGGGTTCCTTAATTACAAATATTTGAATCTAAAGTGTCTATGCTTCATAATTCCTTTCTAATATAAGAGAAAGCTTATCAACCAATGATTTAACCCATTTCATGGTAGAATAAAAGCATCAAAGTTAATTCTATTCAAGAAAATATATTTAGAGAAGGAATTGATCCAAATGAGAAGGAATTTGACAAGATGCCCCCCTTTTTTGTTCCAGTTAAAGATATTATTGTTTGTTTCCATGTCTATCAGATTATATTGATCTAGAAAGTCTGTGAGGAGAGGAGCATCTTCATTCAATATTCTTATACCTCCTTTATTCTTGTTAAGGTATTTGATCATATTAAAATCTCCTCTAATGACCCATGCTTTTCCTCCAACGATGTTGGAAATATATTGAATATTTTGAAGGAGAATGTTATTGTCTAAAAAAGAATTAGGTCCATAAACATAGTAACGAAATAAATATTTGCAAGAGCCTATTATATGGAATCTAGATGTAGTAGTACTTAGAGAAGTGAATGAGTTAAGGAATGAAATTGCAGAAAGATTCCAAGGAATGGCTATGCCTCATGAGGCCCCTTGAGAACCATTGATTGGATATTTTTTCATACATCCCAAAATATTTTTTCTATTGATTCTAGAGAAAATTTAGTTTCTTGTAGCATCAAAATAATGGAAGATTCTTGCATGATTCTATTTTTAAGGAGTCCCTTTTTGGTCTTACCATTAAGACCCCTTATATTCCAAGAGTTCACCTTCATTTATAAGTATTAGGGGAGGTTTGGCAGGTCTTTTTCATTAACATTACCTTGCCTATATTGGCTAGATGTTCTCACATTTCCTATATGAGTTGTTTGTTAATTTCTTATCCTTTCACTTATATTCTTTTACAGGATTTTCCCTTTTTTTATATTTATTTTGATTCCAAAAGAAGAATAATAGAGAAGAGAAGAAATATTAACATAGGCTTAATGGTGAAGTATGTCCTGAGATTTTATATAGGCATCTGTAATTATTCGACATTCCTCTTTAGGAACCACTACTAGATCTTTAGTCTTACATTCTAGTGGTCACTTTGCAAAACATAATCTTTTAAATCCATTTCATTGATCTCCTCTTATTTTGAGTGGTATTTTTTGTCCTCTCCCATTTCCATATCATCAATTGGATTTTCATACTTTATTTTTTCTGAATTTCTTTTAGAACAACTAACTTTCTCTTTTGCTAAAGATGGGTTTCTACTTGTTCTTGGTATTTTTTCACCAACCTCTACTTGGTCTTCCTCTAGATTTTCAAGGATAGTATATATGTTATCTTCTCTATTTCCCTCAACTAACAAGTCTCATGTCCCTTTTTTTTGGGAATCTTTCTCTTATTTGTAATTCTAGAAAACCCTTCATGATAGGTTTCTTTCGTTACTTGCATAGGTTTCTGAGTCAAATTAGCTGGAAAATCTCTAAAGAGATTACCATACTCATGGAATTTCCTATAGAAAAAGGAGATATGTCCATAATATGGGATTGTTTCCATATGTATTTGAATACTAGATGGGAGTGACTTCATTGGATCCATGTATACACAAAAATAGGTGTATGAGGTGTAGTGTCCATGCCTCCCTCATAAAACAGCTCTCCCTCATAAAATTACAAGTAAACCATTACTTCCGAGTGCATTTCCAGTCATATCGAAGGTTTTTCTGTAAGTCGACAACTCAGTGAAAACATATAAATGAATTGTATTGTATGTACTTGTAATTTAATGGTTTTTCAGGGCTATTGTCTTTATGATGGTTTGGTCTTCATAAGCCTTGAGATCTATTCCCAAACAATACTTATATACTGACTTATATAAATGGAAAAAATGCAATACTTCCCATCTCACTATAAATTATTCCAAACAACATAACACAAATGATAGGAGTCCCACTTTAACAAGAAATTGCATTTGCAGCATCTAATTTCATAATTTTCAATTAATGTTTGAGGGGGGGGTATCAAAGTGAAGATGAAGTAACATAATCATATCATTACATGACATGATTGGTTATCGGAGTTTCACTTTAACACAAATTGCATTTGCAGGATCTTTCATAATTTTCAATTAATGTTTGAGTGGGACAGTACCAAGGTGAAATGAAGTAACATAATCATATCATTATGAAAGATTTGATTGGTTTCCACGGTATTGTTTTAGAGGTGTTTTTAGTTTATCAAGGAAAAGATGTAAAGTAATATTTATTTTGTTATATTAGATTTTGACTTAGTTATATTACGCAATTTTTTTTTTTATAATTATTAATAATTAAATTAGTCGAGATCCATCTTAATTCTTTATCTATCAAATAAACATAAAGAAATAAAGTTGGAATAAAAATTTGTGTATATCTTCAATTTTGTTTTTTAATAATATATATTTTTTATCGGTTTTTTATGATACTATTATAACTTTTTAACCCTGGTGTGTCTAAGTATGCACCTTCCATAAAAAAGTTAAATTAAAAGTGGTACAAGGTGCTTCATTTTCAGAGATGTGGCCAATTAAGCTACCCCTAAAAACATAATAATATGTTTATTATTAAAATTTATAAATATGATTTTTTAATAAAAACTATTGTAATTTTGAATTTTTTTTTTTATTTAATATTATTTTGAAATTGGTTTTTCATTTGTTAATAAATGTATTGATATTTTTTTTTAATACAATAAATAAATTTCAAATAAAAAATATTCATAAATCAATCAAATTAAAGTAATTACATATTTTTGATTTAGTTCGGAGGAAATAAAAGATATCTTTTAACTCCATTTTTTTCGTACTTCAAAAGAGATCTATTATACGTTCATATTTGCGAACTTATAAAGATTTTAAAATGTTAAAAATATAAATAAGAGAGGGGAAATTTTTCTTGCAAATATGTTTGGTTTTTTGTTTTTTGTATTTTTTTTTTTATTAAGGTAAACGAAATTGGAGATTTTACAGTTTGGGGGTTTGAGACTTAAGTTTTGAAAAAAAAATAAAAATAAATGGTTGAAATGATTATTATAGAAAAAAAACTCATTTGATTTATATTTTATTCTGAATATAAAAATAATATTTTATTGATATTATATTTAAAAGTTAAGTTTGATTTTTTTTAGGGGTGAGGAATTTAGCGTATGAAACACTATGTTGTTGATGTTTGTAAACAATTGGCATAAGGTTGGAGGATTGACTTTCTCACTTTGTAAAATCACTTACCGTATGGGGGAGAGTTATGGCGTCCATGTGAAATACCTCAATGCCTTGACTAGCACAGGGGGAAATGATCTAAGGCACAAGATGGGTTATGGTGGATTCATTTTTGTTGGAGTTTCAATACGGTTTCACATTCCCTGTTGGTATTCTTCTTGTTGACAAAGGAAGTGTCACCAGTTTTTCTAGGCATGATGGCAAACCGGAGTTTCTTCCTAGACTCTTAGCTTTGCATGTTAGTATCCTTCCCATTCCAAGGGTAATATCCTGTGTTCTTTTGAGCATGCACAGTGCGATTTCAGAGGTGTTGACTAGTTTGTATTTCTGGTTCATTTGGAAATTGGAAGTTGTGGGTTATTAGTTTCTTGCAGATTGGTGGAGGCAGTATAGTTAGCAGTGCTTCTGGGGGTGGCAGCCGCTCTATGTGTGGCACTATTTCGTAGGTTGTTGGGCTTATAATTGGGTTTCTCTGCTTCTAAGTGTATGGTTTCAATGTGTTCTAGGGCAAAGCGAGTCAGGTCCTTGAAGGTCGTCATGGCTTATCTGTTGCTAGTGCGATTTGGGAGGCACTCCTTGGAGTGCTTTGGGTAGGGTTGGGTATTGCTTGGCTCTTCTTCCTTTGAATTTTCAAAATTACAGTGAGTTTATGTGTCGGAGCCTAAGGTGGCAAGATTGGTGGGGTGGCGAAAGTCTGGTAGGTGTGTGTCATTGCTTTGGGGAGGGAAGTGCTAGCTCTCATCCCTACCTAGGTGGTTGGCGGTTTCAGCCTTGGGCGAGGCAGGCCTTATGGTTCGAGGTCATGCGTGTTTGGAAGGTTGTTGATGGTTCTTGCATTCTTGACTCTGGTATCGATAATGTCATTGTTGGTCTAGCTAGTATGTGTCCATCTCTGTGTCGAGGGAGGTCCTCCCTCTTAAGAAAGCCTAGCTCGGATAGACACAGGGACTGAGAAACACAAATACAATCTTTGGACCTGGGAGTGGAGGCGTCAGGGGCTTGCCGAGGTGGTAATACAGCAGAGTGTTCCCGGTGGAGGGTAGTTGGTGTGCAAGGTGATTGTGGAGGTGGTGATTCGGTGATGTCGCATGGGAGGTAGTTGCAGGAACCAGAATGGAGTGGTGGCATGTAGCAAGGTGCCATGGGTAGGCATAGGTTTATAGGGCGTTTGACACCTAATGCAAGGGAAATTCAAAATTGTTGTCTAGAGAATTGTCGTGCACTGATACAATCCCTACTGGAGCAGTTGGAAATGGATGAAAATATCAGAAGAGAAGAGCATGTTGAACTGGTAGCAACCTTAGACAGAATGCACTACTTCTAGTGCTGCGTTCGAGAATGAGTGGTCGTGGTCTGGCGTGGACAAAATCGTTTATCAGAGAAGGTGGAGAAGGTGGAGTTCTAGATGGCTCACTTCGAAGGGAAGGTCCAATGCTCCTTCCGTCCTCCTCCTCCTACTGGGTCAACCTTGGACAACCCAAATTCCATCACATCGGATGATTAGCATGACTACAGATGTTCTCTTTGTGTTACTTGTCTTCTGGCTTCTCTGGCCTTCTTGGTTATGGACGATCTCCTTAGTCTCCTTTTTGTCTTTTTTCATATGCTACAAATGGTTGTCAACAAACCTAGTCCGAGTGAGACCACCTATTTTTTGTTACTCCTGATGTACATCTTTTTTCATGAATGAATAGACTTTCGACTTATTAAAAAAAAAAAGGTTCAAATTAACAATATACCTATTTATATTTGGTTAATTTCTTTTGATTTCAAGGAGTTGTGAGCAATGTAATTTTATTAATTAGTTATGACCAAAAGTATTAACATAAAAGCTACTTCTTTATTTATTTTATAAGATTATTTAATAAAGAAGCAACAATGCATAATAGTGGTAAGGAAAAAGTTATTCTATCACCCAAGGTTATTTAGTTCTCTATTTATTTAACTAGTTTAGATCTATCTTAATCCTAGATCTATCAAGGACTGAGAGGGATCAAATATCTGTAGATACACAAACCTTTCCTCAAGCTTTGCACTCAAAAAAAAGGCTCACACCTAGAGAGATTTGGTCCCTCTCAGAGCATGATAGATTCAAAGCTAAAATGGATCTAAGCTGGTATTGAATAAATTAGTGAACATGTATATTAAAATAGTTTATTTAAGCCTTGTATTGAGATATTTTTTAAAATAATAAGAATTATACAACTCCATTACAGTCAAATGTGAAAATATATATTTTTCAATACTTTTAATTAAAACTAATTGAATATGTATATCACTTTTTTTATTATATATTTATTTTATTTTAGCTCACATTGTTTTTGTATTTAAGGAATGTTTTATTTTTATTTTAAAGGGAACACATGCCAATGAGAGGTTGAGCAGGGACAATCTTGCACATCTTGTAAAATGATCCTCTCATCTCAAAAATGGATCAAGTTAGCACCATAAGAGTGGGATTATTCATGTTTTATAATGTTTTTAATTAAATCTAACCAAATATCTATATTTATGTATGTATTTATTATATATAACATTGTTTTATTATTTATAGTATAATTTTTAAAGAACACATTTTAACTCCAAGTTGAACATGGACAAAATCATACATGACCCTCATGTTGGGCTATAGAATACACCCATAATATTAAAAAAAACAAAAAACAAAGGCAAAAAAAAAAATGAATATACATTTTCATTAGTTTTAATTACCACTATGGATCTAACTAAGAGAGTTCAATTCTCTAGATATGTAAAAAAAAAATAGAGTGTAAAACTTGAAAAATGGTTTACAACTCAAGAGATTTAATCTCACACAAACACACACATATATATTCATTGTTTAAATTGCATTTTCAATTCCTTTAAAGTCTCCCTTGAGAACTTGGATTATGTAGACTACACAACTTAAATTTGTGATTCCAATGAATCTTTGCTAGATTTTAGACAAAATTAACGAAAACATATACCTAGACCAAAATATAAAATAGTGACACTATTAAAATGTTTTAGAGAGAAAAATTTCAAAAATTTAATTGTTTTATATAATATATACATAAATGTGTAGTTGATATTGAAATATTTTATTTAATATGGACATTAACATATTTCATTTATAAAAAACAATGTCCATAATAAAACATTATTCTTTAAAAAATATATTTTTAAATCCATATCAATATTATTTAACCTTTATTTTATTTATGACCTAGATTGAATATTTCTATTGTTAATAATATTTTTTTGAATTCCACATAACAATTTTATATTAAAAATTTACAATTGAATGAATTACACATCACTGAATTATTTTAATTTTAATTATTTATTCCTTCTATTGTAACATTTTCATTTTTGATAAGTTAGCCATTAGTTAAAAGAAAATGCCATTAAAAAAATGAAAAGTTAGGATATGGACCAAAAACAAAATTGAAAATAAAAAATGTTAGGATTTATTATCATTTCAAGTCCATATCATAAAAATGATAAGGTAGTTGCTCTAAAAAAAGGAAGGAAAATGACAAAATGTTAGATAAGCAATAAAAAGAAGAATATTTTCTTTAGAAAATAAAATTAAGGGTGCTAGTTTAAATGTGCCTTTGCAATTTATTGTTTAGCTTAAAATAATGCTTAAATTCCTTAATCAAGTTTTAATTATTGTGATAAACTTGATCACCTTGTTAATAGTCAATAACACATGATGTGCTCATAGGGACGAAAGCGACAAATTGTCATGGCAGCACCAAATAACTGTCAGGCACTTTTCAACAGATTAAATTCACTCTGGCTGGATCAATGATGGAGGAAGCATTTCGGCCCCCTCTTCAATCGTTTCCCGTTAACACAAGGGGGGGGGGGCGGTCCAAAAAATAGTTTTAATCACCACCATCTTTTGGTTTGTGTCACTCCTGTAGTGTTTCAGGCCCCCAAAGTGCAAAATCATAAACCACCGCACCCCCCGAAATCCCACTGACGGTTTCCTCCCTTCCAACCGTTGACCTCATTCCCGTGTCATATCATCCATCTGTTATCCCCTCCTCCATATAGAGACGCAACGTCAAAAATCCATTATCTCTCATCCACTCAAAAACCGCCACGTCACAAAGTTGTTGTGCCATACGCTCCTATATCGTTTTCAACCTCATTTAACCGTTTACCCTCCCATTAGACATCAACCCCCTTCCTCTGTAATAAATTGCCTACGTCTAGATTTAAATGAAAAATTAAGCCCGATTTCACTTATAAATATCCCATGGATCTACTCTTTACCACTTTTCTGCTTCCATCCAATCATCGAAAATTTTATTTGCTTTATGCCATTTTCCCCTATCATCCGTCTCTCAGTTAAAACAGTCTCCAAATCCCCCACCTATAGAAAGATTCCTCCCAAAGCTAAAGCACAAAAAACTGTCGAAGAAGGAAATCCATATACAACCTTGATTGATTTCGATCAGCTTCCCCTTGTAGACTTCCTGTTCAAAGTCACTGACTGTGATTGTGAATTCGATTTCCACAAATTGCATTTATGGTTAAAGCATAAATATGCAGATAAAGAAGACCTCATTCATTCTTGGGAGACACTTTTGCCCTTTTACTCCTTTCCCAAGACTCATCATTTCTCTGATTTGATCACTTGGTGTCAGGCCATTTATGATCCTGTGCAGAGAACAGTGATGACACAGGATGGAAAATTCTTGATCACCATTACTGCTCAAAGTATAAACCAAATGCTAATGATACTTTCATCTAACTCCCTTAGCCATTTCTCACCAGCAACTCTCATGGACCTTTATAATAAACTCACCTTCCCACAGAGAGCCCTTATTTTTTAACTTTTTTTGGCCACAAGATGTTGAACTACCTTATTCATCTTCTACATTCCCTAAAGCCACTAGACATATCATCTCCCTATTATCATACCTCCTAGGTTCTAAAAATGATCAACTTGTTGATGAATCCATCCTTGGATTCTTTTCCATTTTCAGTAAGGAATGTCAACCTGATTTCATTTATAATTATAGCAAATTTCTAACTGATAATATACATGAAAAAATTATGAATTTAACCACACAAGGAGTGTTCAGATATAGCTCGGTCATAATCTTTTTTATTTTGTTTCAGCAACGAGATTCATTGCACATTCAACTTAACATGCAAGATGAGCAGGGAGTGAATCAATTAGTGATTCACTGGACTGAGTTAGTAAAAGTAGCCAGGCATAGCCCAAAATTGGAGAAGAGATTAAAAAGACATTGCACTTATCTAAACAGACCAAGACTGGTGATGGTATCTGTACCAGAACTACACTGAGATTAGGATATATGGTAGTGAGTTAGCTCCATAAAAACTACCTAAGTATGTGCCAATGAGGATATTCTCATTGGAATACATCAGGTAGATGATAAAAATGGATGAATTCCATTTTGTCTCAAGTAAGAAAAAGTCACAGTTCAAACTCAAAGCCCAGGTAGGGACATTAATTTGTAATACTAGGTATGAAAGTACAGAGGTAATAAAATTATTGAAAAGCATGAATATCTAGCCAAGCTTCACCTGGTCTTATGATCCTTTTGGGATCTTTTCAGCCCTTAGAGTTTAGTTGAAGGCAACACCTTACAATCATACTCGCAGGCCAGAATTGGAGAAGTTTATGAACAAGGAGTAGTGGTCTGAAGGGACTCTCTTAGAAGCAGATGAACATGTTATAACCACTCCGCGGGTAAATACTCCATGAAGAAATTTAATAAACTAATCAAACACACATAAAATAAATAGAAGAAATATACAAATCAGACATGTCCGAAAAGGCCTCAGCCTCACTGTATTCTGCTCATGATGCAATCCAATGTTCAAATAATGATAATAGCACAAATAAATACATGAGGAAGTTTGTCTCAAGATAGTATGTCTATCTTGGACACTATAGTTGAGAAAATATCTCAACAACAAACTAATCTAGGAGTCTAACTAGTTGGAGAGAATCTCTCAAACAACTAAGCCCAAACTGACTCCTAACCATGAGGAACAAACTCAATCTAGAAAGGTAGGATTAAATCCAGCTTTGTTGATTTTAATTAATTTAATTGTTTCGGACTTATAATTGCTTTCACACATGAGATTGAGGTTAACATTCGCCCCCTCAATGATATGTCCAAAATAAGAACCTGGTACCATTTCCAAGTCCTCATGTTGAAAGTGTTGATCCTCAAAAAAGCACTGCTTGAAAAACCGCCAAAGCTGGATGCTGAAAAAAATCAAATATAAAGAGAACATGAATCAACTGCAAGTTTGATTCATCTCTGAAATTTTATTGACTACTCCATCATGAGCCAAGCTACAAAAGGATTCATCTATCCTTTGCTTTCCAATTATCATCCTTTGTCCACTGACAAAATGTTGATGATGCCCACTAGCAAATTTTCTTGTGCACTGACAAAATATTGAGAATGCCCATTGGTGAATCTATTGATGATGATCCCCCACTGGTTGATGATGTTGAAAAACAACTCACTATTGCTTTTGTTGTGTTTGAAAACTAGTCGCTGCTTACCTTGTTGTCGATCACCCACTGGCGAATTTGTTGATGCTCACTCGCTAATGAAAATTTCCATTGGCTGCTTTGTTGATGTTGTCGAGCCTTTCAGTCTGACAAACACTGTCAATTTCATTGACATTTTTCCCCCTTTGTCAGCTGAAAGGAGAGACAATCTTCTTCAAATTATTTCTGAACTCCCCCCCTTCAAGTGTAGGAGTGTTTCACTGGTGTACTCCCCCATTCAATTGCACGAGAGTACCATCTTCATTTTTATTGTTGGCTGCAATATGTGTGAGTGAATTCAATTGTAAAACTTACACAATCTTCTGACCATGGATGACCATTCTCAAGGATCAATCCATGAATAATTTATCTTCAATCTGGTTTATTTTTGTTGTTTGCTGCATTGTGTTGATGAATGATTTCACTTACCACAATGGTGACAAGGATGGAGATCAAAACACTGATCTTCCAGATGACCGGTTCTCTAACAATGAAGGCATTTTGGTTTGGCTGCAACTTCAGTTTGTGTGCATGTCTGTTTGTCTGCAACTTCAGTTTGTGTGTATTTATGTTTGTCTTCAACTTCCTCAGAACTAGCCGATGTGATTTGTGCAAGAAACCCTTCACTGACAAACTTAATGGGCCTTGGATAATCTAGGATATGCAAGTTGGTGTCATCTTTGACATATCCTAAGCCTCTTCAATTTTTGTTACTTTGTATTTCTTCCAATGGCTTGATGATTGGTTTGGAATAAAGTTGAACTAGATCAAGGACAACTTCAACACTTGAAGTTGGTTGGATCAGTGACTTGGAGCCATCAGTTGTATTTGTATTGTTCAAAGACTTGGAAGCATCACTCTTCACTACAAACTCTGTTCTTAGTAATTGTGACTCCAGTTGAAGGAACTCAATCATTTCATGTTCATGTTGAAGATGCACTTGAATATCAACAAGAGTTGTTTTGTTGACGCTCACCATGTCACTAGCTGATGATAAAATCAAATTGTTAAGAATTTGGGACAGTTGATTATGTGTCGCCAAGTTAGTTTGCTCATTTTGAATTTAGGCTCGCTTGTACTGTTGCTTATTGTTGATGCTTTAAACACTTACTAGAGTTTTATAACTTGGTTTCTTGAACTCTTGATTCCACGCTCGCTTGATGATGATCGCTTTGCTTGAATACTTCACTGACACATTGTGAATGCTTCAATCAACTTCACACTGGCTCGTTTGATGTAGATGTCTCACTCTGAACTTTTGCACTTGATTTTGACACGCTCACTTGCTTTGTTGTTTGAATGACACACTTGCTTGCTTTGTTGTTTGAAAGACATGCTCCCTTGATTTATTGCTTATTGCACTTGTGTTAAACACTGGCATGATTTGATGCTCACTTGAATAGTAGGATACTATAAGTCACACTGGTTTGATGATGATGGCTTGCTACATGGCTTGCTTGAACTTGCTTGATTGATTACTGAAACTTTGTGCTTTCTTGAATGTACTCATTAAATGTGTTGATTTTTAAAAAGGAATGGTGTCAAACATTGTCGAAAACACACCTAAGGGACAAATGACAAGTTCAATCTTGATGACTCGGATGAAGACTTACCTGGCTTAATGTATTTGCCTTAACAATTCAAATTATTGTGTTGGTTACAATCGAGAAGGCACCCATACAATTCAGTTAAAAAATGTTTATCTGTAAGTGATAAAAAAAGTGTTGATGATGTTGATGTCATCTTGGCTTGAAATACTTGATTTTGTAGCGTCTTTAACTTGATTACTTTGATTACATGATGTGAAATGTGCTTGCTTGGAATATCATCTTATCAAGTTGATGATGTGATGCTTTGTGCTTGTGTACTTAAGCTTGATTAAGCATTCTTATACTTAAGCTTGATTATGTGCATGTAGTTGTTTAAGCATAATACAAAGAGAGCGTTTTGATAATCTGAACACAAGTCATGCACAGGCATTCATTACACACGGTGTACCTAAGATCCCCTGATTCAATTTCGAGTGGATCTAGGACACAAGCACCACAAAAAAATATGAGTTTATTAATTACTAGAGTACATCATTCTTCAATGTCACAACTTTGTCGTGGAAACTTCTCAATGAGAATGTCACACTTGCAAAATTTGGAAGCAAATTGTCTTCAAAAACTGCTTGCACTGACTCAATCACTCTCAAAGTAAAATATTACTTTGACTTTCACTTATCACTCCAAATACAAAAATTCACTTATGATAGTCTTGAGTGCAATTAGACCAGCAACATACTTATGCATAGTGTCTGTGCTGATCTCCAAGTCTGCACTAGTGGTTACACACATCAACTCATCAAAGTACATGTCTAGCTCCATTCGAACTTGGTTCTCTGACTTCGCCTCAGTGAGTGTGCCAATAGATGGGATCACGTATGAATGCACAATAACATCCATGCTTTTAAATACCCATGCATGTGAAGCCTGCAGACTGGTGATGAGTTGCAGGAATTCCTCATAGTTCCAGATCTAACTCCGGATGCATGCCTTCAACTCTACCTCCTTTGGCTTCATCATCTTTGGAAAATGTAATGGGGCTCCTTTGTATCTCATTGTCCATTTCTGCATGCGGTCAAGAGTAGTGTGCAAATTTGACAAGATGTGTGTTGTTTGGATGGGGTCCCCAAGGGTCAATTTTGGGGCAAAAGCCCAAGTTTTTTTGTATAAAGATGTAAAGTCTCCACAAATTGTGGTCGCGGAGCACGTAGTTAGTTATAGAATCATAAAGGGTTTTACCCTTCTTTATGTAAGTTGAGTTGGCCTTTGGGATCACATAAATAGGTGTGTCTTAGGATGTCTAAGGCAAGTAATGATTTTTTTTCTACGGGAGAATTCTAGAGAGTTAGCGAAGAGGAGTAGGAGGAAAGGCTTTGCAGCTGTGTGTGCAGAGGCCTAGCATAGAGTCCGCAACTGAGTGCATGGACACCTATAGATGAGTGCGCAGGGAAGTTTGAGTCTGTAAGATGAACTGGATATTAATAAAGAAGATTGTTGCAGAAACTCGTGTTTATCTCTTTACTTTTGTCTATATGAATGTTATTTATGTTGTGATGGGTTTATGAAATAATGATGTATTAATGCGTGACTTTACACAATTTATATTGTTATTGAATGCAATTTATGTTGACAGTTTATGTGAATATTATCTTGTTGTATGTTAAAGTTATCGAACACTTAGGCTGATCTAAGTAATTGTTGGATTAAGAGTAATATTTGAAGCATGTAAGTAGCAGATTAGCCTCTTCAAGGTGCACAAAAGACAGTTGTAGACCTTTGTAGAGGTTTAGAGGCCGATTAAAGGGAGTTATATTAATAAGCCATTAGGGCTTATCGATCTGGGCAAAGGTGGATTTAGGGCATAAAACGACATCACGATGATCTCTAGGTGCGGAAACCTGGTTCCACCACTACCCCATACTACTTCGAGTGAGACTTAATTCTTTGGTCCACGGATTGATGCCGAAAGGGCCAGTTTTGTAGGGATTTGTTTAGCACAACTAACTCTGAACCTCGGTCAGGACCCACTAAGCCAAAAAATTGTTTCGTTGTTAGGACCGGGATCTGCATAAAGAGATGTGTGATGTACAAGAGAACATAAATACGTGCCTAACAAAAGAATAGTGGCTGGAAAGCTATCTATACACAAAAATACATGAAATCATGTTCTCCACCTTCCTAATCAAACTGTATGAGTGGATTGCTAAATTGGAAGACGACCAAGGAAGGTGGAGACTTGACGCTCGAATAGTGTGGACCCCAGAGCTAGTGCAAAGGTTGGAAGCTTCTGAAGATAAGATCGTGCATGCTCTCGATCACTGGCTTGATCAAGTCATATGAGGATTTGTGACAGAATTCATGGTTGATACCTTAGTTAGCTATAGTGAAGCAGAGCAACGCTTTTTCAAGGGACCACGAGGTAAGTATTTGAAATCTTTGAATACTTGATTATAATTCTCTTGTGTGAAAAGCAAGTTATGCCATTGCCTTAATGTTTGGATCTATGCAAAGTGGACAATTCTTTAGAAATCTAGAGAGAGCAGGTCCTAAATACATCCCATTAATATAACCTCCTTCGAGTGATGATGAGGGAGCGGTATAGGCCTCACCATGAAGCGTTCTACAGTTGATATCGCAGGCCTTTCGATGAATACCTCATCCGCCCACACCACCTCCACAACATACACCTTCACCCACACCACCACCACCTTTACCACCATTCAATATGTCAAATACCATGAAGGTTCCCATTCTCAAGGGCTTTGGAAGTGAGTACCCAGATCAGTTTTGGTTCATTGTGAAGGCTGGATGGATGGCAGATAATATTACAGATGATCATATAAAGAAGGCACAGTTAATTACTACTACACAAGATCGTGCGTTGACATGCTACATTAAGTACTGCACCAATAACTCATTGGCATCATTAGTGGATGCTCAAACTTCTTTGAATAAGGAATTTGGTAGGCCCAAGTCTGAATCACAATCAGTCATTGGATTCAAGGAAATCATGATGAGGCCTGGCGAAACACCCTGGGAGCTGGATCAGAGACTAAAGTGCCAGATCCACGAAGCTAACATGAATCTCATAGACAGCCAACATCACGAATGGTTTGTAGCCTCGCTCTTGCCCCACCTAAGGGTTGCTTTATCACAGCAAAAGATAGGGATCCAGGTGGAAGCATTGGATATTGCTATGAGATTACAAGAAACACCTATTCAGGACGTTTCTTTGGGAGTTTAATAGATTCATGTGGAGTTGCAGAACCTCTGCTTGGAGTTGTAGAGCTTGAAGAAGGAAAAATTTGCTCAGTTGGAGTGCACGAAGAGGTCTGGTGCCTAAAATGTAAAACCCAGGGGAATGATAAAGATTTTTGCCCTATTTTTGTGAATTATATTACAGTGGGAGAGCCAATGCCCCTAAGACAGGAGGTTGCCGCAGGACAAAGTACAGGGCCCTCGCTATCATGTGCTATCTGTCAGGTGGTTGCAAAACATGTTACAAATAATTGTCATTTGCTACAAAAATTTGTACAAATTCCACAACAGTTATTCTGAAAATTTTGTAGTTTTGTGGGCCACAATGAGCATAATTGTTGTAGCTATGAACTAATGATGGAAAGAATGCCCGCGTATCAAATGCAAGTAGAAAATCAGCCTCTAGATCAAGGCACTATGGGAGTGTGCAGAGGATGTCAGCCATGTGGACGATGCCAAAGAGGAGGAGGACCTGGTAGAGGTCGAGGGAAGGTTATTTGCTATAATTGCGGAGTTTGAGGACACTACATGCGTGATTGTACGAGCCAGACATGGCCATCATTCTGATACTGTACTCAGTTTGACCACGCAATAGAAGAATTCCCTATACTAATAGCTAAGATGCAGGAGAAGAAGGCACAACCTCAACAGCCTACCCAAAATCTACGATGATGAAGGCCAGGCCCCACGAGGAGGATCCCAATGTGAATATTGTGCTACGAAGCAAAATGATGATTGGTGATGATAAAGGAAAGAAACCTGAAGAAAGTGAGTGGGTTCACAAGGCTCCGGAAAAGGATGTTTGGTTTTGATCTGGAGTGTATAAAGGAAATGTTCATGGAAGGAAAAAAACGCTTCATTGAGGCCTCTACCTCAAGAAGTTAGGACAAGATATCTGAAGAAGTTGACCCCTCCGTGCTTACCACATTCCTAGAGACTTGTATGAAGTTGTTGCATTACAACAAGGACATGAAAGGGCTACAAGAAATGATAAATAAGTGTGCTAGTAAGGAAGGTGTTCTTGAAGGACACTACGTAGTCAGAAAGATAGGCAAACACAACACGAGAACAAGGCATGAGATGAGGCTTACTGCGCAAATAGGAGACAATGAGATGGATCAAGATATCTTGGATCTAGGGTCAGATGCAGATGTTTTGCCTAAACAGACATGGGAAATAATGGGGAGACCTATGCCGCAGTGGTCTTCGATGCAATTGAGAATGGAAAATCAACAAAAGATTATCCCTATGGTGAGATTTCATATAGTGACCATAGATATAGAAGGTGTAAGCGCGTTGGCCAATTTTGAAGTGATAAAGATTGTTGATGACAAAAATCCATACCCTGCGCTCCTGGGAATTGATTGGGCTATTGACATGAATGGGGTCATCAATTTGAAGAAGTAGAATATGTCGTTTGAAAGAAAATTTCTCCGCGTTGTAGTTCCATTGGACCGTGCAGAAGGATTGCGCTATACTGAACTAGTCTATGACTATGAGGAAAGCGATGATGATCTAGATCATATCTATAAAATAATAGCACAAGACCAAGATTGGGTTAATCCAAAAGCTTATAGACAAATTGCATGGGACCGCGAAATTTCCTGTACATCAAATTTAGATGAAGAGTTGGAGCATTGGCAAAATAAATTGCACGAAGTATCTATGTTGCGATGTAATATGATGACTAAATCGTTGTGCTATGTGTCATCAAAGGTAAGAAATTTACCTTATTATGATGGTTTGATTGATATAGATAAATTTTTAGATGCGTTTAAAAGGGAAGTATCAGAGAAGCATCGCTTCCAAGCACTGGATTTGGTGCTGCACGCTATGCCGGCACGACGGTGGGGTACACATAAAGATAATTTTGATGAGTGGCACAAGTACAAAAGAATAATATGATTGTAGTTTGGTAACTTGAAAGTTTGGCTAACTGAAAAGTATGATGGAAGAAATGATCCGTGCGATCATTTAGCAAAATGGACTAAGGTTTATGGAACATAGCCACAGCCAGAGTGGGTGCATATTTTTTGTCACACTTTTGACATCATTCCTATGAATTGGTACTTTGAAACAGAGTTTCGCCACTATACCGTAGACTGGGACATCTTAAGAGAAGGATTTTTTATGACCTTCAGCTATGAAGATTGGTTCAAAAGCATCGACGAAGCACTGCAGGAGGTTAAGGCAACAATCTTCAGAACACTACAAGATCCTTTAGAATTGATTCAACCAGATCGTAGCACCCAACTACTCTATGCATTGGAGTGATACAATGTGACCATTGAAGAAGATGATGAGCATCCAAGGAATATTAACATCCTAGAGGCCGAAGTCCACTACAAAGTTGAGGGACCACAGATAGAAAATCTAGACAGCACCACACCATTGAAGACTAGACAAGTGAACATTACCATAGAGGCAGAGCTGAAGTTTGCAAAGATTGGAGGTTACTAGGATGATGCTATAGTAGATAAAGTCGTTGAGTTGCTCCGCGAATATTAGGACTTATTTCCTACCAAATTTTTGGATTTAAAAGGCATCATAGGCAATTTGGGAGTGTTGAAAATAACTTTGAAACTAGACACAAAGCCCGTTAAGAAAAGGCCATATCGCCTTAATCCCAAGTACAAGGAAAAGGTCTGCTTGGATTTGGACAAGATGCTTGCAGCGGGTATTATTGAACCAATGGAGGAATCTGATTGGGTGAGTCCAATGTTCATTCAAGAAAAGAAGCAGAAGGATGAAATAAGGATTTGTGTAGATCTCAGGAAGCTTAACGATGCTTGTGTTCATGATCCTTTTCCAAATTCGTTCACAAATGAAGTACTGGATGATGTTAGATGGTAGGAGGCATACTCATTCACTAATGGTTTCTCTGGATACCATCAGATTAAGATCGCACCAGAAGACAGGAGTAAGACCACCTTCACGACAGAATGGGGATGTTTCTAGTATACAGTGATGCCTTTTGGACTAAACAATGCATTGGCGATCTTCTCGTGCGTAGTCATCACGACGTTAAAAGAATATATTCACAGGTTCTTGGAGGTTTATTTTGATGATTAGACAGTGTTTGGGCTAGTAAAGTGCCATGTCGCTAGTTTGTGCTTGATGTTGGATACACGCCGAAGGTATCATATTGTGCTAAACCTAAAGAAATGCTTATTCTGTGTCCCTTTCAAAATCTTGTTGGGTCATGTGGTGTGCAAATAAGGATTAATGTTGGACCCTGGTAAGATCATTATCATAATTAATTTGGAGTCACCAATAAGTGTTAGACAATTGCATGCAACATTGGGACACACTGGGTACTATCGAAAGTTCATCAAAAGTTATGCTCAGATTACCGCACCTATGGAAAAGATAATGAAGGATGATACAATCTATTGGGATGAAGAATGTCAGCACAACCTAGATGTACTGAAGGAGAAAATGGTCACTGCACTAATCCTAGTCTTCTCGGATTGGAAGAAGGAATTTCATGTGCATGTGGATGCCTTGTGTATTTCGCTAGGAGTAGCGCTGACACAGGCCGATGAAGGAGCGATGGATCACCCTATGGTGTTTTCCAGAAAGAAGTTGTCAAAGGCCAAAAATAATTATTCGACAACAGAGCACGAAGGGTTTGCTATGGTATACATGCTCCAGAAATTCAGACATTACCTGCTAGGCAAACATTTCAAGATGTACTCAGACCATTTTGCATTAAAATATCTAGTTAATAAGCCTGTGTTGGGGGGGGGGGGAATATGCAGATGGTTGTTGTTGTTGCAAGAATATGATTTTTGGGTAATTGTGAAGCCAGGGAGATTAGATGCAAGGCAAAACCTTTTGTCACGCATTGAAATAGGAGAGGAGCCTACTAATTTGGAGGAAGAGTTGCCTAATGTACAACTCTTCGTAGAGCATGTAGTGGATAATCACTTCGTAGATATTATCCATTTCTTGACCACAGGAATGGATCCAAAAGGATACACCAGTCAGTAGAAGAAATAATTGGTGGTGCGCATAGTAGATTTCTCTATGATCGCAGGCCATTTTTATAAGATGGGATCGGATGAGATACTTCGACGTTATGTGCCTCATTTTGAAAGAACTAGTATCCTCACTAAAGCAAATGGAGGAGCTATGGGAGGGCATTATGTGGGAAGAGCAACAACGCAGAAGATTTTGCGCTTTGGGTTGTGGTGGACGATGTTGCATAAGGATTATAAATCCTATTGTAAGGCTTGCGATGCATGTCAGAGAATGCACAGGCCATCGCGGAGGGATGAGCCACCTTTGAATCCGTAGGTGTCGTTGTAGCGATTTGAGAAATGGGCAATTGATTTTGTAGGACTGATTCAGCCTCTAGGCGAGAAAACAGGTGTGCAGTATATCATCACCGTGACTGAATATTTGACCAGAGGGGCGGAGGCATAGCCTATGAAGAATTATAAAGGGGAAACAACATTCAAATTTCTATTCTAATATGTGTTAACCAAGTTTGGTTGCCCAAAGGTACTGTTGAATGATCATGGTAGGCATTTTTTTAATGAAAGGATCAGTGTGCTAACAAATGAGTTCAAGGTTTACCATCAGAAGAGTATGCCATATCATCCTCAGGCCAGTGGAACAGTTGAGGCTTTTAATAAGATATTGGAGAATGCATTGATGAAGGTTTGCAACACGTAGTGGAATGATTGGGATGTGTGCGTACTAGAATTGTTATGGGCTTACAAAACTACTTGTAAAAATATGGTTAGACACCTTTTAGGTTGGTCTATGGCATGGAATATTTCATGCCTATGGAGTATATTCTGCCTAGCCTATGTATCATGACTTTCATAGGAATGGCAGACTATGGAGCTTTAGAAGAAAGCTTCGTGTAGCTAGTAGAGCTCGAGGAAGATAGGTTTTTGGTTGGATTCCGTCAAGAGGTTCAGAAGGAACATGAAAAATCTTGGCATGATCGACACATCAAACTTGCACCTTCAAGGTGAATGATTTGGTTTTATTATGTGAAAATAAGTTTGATAAGTTTCCAGGAAAATTTCAGATGCATTGGCTGGGGCCATATGTTATCAAAGAGATTACAAATGGTGGAGGATTTCAACTCGTGAAGTTGAATGGAGATCGATTTCTGGAAAGGGTAAATGGAAGTCGATTGAAGCCATACATGGGGGATTAGGCCCAATGACTACATGATGGTAGCAAAGTCTTAGCGCTCCAGGCAGATACAAGGAGGTGCGGGACTATATTACATTGCATGAGTTGTAGAGCTATGCAACAAGGGGGTTGCGTGAATTAGAATGATGTCACAGTACCAGAAGAAGCACGAAGGGAGATGAAATATAGGGGGAGAGACCACACAACACAACCAGAAAGTGACTGTTACAGTCATTGTTCATGATTTGACACTAAGGAGATGGTTAAGAGGAGTGGGGGGGAAGGGGGGTGGGGAATTTAAGGCTGAATTTAAGAGCGAAATATTTGGAAATATGCCACCAAATCAGCATTTATGGATGGATTTTTGGGGGAACAATCGAACTTAAATTTGAATTCAGCTATAAATTATACATGGTCGTCCAACGAAAATACTTTGCATCCTTAGAATTTTTGTGTTGAGTTGTCAATTGTTTATGAATCCTTAGGTTTTCGCTGATTTAGTCACTAGTTCTATATTGATAAGTTACCTGAGGATACCTAGCAGTTTATTCTTAGCATGATGTCCAAACCAGGAGAGACTGCTAGTACTAGAGGAGTTGTCGCCTCTAAGGGAGCTGCTCCAGAGGTGATGAGCATGGAGGCTCCAGCTACTGTGCCTACGGCACTAAGGTCACCTAGGCCGAAACCCACACCGGTGAGAGAAGTTGCCAAACCTAAGAAAGACAAGCAGAAGAAGCCCATGCTAATGCATGAGTCACCAAGGAAGCATGCTACTACATAGGCCCAGAAGAAAGACAATTGTCTGCAAAGGATAAGGGGGAAGTGGTGGGTTTAGAGGCTGAAGAGGGCGTGGAGGACATAGACACAAAGCGGGTGGATCATATATCCAAGCTGCTAGATTATATCCCTCCATGCAAGGAAAAATTAAAAATCATCAAAGATCCAGACGCAGAGAAGTTCTTGATCCACACACCCCGCTATTGGAGAGCATTACATTCGAAGGTCCACACTTGGCACAGATTCCACATTTAAAACTGGAGGACTGGGATTTGGCAGACCACGAGAGGTTCCCCCACTTGGCAATAGAAAACTACATGAAGAGGGTCTTCTACAAGGAATCAGGTGTCGTCGTGTTGGAGCCTATGGAGTGGATTTGTGAAGTGAACCAGTCAGGGTTGTTGAACTTGTTGTGGGTGCCCCACTACCATTGCTACAACATAAACCTGATAGTTATCAAAGAGTTGCTGACCATGGTGCATGACGGCTATTTGTGGCTAAGTGCATCGATCGTTGTAACTAATATGTTGATCCATTAGATCACGTTGTTGTAGCACTGAGGGTTGAATCCAACCAAGGAGTTTGGAGGAAATACAAGTGAGTGCGACCTTGTTGAAAAGATGAAGAGGAAATTCAAACTAGTAAAGAAGTTGCGCGGGTACTCGATCACCTCTATCACCAACCCCATGGTGAATATTTCCATGCAGATCCTTGCAGGAAAAGTTATGAGAAAATGGCACACGGATGAGGTTCTAGCGTCAGTGATTTCTTTGGCTACACAATGCGTGGAGGGTGTGCAGTTTAATTGGGTGTGCTACCTTTCTAGTGAGTTCCTCGCGAACTATCAAGAGGCCCAGGATGAGAGTGAAACATTCTGCTACGCGTGGTTATTACTCTCCATCAAATTAGTCACAAGACATCTACTGGAGGATAGTTAGCTTCCTCCTGTGGACAAGGGATTTTCAGAGGCTACTCAGTTTTCATCCCTTTGGGCCAGGAAAGATTTTGCGCAGGTCATAGAGACCAAGGTTTTCTGGGTCTTGATGGAGGCTAGCCTGCCCATGGCCATCAACTAGAAAACCTGGTTGTCACCGACAGTGTGTGAACATATCTCGGAGTATGTAGAGTTCAAAACAAATTTCCACCATGTGCACATCAGGGCGTGGAAGGATCGCAACAAAAAGGGTTTGATTTGTCGTACTTGGCCACGAACGACATCACCTAGGAAACAATTAAGCACTGGCCAACAGATTGGCACTCTCCATCTAATTTGGCCGTAGGCACCAGCAAGTCTGTAGAAAATAAAAAGAAGGAAGCGGCCAAGGAGAAGGTCCAGCAGTTGGCTGAGAAGCATAAAAAAGAGGCCGAGGACAAGGCCTAATTGGAAGTGGAGTGCACTATGAAGCAATAGGCCAAACTGGAAGAGCATGAACCTGAGCAGAGTGGTATGTCCCCTTCACCCTAAACAAAGGAGGAGGAGAATTCAGAGTAGGGCAATGATGGTCAAGAGGAGAAGAGAACTCCCTTTCGGATCAAAACGTATAGGTAACAAGGAAAGGGAAGACCACAGAAGAAATAAAAAATGACAAAGCTATCGCTAGCTCTGATCACTCTGATAGATGGTGACCTAGACGAAATAGGTGAAAAGGTGCATGATGCCATGGCAAAACTATTCCAGTAATTCGAACAACAGCACTAGCAGGCGTTAAGTACCATTTAGAAGGATCTGCATGAGCTGTAGATTCAGACAAGTAGGATCCAGGTAGGTGTACGACAGATCGGCACTGCATCAACAAGTTTGGCACCAGGGACTACTCTGGCAGCAAAGATGGTTCAATCACTAAATCTTCAGGCAGTCGCACTGCCAGATGGATTCTTGAGCATGGAGGTGGTCGATAACATGGTCATCATAAGTTCTTTGAAGAATATCAGCGTCAACCTAGTCGCACTCCCCAATAAGTACTTTCACATGCTACATGCAAGTGTGACAACAGAGTTCAGAGCTCAGGAGCAGCGCGCACTCAGTCACATAAGTGAATATAGAGTGAACAATGAAAAGATGTTCACTGAGAAGTTAGAGGCATTATAGGCAAAGGAGAAAATTCAGGCACATAGTGCCCATCTTGCAGCCATAGTGGCAGAAGCATGTAGAACGATACCAGAACTACATATCCCAGAGGACGCACCATTGGAGGAAAAGATCAGAAAACTTGGTACGGGCGTGTGTGACACCAAGGCAGAGGTGGATAGAGTGTAGTTTGAGTTGCACCTGAAGATAACAGAACTGGAGCTCAAGTTGCAGCCTTCAACCCTGTTAGAGGTAAGAAAACAGCGCAAAGCTGCTACGAAAGATGGAGTCATGACTGTGGATGTCGCAATGGTGGATTGTACTGTGCTGTTTGAGCAAGCTATGGAGGTAGACACACCCCTATAGAAAGATCCCACCTTACAGGTCTTAAGTATAGAAGTCTGTGAGCTCCAACAGTAATATGATGAAGTGAGGGTGACAATGCGCACCATTGTTGCTTCAACACAACATCTTGCCAAGATGTAGGAGGCGAAGTGGTTTCTTACATAGGTGGAAGTAGTGCAGAAGAAAGAGGTTGTTCTTAAGGCCAAATTGGGGCCCTATTGGATGAGACCTACATCGTCTCTACCAATATTCAGGAGAAATTGGTGAACATGAAGAGTACACAACAGAAAATCAAGGAGGACAGTGCAGGACCAGCCAAAGAGCAACTGGTGGAATAGATCAAGCAGGCAGCCATGCAAAGCGTGGATGAAGTAGTGATTACACACGTGGAGCTAGGGGATCTTTGTAGCAAGATGTCCGCGCCAGTCGAGTGACTCGAGGGTGAGTCACGATCTTTGTGTTGGGGGCCTATTGGGATGGGGTCCCCTAGGGTCAATTTTGGGGCAAGATCCCAAGTTTTGTTGTATAAAGATGTTTTTGGGTTGTGTTATATTCTTTCCATGACTAGATCCCCTAGTTAATTGTGGCGTTAGAGGGGGGGCGAAGCCCCCATTCATTGTGTCGACTGCATAGTGGGGGGGTCATAGGGGGTTTGAGGGGGGTGGTTAGCCCCCCGCTATGGGGTCCGAGGCAGTGCCCTGGGGAAATATTTTTTGGACCCTATATTAGGTGGGTGGACCTACCTATGGTTTTGTGCATGGTTTTCGCACATGGTTTTGGGCACGATGGTTTTCGCACATGGTTTTGGGCATGATGGTTTTTGGTCCATGGTATTGGATGCTTCGGCATGTATATATATGTATTGTAATATTGAAAGGAACATAATGAAAAATCAATCTAGTAGTCCTGATTTTGGGATCTATGGGAAAATCTCTATGTATATTTGTTTTATGTGTTATGCTTTTGGTATTATTTATTTTCTATGTTTTAGAGTTCATATGTTGGTAATTTCTATATGGGGTTAAAACCTACATTTGGTATCAGAGCAGTTTTGGCTTCAAGGATATGCCTTTGTTGCTGAGGGGTTTCACTCAGGACTATGGTAGACCCTGTTCAGTGGGAGATCTGTGGGATCGATTTTGGTGGTGAAAGAAGATGGTGAGTAGTGGAAAGATAGACATCAAGAAATTTAATGGTCAGATTTTTGAGTTGTGCAAACTCAATATGGAGGATCTGCTAGTGGACAAAGATCAACGGATCGTGGTAGATCCAGGTACTAAACCAATGGGAGCATTTGATGAAGAATGGAAGAAGTTGGATCAAAAGGCAAAGAACAAAATAGGGTTGTACATCTCAGATTATGTATTGTTGAATGTATCATGGGAAGCTATGACTAAGGATTTGTGGGACAAGTTAGGGACTTTGTACCAATCTAAGTCTCTGGTGAATAAACTATTCCTATTGAAAAAGCAGTATAACCTAAGGATGAAAGATGGAGAATTGGTGACAGGGCATCTAAATGCATTTAATACTATGGTAAGTTAGTTATCATCTATTGACATTAACATTTCAGATGAAGATAAGTGCATCAGTTTGTGTGTTCTCTACAAGATTCTTGGGATAGTCTGGTTATTACAATAGGTAGCAATGCAACTGCCTTGTAGTTTGATGAAATAGTCTCATCCTTACTGATGAAAGAGATGAGACGGAAAATATGGAGAGCCAGAATGGTGATGCCTTGTATCTATGAGGACATTCCCATAAAATAAACAAAAATAAGTCATCGAATGGGAGATCTAAATCTCCAGGAAAACCTGTAAAGGTGTTCTAGAAATGCAGAAGGGAAGGTCACTACAAAAGGTACTATAAATCTAAAGCTCATGAAAAAGGAAAGGGATCTGATGATGCTCCTTCTATAGAGGCGAAAACCACCTTAGATGAAAGTTGGGATGTCTACTTGGCTTCTTCAAGTACACATGTAGATCATGAGGCATGGATGATTGACTCAGCATCATCAATCACTTCACTCCCCATAGAGAGTGGTTCTGCGAATATGAGAAATATCATTATGGTTATGTCTTCTTGGGGGATGATAGTGATCTAAAATGGATCCTAAAAACCCTCTAAGTATTTAAAAATAAAAAAAACTATCACAAAGGATGAACTTTTAGAAATGGTGGATTACACTATCGAGAGTGAAATAACATGAAGAAACAGTGAAAAATAGAGCTATTGGAGGTCAAAAGAATGATGCACAGGAGTTGTCAGATATGGCCGATGAACAGTCCAGATTCGATCGAAATATCACAATCGGAGATGGCAAGCGGAGGCTATCGTAGGCTACCATATGGAAGCTACAACAATGATCAGTGCGAGTTAATGAGGACCATCGATCAAGCACGCCTATCGACGGCCCAGGATAACTTGCAATATCGCATCGGCAAAATACAAGGGAGTGCTTACCAAAGGCCTGGGGGCTATTCGATATGTGATTGCGATATCACAATATCACATCACAACAATATAGATTAGCGAGGCAAATACATATGCAACTTGCAATAAAGCCAGACCTGACGGGTCTTATGGGTAGAAATATATATCTTTTGAGTTCTGTAAAAATGGGTTTTTCTATGTAAATTCGCGTTTATGTTAAATAAACGAAAAACAAAAGAAATGTGAATTAGGCGATAAAACAGAATCGAAAGGGTTTATATATGCAGTGGTATATATTTTGAGTTCCGTAACAAGCGGGATTTGGGCCAAGCCTCAGGCGGTAAGCGGTATTGGATGGGCTCCGCTCGAGCCCATACATTGGCCGCCATGTGACCAGGTTCTAGAGAGAGAAAACCACCCTTTTCGGGCGGGTAATATCCATGCGCATAAGCCACCTGAAATCAATAATAACTGTTGGATCAATGATCACTTGCGATAGCGCCCAAAGACGGATCCGAAGGAATTATAGGGAAAAATTGATAATATTTTAGATCTGATAAAAGGCATTTGGGTGGGATTTTACAGATTTTCTGTGTATTCTTTGTGTAAACAGAGAACGACTATTTTAGGGATTTCAAAGGCGCCAATGGTCCCTTCCATTGCATAACATGTGGCCACCATCCCTAAAGATGTTTAACAATGATTTCTTAACGCTCAGAGGGGATTTGAGTGGATAGAGGCTAGGAGCAAGAGAGCCCAGAAGAGGAAACAAATAGACAGTGTTGATTGGCTTAAAAGCCATGGAATGACAAAGACAGAGGCAAGCAGTGCTGAGACAGAGAGAAAATAGAGACAGAGAAGGAGAGGGAGAGTCTGTGTACTCAGAGAGACTTGAGGGATTCAAGTAAACTCTTGTTGTTTTGTATCTGTTGTGTTGAGACTCAAATTGAGCTCACTTTTGTAAAACTCTACTCTTGAAGACATAATAGAGAGGTCACCACTGAGGGCTGGACCAGGAGACGTAGCCCCCGAGTTTTGGGTGAACTCCTTGATTATCTTGTTGTGTTATGTGTGTGTGTGTGTTTGTTATGTATCTTTAACTGCTTCATTGTCTATATTATTCGCAATCTTTTCAATTCGTTGCACTAAGTAATGTAGGAAAATCTTGCACATGAGTCTATAATACCTTAATATTAGTCTAAGATCTCATTTTCAGATCAAGTGGTATCAGAGCTTTAGGTTTTCTAAGCTTAGAAAAGCTTGTGATGGATTGTTGAATGCTAACTAGGTCAAAGCTCAAACTAGGAGAAGGAGAACGTGTTGAGGCTAATCTAGAAATTGGAAGAGTCTATCCTAGGAGGAGAATGGAAAAACAAACCCCATTAGAATCAAAATCTTAGTTCATGGACAGTTTCATGACCATGAGGGCCATGGTGGAAGAGATGTATCGAAAATTTAAGAAAGGTTGAGGTCAAAGTACTTCAACCCCCGAACAAGACAACGGAGCAGAGGAACCTTCTCTAGATGACCCAGAGGGTAAGGGGAAAGGGGAAAATATTCCTCCATCATCTCCTCCACCATCACCTCCATCATCCTCATCTCCTAGCTCTGAAAATAAAAAGAAGAAAACATATTTGATTAAATTAGATGTAAAGTTTGATTTGCCAATATATGATGGAGAATTAAATGCAGAAAAGCTAGATAACTGGATTAGATAGAATGATGTATATTTCAGGATAAAGAACATTGATTCAGAGAGGAGAAAGATTCAGTTGGCTAACCTTCGCCTTGGAGGAACTGCACTAGTGTGGTGAGAAGGCAAGACACAAGATGGTTTGAAGAAGCATGGTAAAATTCTTTCTACTTGGAATGAATTTGCTTCTACCATTAAAAAACAATTCTATCCACTAGCTTATATGCAGCAAGAAATGTTGGGTTGGCAAACTCTTCGCCAGTTAAAGGGCTAAAGTGTATAAAGCTATACCCAGGAATTTAGAAAAATAGCTTTAACTCTAGGCATTTCACTAGACTCACTTGAAACTTTGCTGAAGTATATAGGTGATCTGCATAGCTATTTTAAACACACCATTCTCATGTTTAACCCCACTAGCCTAGATGCTATATCAGTTCAAGCTACACATTTAGAGGCTAGAGGCAAGAATGTGAACCCAGAGATTGGGAGATCATCAAAACCCTCTGCAAGCAAGAACAAGGAAAAGAAGAAGCAGAAATGGAAGGAGAGGAAGACAAACATTGTATAGAAAGACAAACCTTCATGCACCCACTACAAGAAGGATGGACATAGTGATGAACACTGTTGGTCCTTGCATCTAGAGTTGAAACCCAAGAAGTTCAGCAATAAGAAGAAGAAGACTACTGCTACTATTCATAAAGACTTGGGGTTAGACTTAGGTGATGAAACAATAGTCATAGCCACAGGTATAAAAGGTTATCTGCTTTAGAGAATGCAAATATCAAGAAGCAGGTACAGGAGCTGTTCGATGAAGGGTTCATAAGGCCAAGCACATCACCATGCGGATCTCCAATGGTGTTGGTGAGAAAGCAAGATGGTTTGTGGAGGATGTGCATTGATTACAGAGAACTACATAAAATAACGATCAAGAATTGTTATCCTCTTCCTTGCATTGATGATTTATCATTAGGTCAGAGTTGCCGAACAAGATGCACGGAAGACTGCTTTCAAGACAAAGAAGGGGCTGCATGAATGGATGGTTATGCCTTTTGGCTTAACTAATGCTCCTGCCACTTTCATGAGATTTATGAATGGTGTACTCAAACCTTTTATTGATGATTTTGTAATTGTATATTTAGATGACATTCTTGTTTTCAGTAAAACATGGGAAGAACATTTGAAGCATGTAAAGCAAACTTTAGATGGTTTGAAAAGAGAAAATCTCTATGTGAAGTTATCAAAATATGAATTTGGCAAAACATCTTTAAATTATTTTGGTCATATTGTAGGGGGTGGTGAATTGAAGATAGATCCCTCTAAGGTTGAAGTCATTGTGAACAGGCTAAACCCAAATCTACTACAAAAATTAGGAGTTTCCTAGGAGCAGCACAATATTGGAGAAAGTGTATTGCTAACTTTTCCTTGACTGTAGCTCGCTTACATGCTTTAACAGGATTGAACAAGGTGTTTTAGTGGGGAGGAAAACAGCAAAAATCCTTCTACACCTCGAAAGAAAAAATTAGTACAACACCAGTACTACCACTGCCAGATCTTCAACGAACATTTGAGATTGAAACAGATTCCAGTGACTATGCCATGGGAGCAGTGTTGATGCAACACGGTAAACCCATATGATCTCATTTTGAGACATTTACTTCTGCAGTAGTTAATTATCCCACATATGATAAAGAATTGTGTGCATTAGTATAGAGTGTGAAAAAGTGGAAACATTACCTAATGGGCAAAGAAACAATTATACATACAGATCATCAACCACTTCAATATTTACACTCATAAACTAAATCTCAACAATCAAGACACTATAGGTGGATGGGTTTTCTACAATAGTTTCATCTTGTCATCAGATGTAAGAAGTGCATACACAATAAGGTTGCAGATATGCTATCAAGACAAATCATAAATGCATCTACTATACTTAAGCATAACTTAGTATTGCATGAAAGCTAAATTGAACAATATGCTCAAGATGTAGATTTTAAAGATGTATGTGAAACTTTAATTCATGGCAAACAAGTAGAAGAATTGGATTATCATGTTAAGGACCAACTCTTATATCATTTGGGAAAGTTATGCATTCCTCAAACTGAAAGAGTTAACATAATCCAAGAAGCACATACTTCTCTAATATCAGTTCATTTTGGTGTAAGTAAAATAGTTGCACAATTGCAAAGGTTCTATTATTGGCCAAGAATGCATGAAACAGTTTCTAGATATATTAAAGGGTGTACCATGTGTGCCACAAGCAAGCCTAGTAATAGAAAATTAGGCTTGTACACTCCAATTCCAGTTCCCTCTCATCCTTGGGAAAGTGTTTCCATGGACTTTGTTGGGGGATTGCCAAAATCTAGAAAAGATCATGATTATTTATACGTTATTTGGGATAGGTTCAGCAAAATGTGTATTTTAATACCTTGTAACTAGCAGATTACAGCTAAACAAATAGAAAAGTTGTTCTTTCAGCATGTATGGGCTCATTTTGGATTACCCACTTCTATTGTATCTGATTGAGATTCCCGATTTTTTGGGAAGTTTTGGTCAATTCTGTGGGAATTAATGGACATCAGATTGAAGAAGAGAACAATATTTCATCCACAAATAGATGGCCGAATAGAGGTGGTCAATAGGACAATGATCCAATTTCTCAAGGGCTATTGCAGCAAGCATCCCATGCTTTGGGATGAACATTTATGTTATGTGCAACATGCTTACAACTGTGCCAAGCACTCTTCTACACAAAGATCTCCTTTTGAGGCTTGTTTTGGTTTTACACCAAAGTCTCCCTTAGATTTTGTCTATGGTAAAGACATAGTAGTTGATGGACACAGTGATGTGGACAAAGCAACCAAGTTCATTGAATAGATCCAAGAGATTCACTAGGAAATGTAGGAAGAGCTGGAAAGAGGCTATGCCAAGCACAAGGCAAGGCATTAGATTGAGTATAACTTCCAAGTTGGTGATCAAGTCTGGTTGTACATCAGCAAAGACAGAATGCAAGGTGAAGGTAAGAAACTGAAACCAATAAGGTATGGGCCTTTCAAGATACTTGAGAAAAGTGGTGAAAGTGATTTTCACCTTTATTTGCTAGCTCATATGCGTATCTATTCAGTCATTAATGCAAAGAACTTAAGACAATATGAACTTTCATTGATTGAATATCCTGAAGAGCAAAGTCAGTTTCCTTCTATTGATGATCTGTTGCCTGAATATCTCAATGAGTTGCAGGAAGACAGTTCTGGACAGGAAGGTGAGAATTACGTGCAGAGGGGATGTTGAGTACCTGAAAATTGGACTCCAAAGGTTCAAAACCAAGCAGTGCAAGATGGATAGGGATTGGACAAGCGAGGAAGCTGTATCCTCACTTGATCGACACTTAAAAACCAACTTTTGGTGGTCCAAAAACTTTTCTAGTGGGAAGTCATGATCCAAAATGGATCTTATAAACCCTCTAAGTCTTCAAAAATAAAAATAAAAACCATCGCAAAGGATGAACTTTTAAAAATGGTGGATTACACTATCGAGAGTGAAAAAACATGAAGAAACAATGAAAAACAGAGCTATCGGAGATGGAAAGTGGAGGCTATCAGTGGCTACCATATGGAAGTTGCGACAACAATCAGCGCGATTCAACAAGGACCATCGATCAAGCTCACAGCTCACAGCCCTGGTTAACTCGCAATATCGCATCGACAAAGTACAAGGGAGCACTTACCAAAGGCCTGGGGACTATGGGATATGCAATTGCGATATCGCAATATCGCATCGCAACGATACAGAGGAGCGGGGCCAATGCATATGTGACTTGCGATAAAGCTGGACCCGACGGGTCTTATGGGCATAAATATATATCTTTTGAGTTCCATAAAAAGGGGTTTCTCTATGTAAATTTGTGTTTTTGTTAAATAAATGAAAAACAAAGGAAATGGAAAGTGGGTGATAAAAAGGACTCGAAATGGTTTATATATGCAACAGTATATATTTTGAGCCCTGTAACAAGCAGGATTTCGGGCGGGCCTTAGGCGGTAAGCATATTGGATGCGGTCAGCCCGAGCCCATACACTGGCCACCACGAGTCCAGGCACCGGACAGAGAAAACCACCCTTTTCGGGTGGGTAATATTTGTGCACGTAAGCCACTTGAAATCAATAATAACCGTTGGATCAACGATCACTTGTGATAGCACCCAAAGATGGATCTGAAGGAATTATAGGGTAGAATTGATAATATTTCAGATTTGATAAAAGGTGTTTGGGTGGATTTTTATAGGTTTTCTGTGTATTCTTTGTGTAAATAGAGAACGACTATTTTGGGGATTTGAAAGGTGTTGACAGTCCCTTCCGTTGGAAAACAAGTGGCCACGATCCCTGAAGACGTTTAGCAATGATTGCTTAATGCTCAGAGGGGATTTGAGTGGACAGAGGATGGGAGCTAGGAAGCCCAAAAGAGGAAACGAACAGACAGCGCTTATTGGCTTAAAATCCATGGAATGACAGAGACAGAGGCAAGCAGTGCTGAGATAGAGAGAAAACAGAGACAAAGAAGGAGAGGGAGAGTCTGTGTACTTAGAGAGGCTTGAGGGATTCAAGTAAACTCTTGTTGTTTTGTATCTGTTGTGTTGAGACTCAAATTGAGATCACTTTTGTAAAACTCTACTCTTGAAGACATAATAGAGAGGTCACCACTGAAGGCTGGACTAGGAGACTTAGCCCAGGAGTTTTGGGTGAACTCCTTGATTATCTTGTTGTGTTATGTGTGTGTGTCTATTATGTATCTTTAACTACTTCATCATCTATATTATTCACAATCTTTTTAATCTGTTGCACTAAGTAATATAGGAAAATCCTACACATGAGTTTGTAATACCTTAATATTAGTCTAAGATCTTATCTTGAGATCAGATAGGAAGGCTAAAATCGTTGGTCATGGAAAATTTAAGTTGAATTTTCAAGGTGGAAGGATTAGAACACTTTTGGGTGTTCAACATATTCCTGCATTGGCCAGAAATCTGATTTCTGTAAGCATGCTCGATGATGCAGGTGTAAAAACAGTGTTTAAGAAGGATACCTACAAGATGGTTTGAGGAGAATTGGTATTGATGCAGGAAGTTCGGATTGGAACTCTGCACAAGTGGCAAGGTAGCACTGTTGTTGATGGGTGTAATAATTATATGGTTCCTGAAAGTGGAGCAGAAAATCTAGTGGTTTTTGGAGAAATGACCATGTTATGGCATCAAAGGCTTGGACATATTGGAGAGAAGGGCCTTTGAATACTTCATGGTAATGGTATGGTATAAGGTACAATTAATAGCTCTTTGGATTTTGATTTCTGTGAAAATTGTGTATATGGGAAGTAGAATTGGGTGAGTTTCCCCTCTAGTGGTAAGAGGGTGAAACATATATTAGAGCTTGTGCACATTGATGTGTTTGGACCTATGAAGGTTCCATCATTGGGTAAGTCTATGTACTATGTATCATTTATAGATGACTTTTCAAGGAATACATAGATATATTTCCTTAAGAAGAAATCTAAAGTCCTTGACAGGTTTAAAGAATTTAAAGCTCTAGTGGAAAACCGGACAGAGAAGAAGATAAAAGTGCTGAGGACGGATAATGGTGGAGAGTTTTGCAAGAAGGAATTTGAAGAATTCTGTAAGAAGTGTGGTATAGCATAGTAAAAGACTACTCCATACACACTTGAGCAAAAATGGAGTTGCGGAAAGAATGAACAAGACGTTGATGGAAAGGGCAAGAAGCATGCTTAGTGGTGCCGGGTTAGGACAACAATTCTGGGCAGAGGTAGTGGAGACTGCATGTTACCTGGTCAACAGATCACCTTCATCAGTGTTGGAGGATAATACTGCATAAGAGGAATGGATTGGTAAGAAATCCTCTCTTTCACATCTGAGGGTATTTGGATGTGATTCATATGTACATGTTCCAAAGGAGAAAAGAACAAGTTTGGATAGTAAATCTGAAAAGTGCATATTTATTGGGTATAAGGATGGTTTAAATGGTTATAAACTTTAGAACCCAATAACAAGGAAGGTTGTGTAGAGCCGAGAGGTGGTGTTCAGAGAGGTGAAAGATGTTTTTAAACATGAAGTCCAACCAAAGGAACCTGAGAAGGTAGAGTTTGAGCTTAAGGAGGAAGAATCAGACTCTATAGGAGAAGAGGAATTAGAAGATGAAGAGCCACAATCTCTGGTTGTGAGAAGATCAGTTTGAGAAAGAAGACATCCAACAAGGTATACTCCATGTTCTTTTTGTTCAAATTTTTCTTTATTTATTACTGATGATGATCCCAAAATTGTGAAGGAAGCAGTAGATTCAGAGGATGGAAAATTATGGAAAGAGGCCATGGTTGATGAAATGACATCTTTGCACAAAAATGAGGCTTGGGATCTGGTGGAGTTGCTAGCTGGAGGGAAACCCATTGGAATAAATTGGGTGTTCAAGAAGAAGAAAAATGCAGAAGGAAAGATGGAGAAATTAAAAGCTCGTTTGGTAGCAAAAGGTTATTCCCAAGCGCTAGGAATTGATTTTGGTGATATTTTTTCTCTTTTTGCCAAGGTAGCTTCTATTATATTGCTTTTATATGATGTTGCTGCTTTTTATTTTGAGGTAGAATAGATGGATGTGAAGACAACATTTCTTCATAGGGATCTGGAAGAGGAGATCTACATGAAGCGACTTGAAGGCTTTGCGGTGAAGGGTAAGAAAGAATTGGTATGCATGTTAAAAAAGTATCTGTATGGGTTAATGTATCAGAAATTTGATACATTTATATGGAGACTTAGATTCACTAGAAGCAAATAAGATCACTCTATGTATTTTAAATTAATTGGTGACCTTGTTATTTATCTGGTCTTGTATGTGGATGATATGTTGCTGATTGGAAATGAAAAAGAAATTATCCAGGATTTGAAGACCCAATTGTCCTCCAAATTCGACATGAAATATCTTGGTGCTACAAACTATATTTTGGGCATGGAAATTAAAAGACATTAGGTAAAGAGGAAGCTTTGGTTAAACCGGAGGAAGTATTTCAAGATAATTCTACAAAGGTTTAATATGCAAGATAGTAAATCGGTGAAGGTTCCTATTCCTATAGGTGTGAAGTTATTTGCTGAACAGTGTCCCAAGTCACAAGAAGAGGAAGAGGACATGTCCTGTGTTCCATAGGCAAGTGTAGTTGGTAGCCCGATGTATGCGACGATTTATACTAGACCAGACATTGCACATGCAGTGGAAGTATTGGGCAGGTTTATGTCAAAACCAGGTAAGGAGCATTGGACAACAATGAAGCGGGTTTTTAGGTATTTGTGTGGTGCTAGTGATTATGGTTTGTGCTACCAAGGAAGACTAGGATTGGATAGAATTTTAGATATCTGTGGGTTTGTTGATGTAGACTGGGTAGGAGATCCGGATCAATGAAGATCTACAAGTGGGTATGTGTTTAACCTATTTGGAGGTGCAGTCAGTTGGATGAGTAAGAAACAATCTGTGGTGGCACTATCAACTACAAAGGCAGAATACATGGTAGGCACTCATTCAAGCAAGCAAGCAGTTTGGTTGCAGAGATTATGTTTAAGTATGGGGTTAGTACGAGGAGCGATAAGGATAGAATGTGATATCCAAAGTGCAATTTATTAGCAAAGAACCCTGCTTATCATTCAAAGACAAAGCACATTGATGTTCATTATCACTTTGTGAGGGATATGATAGAAGACAAAAAGGTGTTGCTGGTAAAGGTGGACGTTTTTAAGAATATTTTAGATGCATTGACAAAATATGTGAGCTCCAAGAAGTTCTCTTGGTGTAGAGAAACATTGGGTATTGCATGATTAGATAAATGACTAAGCTATCTTATGGCCCCCTATGGAAAGAAAAGAACAAGTGGGAGAATGTTGGGTTGTGTTATATTCTTTCCACAACTAGCCTACCTAGTCAACCGGGTGGTTAGAGGGGGGGAAGAGCCCCACCTTCGTTGTGCCTACTAAAAAGCAGGGGGGTCACTGGGGGGTTTGAGGGGGGCAGTTATTCCCCCTCTTCGGGGTTTGGTGTAGTGCCCTAGGGAAAACATTGGACCCTATATTGGGTGGGCAGACTTACCTATGGTTTTTGCACATGGTTTTGGGCACAATGGTTTTTGGTCCATGGTATTGGATTCTTCGGCATGTATATATATGAATTGTAACATTGAAAGGAACATAGTGAAAAATCAATCTGGTAGTCCTGGTTTTGAGATCCAGGGGAATATCTCTGTGTATATTTGTTTTATGTGTTATGCTCTTGCTATTGTTTATTTTTTGCATTTTTGAATTTGTATGCAAGTAATTTTTGTACAGGGTTAAAACCTATAGATGTAAAGTCTCTACAAATTATGGTCACGGAACGCGTGTTTAGTTTTAGAATCATAAAGGGTTTTACCCCTCTTTATGTAAGTTGAGTCAGCTTTTTGAGAATCTACCCATGGTCTGTGGACCATGGGATTATATAAATAGGTGTTTCTCAGGATGTCTAAGGCAAGTAATCAAGTTTTTTCTATGGTAGAAGTCTAGAGAGTTAGTGACGAGGAGTAGAAGCAAAGGATCAACAATTGTGTGCGTAGAGGCCTAGAGTGGAATTTGTAGCTGAGTGCGCGGACCCCTGCAGTAAGGAAGTTTGAGTCTATAAGTTGAACTGAATATTAATAAAGAAGATTGTTGCAGAAATACCCGTGTTTATCTCTTTACTTCTGTCTATATGAATGTGCTTTATGTTGTGATGGGTTTATTAAATAATGATGTATTAATGCACGACTTTACACGTTTTATATTGTTATATGAATGCAATTAATGTTGACTATTTATGCGAAGATTATCTTGTTGTATGTTAAAGTTATCAAACACTTAGGCTGATCTGAGTAATTGCTGGATTAAGAGTAATCTTTGAGTCACGTAAGTAGCAGATTAGCCTGTTAAAGGTCCATGAAAGACAGTCGTAGACCTTCACAGAGGTGTAGAGGATGATTAAAGGGAGTTATATCACTAAGCCATAAAGGCCTATTGATTTATGTGAAGGCAGATTTAGGGAATAAAAGGATATCACACTAATCTTCGCATGAAAAAACTTGGTTCCACCACCCTCCCATACTGATTTGGGTGAGACTTTAGTCTGTGCTCCATGGATTGATGCCAAAAGGGCCAGTAGTGTATGGATTTGTTTGGTGCAACTAACTATGAGCCTGGGTCAGGACCCACTAAGCCAAAATGTGCTCTCCTAGCACAATGTTACTGTCAACCATTGAGGTGGACAACTAACTTATGCACAGTGCCGAATCTGGAATACAACATCTATGTGACTGTCTCGAGGGATGATACTTCATCCAGTATAGCTCTCTTCAACTCTTCTTTGGAGGATGATGTAACATGTTCTCCTCCCTGCTTGGCCGCTTGTAAATCCTTGGTCATGTGCTCATTCTCTACTATCAAGAATTGAACACTCGAGCTGGTAGCCTTGGCATATGCTCTGGTAGCATCGACTAATGATTCTCGATGCTTGCGTACATCAGATATGATCACTTGTTCTTCAAGCTACATAGGAGATCTATGGACATCCAGATTAGACACTCTACGTGACTTCACAAATCTGTGTTATGACTCGTCAAAATATATGTTGTGCATCTCCGCTTCCTTATTATCTTCAAGGATCTTTGTCTCTCCTTGATCACTTGGGACTAGCTCTACCTCTGGATCTGGTGAAGGTGGTGGGGTGAGCTCTTGGTTATGAGGCATGAGGTTGGTATCATGATCTAGCATCTGTTCAATCTCTTGTGCTAAATCTTGCTCCTGCAACTCCTCACCCTTTTTTCTTTGCGTCAGCTGCTCGGATGAGTCTATAACCTGTATGGGAACAGTTTTTTCAATATGTGCATGTTTTGCCTCCTATTGTGTCTGTCCCTGTTGCGCTTCCTTATCCCTTATGTGTAGCTCTAGCTCTTCCTAGATTTTCTGCTTCAACTCTTGTAACTCCTTCTCTACTTCCTCCATCCTCCATTTATCTCTTTCCCTTTGCGCATTCCTCTTGTCGCGTTATTGCCTCTTAGCCTCAATCTCCAAAGCCACTTTCATCATGAGTGGATCTTCTTTGAACTTGCGCTTTGTTCTGCCTCTACGCTTTCATCAACCTTTCTCTTACCTTTGTCATGCACAGGTCTATTTTCCTCCGCTGCTGCTGATGGTGGTGCTCTCTGAGATGTTGTTGCACGCCACTTTGCTAACCATTCCACAACTATTCCGACTGGTTAATTGAGCCTAGAGAAGTTGTGGCAGTATTTGCATGGGTCTTCCTTAGGCCAATGACATGCCCCGTGGATCCATGAAAATTTCACTCCTGCATAGTGGTCCTTCACAAAACAATGTTGGTCATATGGATTGAAACTTCTGGTGCCAAAATTTAATTTTTTGAAATCCTATGTATTGACATCAGCATGCTTGATATTTCGTGTCTCGTATGACTAGATCTACAAAGGAAGATCAAACCAAAGTGCCTTCTTCTTCTTGTGCAGTCTAGCTGAAAACCCTGTCGAGATATGACACTTCTTACATGATGATCCTGTCTATGGAAAAATTTGGTAAAATATGCATAGGCTTCTCTACATTGTACATCCATATGAAGTCTCCAAGGGGTGAGTCATACCAATCTGCTATGTTGATCAATGTATCCATTGGTTCCTTTGACATGCAAGGTGGATCTTGCTCAAATATCATTTTGTACACTGGGGTGACAAAGTGATCTAACAACTGTGTGATGACTCCACGGAAGCTGCATTTGGAGAACAATCTACAATAAGTGTCCATAGAGGTTTTTGAAGGTGTCCATGCCCACTTCAAACCTGGGAATTACTAACGGGCCCATATTGCATCTAGAATGAAAACGAACATGTATATCACTGCTTGTTGACCTTTGAGCAGATGTCGTGCTCCTATCACCTATTCCTTCAACATTAGATCCAACATGTCAGACCAGTTGCATGGCCTTCCTTTGCTTTCCAATTGGTCTAATGTAATCATCTAGCTCTGCGGGAAGGTCTCTATGCCCTCTTGGCTGTATAGGTGGCATGAAAATATTACCAAGTACTGATATGCCTTTAGAAGTATCTTCGTCTTGTTAAACAAACTGGGTGTTGTTCTAAACTTGGTTGGCTCTTTCACCCAACTCTTTAATATATCTTTGTAGTTCACGTTGTTGGGTGCGTTGAAGGGTTTCTCCATCGTGATCATCAGTTGTGGGAAGTGATACATCTACTGGTAGTCCTTTGCCATGAAGGTAGCAAGATATTTCCTGTTAACACTGCTCAAAATCATCTTCTCAGGATCAGTGTGCGAGAAAATCTAATGTATCATATCCACGCATGGAAACGCGGGATACCTGCATGCAATCCAGTACAAGCTAGATTTGTGAATGTTGACATAGACCTTGCGGTCTCCCATATCTTCCTAAAATGTGCCTGAGAATGTATTGTTTATTTCTTTCCATTTAATCTTGATGTCTCTGTCTATGAACAACTTGATGTCTTTGTAAATGGGCATGCCCATAGACACTTGTTCAACTGCATCTCCAGTTTCACTTCCAACGGTGTCCTTTGACCCTACTCTCTTAGAGGCCATTGTGCATGTGCTAATGAGAGATGGAAAACACATGCTATACTTAGAGACATAGCAAAATTCATGCAAGCAATATGTCAGTTGAAAACCAAAACAAATCTGAGGACTGGCATGAAACACACCTGGGTGACTAGGAGTAAAGATTGCATGATTTCCATTGGGAGGCTAGGAGACTGACTGTCAAAACTACGCAAAGCATAGTCTGGGCTATCAGGAGGCTGAGTGACTACTGGAACTGTGCAATGCATAGTCCAGTCTGCCTATTGAGGGATGAAACTACGCAATGTGTAATTTTAGTTAGCAAGGTCATACATGCCTAGGAACTGCATTGCCCAATTTTCTGGGTCAGTAGGGCAATGCCTCCCAGAATTGTGAAATACAAGCCTAGAGGTTAGTGTTGGCCAAGTTTGTGTAATTTCTATAGGGAAGGCAAAGCCTTCACTTCCAGAAATGTGAACTTCTTTCCGGGTGAGGCAAGGTTCAGGCCAAGGCAGCCCAGACCCGCCAATGGGTGACTAAAAACATGAAGAGGTTTGAATGCATGGAAAGATTGAATGTAAGAAAGAGTGAATGATCCTGCATGAAAATAGTGAATGCAGGATTCAAAAAAAGGGAATGCATGCATGTGTGTGAAATGAGTCACCGCAATGATGGCAGTCGATGCAAAATAGTGTCATGCATGTGACAGTAGTGAAATGTAAACAAAAACTGAAATGGTGCTTCTGCAAGCTATTACACATTAAAACAATAGTAAGCATTCAATAAAACCAAGCAAACAACATTCATACAAAGTGAAATACGAAAAGCGATAGAAAAGCAACAAATAACAAGAAAAATACACTTACCAGAAAACAATTGAGATGAATGTGCTGGAGACTACTAGATGTGTTGTGGGATGTTAGAGCTCCAAGATCAATGTGAGGAATGAACTCTAAAGAATCGAATAAATAAGTTTGAGGCTTATGATGTGCATGCCAAAAATCTAGGAAAAATTGACACTTGGAGGGAAGTTTCTAAAATTATCTTATCATGTAACCTCCAGCTAGTAAAAATAGATCCCTAAAATTTAGGGATGCTTTTTCTATTTCAGGAAAAAGCAACCTATGCATGTAAATTAGGATTGCTCTATCCCGGAGGGAACTAGTAAACTTGAAGGGACATGCAGTAGTCTGCAAACCTAGGAAAGGGATTTGCGTAGTTCGTTGGCTAAGTAGGTTTGGTTGTCCCTTAGACATTGAGCAATTTCTCCCGTGAGTAGGTCACTGCCTTCTAGAATTGCGCAATTTATGGGCTAAAACCCAGTGACTGGATGGATTGCATAGTTTTCTGAGGGAGGGCATCCTGGCTGGATTGCACAATTCTGGAGCCTAACAGGATTTCACAATTTTTGGAGGGAAGGTTGGTTCCCCTCCATAATTGCACAATATCTGAGTGAGCATCTCAGCCATAAAATAACCTAAGTCCGAAAAGGTATCCCGTGGTGGGAGACAAGCAAGTTGACATGCATAGGTTGGAAAGCCTTTGAAACTCAATTGAAGCCTATGTACTTGACAGTGCAAGACATGTTGCTAAGGATGGTTGGTAGGGAGGCTCCAAAACAAAGCTAAGGAAAAAAATTGGAGGTTGGTTGTAGCCGCTACAACACCATGGTCAACCATGGTCAACCATGATCAAATGTCACATTGTGACTATGATTGTCTCAATATGAAAATCAACCATTTTCAACCATGGTCGAACATCACATTGTGGCAAAGATTGTCTAGATATGAAAATAAACCATGGTCAACCATGGTCCAACATCACATTGTGAAAAGGGTTGTCTCAATATGAAAATAAACCATGGTCAACCATTGTCAACCATGTTTATTTTAATGTTTATAATATTTATCAGGGTTTATATACCTCCTATTTATAATATTAGTCTCTTGGTTTTAATATATTCCGTTGGATTTATAATCCCTTGGGGTTTTAGTACTAACTCTTGGTCCAGCATTGCATTGTGACAATATTTGTAACAATATGGAAATCAACCATCCACAACCTTGCTCAACTATGTTTATTTTAGGGTTTATAATATTTATCTTAGAGTTTATATACCTTGGGTTTATAATTTACATCGCATTGACAAAGATTGTCTCAATATGATAATCATTGTTAGCCATGGTCAACCATGGTTGAATGTCACATTGTCACAAAGATTGGATTGATATGAAAAACAACGATGGTTAAGCATGGTCAACCATGGTCAAACATCACATTGTTACAAGGATTGTCTCAATATGAAAATAAACCATGGTCAATCATTGTCAACGATGTTTATTTTAGCGTTTATAATACTTATCTTAGGGTTTATCATAGTTGTCCCTTAGGTTTAATATTATTCCTTTGGGTCCATAATCCCTTGGGATTTTAATATTAATCCCTTGGGTTTATAATATCAATTATGGTCAACCCTTGTCAATCATAGCCAACCATGGTCAACCATGATCGAATGTCACATTGTGACTAATACTACCTCAATATGAAAATCAACCATGGTCAACCATGGTCCAACGTCGCATTGTAACAAAGATTGTATTGATATTAGAATCAAGTATGGTGTAGCATGGTCAACCATTGTCCAAGTGGAGGAAACATGGTTATTCCCTTACTTCTTTAGACTCCAAGAATAGGATTTCCTTCCTCGCCTCCAAAGGAACAGCATCAAAGTAAGTCCCAACTAAATCATACGAAAAATGATGAATTCATTTGTACTCGAAATTACCTATTCCACCCCTTTTTCTTATCATTCTCTGATGAGGCATGAGTATAGTGGCAAGGGAACAATGGGGATAACCACTAACAGAAACTCTACCTGAGAAACAAGAAAATGACAAGGCACATAGCTTTGAAACCATGACCTAAAGACTACCAAATCATCCCACAATTGCCACACCAAAGGACCAAATTCTTGTAAATTGCTAAATTCACCACAACGTAGAGACATAACACAACAAATTCCCAAAAACGATAATAAACAATGAAATATCCAAATACCTAAATAAAGGAAAAGAGAAAATTCGGCATCTAAAGCACTCATCATCACCAACAAAGCGAAACTTCAAATAATTAAATAGGACTTCACAGGAAATGATTTATAGAAACCCAAATTCAAGGACTGAAAGTACTGTTAATACGTATAACATATGCACCCAAAGGAAACCCTTTGATTATGGCACACCCATATTGGTAAAGCATTAACCCTCCCAATGATAGGTAAACTTTGTAAGACAAACAAGCAACCAGTTACAAAATTCAATGCCTAAAAAGGAGGATTTGATACCTCTACAATCGCTATCAAATAATTGGATGTGAGATTAGATAAAAGTTGAATCTCTTCATCTAGTAAGTGAGAAACAAAAGGTTGCAACCTCAGATGAGACTAGATAAAGGAGGCCAAGGAAAAATCCTCACCTCCACTCCCACGGTGCACATACCTTCACCACACCAATACCATAACTATGTGTTCATAATGATGAGACCCGAGTTGGATATCACATGCCCATCGATTGTCTTTTGCCATGCCTTTGCTAGGGTGAGACACCTATAAATATGCCACAACTTCCAATGAAGCACTAATTCCTCCCACGTTAACACTCCCATCAGGGATGTCTTATATTGATTATATATATTGTAACAAAATTATAATATTAAAATAAGCTTTTAGCATTTGTATTGATATTAACCATTATAAAGATTTTCAACATTTATATTATCTGCTATGTTATACATTTTTTCATTTTAAATGTTCATATTTTAATTAGATATATAATGGGAAAAACATGTTTTACAAATCTTATTAATACAATATAATATATTATGATTAGATGTTGCTTATATTATGATTAGATTTTGCTTTTATTAATCTTAAAAAGAGGTTAGAATGATAATAATTACTTTGTTACTGAATTTGCATTAATTATACTTTGATTATAAATATTTAACTATTTATTAATAAAACATTAAGAATATATATATATAAATTAAAATTTTATATTATTTTATTGGTAGAAAGAATTAAAGTTTTGTTGAGCCAAGGCTATTAAATTGGAAATAAAAAATAAAATAGGAAAAACCCAAATAGAAAGAACAAAATTAAAAAATATTAAAACTGAAATGAAAAAAAAAAACTTACAATTAATAAAAAAAACTTCTTCAAATTTTCTATCTTATATAGTTAAATATAGTTAAATATAAAAATGCTCAAAAATATATAATTAAATATAAAAATGTCATGAATATATTTTAGTTATTATAATGGTGTTAATATTTAATTTACCATTCATAATTATTCTTATAAAATAATAACTGACACAATAAATAATTAGATTTTCGTTCACAATATTTCTAAATAAATAATTATTTTTTTAATTATTTTTAATAAAAAATAATTATTGCTCATATATAATTATATTAAATTTAATTATCCACTATAATATTTAGTTTTTCAACTACCCACATTTTATTTTTTATAGTAAATTTCCAATAACTCATATCTTTTATACTATTCTCTATTTCAAGATTATTTGATGAAGTATTTATCATTGACACAACTCACGTATATTAATATATCACTTAACAAATTTTTGAGGAGTATATAACATTGGGATATACGCAATTCTCTAATTTAAAATGTTTCTCCCCCCTCTTAAACTTTACAGGATAATGCATATGTTTTTTTTAACCATTTGTTTTCTATTTCTAATTTATTATTTAATTAAAATTATTATTTTTAAAATTCATAAATTATTTATAATTTGGATGTGATATAATTATAATTTAAGAATTTCGTGTATATAGTAGGTATAGTTGAAATAAATTTAATATGTTTTTTAATTATATATCTAAATTGAAATGTATAATTTTATATATTTATATAGCGTTTTGTAATATATAACTTGAAAATTAAAAGCAACACATCTTATTCTATTTTCCTTATAGAATTAGGTCTTTCCCTTATTGAGAGCCTAGTTATGACTAGGCTTCTAGTGTACAAGCACAAACTCAATAACATAGGAGACCACAGACTTCCTAAGCTAGCTTTAAATTCCAGCCAAAACCACCTAAGGCTCAAGTGCGGGTGGCATAAAGAAACGAGGCTCTGGTTAAACCATTGGGATATCAACGAGAATGATTCATTTCAAAACATTAATAACATTAAAAATATTGTTACTTCTAAGTTCAAAGAAAAATGTGGTGTGAGAAAGATTTAGCAGGTAAAAGAAAATTAAGTTATTATAAGAAGGTCATCAACCCCACCCTAGAAGATCAAAAGTATCTCTCTGTTTTAACTAGCTCAAGGAAGAAAATTAATATAGTGAAGATTAGAATGAACTCTCATGAGCTCCATAGTGAAACAAGTCGTTGGGCACTTCCTAAAACATCATGGATGGAAAAGATCTGCCATCTCTGTGAGAATAGGATCATCGAAGGTAAAAACTACTTCCTCTTAGAGTTCCCTGCATACAACCACATTAGATCTCAGTTTCATAATCTTTGTCACAATACTGACCTTCCTAGCCTTTTACGATGTCAAAATTATAGTGAGCTCAGGAGGCTTCTCTCCAAGCTTTTTGAGCATAGGAATAAAATCTTAAATCAAACTAAATTATTTGTTTCTTTAGGTCAGATAAACCAAATTTGGTCTCAGATTTACCACCATCATCATTATAATTTAAATGGTTATAATATTTATAGTTATTGAAATATTTATTAACACAATCAGTTGAGAATGGGTCACTTTAACAAAGTTACCAACCTCAGTGAAGTTTGGTCTCAGATTTACCACCATCATCATTATAATTTAAATGGTTATAATATTTATAGTTATTAAAATATTTATTAACATAATCAGTTGAGAATGAATCACTTTAACAAAGTTACCAACCTCACTGACGTTGGCGCAACCTCACTAAAATTGGTGTGCCAATGTTTACTGGGTGACAAGATAAAATCTAATAAACTTGAAACTAATATAATTTATTTCAATATTTCTCAAACCACAAATCAAATCTCAATAAACAGAAATCACTTGACAAATAAACCGAAAAAACTAAAACTAAAAACTAAAAAATAATTTTGATAATTGGAAAACCATTGTTTTATATTAGCTTAGCCTGGATTGTCAAATTACTGCATTTAATGTAAAATAGATTAACCTGAACAGTTCTATAAATCATTCGTCTCGAAGCAAAACAATTCTCATTGGATACATTATTTTGAAACATGTTTTCTCCACTGCTAACATGCCGCTGTCGCGTAAAAAAATTCGCCTTAGTTTAATTAGTTCGAGGAATGGTCGGAAAGTTATGGAAATTCTGGTCATATTTAAATAAAACCTTGTAAGAATTTTTGTAAATCCAAATTATAGTTGTTAAATTTCAAAATTATTTTAGGTGTCTTATACTTTTTGATGGTGCTCAATCTATTTCCACTATAAAAAGGAAGATTCAAACACTGTCTCTACAAAATTTTGAAATTTTTTCGTCCAAATTTAAAACCATTTTTGGCCATGTGCTGAATCTATTTTCACTATTAAAAAAAATTCAAACACTGGCTCTCCAAAAAAAAATTGAAACTTTTTCGTCCAAATTTAAAACCATTTTTGGCCGTCTAGACAATTTCAATGAAACAAATTTCTTCCACTGCCACCCATATTGAAAGTTGAAACACATTTTCACGTGGCCGTTGTTTGTGTAGACTAATAATATTTTTATGAGGATCCGACTATAACATATTCCACATCTCACGGAAGTGAATGCTATTAATAAATTCAGGAGACTTGCATACGTTTGTTCTTTGCCAGCTTTTTGGTTCATGCAAACAGCCGCAAATTATTTTCTTCCGTAAACGCCGCTGAAGTCATGCAGAAGTGCTTTGAAAAGCAAGGAATTCATGCAGAAGTCATGTGCAATTCTGAAGCCAATTGGAAGCGTTCAGATGATACTTTGAAAAAGTAATTGATGAAGTCATGTGAAATTCTTAGGGTGGTTGGAAAAGAACAGCTCTCCCTCCGTACAAGTAAACTATTCCTTGCAGATGACGCCAAGCGCAATTCTAGTCGTATTGAAGGTTTTCTGCTACTCGACAACTCAGTGAAAACAACTCAATGGATTATATGCGCAGATATTCCACATGGCTAACTTTCATGTGATGGCACTCATTTTCATTTCACATGTAGATTCAATGGTTCTCATTTCACCATTAAGTTTTTCGACGGGACAACACACAAATAGCATTTGGAGTTTGATTTTACGGTATTGCACTTGCAAGATCTCATTCACAATTTTCAAATAATGTTGCCGCAAACATGTTGCCATAAATTATAATATATAGTATAGATTTATTTTAATTTGGGATCTATCAAGTTTCAAGAGATCAAATTTGGTTATGTTAGAGTCTTGGTTGAGTAACTCACCAATAAAATGCTTTAACTAAAAGAATTGTTTATTTTCACTTGTTTTATATAATATATAAGCAGTTAACATTGAAATATTTAATTTAAGATTCATATTATCCACATTAAAGTGTTAATACATGCCCCTCATATTTAGAGATAAAAAACTATCTCTCTATATATGTGAATGAATACATTGAATTAATTTTATTACTAATATTTTTTCAATTGTTACATATTAATACTCTATCACTCTCTCTTCCTCCACACACACACACACACACACACACATATATATATTGATTTTCTTTTGTTATTATATATATATATATATATATAAAATTATTTTTTAAAATGTCACATATCAAATCTATATTAAAAACATCTACTACCTTAGAAGCCAACCTTCTCAAGGTTTATGACTACCTCACCTATAGACGCCTGCAATATTCCACATTGATGCCCCCAGTTGAGTTCATCCCGAGTTATGACGACCTGGGGGGGGGGGGGGGCTAGGCCCCTTCAACAACTTCTCATGCTCGATCCCATGAGTGGGTCTTAACCCAAGAAAGTCCAAGAATGTTGATGTCATCAAGCCAGGGCTCGTAGAAAACCCCAACCATGAGTCAAAAATAGTTGTTGTACAGAAGAGCACGAGCACATGCATTGCTAAATTAACAAAAATCCTATGGATTCACATGCTCCCAATCATGCTAAACGTCGATATTCAATCCATGTAGTATCATGCATTGATCTACAATTTCATCAAGATGTGGCCAATGGAAAAAACACTCCTCCACTAGATCACGATGAGATGGAAGCCAAAATCCCATACGAGGTAAAATTTGGCTCAAAAGGGTTTTCCACATCTTTTCTCGAATATAAGACTTAAAGGTTGTGCTAGATGGGGGTCCTTACTTCTTCAACTTAGTCAGGCTCTACTTGCATCACTAGGTGGAATGCTTCAACCTTGATAAAGAACATTTTTCTTGGGCCCCAGTTTGGATATGTATGTATTATATTCCTTATGAATAATTGGATCTAGAGACACTGGAGGATATTGGTAACAAGATTAGGAAATTGTGTGCCTATCAAAGCAAACAAAACATGGCCTACATACCTCATATGCTCATATATGTGTATATATGAATATATTTGTCTCCCTCCCTGAAGAAATAGCTCTAGAATCTGAGGACAGAGATTGGTTTCAAACCCTTGACCACGAGCACATTACCTTTAGGTGTAGGATGTGCTACATGCATGGTCACTTGTTTCGTGATTTCCATCTAAATGAGCCCAAAAAGGACACAAGAGAGACAGAGGCCAAGGATGGAGATGGTTTTACAAAAATTCCCACCAGGAGGTGCCATAACAAGGAAACCAACACCTCTAATGCACCCAAGAGACAGGAAACAGGTAATAGCTTTGAAGTGCCAGAAGGATTAACATTCCATAACAAAAAAAATATGAGAATTTTTTGTAGAAGGTGTAAGCAAGCAACCTGTGGATGAATACAATAACCAAAATGTTGAATCTACTCCAAAAAATATCTTTGAGATCTACAATCCAAAGCAGATAGAGGATGTAATCATGAAAAAGGAGGATGAGTTCATGGACATACAAGGGTTAGATATATGGAAATAAAGGATGCCTATCATTGTAATGATTTAGAAGCGATATCTCATAAGCACATTAATATTCTAGCGGTTGTGATCCAAAAATCCAACGCCTCACAATAGCTAGGAGTTCAAAGTGTCATCTCCGAAGAGGAGAAAAGAGCAACAAATAGTTTAAGAAAATGGGTAGGAAATTGTCTCTCTAAATAATTGACACATTAGGAAGGAAGTTAGTTGATTCATGCTACTACAAGAAAATTTTGGAGATCTATGCTTCTCAAATTATTGTTTCCCAATGAAGGTAATCTCATGGAATATAAGGAATCCAAAAAGCTAAACAACATATCCTTCATCGAAAGAGTCAACAACATATTATGAATATCATGTTAATTCAAGAGACCAAATGTTCTAACTCAAATTTTTAACTAATAATGTTACACCTATGGGAAAAGGCTAAATTCATAGTTCTAGATGTTGAAGGAGAATCAAGTGGCCTTGGTATAGCTTGAGAATGAGCTCATATTAGCGTTGCAAGCCTATCAAAATATATATGTGTTCTCTCTACTTCCTTTCACCTAGTAGCCATTAATTTGCATGGCTTCCTCACCAATTTTTATGGTCCCTATCTTCTAGTTTGAAAGCATGAAATGCTCAAGCATCTCCATTCTCTTCCAACAAGAATTGACAAGCACAAATGGACAATAGGAGGTGACTTCAAAATGATCACAACCCTGAGTGAAAAGAATGGGGGGGGCGCGGGGCAGGGGGATGGCACCTAGAGCCTGAATCAGAGGATCTTCAAAGCTTCATGGAGGAAAATGGCATGGTCGATATGAAATTCACAAATGAGATCTTCACTTATAATAAAAGGCAGCACGGGAAAGGGAAGATATCTTCTAGATTTGACCATTTCTTCATCTCATAAAATATCCTCACTCATGGGGATGAATTGACAATAGAGATTCTTCCATCAACGAGCTATAATCACTGGCTAATATGTATCTCATGGAGGAACATAGGAAAACCCTTAAAATGATCATTCAAGTTAGAATAATTTTGTCTCATAGATGCCAGCTTAATCAGAAAAATCCAATAATGGTGGAAAATCATGAGCCCCATGGAGGGATTGAAAATTGTCTTCTTCAAACAAAAGCCAAATCAAACAAAAGCCAAATCAAACAAAACTCCTTAAAAAATGGAATGGAGAGGAATTTGGAAATATCTTCCAAGAGAAACAATTCCTGGAAAAGGTAATGGCATTGCTTCAATAGAAGATTACCAGCAACAACAAAAAAGTGAATATAGATGACAAAGAAATTTCCCTCAAAAGTAGGTTGGATGAAATATACAAGAAAGAAGAGATATATTGGAAATAGAAGTCCAAGATAAGTTGGTTAAAGGAAGGAGAATGTAACACTTCATTCTTCCATCGCTCCACCATCTAACATAGATATCACAACAAAACCACATCTTTAAAATATGGAAATGGAAAACATGTAGAGAAGCATGAACGCTTTGAAGAAGTAATTGTGGACTTATACAAAGATTTTCTCTCTGATCCCCTTCCTCAATGCTATAAAGACACTATTAAAATCATAGCTAACATACCCAAGCTAGTTATGGACACCCACAACACAACCCTCATAAGGCCTATCAACGTAGCAAAAGTTAATGAGGTTATTCATAAAATGGAGGATGGGAAATTCGATGGACTAGATGGATTCACTTTCACATTATTTAAGTAGTGTTGGGAATTCCTCCATAGTGAGATCCTAGTTATCATTGAAGATTCAAGGGCGAATAAGTGTATTCTCTCTACATTCAATGCCACCTTCTTAACGCTGGTGCCAAAGGAGGAGAATGCTACTTCACCAGGTAAGTTCCGACCTATTTCTCTATGTCATGTTATTTATAAAATCATCAGAAAAGTGATATCAGATTGCCTCAAGCCCATCCTACCCATCCTCATCTCTCCTTAGAAAACTAGATATGTGGAGGGTAGGAAAATCCTTGATGGGATTATTCTAGCCCATGAAACCATTCACTCCCTCAAAACCTTGAAGGAACTTGGCATGTTATGCAAGTTGGATCTCTTCAAAGCCTTTGACATATTAAACTAGGCCTATATGGAGAGCATACTCCTAGCCTTCAATTTTAGCATTGAATGGACCTAGTGGGTCATGTCTCTAATCTTGTCATTTTTCTTTTCAATCTCGGTTAATGGATCCCCCTCTAACACCTTTAAACATTCTCTAGCCATTCAGCAAGGATATCCCCTCTCACCCTTCCTCTTTATCCTTATGGATGAAGTGTTGGGAAGAACCATTCAATTAGCTTCACATAATGGAATTTTGAAAGGACTGGCTCTTCATGATGATGCACCTCTAACTCATCAGTAATTTGTAGATGATACCCTTCTCTTAGACCACCCATTGGTCAAGGAAGCCACAATTGCCAAAGAAATCCTTTAGATCTTCTCAAAAGCCTCGGGCACTACCATCAATATAGAAAAGTCAAATGTTTTCTTCTTCAATAATCATCTCATCACTCAAAGAAACATCATCATAATTCTTGGCTTTTCAACTACCTCCCTTCCCTCCAAATACTTGGTTACACCTTTTACTAACAGAACCATCAATCATTCCTCCTGGTGATAACTCCTTGAAAATCTCAATAGCAAGATAGAAAGTTGGAATTTCCACACTTTGAACATACTCAATCATATTTTTCTCCTCAAATCTATGTTCCAATCCATTCCAATTTATCTCTTTTTAGTCTTGGTTGCACCCAAATGGGTCTTGGAAAGCATAAAAAATATGCAATGAAATTTCTTATGGGGAGGTAACCATCTCAAGAAAAAATGGTTTCTCTGCAAATGAGACACCCTTTGTCTATCAAAAACAGAAGGAGTTCATAGCTTGTGAGATCCAAAAAATTTCAATAGGATATTAGGTGCCAAAATATGGTGGAGGTGGATCAAATACACATTAGAGCCCTAGGTGCACTTATGGCACATGAAATATGCTAATGATATAGAAAAAAGGGAACTTATTTGATTGTATTCAACATCTCAAGGATCTCCAATATAGAACCTGGAAAGCCAAAATAAACACATTGTCCAAGCACATAGTTTTTGGGAAAACCAATATGGAAATTATGCTCAATTTTGGGAGGATTCATGGCAGCAAATTCACAACCTTGTGAGCAATTTTTGGCTCCATTTAATCCAAGGCATTGTTTAGATATCAAGGTTAATTCAATTCTATCATTATTGGCTAAAGGATGACAACACAAGAATCCAAAAATGGAAACAATCAATTTTATGGCAGCGAGATGGATATGTGGAACACTCACAAAATTTGTGGCATGAAATCAACAACATAATTATCAAGAAAAAAGTAGATTCATACATCCTATAATGGGGCTACAAAAACATGGGAGACTGTACATCAAATAGGTCTACCACCTAACTCGAAGCACCACAAGATGACCCTGATCCTTATTGGAAAGAGTTCTGGGTTGTTGGGTTATGGCCAAAGGTATATGTTGATTTTGTTAGCTTGGGAGGTACTTCAACACCCTAGGATATAGGGCTTGGGATAATGTTTACCCACATGAGCTTTGTGGGAAAGTGTACCCAAGTAGTGGGTTTTGCACCCAAAGTTGTTTGCAAAAAACCAAGTGGATTTTTGGATGGTTTTACCATTGAGGGCATGTGGGGAACCCTTGAAAGGATAAGGGGAAACAATGGCTTCAATGGTGTGGTCAAAGGACAATTAAAATAAATTTTTTCTCTTAGTTATCTATGTTGGAGTACTAAAACTCAAGTCAAGTTGGTTCAGATGGTGACCCTTAAGGGCTAAATGAACTCCACCAAGATTGATATTGGTAGAGTTGAAGATATTTCATTGGAAAGCACATCACAAGTGCAATTCTCTTAAGCAAAGACAGATATGAGTTGATTGAGTCGTTGTTTAGCCGAGATAGAGTGGAGGAGGTAAAGAAAGTGTGTTTATTTATTTCTTATGATTTGGTTAAGGAAGCCAAGGTATAGTCCAAGTATTGAATGGTTTTGTGCATGTGTTATAGGCATACAAAATAAAAGTTCTAGCCAAGTGTTATCTAGTGGTAGACCTTTGTGCATAAGATGAAGGTTTTGTGGAATTTCAAGAGGGCCAAGACCCTTAAGTTGCTAAGAGAGAGAGGTTGTAAGCTCTGATCGAAATGCTCCAAGAGGGCTAAGACTATGTATGAAAATAGTGGCCAAGGTTGACATGTTTTCTATGCCATCCAAACTCTGATAATGGTCTGATTATGTGAGTTGTGTTAGGACCAAGTATTAGTTCATAGGACCGTGCTACTTGTAGATTTTATAAGGAGAGTTTTCATGTTGTATTTGAGTGGAGGATTTATAGGTGATGAGGTATGCACATGGACTTTGAACAATAGATTGAAAGAAGACTATGTACAGTGAGTTGGAGGTATGTTAGTGTTTTCTTTGTGTTCCTTAGTACAGTGGACAAGGGAAATTTTGTCATTGTTAAGTGGGCAGGTTGTTTGAGCTCTAGTCCATTAACCATAAGTGTGGAGGATTGATTATAAGACGGTTGGTCATTATGCCCTAGTTCAGTGAGTTGTAGGAGGTCAACTTATGTGATAAGACGGAAACCTCCAAGCCCTAAGTCTCTTCATATTTGGAGTAGAAGAGAGATTATAAGTGGGAAGTGGTGATTTCCCTATTTCCTAGTGTCTTTGGTGGAGTAAAGGAGAAATTAGTGGGAAGACTTGTGTAGGGAAAAGTTTGGTTCCATTAAAGGAGAAATGATCATTGATAATGGCAGATTGTTGATTTGGAGAAGCACACTTTTTTAGAGAGAGAAAGTTGTGTTATTAGCCTAAGGGAAGGAAAATCACCTACGATATGTGTTCAAGGTACGTGGAATGAAAGGGATGTGGAAGCGCTACATTAGCACGTAAGTTAAGTGTACTTTGTTTAGGGATAGACTGGCCATCATAGTTGTTGATACCAAGCCCTAGTTGTTTTCTTGTATAAGGGCTTATTGTAAGGGCCCTCATCCCTGGTATGAGAGCCTAATATTATTGTATTAAATATTTATAATATAAGAAGTGTTGGGTTAAAATTTATCTTTTGTACTAGTTGATTCAATATTGTGTATTTTCTGTTGTGCAAAGTAGAATCCCCTTCCAAAGCTAGGTTTTGAATCATCTCTAGGAATTAGCTCCAAGCCTTCTAGTTTTGGAAATTTGGAAGTAATGTAATTAGTGCATTTCAATGATAAGCATAAAAATCATAAAGGCATTTGGTTGATTTTCCACAAGCACATGGATGAAACTCTATTTCTTTCTTGCATGGATGACAAGGATTTTGAAGGCCCTCCTCAGGAAAAGGTTATCTTGGTGCGGTGGAAATTTAAGAAACCTGCAACCTTGGCGAAAATTTTTCATCCAAGGTCAATGGATGAAAGCTTAGACCTCTAGGAAACCCCACTAGCAAATAATTACAAGTTAAACTTTGATGGCTCCTCAAAAGGAAACCCTGGACAAGAAAGAATAAGAGGGACAATAAGAAATTGCAGTGGTGAGATCATCAACATTTGCAAAGGCTACATAGGGCATGAAATAAATAATGTTGTGGAGATAGAAGCATAAACCAAAGGGATTCTTATCGCTCGAATTAGAGGCCTCTGTCCTCTCATAGTTGATTATATAAGCAACAAAGAATCTCTAAGAAATATTATCCCAAATCCCAATTGATGATTGAATCAAAGTATGTAACAATTATCCTAAATCCTTTTCCATCTAGAGACATTCATCTTCCCTAACATAATTTGTAAGGCTAATTCCCTGGTAGAATTTCTAGCCAGACAATGGGTAGTGGATCATTCCCCATGTGTTGATCTAAATCTAAATTCCACTCAAGTTACAACTTGGGCCTCCTAATGCTTGGATATTTCCAATAGAGATCTCAAAATCCATGATATAGATGCCTAGGTTGCTAATGAATGTCTTATCGACCTTCATGATAGTTGATCTATCAACATTTAAAGCTAGAGATTGATGGTTCCTTTTGGGTTCCATCTCTGCAAGTTTTTCCCTCTGCATTATATGGCATGGTTGGACAATGAGGGAAGGGCATGTAATGAATTCTTAAGAAGTGAAATCCAACACAACAAGGCACGTATTTCCCCCCTTAACCATTTGCATTCTTGTGCATTAAGTGAAGGTTGAGGAAATTGATATAAGATGCTCTATATAACACACACTAATTGTTATGGTTTGGGAGTGTGGAAGGCCTTGAAGAGGAGGGAAAGGCAGGATTCATCCTCATCCTCCACCCTGGCATAGTTATGACACTGATCACCTCGATCAAGACATCCCAGGGCACATTCACAGGTTGATAGTTGACATGGAGGTTGAGGAGATCAAGAACATTGGTGAAAAACATTAGGCAATCAAGAACCTGTTTGGTAGACATTTAAAATATTAAGAAGGGGTTATGGAAGTAGTGGAGGGTTGGATTATCGACCTGGAATTTCACCTAGACTAGGTGAGGGCTTCCTTGCATGTTCTTCCTGGGGTGCTAGGAATGTGGTTTCCTCCTCCTCCACTGACTCCATAGCCTTCCAACTCTCAGGATGACCAAGACTCCTCCTCCCAAAATCCCTTGAATTCAGTCTCCCAAGTCACAAAGCCAACCAACCCTACAAAAAACAGGCTCGATTGTAGAGTGGAGATAATATATAGACAACTAGATCCTCTATACAGTAGATAAATGGATTAGGCCACAAACAACAAGGAAGTAATGCTGGAAAAGTAGTAGGAGGAAAATTCACAACAACATGTTGACACTGTAGAAATTCCCATTGTAGATCAATAGATTATGCAATAGACTAAAACAAAATACAAGATCTACTTCTACAACAAACTTGCGGAAGCTTAATTGAATTTGAGCAAGATTAAATAGAACACATATAACTGAGAATGAGAAAGAAATCACTCATGAACACAGAAGAATACTCTGGGGAAAGCCTCAGCTAAAAATCCCGATCTCTGTATTATCATATAAGTGGAAAATATGTTCAGATTACACAAAGAATCAGCTCACAAGTTATCCTACTCTCAATACAATCGAACAATAAAGCTCATAGATTGAATAGACACAAGATATGCCTTCCCTCGGCCCTCCAACCCTCCTATTTCCTTATGCAGCTTTCCTTGGGGTCCAATGCTACGACCTGTGTTAATTGGTCTCATCACACACTCACCAAACCCAAAAGTAACTGTGCAATCTCCAAGGAATGAATTCCTTCTGCATGCAAGAGATATCCTCCATGGAATATTCCTACAACTGATAGTACATTGTCCCATCATCTGAACTCAACTAGGTCTCTATCTGAACTGACATGCATGAGTTATTTATGAGAGAATATTCAGTTATCTGAAGTGCAGCAGTTACATGCATTAACTAACTGAACTCACAACTACTTCAACAAACTATTTGAACTAATCTAACTGGACTTAGCTTAATTAACTGAGCTAAATAATTACAACTCATCCTTATCTCTTTAACTAAGGGATAAATTTCTCAGTCAATGGGATAACTATTGCATGTCCTCACATAGACTTCATGTTTGATTTTCTCCAACTAATTAACTCAAGATGAATTAATTAATTATTAATCAAATAGTTGCTAAGAACAAATTCGAATTTTACTTCTCAATGTTAGTTCAGGGACTAACTAAAATAGGAAGGTATCTTGACATGCTATTTATAGCAGTGCTCATTTTAGCACTTCTATTTTTATCATTTCTTGTTGCTATTTTCAACACTCCCTCTGAACAAGAAAGGGATTATCAATAACCCCAATCCCGTCTCTGTGGAACTCGAACTTGAATTTTGATAATGCCTTAGTCAAAATATCTTCATCCTATTCCTCGGTCGAAACATACAGCAACAACATGATCCTCTTGACCACATAGTCTCCAGATGGTGATGCCAGATATCAATGTGCTTGGACCTATCATGAAAAACTGGATTCTCAGAGAGTTTGATACAACTATGATTATTGCAGTATATCACAGTTGGATCCATCCTCTGACCAAACAATCCCACTAGAATCTTCTGCATCCAAATGGCCTCACATGCAGCCTGACTAGCAGCCATGTATTTAGCCTCTACTAAGCTAAGTGAAACTAATCTCTATTTCTTACTGTACCAGGAAACTGTAGTTGAACCAAGGTTTAAGATTCCTCTAGAAGTGCTCTTCCGGTCTGATGGACTCCTTGCCCAATCCGCATTTGTGAAGCCCTGAAGCTTCACTCCCTCTGTCTGTCTGTACCAAAATCCATACTCAAATGTGCCTCTGAGGTATCTCAACACATGCTTCACTACCTTCCAAAATAGATTGGTAGGCTGAACCATAGCTTGACTCAGCTGGTTCACCACAAAGCATAAGTCTGGTCGTATGTTCACTAGATATATAAGTGAACCCACAAGCTGCTGATAAATAGTAGCAGCTACTACCTCACCTAAAGTAGCATCCTCCTTCCTCTAGTTACCAGCTAGAGGAGTCTGCATGGGTTTACACTTCTCCATGTGGAACCACCTAAGTATCTCATTGGCATACTTGCCTTGAGACACAAAAACTTCCCCATCTTTCTTTCACACCTCCATGCCAGGAAAGTAGTGCATAAGACCCATGTATTTCATTTCAAACTCTCTTGCAAGTTCCTCCTTGCAAGACTGGATCAGTTGATCATCACCTGTCAAAATCAGATCATCGACATAAGGAACAATGATCAATGGCTTACCTTCTACCATGATGTGGTAAAGGTTCGCGTCTGCCTCACTCTTGGTGAAGCCCAACCCAGTGAAATAGCTATTGATCCTAGTGTACCAAGCACGCGATGCTTTCTTCAGCCCATACAAAGCCCTCTTGAGTTGGCACACATGGAACTCATGATTGAAGGTCTCAAAACCTTCTGGTTGCTCAATGTACACCTCCTCCTCAATCTTCCCATTGAGGAATGTTGTCCTCACGTCCATATAATGGACCTTCCAACCCATTTGAGCTGATTGTGCCAACATCGATCTGATAGATGAGTACCTTGCTACAGGAGTAAAGTCTCATCGTAGTCAATCCCCTCGATCTGTGAGAAACCACAGGAAACAAACCTTGCCTTCTGTTTCTCAACACTGCCATCATCCACTTGCTTTACCTTGTAAAGCCATCTGGAGCTCACCACTGACTGGTCCTGAGGTCTTGGGACATTCTTCCGAATGATAGAGTCGTACTACTCTACCATTGCATCAACCCAGACTAGTTGTTGCACTGCCTCCTCGAATGAAGAAGTTTTAGACTATACACACTCCCAACCAGGGCCATGTAACCAGTGTACCGCTCGAGTGACCTACTGTGTTTGTGCTGAGAAGATGGCTGTCCCGCATTCTCCCGCGCATCTAGCATCAACTTGTCAGCTTCCCTTAAGCATGTCTACCCATCTATGGAAGACTCAGCATGAGTGGATGTCTCCACTCAGGGATCCTCTACATATGATTGCTCCGCATCAATTTGAGGCTCCTCCTCCTTAGGAACTGAAATTTCCTCCTCTGCATGAAACTTGAGCTCCCTCTCAAGTGATACTCACATGGCTTTCTGCTCGTTGAACTTCAAATCTCTACGTACCACTGTCCCCTAATTGGTAGGCAGGTACACCGGATAGTTGTGGGGTGTATCAATGTACACCACAAGTATCCCCAACTCAGCTGTTGGATCTAGCTTCCTCTAGGCATCTTTCGTCACATGGTAATAAACTAATGATCCAAAGATCCTGAAGTGACTCACATCTGGTCACTTCCTGGAAAAGGCCTCCATAGTTGTCTTCATCCCTAGTATACGGTGCGGGCTTCCATTTTGCAAGTATATTGTTGTATTACATGCCTCAGCCCACAAATGAAGTGGTAGGCTTCGGTCATGCAACATTGCTCGAGCTACTCCTACAATCGATTTGTTCTTCCTTTCGGCCACCCAATTTTGCTGTGGGTTATGGGGTGCTGTCAATTCCCATTTAATTCCTTCTGTAGTGCAGAATTCCTTAAAGTGTTGGGAGACATACTCTCAACCATTGTTGCTACGCAAGGTTTTTATTTTCTTTCCATATTCTTTCTCTGCCAAGGCTTTAAACTCATAAAACCTCAAGAAGGTCTGATCCTTCTTTTGCATAAAGTAGATCCAGCATCTATGAGAAAAATCATCAATAAAAATAACATAGTACCTTTGTTTAGCAGTGGAGGCTGTAGAGAATGGTCCACAAACATCTGTGTGAACTTGCTCTAGGATTGCTCTAGCTCTACTGTCTCAATCCGAAAAGGAAGATTTCACATACTTACCCAAGGTACAACCTTTGCATGTATCCATCTGCTCTAGTTTTCCCTTGGGAAGTCTGGTAGAAATTTGTTGCATGACCTTTAGGGCTCCATGGTGCAAGTGGCCCAATCTTCTATGCCATAGCTCACCAACATCTTGGCTCTACACCATCTCAGCTTTGGAACTCAATGCAGCACAGTCATCTACCTCCAGCTTGTAGAGATTCTTTACTCGAATCTCAATTTTCTTAGTTTGTCTAGTGCTGATATGCCTCACGAATACCTTTCCTTTACTAAAGACAACATCATATCCTTTATCTTCTAGCATAACAATGGACAGAAGATTCTTCTTCAAACCTGGTACATACTTTACATCAATCAGGGTGAGAGGAGCTCCATGCTCCCTCTGAAACACAATCGTACCTTCACCTGAAACATGGTACTTTCCATCATTGCCCATCTCAATCCGCATCTGGAGATCCTTCTCGTCTAAGGTACTAAAAAGATCTTATCACCTGGCGTGTGGAATGAAGCTCCACTGTCCAGGTACCACACACATCCCACCATGGATGAAACCATGCATGCGATAAAAGAGAGAAATCCAACACAAACTGTGAGGCCAGTGCCTCACCATCAGATCCCTTCGAGGATCCCTTCTTGGATCTCTTCTGTGGACAATTCATAGCATAATGGCCCACTTCATGACAATGAAAACATTGCACTTTTGATTTGTCAAACTTCTTCCCACCGTGGGAAGAACTGGATTTGTAATGGGATGCCTTCCCTTTCCCCTTCCTCGCCTTACTCGCTAAGGCTATATTTTCCTCATCATCTTGCTTTGATGAGGATCCATCTCTGGTGCTTCTTTTTACCTCCTTCTGCATCATATCCAACCAAATTCATTCCCAATCTGGAATTTTTCTCTTCCATTTATCAAGTCTTGGTAGCGATGCCAACTCTTAGGAAGATCGAGGAGCGCAAGACTCACCATGTCATCATCAGCTGTCGTGATCCCTACACTTCCAATCTCATCCCTCCAGATGGTGAGCTTATTCAGATATGTAGAGATCGTGTCACCCTTTTCACACTTGATTTTTCGAAGCTTATCTTTCAGCGCCAGATTCCTCTGATTACTACTATTTTGATATAGATCTTTCAATGTTTTCCACATCGAAAACGGTGCTTCCTTCCCATGGAGGTGCGAGACAATGTGGTCTCGAACTCCCTCTAGGAGGATTATCCTTGCTCTAGCCACACATTTCTTCCATTCTGCCAACTTTGTAGCATTAGCCGCTGTCGGCTAGGGGACTTCTTGATCAATGAAGTCCTTTAGATCGTTATCCTCTAATACTGCTTCCATGTGATCCTTCTAGGCTATATAATTCGAGCTTCCATCAAGGGCATACTTGAGTCCTAAATCGTTGAGTGCCATTAGTGAAATTGAGATGTGCTAAGAACTTGATTTCTATATTTAGGAACCTCAAACTTCGAACTTCTCCCTTCTTGTATACTATTCTTCGCTTTGATCACCTTTTCTCTTATACCATGTAGAAATTCCCGCTGTAGATCAATAGATTATGCAATATACTAAAGCAAAATACAAGATCTACTTCTACAACAAACTTGCGGAAGCTTAATCGAATTTGAGAAAGATCAAATAAAACACATATAGCTAAGAATGAGAAAGCAATCACACACGAACACAAAATAATACTTTGGGGAAAGCCTTAGCTAAAAACCCTGATCTATGTATTATTATACAAGTGGAAAATATGTTCAGATTGCACAAAGAATCAGCTCACAAGCTATCCTACTCTCAGTACAATCGAACAATACAACACATAGACTGAACAGACATAAGATATACCTTCCCTCAGCCCTCCAAGCCTCCTATTTCCTTGCGCAGTTTTCCTTGGGGTCCAATGTTGCCACCTGTGTGAATTAGCCTCATCACACACTCACCAAACCCAAAAGTAACTGCAGAATCTCTAAGGAATGAATTCCTTCTGCATGCAAGAGATATCCTCCATGGAATATTCCTGCAACTGATAGTACATTGTACCATCATCTGATCTCAATTGGGTCTCTGTCTGAACTAACATGCATGAGTTATTTATGAGAGAATATTCAGCTATTGGAAGTGCAGCGGTTACATGCATGCATGCATTAACTAACTGAACTCACAATTACTTCAACAAACTATTTGAACTAATCTTACTAGACTTAACTCAATTAACTGAGCTAACTAACTACAACTCAAATTACAACTCATCCATATCTCTTTAACTAAGGGATAAATTCCTCAATAACTGTTGCATGTCCTCACATAGACTTCATGTTTAATTTTCTCCAACTAATGAACTCAAGATGAATTAATTAATTATTAATCAAATAGTTGCTAAGAACAAATTCGAATTTTACTTCTCAATTTTAGTTCAGGGAGTAACTAAAATAGAAAGGTATCCCTAAATGCTATTTATGACAATGCTAATTTTAGCACTTCTATTTTTAGCATTTCTTGTTGCTATTTTCAACAGAAGCTAGCTATGGAACAATGATCATGTGGGAGAAACAACCATGGTTGTAAGAGGGATGAGATAACTCATTTAATTAACATGCCTAACACATATCAAACTCCAAATTTAGGAAAGGCCTTTCTTTATTTTTTGGGAATCCTTCTTTGTTCATCTTTAGTGATTTACATGCACAATGGGTTTTGTAGCATTCTAGGAGGCCATCTAGTTTTCCAATTTTGGGCAAATGGCCATGCTCAATGTTAGCACAATGCTAGTTTAAGGTTAGATAGGTTTCTTTGAATTTTTCCTATGCTAAATCCAAACTCTATTCGTAGGCATCTTCACTTTCCTGTATCATATATAATTTATGAGTAATTTAAAGGAAGCTTACTTACACTTTTTTTTATTAAGCACCTATTAATGAAATAAAAATTCTTTGTCTATGTGTGTGTGTGTGTGTGTGTGTTTTATGTTAAAATATTTTATTCAACATTATGATACCAGTATAGATCCATGTTAACTGCAAGAGAAATCAAATATCTTGATATGCAAACCTATCTAGAGAGAAATAATTTAAAACAAGTTTGCACATCAAGATATGTGTGTGTGTGTGTGTGTGTATTTTCATTATTTAAATTACATTTTGGAATGCATAAATTGATAAAATACCTTGAAATTCTCTTTAGACACTTGGATTGTGTAGACTACACAACTTAAATTTTCAATTTTAATAGATACTTTCTAGATTTTAGACTAAATTGGCATTTAAATATATTTGAAAAGTAACTAAAATATAAAATAGAAAGACTACTTGAAATGTTTTATAATGTTTTAACAATAAGAATTTATTTATTTTATAATTTCTTTATATAGCATATGCATATATATGACACTGAAATATTATACCTAATATGCACATTAAAATATTTTATTTGTGGAGCACATTGTCCATATTAAAATGGTTTTCCGTTATTAAAATAGTTAAAAAAACCTGTTAATATTATTTAACCTTGAATAGTGAAATATTTTATTTATGAGGCACATTGAATTTTTTAATTATTATTAATATTTTCAAATATTGTTTACCAATTTTATATTAACGATTGAATGAATTAAGCATCTTCATTTTTTTAGGAAGTAATTGAATTAATTTTTTTTTATTACTTGTTCTTTATGAGTATTGAAATATTTTCCTATGATCAACATCTATCTATCTATCTATCTATAGATATATATATATACATATATATATATATATATATATATATATATATATATATATATATATATATATATATATATATATATATGAAGTTCATACTGTAATATATCAGACAACGAGGATATTTAAATAGTTTATTTAAGTCTTTTATTGAAAATTTTAGAAGGAAAATATAAGATTTTAAGTTTCTAATTATTTTCTCTCTTTAGAGACCTAATATAGAAATATTTTATTTGTGGCTTTGCTAGTCAAATATTTTTACCATGTCTTCTACATACTAGGTTATAATATTAACTAGTAAGCGTCAAGAGGGATAAAATTTCTTGATGCGCAAACCTTTTTTAGAGTGCAAAAAGGTTTACACATCAAGAGATTTGATCCCTCTTGATACTTGATATATCCATGTTTATGATGGATCTATATTGGTTCTCTCTCTACACACACACCATGTTGTTAAAATTTTGTAATTATGGTCACTCTTCATAACGTATATTATGTAATTATGGTCAGTCATATTGGGACAAAGATTGTCTTGATATGAAAATCAATCATGGATGGTCAACCATGGTCCAACGTCACATTGTGATAAAGATCATCTTAATATGGAATTCAACCATGGCCAATCATGTTTATTTCAGGGTTGATTATTCCCTTCGGTTTATAATATCAATCCCTTGGGTGTATTAATCTAAGGATTCATATTTCTAGGGTTTAATATTATTCAGTTAGATTTATCGTCCACTGAGTTTTTAATATTTATCCCTAGGGTTTATTATTCCCTTGGGATTATAATATCAATCATTGTCAATGATGGTCAACCATGTTTATTTTACTTTATGGTTTATAATATTTATCTTAGGGTTTATATACCTTAGGCTTTTAATATTAATCGCTAGGGTTTATGATTCCATTTAGTTTATAATATCAATCATGGTGAACCATGGTCCAACGTCGCATTGTGACAAATATTATCTCAATATGAGAATGAACCATGGTCCAATGTCACATTGTGACAAAGAATTTGTCAATTTGAAAATAAATCATAGTCAAGCATGGTCAACCATAGTACAATGTCACATTGTGACAAGGATTTCCTCAATATGAAAATCAACTATAATCAACCATGTTTCTTTTAGTGTTTATAATATTTATCTTAGGGTTTATAATATTAGTCCCCTGGATTTATTATTATTCAACCATGGTAAACCACGTTTTATAAAATCAATGGTGGTCAACCATGGTTAATCATGGTAAAATACGGTCCAAATTCTTATTGTGAAAAAGATTGTATTAATATTAAAACCAATAATTGTCTCAACCATGGTCCAATGTCACATTTTTCAAAAGGATTGTCTCAATATGAAAATAAACCATGGTCAACCATGTTTATTTTCATGTTTATATAATATTTAACTTAGGGTTTAGATAACTTGGATTTATAATATTACTTGGGTTTAACATTATTCAACCATGCTCAACCGTGGCTAATAATGTTTTATAAAATCAATCATGGTCAACCATGGTCCAATGTCGCATTGTGACAAATATTGTATCAATATGAAAATCAATCATTTTCTCAACCATACTCCAACATCACATTTTGACAAATATTGTCTCAATATGATAATCAATGCCAACTATGGTCAATCATGGTCAACCTTGGCCAGCCATGGTCAACCATGTTTTATAAAATCAAACATGGTCATCCATGGTCAATCATGGTCAACCTTGGCCAGCCATGGTCAACCATGTTTTATAAAATCAAACATGGTCATCCACAGTCAATCACGGTCAACCATGATTGACCGTCACATTGTCACAAAGATTATGTTGGTATGAAAATCAACCATCGTTAAGCATGGTCAAGCATGGTCCAACATCACATTGTGACAAGGATTGTCTCAATAAGAAAATCAACCATGGTCAACCATTTTAACCATGCTTATATTAGTGTTTATAATATTTATATTAGGTTTTATATACCTGCAGTTTATAATATTATTCCCTTAGTTTTAATATATTCCCTTGGGTTCATAATCCCTTAGGGTTTTAGTATTAATCCCTTAGGCTTATTACTCCCTTGGGTTTATAATATCAATCCAATGAGTTTATTATTCCCTTGGGCTTATAATATCAATCATGGTAAACCATGGTTAATCTTAGCCAACCACGGTCAACCATGGTTGAATGTCGCATTGTATCAATATGAAAATCAACCATGGTCAACCATAGTTCGACATCACATTGCGATAGATTGTCTCGATATGAAAATCAATCATGGTAAAGCATGGTCAACCATGGTCTAGCATTGCATTATAACAAGAATTATCTCAATATAGAAATCAACCATGCCCAACCATGCTCAACCATGTTTATGCTAGGGTCTATAATATTTATCTTAGAGTTTATATACATTGGGTTTATAATTTATGTCACATTGACAAAGATTGTCTCAATATGATAATCATGGTTAACCTTGATCAATCATGGTCAACCATGTTTTATAAAATCAAACATGGTCATCCACGATCAACTATGGTCAAAGGTCGCATTGTCACAAAGATTGTGGTGATATGAAAATCAACCATGGTTAAGCATGGCCAACCATGGTCCAACATTGCATTGTGACAAGGATTGTCTCAATATGAAAATCAACCATGGTCAACCATTGTCAATGATGTTTATTTTAGTGTTTATTATCTTAGGGTTTATATACTTTGGGTTTATAATATTTGTCTATTGGGTTTAATATTATTCCCTTGGGTTCATAATCACTTTGGTTTATTATTCCCTTAGGTTTATAATATCAATGCCTTGGGTTTATAATATCAATCCTGGTCAACCATGGTCAACTGTGATCAAATGTCGCATTGTGACTATGATTTTCTCAATATGAAAATCAACCATGGTCAACCATGGTCGAACATCGCATTGTGGCAAAGATTGTCTCCATATAAAATAAATCATGTTCAAGCATGGTTAAGCATGGTCAAACATGGTCCAACGTCACATTGTGAGAAGGATTCTCTCAATATGGAAACCAACCATGGTTAACCATGGCCAACCATGTTTATTTTAGGGTTTCTAATATTTATCTTAGGGTTTATTACCTTGAGTTTATAATTTTTATCCCTTTGGTTTATAATATCAATCACGGTCAACCATGTTTTATAAATTCAATCATGGTCAATCATAGTCGAATATTGCATTGTGACAAATATTGTCTCATTGTGAATGTCATGTTGTCAAAAAGATTATGTTGGTATGAAATTTAACCATGGTTAAGCATGGTCCAACGTCACATTGTGACAAGGATTGTCTCAATATGAATATCAACCATGGTCAACCATTATCAACCAAGTTTATTTTAGTGTTTATAATACTTATCTTAGGGTTTATATACCTCTAGTTTATAATATTAGTCTCTTGGTTTTAATATATTCCCTTGGATTCATAATCCCTTGGGGTTTTAGTATTAATCCATTGGGTTTATAATATCATTCCCTTCAGTTTATTATTATCTTGGTTTAATAATATCAATCATGGCCAACCATGGTGCAGCATCGCACTATGACAAAGGTTGTCTTAATATGGAAATCAACCATGCTCATGGTTGACCATGCTCATTTTAGGGTTTATAATATTTATCATAGGGTTTATATACCTTGGTTTTATAATTTACGTCACATTGAGAAAGATTGTCTCAATATGATAATCATGATCAACCATGATCAACCATGGTCAATCACGGTCAACCTTGATCAACCATGGTAAACCTTGATCAACCATGGACAACCATGTTTTATAAAATCAAACACGGTCAATCATGGTTAACCATGTTCAAATGTTGCATTGTCACAAAGGTTGTGCTTATATGAAAATCAATGATGGTTAAGCATGGTCAACCATGGTCAAACGTCACATTGTGACAAGGATTGTCTCAATATGAAAATCAACCATGGTCAACCATTGTTAATGATAATTATTTTAGTGTTTATAATATTTATCTTAGGCTTGATATACTTTGGGTTTATAATATTTGTCCCTTAGGTTTAATATTATTCCCTTGGGTTTATAATCCCTTAGGGTTCTAATATTAATCTCTTAGGTTTATTATTCCCTTGGTTTTATTATTCCCTTGGATTTATAATATCAATCATGGTCAACCATGTTCAATCATAACCAACCATAGTCAACCATGACCAAATGTCGCAATGTGACTAATATTGTCTCAATATGAAAATCAACCATGATCAACCATGGTCCAACATCACATTGTAACAAATATTGTCTTGATATGAAAATCAATCATGGTGTAGCATGGTCCAACATCGCATTGTGACAAGGATTGTCTCAACCATGTTTATTTTAGGGTTTATAATTTTTATCTTAGGGTTTATAATTTTTATCGATAGGGTTTATTATTCCCTTAGGTTTATAATATCAATCTCTTGGGTATATATTATTCATATGGTTTATAATATTAATCTTTGGGTTTAATATAAATCCATTGGGCTTATAATCACGGTCAACCTTGATACAACTTCACATTGTGATAAATATTTTCTAAATATGAAAATCAACCATGGTCCAACGTCGCATTGTGAAAAAGATTGTCTCAAAATGAGAATCAATCATGGCCAACCATAATGTTTTTAGGGTTTACAATATTTATCTTAGGGTTTTTATACCTTGAGTTTATAGTATTGGTTAGTTGGGTTTAATATTATTTCCTTGGGTTTATAATATCAATTACTTAGGCTTATTAATCTAAGGGTTCATATTTGTAGGGTATAATGTTATTTATAGGCTTTTCAATATTAGCCCTTGGGTTAAATATAAATCCTCGAGTTTAATTAATTAATAATAATTACTATAAATTATTAAAAAAATAATATTTATATTAATTATTTTTAATATGAAACATTATTAGTTAATTAGTTAATATAAAATAATAATAATAATTAGTTAATTATTTTATATTTATATTAAGAATATTTAATAAAAATAATATTAATTATTAATAGTGGTAATATTAATTTATAATAACTATATCAACCACATTTACTAATGTAAATGTGGTTGTGCTAGTATGTTATTATACCTGCCTAAAGTATATTGTTTTTATTTTTAGTAAAAATAAATCTTGACTTTGAATTAGTTTTGAAATTTCTAAATAGATTTGATAAAGTTCTTTAAAATTTTGAAAAAATTAAATATCTTGAAAATCAAAAATAAATTTTGAATTTTTTTAATTTTATTTTTATTTTTTGATTGGTTCATTTACATAAAATAACTAATTTCATAGTGTTTAAAATTGAATTGTAAAAGAAAAAAATTATATATATATATATATATATATATATATATATATATATATAACAAAAAAATTCAAAAAAATCTTGTATGCAACCAAGTGGCATAACATTTAATAAAGAGTACACCAAATAAATATTTATATTTATGGTTAATAAATTATTTTTACACCTCATTTTTTCAATATTTATTTTTACAATATAATTTTACTAATAAAATTGTACAAAACAATAAATAGTTATTCATATATTATATTATATTATTTTTAATTTGATAGTTTTAAATTTTTTTAATTGATAATTAGATAACGAATTTAATATATTTCCCTGGGATAAGTGGCCAGGAATGAAGTCTCACTGGTCCGGAGATTTTTGGTTCAAATCTTGTACTACCCTCCCTCGTTGTTGGGTGAATAATGGACATGTAAAATCTAAAATAAGAGAATCCTACCAAGCTTAACCAAAAAGAAAAAAATTTAATATAAATAAATAACAACATATTTTTAAGTTACCATATTCATTTAAATTAATTTATTAGCATAAACTATTTAAATTTCTTTTTATGTATAATTTATTTAGAGTATGATTAATTTATTATGTTTTTTATATGAAAACTTGTGAGGTTTGATATATATATATCTATATATATATATATAGATATAGATATATATAATTTTTAATATATATTTTTAAAATAATAATAATAATAATAATTTAATTTTAAGAGATATAAATATTATATTATATGATATTATATGTAAGGCTATTTTAAATTGGGGTAATGGACATGTAAAATCGAAAATGAGAGTCCTACTAACCTTAACAAAAAAAGTAATTTAATATAAAATAAATAACAATATATTTTTTAGTTACCATATTCATTTAAATTAATTTATTAGCATAAATTATTTAAATTTCTTTTTATGTATAATTTATTTAGACAATGATTAATTTATTTATTTATTATGTTTTTTATATGAAAAATATTGACGTTATATATATATATATATAACTTTTAATACATTTTTTAAAATAATAATAATAATAATAATTTAATTTTAAGAGATATAAATATGATATTATATGTAAGGCTATTTTAAATTGCCGTTTATGATTACTGTGTAACAAATATGTGTTTGGAGGTTTTTAACTCTATAAACATTTTAAACTAGTTATTGATTACTTTTTACATGAGAAACAAGTACTAAGCAACAATCCTGTATATTTTGTAAGATGGTAGTGGATAATTATGTACCATTTGTGAAGTTGAGAATTTGTAAAGCTAAAACAAGCTGAGAATATGTAATGCAAGAAATCAGAAACTGAAAAATAATGTGGAAACCTTAATTTTAACCTAGTATCAGTCCTGAATACATAAACTCCATTATATGAGCTGAGCCTAGATGGTCAGTTTCCTGCATTTAATGTAAAACAGATTGACCTGAACAGTTCTATAAATCATTCATCTCTTGGCAAAATAATTCTGATTGGATCCGTTGTTTTGAAACATGTTTCCTCCACTGCTAACATGTAGCTGTTGCGTGAAAAAATCAGAGCACATCGCTACCACGTAGCTGGGATGAAAGGTCACATTAATGAAACATATTTCCTCCACTGCCACCAATATTGAAACACAGTTCATTTCTTTCACCGCTATCACGTGGCTGTTGTTGCTTTATATTAATAATATTAGCATATGCCACATACGGAAGTGAATGCTATTAATAAATTCAGGAAAGTTGCATACGCTTGTTTTCTGCCAGGTTTTTGGTTCATTCAAACAGCTGCCAATTATTCTTTTTCCGTAAATGCCGCTGAAGTCCTGCAGAAGTCCTTTGAAAAGCGAGGAATTCATGCAGGAGTCATGTGCAATTCTGAAGCCAATTGGAAAAGATCAGGTGATATTTTGAAAAATTAATTGATGAAGTCATATGAAATTCTTAGGCTGGTTGGAAAATAACAGCTCAGTTCTCCCTCTGTACAAGTAAACTATTCCTTGCAGATGACGCCAAGCGCAATTCCAGTCATATTGAAGATTTTCTGCTACTCGACAACTCAGTGAAAACAACTCAATGGATTGTATGCGCAGATTCACTGGTACTCGTGTTCATGTCACATGTAGATTCAATGGTTCTCATTTTACCATTAATTTTTCGACAAGACAACACACAAATAGCATTGGAGTCTTGATTTTACGGTATTGCACTCGCAAGATCTCATTCATAATTTCCAATTAATGTGACGCAAACATGTGTTACTAATACAACCATTTTAATTTTAAAACTATAAATTTCTCATTTGTTTTGGAATGTTGTAGGTAGATAGCAGATCTGAGGAATATTTTAGAATAGTTAGAGAAGTCGAACGATTGATCAGTTTTTTCACTATCAGATTTTGAGATATTTGGGTAATCTGCAATATGAAAAGATATAATTATAAATAAATTGTAAAATATCAGCATAGATCTATCTTAACTTGAGATCTACCAAGTGTCAAGATATCAAATCTCTGAAAATACAAATTTTGTTCAGAGTGTAAAATTTGAATAAATATTTGCATCGTGAGAGATTTGAGATCGTTACCATGCATCTATGTTGGTTTTGAGCAAAACACTAATAAAATTCTTTACTTATAAGAACTTTTTATTTTCAATTGTTTTATATAATAAACAAGTACTTAGCATTGAAATATTTAATTTATGATTCACATTATCCACATTAAAATGTTAATATATGTCGATCATATTTGGAGATAGAAAATATCTCTCTCTGGCTATATATATATATATATATATATATATAGATATATATTCCTAATATTTTTTTAATTGTTACATATTAATACTCTATCGTTCTCTCATGCCATAAAAGGGAAACCAACACCTCCAATGCACCCAAAAGAGCTTTGAGATCTATGATTCGAAGAAGATGGAGGATGTAATAACGGCAGAGGAGGATGATTACATGGACATACAAGGGCTAGATCTATGGAAATCAAGGATGCATATTGTTGTAATGATCTATAAGTCCTCTCAAAAGTACATTAATCTTCTAGTAGTTGCGTTCCAAAAATCCAAGGCCTCACAATAGCTAGGAGTTCAAAGTGGCACCTCTAAAGACGAAAAAAGAGCAACAAATACTTCAAGAAAAGGGGTAGGAAATTGAATCTCCAAATAATTGACACATTAGGAATGAAGCTAGTTGATTCATGCTACTACAAGCAAACTTTGGAAATCTATGCCTCTCAAAATATTATTTCCTCAGGAAGGTAATCTCATGAAATATAACGGTTGTGAATAGCCCCTCTAAACAACATATTCTTTATCGAGATATTCAACATGATATTTTGAATATCATGTTAATTCAAGAGATCATGAGTTCTAGCTCAAATTTTGAACAAATAACGTCACGCATATGGAAAAAGGCTAAATTCATAGTTATAGATGTTGAAGGAGCATCAGGCAGCCTTGGCATAGCTTGAGACCCAACATAGATTAGCATTGCAAGTATATCACAATATATCTTGTTCTCTCTACTTCTTTTCACCTACTAGGCATGATTTGCATGGCTTCCTCACCAATTTTATGGTCCCTAGCTTCTAGTTCGAAAGCAAGAAATGCTCAATCATCTCCATTCTCTTCCAACAAGAATTGACAAGCACAAATGGAGAATAGTTGGTGACTTCAAAATTATCACAACCCCGAGTGAAATGAGGGGGGAGGGAGTGATGGAACCTCGATCCTGAATTAGAGGACCTTCAAAGCTCCATTGGGGAAAATGACACGGTGGATACGAAAATCACAAATGGGATCTTCACTTAAAACAATAGACAAGGTGGGAAAGGGAATATATCTTCTATATTGAACCATTTCTTCATCTCAGAAAACCTCTTCACTCGTGGGGATGAATTGACAGCAAATATTCTTCCGTTGGCTAGTTGAAATCACCATCCAATATGTATCTCACAGAGGAACATAGGAAAACCCTTAAAATGATCATTTAAGTTCGAACAATTTTGGCTCATAGATGCTAGCTTAATCTAAAAAATATAGGAATGGTAGAGAATCATGAGCCCCATGGAGTAATTGAAAATGTTCATCTTCCAACAAAATCTAATGTAAACAAAAATTGTTCTCAAAAAATGGAATAGAGAGGAATTTATAAATATCTTCCCATAGAAACAATTCCTGGAAAAGGAAATGGCATTGCTTCAATACAAGATTATCAACGACAATAGAAAAGTGAATGTAGATGAAAAATAAATTTCCCTCACAAGAAGTTTGGATGAATGATACAAGCAAGAAAATATATATTAGAAATAGAAGTCCAAGATGAGTTGGTTAAAGGAAAGGGAATGTAACACTTCATTCTTCCATCGCTCCACCATCTAAAAAAGATCTCACAACAAAATCACATCTTTAAAATGTGGAAATGGCAAACATGTAGAGAAGAGTGAAGACATTGAAGAAGTACTTATGGACTTCTACAAGGTTTTTCTCTCTGATCCCCTACCTCAATGCTACAAGTCCACTCATAAATCAAAGCTAACATACCCAAGATGGTTATGGAAACCCATAACACAACCCTCATCAGGTCTATCAGTGCAACAAACTTTAATGGGGTTATTTATCAAATGGCGGATGGGAAAGTTGATGGACAAGATGGATTCAATGTCACATTATTTAAGTAGTGTTGGGGCTTCCTCCACAATGATATCCTAGATATCGTTGAAGATTAAAGGGGCCAATCAATGTATTCTCCCTACATTCAATGCCACCTTATTAGCATTGGTGCCAAAGGAGGAAAACGCTACTTCACCGGATAAGTTTTGACATATTTCTCTATGTCATTTTATTTATAAAATCATCAGCAACTTGATATCCAATTGCCTCAAGCCCATCTTACCCATCCTCATCTCTCTTGATAAAACTAGATATGTGGAAGGTAGGAAAATCTGTAATGGGATTATTCTAGCCCATGAAACCATTCACTCCCTCAAAACCTTGAAGAAACCTGGAATGTTACTTAAGTTGGATCTCTTAAAATCATTTGAAAAATTAAACTAGACCTATATGGAGAGGATACTCCTAGCCTCTAACTTTAGTGTTGAATGGACCTAGTGAGTCATGTCTCTATTCTCGTCCTCTTTATTTTCAATCTTGGTCAATGGATCCCCCTATAACACCTTCAAACCTTCTCGAGGTATTCAGTAAGGAGACCCCCTCTCACCCTTCCTCTTTATCCTTATGGATGAAATGATGGGAAGAACCATTAAAGCAGCTTCACAAAAGGAAATTTTGAAAGGATTAGATCTTCATGATGACGCACCTCTAACTCATCAACAATTTGTAGATGATACCCTTATATACCACCCATTAGTCAAGGAAGCCAACTTTTTTAAGGAAATCCTTTAGCTCTTCTCGGAGGCCTCTGGAACTACCATTAATATTGAAAATTCAAATGTTTTCTTCTTCAATACTCATGTCATCAGTCAGAGAAACATCATTAGAATTCTTGGCTTTTGGGCTACCTCCCATCACTCCAAATACTTGCGTGCACCTTTTACTGACACAACCATCAAGCATTCCTCTTCGCGAGAACTCCTTGAAAGCTCAATAGAAAGCTAGAAAGTTGGTATCTCCACACCTTGAAAATAGTGAGTCATCTTTTTCTCCTCAAATATATGCTCCAATCCATTCCAATTTATCTATTTTTAGTCTTGGTTGCACCCAAATGGGTCTTGGAAATTATTAAAATTATGCAATGAACTTTCTTATGGGGAGGTAATCATATCAAGAAAAAATGGTTTCTCGTCAGATGGGACACCCTTTGTCTTTCAAAAGCAAAAGGAGGTCATGGCTTATCAGATTCAAAAATTGTCAATAGGGTATTGAGTGCCAAAATATGGTGGAGGTGGGTCAAATACACATCAAAGCCCTAGGAACACTTATGGCACATGAAATATGGTGATGAGATATAAAAATAGGAACTTATTTGACTATCTTAAACATATCAAGGATCTCTAATCTAGAACCTAGAAAGCCAAAATAAACACATTATCCAAGCACACAGTTTTTGGGAAATCCAATATGGAAATTTTGCTAGATTTTGGGAGGATTCAAGGCAGCAGATGCCCAAACTTGTGAGAAATTTTTATCTTCCTTTAATCCAAGATAATTCGTAGGTATCAGGATGAATTCAAGTTTATCATTATTGGCTAAAGGATGACAATAGTGGAAACTAGAAATGGTAACAATCAATGCTATGAAAGGGAGATGGATATGTGGAAGACTCACAGAATTTGTGGCTCAAAATCAACAACAGAATTATCAGGAATATAGTAGGTTTATACATCCTGCAATGGTGCTACAAAAAAATGGGAGCCTTTACATCAAAGAAACCTACCACCTAACTTGACAAGAACCAGAAGATGACCCTGATCCCTATTGGAAATATTTATGGGTTGTTGGCTTCTAGGCAAAGGTATATGTTGATTATGTAGTTTGGGAGGTACTTCCACACCCTAGGGTACATTTTTTTAGACAAGTTTGACCCACATGAGCTTTGTGGGAAAGTGTAGCCATGCAGTGAGTTTTGCACCCAAATTTGTGTGCACAAAACCCAATGGCGTTTTGGATTGTTTTTACTTTGAGAGCATGTGGGGAACCCTTGAAAGGATAAGGGGAAACAATAACTTCAATAGTGTGGTTAAAGGACAATTAAAATAATTTTTATCTCTTAGTTATCTATGTTGGAGTACTAAAACGCAAGTCAGCTTGATTCGGATGGTGATCATTGTGGGCTAAATGAACTCCACCAAGATTGATAGTAGTAAAGGTGAAGATAGTTCATTGAGGAGAAAATCACAAGTGCAGTTCTCTTAAGAAAATATAGATCTGAGGTCCCTGAGTTCTTGTGTAGCCGAGCTAGAGTAGAGGAAGAAAGGTGAGTATGTTTCTTTATTTCATATTATTTGGTCAAGGAAACAAAGGTATAGTCAATGTATTGAATGGTTTTTTGCATGTGTTCTAGGTATAAGAAATAGAAGTTCTAGCTAAGTGTTCTATTAGCACTTAGAAATGTCCTCTTAGATGTAGGAGAGGAGTTTCTGGGGTAACCTTTTTACTCCAATTTACAAATTGAAGGTTAGCCCCTTCAATCTAGAGAGAGCTCTCTCTGACCTTTACAATGCAGCTAGATATTTAGATAGGTTATTTTAATGTAAGGTTTGGTTGGGCTTGAAGTCAATAGTTCATTGGGTGACAGATTCAAATATCTAACGTTTAGATTAATTTACCAACATAATTGGTTTTCTGATCATGGTTTAGAAAGGTAAGGTGGATAAAAGGTCCTAGACCTTTTTCATTGTTGTAGATGGATGGAGAAAGAAAGGAAACATCCCACTACAATAGGTCATACACAACGAATCCTATAGTACCTTTAGAGGATCAAAATGAGAAAATTTGAAAAACTCAACTCAAAGTATCACAACCGAAATGAATTATGAATCAATTAATCCTTTTCAAATACTCGGAAAACATACATTCATGAGATTATAAAGAAGAAACTGTAAAAACACATAGAGAATACATACTAAAACCTACTATCGCATGGATCTTTGTATCACTTTTCAGAATCTATTGATCTTGGAAAACTGAAATGAATAAAATATTCAAAGAACACAGACAACGAATATTTATTTTCAAAAAACCAACCCTCTCCATATTTTTCATGTAATATATAGAAAAATTACATAAAGTTTCATATCCACAATTTATGGAAGGTATTAATTACAATAATCCTCAAGATCCAAAAGAAATGGATATGAAAACCTCTTGAGCCAGCTTCAGTAATATATTTGACATAATCAAGGAGAATGTTAGATATGATCCCCAAGTCGAATTGATGAGGTGGCTCATCAATAGATGTCTATGAGTTTAGTTTTAGAAAAACAAATTAGGCGAATTCTTGAAAATTATGGTCCAAAGGTGCATTTCGATCCTCCAAACCATGACACATTTTAGAAAATGGAGGGCATTTTTTGTTACTTGATCCATTAGCTCCAAAATTTATTTAGGTGTTCCAAAATTCATCGCCATATGTTCGAAAACTGCTTTTGAAAGCAATGGCTAAAATAAGAAAAAACAAAATTACAAAATTTGTAAAAATATGCCTCAAACATTGCTTTGTAGTTTCCAAACCATGATGTCTGGGTTAAATATGAAACATTTTTTTTTAAATCATCATGTTCCCAACAAAACTATGTTTTTTGTTTTTAAAATTCATTTTCAATAGTTCATAAACTGTGCTTCAAGATAATGACTGAAACAATGAAAAATAGAGCATTGCCGTTTCTCCTTTTTATTGACTATTCAACCAAAAACACAAGGAATTCATTTTTGTGCTTACAATCCACAAAAGTTTTTATAGTATCATCATTTGGCCCTGGAGTATGATGGCTAGACTGTAAAAAAACATTGTGAAATATATTAGTCAAAATTAGGGTTTTTACAACAAAATAAATTCCCCTATTCTTAGCTCAAGGTACCACTTCACCAAAAATGCATATTATTTTATTTTTTCCATGGCCTCAGTAGATTGAGAAAGGAGGTCTAATTTATCCTGGCTTCTTTTCACCCTTCTGGTAGCTTTCTATAATATTTTATCAACCTTTAGGGTTTCTTTCCCCTTTTGTGAGCATCCTCTGTTTTCCTCTACTTCTTTCTACTCTTTGAAGCTTCTACAGTCTCTTCCTCTACATTAATACTCATTGTATCCTTCAGCCTAAGGTTCATTTTAGCCTTGAAATTCAGTATTAGCTTATTTGTAGGGCAAGTATGAGGTTTCTTTCCCTAAACCCTAATATTTTTTTTAGCTTCCTCATCCTTTGTTTCAGCTTTATGTTTGCCCTTTTTTCTTTTTGAGGCTTGACACTTTGTTTCTTCCTCCTCTACTATAGTTATTTTTGGCTTCTATTCTTCCCTTCATAAACTTCAACCTCTGACACTTTCACAAGGACCTCCTCATATTTGTCAACCTGGTGGTGGCTAGATTCTCCTTTGGTTTCTTGGGTTAAAGCTTGAGAAAAAACTCTGTTTTGGCTTCTCTTTGACCTTCTAGGTACAAATGGGTTTGGATTCATTTGTCGTGTTTTCCTCAACTATTATAGTTTTTTATTCAACTCATGAGTATATAAAATTTTGATTAGACTGTCATGACAAATATCATGGGATTTTAGCTCAGGTCTTTTCCTTATCTTCGTGCATGTTTTCAACAAACATTGATGTAGGAAATATGGTAAATTCATTTTTCTAAAACCTACTAAGTGAAACCTCACATGTGATATACATAAGCTTTGGAATATCTGCCTTCACAGGTGAAGAAGAGATGAACGGTTCTAAGTGTAGTAGACCATTACTGTTTCAACCTACTTTAGAGGACCCCTACATCCCAATCTTTATTTGATAGTCTTCTTTCAAGAATAAATTCAAATCTACATTCAGTAACCTCTATTTCTTGAACCATCCTTCACCCTCTTTTGGCAATCCCATTGTTTCAGCAATAGACTCATTTGTGATAGGGAACTATAGTATCCTAACTTTAGTTGTGTTTCCATTGAAGGATAAGATAAAATCATGGCACCAACTGAGGTTATGCACATTAAAGTGCTGAAATACTATCTCCCAACCTGCATTTCTGAAAAGATCTAGCATTTCAGGGTACTCTTCAAAATACATGCCATCATGTTCAAACCTCTTCACGTGGCCAGAACAACCCATATTTCAACACTTCGGGATCTACAAACATTTTTTCTAGCCTTGAAATACCCTAACACAAGAGTAAAAGACAATCAAAAACCTTTCTACACTGGAAAACTACAAATTTGGCTTTTCTGGAAAAGTTAGTTTTAAGGTAAAGATGGAAAACTAGGGTTTGATTTTAAATGACTCTATTGGGCTATAAAATGCTAGAAAATGTCATATCATGCAGGAAGAGGAGAAATATTTTATAAATATCTACTTGAGCGCTAAAAAAAAAGGGATTAACGGGTTGAAAAGAAAGTTTTAATATTTTTTCAAAAAGTTCTAAGAAAACATTTCATAGGGCTACGGTACGAAAACATTTCGTAGTGCCAACCGAAATTTTAATATAGGTCAAAATGCACAGTGAAATTTCGCATAAACTTAGGGTTAGGTGAAAGAGGTTTAATGACATATTTTCCTAAGCTTAGCAATCCTTATAAAGAATACAATACCTCCTTTACATAATTATGACCCTCCAAAAAGATAGACTGTTATCATTGCCTTGAAATGAAGGTGTAAACCTGATGCTAACAACTAGTCCCAAGAAGGATGTTGTCTCCTCAAGAGGAAGTAAAGAACACATGGACCGTATGTTTGATCCAATAGGCTGCTCCCAACCAAACTCTACACATGTACACTGATATGTCCAACAACCTGACTTACAATTGAAAGCAAACTGCAAAATGACCTGAAACTACTACACACTGAAAAACAAAAAGATGAAATAAATGTTGAAACTCATGCTTACACTAAAAAATCTTATTGTACACCTTTATCTACATTATCCTATTGAAGTTATGCCCAATCAAGTGACACGAAATTTCCAGAGTAGCCAAGAAAGGAGATGGCCACTCACTGAAATGCTACTCACACCTTCTGGAAGCATACAGAGAAATGTAAAGGATGATAACTCAAAGTGAAAATTGAATCCAAAACCTGAGCTTATGAACAAAACAAACTCTACCTCCATTGATGACTACAATAAACTAGCCGAAGGATCATGGAAAACATGCAAAATCACCTATTTTTGATGAGAAAATATAGGAGAACAAACTTCATTTACAAATGTTGGTTGTTCTTGATTTACACCTTGATTCTCAAAATCATTCTCAAAAAACATGGAAGTATATTATTCATCATTCTCATCATAAAAGGAATCTATACCATCCACATCATGTGCATTAAAAACACTCTCTTTCTCATCAAAAAATTATGATATTACCTCATTAACCTTCAGTAACTTTGTTTGAAAATTGTTAATTTGACCTTCAGATGAAATAAGTTCTTGTACATGATTCTCATGTGAATTTGAGAAAACACCAACATGAGCACTTTCACAATTCTGATTTTCAATAATTTCATCATGGGACAAAAACTTTGAAAATGATTGATTTGAAGAGGCAGTTGTTTGACTATCCTCATACTCTTTGTCACATAAAAGTTGACATACATGTTGCATATCTTCATCAATTTTATGGGATGAAACATGATTGTCTACACCAAGAAGCTAATCTATTTCATTTTTAGACAAGGAAGAAGCTCTAATCTATTGAAAATTGTCATGATTATTACGGCAGTTAGTCACTATTGTTTCTTATTGAGAAGAATATTCAAAAAGGGTTTCCTAAATTTCCTCATCCATTAACTCCTCATCAACATAAAAACTTTGAAGGTGTTGAATGAAACTTTCAACATTGTCACAATAGTCTTCGATCAACAACAAGGAAGGAAATGATTCTTTATAATGCTCAAAAAATATTGTATGAAATTCCTTTAAACAGTACAGACAAGAACATGGAAACTTTTCATACCATGACCTACTGTCTTCTTTTAGGTTAGCCATAAAAATCTTCATGAGGTAGTCTTCAGGAAAGTAAATTCCTAACTTATGAATATGCAAATGAAATTTGACCAAGTGTAAACCAACATTATCCCTTCCTTGATCCTTAAATTTTGGAAGACAAGTTTTCCAATCTATGCAAGGAATATGATTTGGAAAAACTTGTATATGTGCATGGCTCATTGGAGCATACATTTTCATCTTGATTAATCAGGCAACTAGATCTACAATTATGCTCTAGATTCATCATACAGTGGAGTCATTAGTCATGTTTCAAGCTCTGGATCGTTTTATAATGGAGTCACCATAGAATCTTTAAACTCTATATTCTTGAAAATGGAGTCATCGGGGCTTAACAACTAATTGTGTCTAAATTCTTGATTTCACTCAAGAATCAAATCTCATCAGTAAAAACAATCCTGGGGAAGATGTACTTTCATATCCCCAGTATGGTCGCCAAGATGTTAGCACTTACAAATTCCTCTTGGTTGTAGGAGAGAAGATTCTAAGGTAAAATTTTCACTCCAAATTACAGATTGATGTCTAACCCCTTTAATCTAGAGAGGGCTCTCTTTGACCTTTACATTGCGGCTAGACCTTTAGATAGGTTGTGTTGATATAGGGTTTTGTTGGTCCTAAAATAAATAGTTCATTACGTGAACTAGTCAAATAGTTAGGGTTTGGATTAATTGACCAAGATAACTAGTTATCTTATCAGGATTGATAAAGGCAAGGTGGATAACAGATCCTACACCTTTGTCATTGTTGTAGATGGATGGATAAAGCAAGGGAATGGTCCACTATAATAAGGAATAAACATTGTTATCCTATAGTGGATTTAGAGGATCAAAATGAGAACATTTGAAAACCTTAACACATAGCATCACAACATAAATGAATTGTGAATCAATTAATCCTTTTGAAATACTCTGAAGACATACATTCATGGGATTTTAAACAAGAAACTGTAAAAACACATAGAGAATGCATACTAAAACCTACTATCGCATGGATATTTATATTGTTGGCAAGAATATGTTGATCTTGGAAAAATAAAATGAATAAAGTATTCAAAACACAAACAATGACTATTTATTTTTATAAAACCAACCCTTTCTCCATATTTTTCATGTAATATATAGGAAAATTACATAAAGTTTCAGATCCACAATTTGTGGAAAGTATTAATTACAATAATCCTCAAGATCCAAAAGAAATGGAACTGAAAACCTCTTGACCCATATTTATTAATCTGGATGAAATAATCAAGGATATGGTTATATCTTATCCCCAAGTTGAATTAATGAGGTGACTCATTAATAATTGTCTATGATTTTATTTTTGGAAAAATAAATTAGGCAAATTTCTCAAAAATAGGGTCCAAATGTGCATTCAGATATTCTTAACCGTGACACCTATTAGAAAATGGAGGGAGTATTTTTTTATTTGATCCATTATATCCAAAAAAATCTTGTGTTTTTCCAAAATCCATCTCCATATGTTCAAAACCTACTTTTGAAAACAATGGCTAAAGCAGGTAAAAAACAAAATTACAAAATCTATAAAAATATGTTGCAAACGTTGCTCTGTAGTTTCTAAACCATGATGTCTGGTAAAATATGAAAGAGAATTTTGTAAATCATCATGTTCCAAACAAAAACCTCTTTCTTATTTTTAAAATTTGTTTTCAACTATTCATAAATTGTGCTTGAAGATAGTGACTAAAACAGGGAAAAACAAAGTGCTACCATTTCTCCTTCTTGTTGGCATTTTGACCAAAACCATAGGGACTTCATCTGTGCGCTTACAATCCAAAAAATTTTGTATAATATTGTCCTTAAGCACTAGAGTATGCTAGTTAGATTGTAAAAAACATTCATGAATATATTAGTCAAAATTAGTGTTTTTACAAGAAAATAAATTCCCCTATTCTTAGCTCAAGATACTACTTCACCAAAAATGCAGATTTCTTTATTCTTCTATGGCTTCAACAGATTGAGAAAGGAGGTCTAATTTATCCTGGCTTCTTTTCACCCTTCTAGTAGCTTTTTTAATATTTTATCATACTTTAGGGTTTCTTTCCGCTTTCTGTGAGCGTGCTCTATTTTCCTTTGTCTCTTTCTGCTCTTTGAAGCTTCCACAGTCTCGTCCTCTGCATCAGTAATCATTGTATCCTTCTGCCTAAGGTTCATTTTAGCCTTGAAATTCAGTATTAGCTTATTTTTAGGGTGAGTATGAGGGTTTGTCCCTAAACCCTAATTTTTTTTTTAGCTTCCTCATCCTCTGTTTCAACTTTTTGTTTGCCCTTTCTTCTTTTCGAGGCTTTATGCTTTGTTTCTTCCTCCTCTACTATAATTCTCTATTTCTTCCCTTCATAAACTTCAACCTTTGATGGGTTCATAGCAACCTCCTCATGTTTATCAACTTATTGGTGGCTAGATTCTCCTTTGGTTTCCAGAGCTAAAGCTTGAGCCGAAACTCTATTTTGGCTTCTCTTTGACCTTCTAGTTGTAGGTGGGTTTGGGTTCCTTTGTCTCATTTTCCCCAAATGTTCCACTTACTTATTCAACTCATGAGTATATAAAGATTTTATTAGATCATGATGAAAAATATCATGGGCTTGTAGCTCACATTGTTTCCTTGTTTTAGTGAACATTTTCAACAAACTTTGATGTAGGAAATATGGTAAATTCATCTTTCTAAACCCCTCTAAGTGAAAAAGAAACCTCATTTGATATAGGTAAGCTTTGGAATACCTTCCTTCACAGGTGAAAAAGAGCTTAAAAGTTCTATGTGCAATAGACCATTACAATTTCAGCCTACTTTGGAGGACCTCTACATCCCAATCTTGATTTTGACAGTCTTCTTTCAAGAAGAAATTCAAATCTACATTCAATAACCTTTGTTTCTTGAACCATCTTTCACTCTCTGTTGGAAATCTCGTTGCTTTAGCAATAGACTCCTCTGTGATAGGGAACAACAATGTCCTAACTCTAGTTGTGTTTCCATTGAATGAGAATCCAAAATCATGTCACCGAATGAGATTATTCCCAATAAAACATTGAAATATTGGCTCCCAACCTCCATTTCTGAAAAGATATAGAATTTCACGGTACACTTCAAAATACATCCCATTGGGTTCAAACCTCTTCACATGGCTAGATCGACCCATCTTGGAACGCTTCAGAACTTGTAAACACTTTTTCTAACCTTGAAATACCCTAAAAGACAAATTCAAGACAATCAACAACTTTTATGCATTGGAAAAATGCAAATTAGGGTTTGTTGGAAAAGTCGGTTTTAAGAAAAATAGGGAAAAATAGGTTTTGATTTTAAATGGCTCCATTGGGCTAAAAAATGTTGGAAAAATTCATATCATGTAGGATGAGGACCAATTTTTATAAATATCCACTTAAGTACTCAAAGAAAAGGGATTAACAGATCAAAAAGCAAGTTTTTTTTTTTTTTTTCAAAAAGCGCTACGAAAATATTTCGTAGTGTTGTGCCATGAAAACATTTCCTAGCGTTGGGAAAATTTTTTCTATAGGTTAGAATGTTAAGCAAAAATTTTCATAAACATAGGGTTAGGTGAAAGAGGTTTAACGACACATTTATCTAGGCTTAGAAAACCTTACAAAGAATACAATACCTCCTTTCAATAATTATGACCTTGCAAAATGATAGATTGATATTATTTCCTTGAAATGAAAGTGTAAACCTGATGCTAACATGTTCTCTAGTGGAAAACCTCTCTGCATAAGTCAAAGGTTTTGTGGAATTTCAAGAGGGCCAAGACCCTTAAGTAGCTAAGAAAGAGAGGCCATAGGGTCTGATTGACATGCTCGAAGAGCGCTAAAATTATGTACAACAATAGTGGCTAAGGTTGACATGTTTTCTATGCCATCCAAACTGTGATAAGGGTTTGGTTATGCTAGTTGTGTTAGGGCCAAGTATCAATGCATAGGACCTTGCTACTTGTATAGTTTACAAGGATATCTTTTATCTCATATTTGAGTAGAGAATTGCTAGGTGATGAGGTATGTTCATAGACTTTGAATAGTAGGTTGAAAGCAAACTATGTACAATGAGTTGGAGGCCTATCAGTGGTTTCTTAGTGTGCCTTAGTACATTGGACAAGGGAAATCTTGTCACTGTTAAGTGGGGAGTTTTTTTTAGTTGTAGTTCATTGACCTTAACAGTGGAGGATTAATTATAAGAGGGATAATCATTATGCCCTTATTCAATGACTTGTAGAAGGTCAACTTTAGTGATAAGAGGGAAACCTCCAAGCCCTAAGATTGTTCATATTTGGAGCAATAGAGAGATTAGAACTGGGAAGTAGTGAAGTCCCTATGTGCTAGTGTCTTTGATGGAGTAAAGGATCAATTAGTGGGTGGACTTGTGTGGGCCAAACTTCAGTGACATTAAAGGAGCAATGATCATCGATAGTGGCACATTATTGAGTTGGAGAAGCACACTTTTCGAGGGAGAAGTGCATTGTTCAAGGTACATGGACTGAAAGGGATGTGGAAGTGATACATTAAAAAGTAAGTTAAGTGTACTTTGTTTAGGGATAGATTGTTCATCATAGTTGTTGATAACAATCCCTAGTTGTTGTCTTGTATCACGGTTGATTGTAAGGGCCATGATCCCTGGTATGAGAACCCAAGGATTATTGTATTAAAGATTTGTAATATAACAAATGTTTGGGTTTAAATTTTTCTTGTGTACCAGTTGCTTCATTGTTGTGTATTTTTCATTGTGCAAAGGAGAAGTGTTGTGGAATTTGAGTGTTTTTGTGTTCGTAATTTTAAACTCAAACCTAAATCTTTAGTGTCGTGGAAAAATCAATAGTCTTCACCTTCATATTGCTTCTATCAAAGTGTATAATCCTCACCTGGGAGAACATAAACAAAAGATGTTTTGAAGGTCTCTTGTGGTCATAAATGTGGAACAATTTACAAGAAACCATCAACCATTTGCTTAACACATGTGACGTAATGATTCTGTATGGGAAAAAATTGTGATAGGTTTCAGAAGAACTAATAGTGTTCGAGGAGATGTGGTCCAAACTATGAATATGTAGGCAAAATATCTCTTCGAAAGCTAGGTTTTGAATCGTATCTAGGAATTAGCTCGAAGCCTTTTGGTTTTGGAAATCTGGAAGTAATGTAATCAATGAATATTCAAAGATAAACATAAAACTCTAAAATGCATTTGGTCTATTTTCCACAATAACATGGATGAAAATATCTTCCTCTCCTACTGGGATGACAAGGATTTTCAACTCTCTTCTCAAGAAAAGGCTATCTTGGCGTGGTGGAAATTTAATAAACATACTACCTTGGCGAAACTTTTGCATCAAAGGTGAATAGATGCAACCTTAGATATCTAGGAAACCCCACCAGCACATCATTACAAGTTAAACTTTGATGGTGCCTTAAAAGGAAACCCAGGAGAAGCAAGAATACGAGGGATGATAAGAAACAGCAAAGGTGAGATAATCAACATTTACAGAGGCTACATAGGGGCATGAAAGAAATAATTTTGCAGAGCTAGAAGCCTAAACTCAAGGGATTCTTATCTCTCAAATTATAGGCCTCCATCCTCTCATCACTAAAGGTGACTGATAGTTGATTATACAAGCAACAAAGAATCTCTAGGCAATAATTATCCAAAATCCCAAATGACAACTGAATCAAAGTATGCAAAAATTATCCCAAATCCTTTTGCATCAAGAGACATTCATCTTCTCTAACATGAGATATAAGGATAAATCCCTAGCAGACTTTCTAGCTAGAAAATGGGTAGTGGATCATGCCCTATGTGTTGATATAAACCTAAATTCCCCTCAAGGTACCTCCTGGGCCTCCTAATGCTCAGATATTTCCAATAGAGATCTCATAATCCATGACCTAGATGCCTAGGTTATTAATGAAGGTTCTATCGACCTTCATGATAGTTGATTTATCAACATTTAAAGCTAGAGATTGGTGGTACCTTCCACCTGCCATCTTCGCAATATTTATCCTTGACGTTAAATGGCATGGCTAGAAAATGAGGGGATGGAATTTAAATAATTCTTGGGAAGTGAAATCCAACACGATAAGGCAAGTCTTTTCCCCCTTCACCATTTTCATTCCTGTTCATAGAGTGAAGGTTGAGGAAGTTGATATAAGAGGCTCTCGATATCACACACTGATCATTATAGTTTGAGAGTGCGGAATGCCTCGAAGAGGAGGGAAAGTCAAGGTTCATCATCCTCCTTCTTCTTGGCATAGTTATGACATTGATCACCTTGATGAACACATTCTCAGGCACATCCATAGGTTGATAACTGTCATGGAGGTTGAGGAGATCAGGAACATTGGTGACAATCATTGGGTGATCAAGAACCTATTTGTTATACATCTACAAGATCAATAAGAGGTTATGTAGGTGGTGGAGGTTCGCATTATCAACCTAGAATTTCACATAGTCCAAGCGAGAGCTTCCTTACATGCTCTGGTTAGGGTGCTAGGAATTTGATTCTCTCCTCCTCGCCTAACTCCATAGCCTTCCAAATATCAGGATGACCAAGACCACCCCCCCCCCCCAAAATCCCTTGAATTCGGTCTCTCGGGGAAAAACTCCAACCAACCCTGTGAAGTTGGGGCCCGCTTGTAGAACTGAGAAAATATCTAGATAACAAAAGTCTCTGTGCAATAGAGAAATGGCTTAGGCCACGAGAAGCAAAGCTAGACAAGCAGTAGGAGGAAAAATTTACAACAACATGTCGACACTAGATATGGAACAATGATCATATGTGAGAAGCAACCATGGTTGGAAGAGGGATGAGATGACCCATTTAATTAACATGGCTAGCACATATCAGACTTAAAATTTAGGAAAGTCCTTTCTTCATTTTTGGGGACTCTTTGTTTGTTCATTTTTAATGTTTTACAAGAACAATGGGTATTATATCATTCTAGGAGGCCATCTAGTTTTCCAATTTTCGGCAGATTGTCATCCTAAGTCTCAGCACAAGGCTAGTTCAAGGTTATATAGGTTTCTTTAGATTTTTCCTATGCTAAATCCAAACTCTATTCATAGACATCTCCACTTTCCTGTATCATATATAATTTATGAGTAAGTTAAAGGAAGCTTACTTACAATTTTTTTTTATAAATCACCTATTAATGAAATAAAAATTATCTCTCTCTATATGTATGTTTTATGTTAAAATATTTGACTCAACATGTATGTTACCAATATAGATCCATGTTAACTACAAGAGGGATCAAATATCTCGATATGCAAACCTATCCAAAAGGGAAAACTTGAAAATAATTGTGTACATCAAGATGTGTGTGTGTAGTTTTTCATTATTTAAATTACATTTTTGAATGCATATATTGATACAATACCTTGAAAGTCTCTTTAGACAATTGGATTGTGTAGACTACACAACCCAAATTTGTAATTTGAACAAATATTTACTATATTTTAGACTAAATTGGCATATAAATATATTTGAAAAGTTACCAAAATATAAAATAGAAAGACTACATGAAACTTTTTATAATGTTTTAACAATAAGAATTTATTTATTTTTTTAATTTGTTTATATAGCATACACATATATGTATATGACACTGAGATATTTTATTTATGGAGCACATTGTCCATATTAAAATGATTTCATGTTATTAATATAGTTTTAAATACATGTTAATATTATTTAACCTTGAATAGTGAAATATTTTATTTATGACCCATATTTTTTTTTTATTTTTATTAATATTTTTAAATATTGTATATCAAAAGAACTTTATATTAACGATGGGATGAATTAAGCATCTTCATTTTATTAGGAAGTAACTAAATTTTTTTATTACTTCTTCCTTGTGGGTTTTGAAATATTTTCCTATGGTCAACATACATACATACATACATGCATACATACATACATATATATATATATAAAGTTCATATTGTTAATATATTAAACAACATAGATATTTAAATAATTTATTTAAGTGTTTTGTTAAAAATTTTAGAAGGAAAATATAATATTTTATTTTTCCTTACTCTCTTTGGAGACTTAATATAGAAATATTTTATTTGTGGCTTTGATAGTGAAATATTTTTACCATGTCTCCTACATACTAGGTTGTAATATTAACTAGTAAGTGTCGAGAGGGATAAAATTTCTTGATGTGCAAACCTTTTTTAGAGTGAAAAAAGCTTTACACGTCAAGAGATTTGATCCCTCTTGATACTTGATATATCCATGGTTATGATGGATATATATTGGTTCTCTCTCTCTCTAAACACACCATGTTGTTGAAATTTTGTAACTATGGTCGGTTTTCATAATGTATATTTATGTATTTATCAGGGCATGTTCTTTATGACCTTATAAAAAGTGGAATTCAAAACTTTTGAATTTGAATTTTTGACACCACAGGATGCCAAATTGGCCTACCTTATGATCAAGTTATCTCTACTCCAAGAGGCACCTATTTTAACCCCATCCAACACATATAAATAATCCTTTTGATCTCCACTCCTACGGAATTTTGGATCACACGCAAGTAAGAAAATTTTCTTATCTCTATAGCAAAGAAGAAAAGGAGAAGGTCAAATAAGATAAGAACAAGTCAGACGAAGTTCAAATCGAGGAAGACCCTCGCATATGTGTCTCTTCCTCTCTTTATTCTCTCACACGTGTGACTATACCAAGCCGAAGCTTTCTATGGTATCTCATGTGGTAAAGTTTAAAGTTAGGCTGAGTATTTCTATGGAAGAGATAGGTTGAAATTTAACCTCTATTGTAGACCCAGATTGAGTTATTGTAGGAAGTATTTGAGGACATTTTTGTGGAGTTTGACTTCAAATCTTGTGGGTTGTCTTGGGTTTTCATATTGTTGGTAAATTTATCTATGATCTTTACTTTGATGTCTCTCTTATTGAATTGATTCTATAAGCAAAGGATTGTTAGGCTTTCCCCCATATGAGTTTTCCTAGGGTAAACTTTGTGTTCTCGTGCGGTTTTCTCTTTATGGTCCTCTAGCATTTTTGTTATATTGTTCAAGTTCTCTATGTAATTGTTTTATGAAGGATAATTAATGTAATAAAATATAAATGTAAGAATAATCATCAGAATCATTTATCATTTTAGAGGACTATTTAAAAATCAGCATGGTATCAGAGTTATGGTAAAAGAGTAGCCCTAGTCCAAGAAGGCCCTCAAGTACCTCCTTTGTATGCTGAATTCGGCATGTCTATTCAGAACAACTTTTTCCATTTAAGTCTATTGTTCAAAGAATCCAACCCCTATCAGATCTAAAGAGAACTTGTTCTTGTCTTAATTATGTTTAAGAAATGAATTTCTCTCAATCTACCCTAGTCATAGTCTTTGTTGAGCTAGGGTTTAAGAGCAACCCTTGTGAAGTGTTTGTGACTAAGTTTATGGGTGGTTGAAAAGAGGATGAAAGTTATAATACCTTAGGAAGAGACCTAATTTTATGCCTTGAGTCTAAAAGAGGTTGAAATAAATCAATTTTCCAAAATCCAAAGGTTGAAATTCCGACAAGACCTATTCGAGGGATGAATGAGAAACTTCGAGACCGATGCTTCTAGCAATTCGATTATTTTAGACCATTACAGAATACTGAAAAATGGCCATAGAGGTTGATAAAGTGTCTAAAGAAGTCTAAAATCATGATTAAGGTCGTGATAAGTTTAAGGTATTCCTAAAAGGATCAAAGTCTGAATTATAAGGAAGGTTACAACCTTGACTTGAATCATTGGAGCATACATGAGAAGGAACAGTCTTGAGAATTTTAATAGTAGACTAAAAGAAGACTAAAATTATCTCTATATAAGCCAACAAAGTCATATCTTGATCATAAGGTATAGATTACCTAATTTGAAGTGTTTCATGAACATCATTCTTCTTGAAGATATGTTGAGAATAAGCCATAAAACTAAATCCACTATATTCAGGAACATACATTTCTTTTCTTATATATAATCTCATATGAAAAAAGTAAATGAGAGATACATCATGGACTATACAAAAAAAAAATTGTTCAATCTTATTAAGCTTGGTTATGTAGTGATTTTACATTCAATGCATCATAGTTTGGACTAGTATCTCAAAAGTGTCATTAGAGAACATTTGAGGTCTAAAATGGGCCTCCTAAGAAAAATGTACAACCAAAATAACATTTATAAGAACCAATAGGATTCAAGATGATGATGTCAACCATGGGGGGTGATTCACTATTTTTCGGGTAAAAAGATTAAAATATAATAAAATAATAAAACTATTTTTTCAACTTGTATTTTCAACTTATCTCCCTAACGTTTTACTCAAATTTCGAGTGGAAGTACTTGTTGGATGCAAAATTTATTTCCTCATATAAGGAGTACGCATGTTGCATACTTTTGATGGACCCATGTTGCATACTTTTGATGAACCTTGCTACTCTAAAAATGACAAATACATGAAAAAATGTGATTGCAATCACGTTTTTCATGTATATCTCATGTTTCGTTTAGCAGGGTCCATCAAAAGTATCCAGCATGAGTACTCCTTCGATGAGGAATCAAATTTTTCATCCAACGAGTGTTCCCACTTGAAATTTGAGTAAACCCTTAGGGATATAAGTTGAAAAAGTAGTTTTTTCTTTAGTCCCTCTAAAATTTTATGATGTACTCTAATCTTATTTTATTATTTCGAGTATTATTTTATAATTTCCTTAAGAGGCCCATCTTATACCTCAAAATTACCCTAATGTTTACAAACCCTGTATGTGTTTACATTGTCTAAGGAGGATTGATCTACAATTCTATGACAAATATGAGACCTTATCTACATCAAAAGGACTTTTTGGATTGAAGATTGATGCACATTTAATGCTATGGAATCTTAGGTGTTGAGATCTAATGCTCATATCTGAATTGAAGATCATTATTTACACAAAATATTGCTACAATGTTTTGGAAACAATAATTGAATTCATATCATGAGTAAAAAGGCTCTAAGGTTTTGAAATTTGGTTATGAAAAAGGAACTTGCAGAATTGGAAGTCTATGGTTTTCAATCCCTAGTAGGATACAAAGGGCTTAGATAAGTAAGTCCTAGGGTTTATGTAAAAAACCCTATATCTAGTCCTAGAAAAGTCATTCCATTGAAAGAAGAAACCCTAACCCTAGCAAGGAGAGTATGGCATCATGATGAGATGAGGATGATAAGCTGGAACTGGATACAAGGAAGCTAAGATAAAGAGGGAGTTGATGTTCCCCTATAATCCTCAAAAGATAAGTATTTTATATCTCTCTTGTTTGATTATCTTTATTGTTTATATTCTACTATTAGTTAGTCTCTTGTCTTTAAATTCTTTGCTTGGTTGTAATTTTTCTTCCATGGTATCCTAGTGAGGATTGTAGGTACCTAGTAAGAACTACCAATACTTTGAAAATCATATTGAAGAAGTGAAAGAACAAATTAAAGCAAGAGGATTTTTTCATAATCATGATTTGTATTGTAGCATATGATATTCTAAACTCAGAGGGATCAATTAGATTAGCAAGCTTGAATTATTCTTTCATTATGGTGTCTACAAGATCTAGCATATAAGGTTCTCCCAGTAAAGAGGGAGATTAACAAGACAAATTGTTTAAGGGCTCTGGGATGCATGACAAGAAGTCTCATGGTTGAAGAAGGCCTTGTTTTAAGAGGGATTATACCTCTGATATTGAGATGTTGGATTATCATCAATATTATTAGGAGAAATAGCTAAAATATAACAATGGTAGAGGGAGTACCTTGAGTTACCACAATGAGATATATCTCAATCTAAGAGGGAGCACCAAATTTGGGTGATCAAAAGGGATTTGTGATCTAGTGAAGGGAGAAAATTAGTTTATGGTGGAGCCTAGATATGATTCTCAACATGTGTTGGAGTACCAACATGGTACAATTAGTCATGGAAGATTTGAGAAGTACAACTGCAAATTTAGTTTGGGTAGAAAATGTTGAAGATAGAAATAATTCATCAATATGTTGCTTCAGTTTGGGCTCTATTATAATTTCATGGATGATCATGAAGAAATAATTTGTCACACTTAGTAGGGCAAAGGTCAAGTATATTACAACTAGATTAGAAAGTTGAGTAGTATGACTTCAAAGGTTACTTGCAGGATTATCTTGATCAAGTGTTGGTGATGACCATGATGATAGGTCAAAGCACATTGGGATCAAATACCACTTCATTCAAGACATGGTGCTAAAGGGAGTTGTGAAGCTCCAATACATCTCCATTGATGAGAATATTATTAATATTCGTACAAAGACTATTTCTAGAGGGAAGTTCGTGTACTTCTAGGACAAGCTTGGGCTTGTGGAGAATACCTCTCTTATTGAGAGGGTGATCTTATGAGACACCATTATGAGTGGACACTATCCCTATGTCTTCACAACCTTGGTTGGAGAAGTTCTCCCTATTTCATTATGACCTTGGTTGGAGAATGGTTGGGACAGCGGTGGCCGAGGGGAAACCATTTACAATAATTGAGAATATTTTTTTTATAACAAGAGGTGTCACCTAATGAATCCAAGATTTCTTGAAACAAAAATCTTTAAGAATATGAAAAATGAATTTCCAACTAAGCCATTCAAAAGCTTTTGACATATCTAGTTTTATCAGCATTCTAATGGTTTTAAAATATTTAAGTGAATAAGCATATTCATGATCCAAAAGAATGTTGTCCAGGATTTTCCTACCTTCAACATACCCAGTTTGTTTAGGAGAGGTAAGAGTAGGAAGGAAACATTTGAGTATCTTCAAAATCACTTTAGAAATCATTTATAAATTACATTACAAAGTGAAATGGCGATAAAATCAAAGGGAAAACAATAGTGAGTAACTTTTGGGATGAGAGATATAAAGGTGGCATCCAAGGCTTAAAGCATAAAGGAGGAAGCCCTAGAATCTTCGACGAGTCTCCACACATCTTCTCTTATGACTTTCTAGCAATATTGGAAGAAATCATTAGTGAAAACATTTGTCCCTGGCAATTTATTTCTGAGCATTCCCGTGATTGGTTCCTCTACTTATGTCATGGATATTTCCCTTGATAATATTGTGTTTTTATCTAGAGTGTATAACTTTGCTATATGCTTCTTCCTTTTTTCCCAGATGGCAAGCTTTTGATCTTTGATTAGTTCTATTAGGATGTACTTAAAGTGATCTACTAAGTCCTTAGTTATTTCCTCATGATCTTCAAACTTCAATTTTTAGAGTTTCTAATGCTCACAATTCTATTGCACTGCCTATGTTCAATTATTGATCTGTGAAAAAAAATGGTGTTCCCTTCTCCTTCTTTAAGTTATTGGATTTTCATTTTTTACCTTCATAAAATTTCCTCCTACTTAAGATTCTCTTCTAATTGGATTTAAATAATATCTTTTTGGCGGTTTAATTCTTCCATCCAACCCTCCTGAATGATAAATTTTTGTACAGATTCCATCTCTTTTTTCACTCTCTTATTTCTTTCATGGATGTTTTTGAATTCATTAATATTCCACTCCCTTATCTTCATTTTGAGATATCTTAACATGTTCTGAAAGTGATACATAATGGTGTTAGCCACACTTTTTTATTATTTCCACCAATCTTTAATGTTGCTAAGGAAAGAAGGGTTCCTTAATTAGAAATATTTGAATCTAAAGGGTCTATGCTCTAAGAGAATTCTTATCAACCAATGATCTAACCCATTTCATGGTAGAATAAAAGCATCAGAGTTAATTCTATTCAAGAAAAGATATTTAGAGAGAAGGAATTGATCCAAATGAGAAGGAATTTGACAAGATCTCCCCCTTTTTTGTTCCAATTAAAGATATTATTGTTTATTTCCATGCCTATTAGATTATATTGATTTAGAAAGTTTGTGAAGAGAGGAGCATCTTCATTAAATATTATTGTACCTCCTTTATTCTTGTTAAGGGATTTGATCATATTGAAATCTCCTCTAATGATCCATGCTTTTCTTCCAATGATGTTGGAAATATATTGAATATTTTGAAGGAGAATGTTATTGTCTAAAAAAGAATGAGGTCCATAAACATAGTAATGAAATGAATATTTGCAAGAGCCTATTATATGGAATCTAGATGTAGTAGTACTTAGAGAAGTGAATGAGTTAAGGAATGAAATTGTAGAAATATTTCAAGGAATGGCTATGCCTCATGGGGCCCCTTGAGAATCATTGATTAGCTATTTTTTCAAACTTCCCAAAATATTTTTTCCATTGATTCTAGAGAACATTTAGTTTCTTGTAGCATCAAAATATCGAAACATTCTTGCATGATTCTATTTTTGAGGATTCTTTTTCTGGTCTTACCATTAAGACCCCTTATATTCCAAGAGTTCACCTTCATTTATAAGTATTAGGGGAGGTTTGGCAGGTCTTTGTCATTAATGTTACCTTGCCTATATTGGCTAGATACTCTCGCATTTCCTGTATGTGTTGTTCGTTAATTTTCTTATCCTTTCACTTATATTCCTTTATAGGATTGGTTTTCCCTTTTTTTTATATTTATTTTGATACCAAAAGAATAATAAGAAAGAGGAGAAGAAATGTTTAGATAGGCTTAATGGTGAAGTATGTCACGAGAATTTATATATGCATTTGTAATGATTTGACATTGCTCTTTAGGAACCACTACTAGATCTTTAGTCTTACATTCTAGTGATAGCTTTGCAAAACAGGATCTTTTAAATCAATTTCATTGATCTCATCTTATTTTGAGTGGTTTTGTTTGTCCTCTCCCATTTCCATATCTTCAATTGGATTTTCATACTCTGTTTTTCTGAATTTCTTTCAGAACAACTAAATTTATCTTTTGCTAAAGATGGGTTTCCACTTGTTCTTGGTCCTTTTTCACCAACCTCTACATGGTCTTCCTCTAGATTTTCAAGGATAGTATATATGTTATCTTCTCTATTTCCCTCGACTAACAAGTCTCATGTCCCTTTTTTGGGGAATCTTTCTCTTATTTGTAATTCTAGCAAATGCTTCGTGATATGTTTCTTTCATTACTTGCATAGGTTTCTGAGTCAAATTAGCTAGAAAATCTCTAAAGAGATTACCACAGTCATGGCATTTCCTGTAGAAAATGGAAATGTGTTCATAATATGGGGTTTTTTCCATATGTATTTCAGTACTAGCTGAGAGTGACTTCATCGGATCCATGTATACACAAAAATAGGTGTATAAGGAGTAGTGTCCTTGCCTTGTGGTTTTTGAAATCATAACAAAAGACCCTATAGCATTTCATGTACCCTCCATAATATATTGTTCCCAATTTTCCTATGGAAGAGAATAAAATTGTACCCAGGCAGGTATAGAGTTAAAATATTCTTTATCATGTTTGAATCATTCTACCCATGGTTTCAAATAGTGACATATTGAGTTTAGGAAATGGTCCTTCTTGAAAATTTATATCTTTGTCTTCTACATTATTAAAAATGGATCTAAAAAAAACCCTTATAGCCTAGCTTTAGCTCTATATCACCTTCCAGCGGCTAGTTTTTGTGGATCCAATTAATGAGAATTTTTTCTGAGTGCTCGATCGCCACAAATTTGTAGATTAGTGCATAATGTTTCCTACATTGAATTTTGCCCATATTTTGTTCGAAATTATTTCAAACATAAGAGTATGTGGAAGGTAGGATCTATATTTCCTTTTCTTCTTTGGAAGTAGTCCATTTGCAACAATTGATGTTTTCCTTACCTAACTAGGAGTAGAAGAACATGAAATAAAGAAGATATCTTCTTTCATGAATTGGGGTTATTGGGTCTATGTGAAGCTTGATTATTTACATGCTCTACTAAGACGTTATTAAAGGAGAAGTATCCCCCACTCCCCAAAGGGAGAACCATTATATCCTCATAAAGCCTAAAATGTTTAAAACCCTCACAAGAACTTGAAATTATTATTATTAAATACACATCAATATTGAGTAATACTACATATTGAAATATTTTATTTTTGACATATTGAATTTTTTATCATTATTAATATTTTTAAATGCCACATTAATTTTATACTAAGAATTGAATAAATTACTTATTCCATCTTATCACTATTATTAGGAAATAACTAGCACAACCATATCAATTAAATCCTTGGTTTGATAGGTATCAATTTATGATCGAATTTGGATAAAAATATGGAAACAAATTCTTGAAGGCTTGTCATTACCAAGATTAAAAGGAACCATAAAAATTAACTAAATTATAAATTTATTATTATTAATATTAATTATAAAAAGAATTAATATATTAGTTACACATATATACATCTAAAATAACGTGGAGATTGTTCTCATGCAAATAGGATTTGTTGGGATATTATGGGTAGATACCATGTTCATGGCTTATCAACACCACATACCAACATAAACATAACTCATTTCATATCACCCTTGTTCATATGACATTTTTTGAGATAAATCCCAACCTTTGATTTGTGACTACTACTTTCTAGAATATTTACTGGAGGTTAAATCCCTATATCCACTAAATCAAACGTGTAGTTAATTTTTTTTCAATTACTTATTCTCTATGTAAATTGATTTTTTTTTAATTGTGATAAATAAATATATATAATCAAACTTATAAAATTAAAAATATAAAAAATTATACATATTCCTTATACTATATATATATATATAAATAATTATTTTATATATATATATATATATATACTTTTAATTATTTTATATTTCTTCACATTAAATATTAAATTATGTTATTTTATATAGACATGAAAATATTTTATTTAAAATTAAAAATAAAAATAAATATTTTATTGCACCATATTAACCCAAAAAAATATAATTATTTAAATTTTATAATACTTGTAATTTTATATATATATATATATATATATATATATATATATTAAAAAGAGTTAGGCAACTCTCTCAGTATGGAAAAAAATAAACATACAAATTTTGCCCACTGCACCATCTTCAACTATAACACGACTTCATTTTGGATTCCTCATTTTTCAAAGGTCTTCTGCATGACTTAGCAGCATTTAAGGAAAAAATGATTGGCAGCTGTTGCGTGAACCAAAAAACCTCGCAATGAACAAACGTATGCAAGTGTCCAAATATTATATGAATGAACTTTCGTGAATTCAGCACTGATTCAGCTGCTGTTATTGCGTAGTGGGATCCTTATAAAAACATTATTTTTCACCATTACAGAAACAAGAGTAAACCTTAATTTTGCGATTACATAAACCAGAGTACTGTGAAGGTTTTTTTAATTTTATTGGGAGTAGTCTAACGGACGAATAATTGTCCGTATGGTTTAAAAGTGACCGGAATTTAGGTAATAAATTTCAAAATTTTTTATAGAGGTAGTGTTTGAATTGTGTTTTTGATGATGGAAATAGATTCAACACCATCAAAAACATCTAAGACACCTGAAATTTTGAAGTTTAACAACCATAACTTGGATTTACAAAAATCTTTGCTGGATTTTCTCTAAATATGACCTGAATTTCCATAACTTTCCGGGCAACTCCTCAGCCTCGTTAGACTAAATGATTTTATTCTAAGTCTTGTGAATATTTTGAAAAATGTGCAGATCATTTTAATTTTATTGTAGATATTGTGAATATTTTGAAATGAAGTAGGAAAGGTTTAAGAGTAAAAGTTAATTAGTTGATTTTGTTTTAGCTATTAAATTTAACCATCATACCACTATTAATGCACCGTATTTCATTAGAATTTTATAAACTATTTTTAATATCATAAATCTTAAAATATCATTTCATTTCTAATAACAAAGAAAGATAGGTATCAGGTGATAGCTGTAAAACAAATGTGCCTGGAAGAAATATGTTTCATGACAATGTGACATTTCATCACAACTACGTGAGAGCGATGTGATCTGATTTTTGTACACAAAAGCTAAATGGTAGGGGTCGAAGAAACATGTTTCAATATAATGGATCCAGTGAGAATGGATTTCTCTGGACATCAATGATTTATGAAACTGTTCAACCTGTTTTACATTAAATGTAAGGGACTGTACATTCATATAACATCTCCACACTTAAATATGTTTGTTTTTTGCGAGTTTTTGGGTTCATGCATTTAACGGCTGCCAGTTTTGTTTTGGCTGTAAATGCTGCTGAAACATGTACAATTCCTTTGAAAAACGAGGAATTCATGGAGTAGTCACGTGCAATTCTGCAGCCAAATGGAAAAGTTCAGGTGATTCTTTGAAAAACTAATTGATGAAGTCATGTGAAATTCTTATGCTGGTTGGAAAAAACAACTCCCCCTCATAAAATTACAAGTAAACCATTCCTTCCGAGCGCATTTCCGGTCATATTGAAGGTTTTTCTGCGACTCGACAACTCAGTGAAACATCTCAATGAATTGTATTGTATGCACAGATGCTCCACATGGCTTTTCCACAATGGTATTTATGTGCATTTCACTTGTAATTGAATGGTTTTTTAAGGCTATGATCCAATGGCCGCTTGTGATGGTTTGGTCCTTACAAGTTCAGAAATCTATTCCCAATAAAGATTTATGTAATAGTTTTTCTTGGAAAAAATTATATAAATGAAAAAAAGAAAAATCAATATTTCTCATTTCACTATAAATTATTCAAACAACACAACACAAATTTTCTCATTTCACCATAAAAGTATTCAAACAACACAACACAAATTATTGGAATCTCACTTTAACATGAAATTGCATTTGCAGGATCTTATTTCATAATTTTCAATTAATGTTTGAGGGGAGACTAAAGGTGAAGATGAAGATGAAGTAACATAATCATATTATTATGAATTAATTGATTGGTTTTTAAGGTAATTGGGTTTTAACATGAAATTGCATTTGCAGGATCTTATTTCATAATTTTCAATTAATGTTTGAGGGGAGATTAAAGGTGAAGATGAAGATGAAGTAACATAATCATATTATTATGAATTAATTGATTGGTCTTTAAGGTAATTGGGTTTAAAGGTGTTTTTAGTTTATTAGGGAAGAGATGTAATGTCATATTGATCTGGTTATTTTAGATTTTGAGTGAGTTACATTATTAAAAATAAATAAAAAATTAAAATTGATAATTAAATCAGTCTAGATTTATTTTAAATCTTTATCTATCAAATAAACATATAAAAATAAAATTAAAGTAAAAATCTATATAAATCCTCACTTTTAGTTTTTAGTAATATGTTATTTTTATTTATTTATGTTTTTGGATATGTTTCTCTATGCTACCTTTATAACTCTTTAACCCCTAGGTTTCTAAGTATGCACTTTCCATTAAAAAAAATTGGGATTAGTACCAGACACTTTATTTTTTCAGGATCTTGCCAATTAACCTGCCCCTAAAAATTTAATAATATGTTTATTATTAAAATTGATAAATATAATTTTTTAATAAAAAATATTGTAATTTTGAAATTTAAAATTAGTTTTTTATTTATTAATAAATATATTGAGATTTTGTTTTAATATAATATTTTAGCCCTAATTTCTAAAATATTTAAAACAAATTTTTTCAAATAAAATCATGAATAAATTATAATAAATAAATAATTTCCAAATAAAAAATATTCATATCTCAATCAAATTAAAATAATTACATATTTCCAATTTAGTTTAGAGGAAATAAAAGATCCCTGTTAACTCCATTTTTATCGTATTTCAAAAGAGATCTATTATACACTCATATTTGCGAACTTATAAAGAGTTTAAGATGCTAACACAATAACGAAGAGGGAAAATTTTCTTGCAAATATGTTTGTTTTTATTTTTAATAGGTAAACGAAATGGGGGATTGTGCAGTTTGGGTGTTTGAGACTTCCAAATTTTGAAAAAAACAATAAAATGATTGAGATGATGATTTTTTTTATTTGATTTATATTTTATCATCAATAAAAAAATAATATTTATTTATATTATATTAATAATTAAGTATGATTTTTCTGATATGGTGAAGGAATTTAGTGTATGAAATATTACATGGCTCAAGTTTGTAAACAATTGGCATAAGGGTTGAGGGTTGGCTTTTTTACTCTCTAAAATTACTTGATACATAAGAGAGAGTTATGACATCTGTGTGAAATATTTCAGTGCCTCAACTAGTGTGGGAGACAATGATCTAAGACACATGATGGCTTAGGGCGAATTCATTTGCGTTGGAGTTTCAATAGGTTTCACGTTTCCTATTGGTATTATGCTCGGCAACAAATGAAGCATTGCCAGTTTTTTTGGGCATGCTGGCAACCCCGAAGTTTCTTCCCAGTCTCTTGGCTCTGCAGGTTAGTATCCTTCCTATTCCAAGGGTGGTATCCTGTGTTTTTTGGCACATGCACAGTGTGGCTTTCGGAGGTGCCGACTAGTTTGTATTTTTAGTTCATTTAGAAATTGGAAGTTGTGGGTTATTGGTTTCTTGGATGTTCATGGAGGCGGTATAGTTGGCGGTGCTTCTGGGGTGGTGGTGGCTCTGTGTGTGGCACTCCTTCATAGCCTGCTAGGCCTATAATTAGGTTGCTCTGCTTCTGAGTGTATGGTTTTCTATGTGTTTTGTGGAAAAGAGAGTCGAGTCCTTAAAGGTTGTCATGGTTTATCTGTTGCTGGTGCAACTGGGGAGCCACTCCTCAAAGTGATTTGGGCAGGGTCGGGTATTGATCGACCATTCTTTTTCTGAATTTTCAAAATTACGATGTGTTTATGTTTCGGAGCCTAGGGTGGCAAGTTTGGTGGGGTGGCGAAATTCTGGTAGGTGCGTGTCACTACCTCGGGGAAGGAAGTGATAATTCTTAACCCTGCTTAGGTGGCTGGCAATTTCAGCCTTGGGCAAGGTAGTCTTGGTGGTCAGGCATCTTTGGAAGATTACAGATGGTTCTTGTGTTCTTGACTTTGGTATAGAAAATGTTGTTTCTCATCTAGCTAGTATGCGCCCATCTCTGCGTCAAGGGCGGTCCTCCCTCCTAGCAAAGTCTGGCTTGGCTGGATGGAGGGACCCAGAAATGTAAATACAATCTTTGGACCCGAGAGTGGAGGCATCAGGGGCTCGTCAGGGTGGTAAGACAGTGGGGCGCTCCTAGCGAAGGGTGGTTGGTGTGCGAGGTGGTCGTGAAGGTGGCGACTCAGTGATGCGGCATTGGGGGCGATCGCAAAAGCCACAACAAAGCAATGGCACGTGGTGTGGTGAAATGGGTAGGCACAGGTTTGTAGGGAATTCGATGCCAGTGTGAGGGAAATTCAGAATTGTTGTCTTCAGAATTGTCATGAGTTGATACAATCCCTGCTAGAGTGGTTGGAAATCACTGAATAGATCTGAAGAGAAGAGTATGCTAAATTAGTAGCTACCTTGCACAAAATGCACTACTTCGAGTGCCAGGTTCGAGAACGAGTGGTGGTGGTCTAGCGTGGAAAAAATATGTTATCGGAGAAGGTGGAGTTCTGGATGGCTCACTTCAAAGGGCATGTCTAATGTTCCTTCCATCCTCCGCCTCCTCTTGGGATAGCCCCGGACAACCCAACTTCCATCACGTTAGATGATTAGCATGACTACATGTGTTCTCTTTGTGTTATTTTCCTTCTAGTGTCTCTGGCCTTCTCGGTTATGGATGATGTCCTAATTCTCCTTTTTTTTTTGTCAAACAGTGGTCAACAAACCTGGTCCGGATGAGACCACCTAATTTTTGTTACTCCTGATGTACATATTTTTTGATGAATGAATAGAATTTTGACTTAAAAATAAAAAATAAAAAAAAAATTTGAATTAACAATATACCTATTAATATTTGGTTAATTTATTTTGATTTAAAGGAGTTGTGAGCAGTGTAATTTTTTTAATTAATTAAGACCCAAAGTATTAATGTCAGGAAAACAAAGAAAGTGCTGAGCAGAGAGAGAGATTGCATGCAACACAAATCACTTCATTTTATTGATCACATAAAACAATTACATATATAAGACTTAGATCACTTACTTCGACAAATTATGACTCAGACATGACACAACTCCAACTCCTAATTTAGCAATCAATAGCTTCTAGATTTACTTATCTTAACTCATAATGATAGCTATACATGACATGGAAGCATTACTTGCAACACCCTCCCTTAATGCTTACATGGAAAACATTGATAACACATATTACAACAACAATATGATATATGTCTGACTAGTCTTCATCAGCACTCACATCCACTCTGGAATCTCGCAAATGTTGCTCTTTCACGACCACATCATCGATTTGTCACTTGACCTCCATTTAAAATGTAGCCACCTCTGACCATCGTTGATGAACTTTGCAAGATCAACAATATTGACACCTCGGCTCATCGACACTTCCACGATAAGAGTCGTCATGCAATGAACCATCTTATCGACCAACCACCATCTATCAGATATTTCGCTTTCAGTTATCTGTAAATTGATAGGATGGAGGTTTGGATAATGAATGTGCTCAAGAGTTGATTAAACAACTTGACCTTACACAAGAATTGATGTTTCAGACACCAAGCCTTCCATTTTAAGAACCACAAACCCTTTATATAATCAATTAAAACACACAAGAATTGATGTTTCAGAAGGCCTTCAAATTTAAGAACCACAAACCCTTTTTATAACCAATAAAAACACAAACAACAACAAAATCTCTCACATTTTTTTTAATACTCAACATTAACCCACTATAATTACATACAAAACATTAGTTGCCATAATAGACAATTTTAATTCAACCCTTGAAGGCTGCATAATATCTGAGCATTGGTTCCAATCCACATAGGACAGGTTCACGTAACAGTCAAGTCCTTGACACAATACCACATTTGGCTTCAAAACTTCAACACGGTCCAAGTATCTCCTCTTACATAGTACAACACCGTGCAACATGTCCTCGCAGCATTACACAAGGCATTGGCCATACAGAGGCCATCCAGAGCAAATTGTGCTCTCCTTCTGTTGGATTAGGGGCGTCTATAGGGAGGCCTACGCTCCTCCAAATCTCTGACAACTTAGTGATCTCATGTGCCACACATCTATTGACCCATGCTCATTCCTTTCTTGTCAATAATCTGACTCCCCATCATCGAAGGGCATTGAAGATTTTACGGATAATAATTTGAGTTGCCTCAATACATCGCTCCTCGCATCAGAAATGCAACTGCTTTCACTTCCACTCAAACTTGTACTAGGATTTGTAACACACCTGGCAAAGCATTTAGTACGCACCTTCTGCCGAAATTCCCTGTAATACGCCTGAGCAATTTGGTTCTTCAATTGGTCTCAAACCATATCGGTTCCATCCATTCTGAGGCCTGATCCCGATTTGGTAGGCCACAATTGAACCATGCCCCTTCTGGATTTTATTCCCCCGTGGATCGATCCACCTATCACAGTGTGCATTTAATGGCTCTTCAATTATGTCGGCTTCTACAAAGTTCTATCTCCCACCTCAGTGACACGAGCAACGATTAAGATCTGGTACCATACAGAGCAATTCACGTTGTCCCTCCTCCTCAAGTGCATGCGCCGAAAGGGGACTCGGTAAAACACAATAAAATACAACCCAGAGTTGCTTTCTTGGTTGGCCTTTCATTTAAATAAAGACATTGATCACATACTGGTCGATCTCCCTTTACCATTACGCATCGCGCAAACGTACGCTTAATTGATCAAGGCCATGTTCGTCCTGCCCACGTGCAAGGGTTGCCCACGTGCAACGGTTGACAACGAGAAAGAATTCTTCCTTTAATTAAGGAAAGTGTGCAGTTATAAATTCTACATAAAGGAGTGCAACATGGCCATAACTACTCTTAATTGAATCACATCAGAGGCAGAACACGAATAGAGTAGATGGTTATTGTTTTCGGAAGTCACATCTAAGGTTTTCGGTTTGTGTCTCCGCACGGATGCACTAACCACTAAATTAATACGAAAAAAAACAAAAAATTCACACACTAAATTAATGGGATCTAACACACTATATCCTATTCTATTTACAAAGAATTATACTCAAGGCTCTCTCACATCTTCATGGCTCCCTCATCAAGGAGTCAGGGCAGAATAGGCTTTGATACCATATTAGAAAAATAAAGAGAGTACTGAGCAGAGAGATAAATTGTACACAACATTATCACATAAAGCAATTACATATATAAAACTCACATCATTGACTTCTATAAATTATGACTCAACATGACACAATTCCAACTCATAATTTAGGAATCAACCACTGCTAGATTGACTCCTTGTAACTCATAATGATAACTATACATGTCATGGAAGAATTACTTCCAACGATAACATAAAAGCTACTTATTTATTTATTTAATAAGATCAGTTAATAAACCATCAACAATGCATAAAAGTGTCAAGGAAAAAGTTATTCTATCACCCAAAAAAAATTGAAATTAGAATGTAATGTAAATGTTTTTAATTTATTTTTGTATTAATATAAAATTTAGTTCTCTATTTATTTAATCAGTTTAGATCTATCAAGGACAGAGGGGTTAAACCTCTTTAGAGAAACAAACCTTTCCTCAAGTTTTGTAGTCAAAAAATAGGTTTTCACCTAAAGAGATTTGGTCCCTCTCAAAGCATGATAGATTCGAGGTTAAAATGGATCTGAGCTAGTATTGAATAAATTAGTGAACATGTATATTAAAATAGTTTATTTAAGTCTTGTATTGAAATATTTTTAAAAATGATAAGGATTATACAACTTCATCATAGTCAAATGTGAATATATATATATATTTTTAATACTTTTAATTAAAACTAATTGAATCTGTAGATCACCTTTTTTATTATATATTTCTTTTATTGTAGCTCACATTTTTTTGTATTTAAAGAATATTTTATTTTTATTTTAAAGGGAACACATGCCAATGAGAAGTTGAGCATGGCCAAATGTGGAGGCCCTATAGAATGAGCCTTTCATCTCAAAAATGAATCAAGTTAGCACCATAAGAATGGGATTATTAATGCTTTATAATGCTTCTAATTAAATCTAACCAAATATGTATATTCGTGTATGTCTTTATTATAGATAACATTGTTTTATTATTTATAGTATTTTTTTTTAAGAACACGTGTCAACTCCAAGTTGAACACAGACAAAATCATACATCACCCTCATGTTGGGCTATATAATGCACCCATAATAAAATAAACAAAAAATGAATATACATATTTCATTAGTTTTAATTATCAGTATAGATCTAACTAAGAGGGTTCAATTCTCTAGATATGTAAAAAAAGTTAGAGTGCAAAACTTGAAAAATGGTTTGCGCCTCGAGAGAGATTTAATCTCTCACACACACATAGATTTTAGACAAAATTAACCAAAAAAAATATACCTAGGCCAAAATATAAAATAGTGAGACTATTAAAATGTTTTAAAAAATTTCAAATTTTTAATTGTTTTATGTAATATATACATATATGTGTAGTTGACATTGAAATATTTTACTTAATATGGACATTAACATATTTCATTTATAAACCACATTGTCCATACTAAAACATTAATCTTTTATTAAAATGTTTCTAAATACATGCCAATATTATTTAACCTTATTTTATTTATGAGCTACATTGAATATTTCTATTGTTAATAATAATTTTTTGAATTCCACATAACAATTTTATATTAAAAATTTAAAAATTGAATGAATTACACATCACTGAATTATTTTACTTTTAATTATTTATTCCTTCTATGCATTGAAATAATTTATTATGATGGATATATATATCTATGTGGGCGGAGAGGCATATATATGTGTGTGTGTTTATATTGAAATATTGAAATATATATTAGTTAACATGAATATTGAAACTTTTGTTCAAGTATATATATATATATATATATATATATATATATATATATATATATATATATATATATATATATATATATTCTCTTCGGAGACATGATAAAATTGGAATGATGTAGAGAACATTAGCATGGCCCCTGCGCAAGGATGACACACACAAATCGAGAAATAGTCCAATTTTTTTTTAAATATATATACAACTTATCTCTAATATAAAATATAGACCTCAAAATATTTTATTTATGACTTTCAGAGTGTTAGTGAAATATTTTTACCACATCTCCTTTACACTAGGTGTAATGTGTTCCTCCCACACTTACCGAAGCTAATTGGTCAACTAGGGTCAGCATGTGATGAAGAGTCATTATGATGTGATTCAATTCCCCATCTATAGTTAAGGAAGTGGAACTGAAAAAATAAAACTAATTTGACCTTTCTCAAGAGCTACAAAACCTTTAAGAGAAAACCAACCCCCCCAGATGCCTAAGCCCTAAGACAACTTGTCATTTTGTTGAGTTAGACCTCCAATCACTCCAACAGCAAGCCATGCATGTGAATGTGGCCCATTCTAGGCAGTTCTAAGCCAACGACCCCGGATTTTGTGCCACTTTTTCAGGGTTAGGTCTCGAGCCTCTGCCCAAAACTTCATGAAACTTACAGAAATGATAAATAAAAATAAATTAAATCTACTAATGCAAACATTAGTACAAGGAATTGAACTGAGCCCTATTAGCCGTGAAAAAAATTTCATCAAACATATCACGAAAATGTAATCTATAGGTCATAACCACATATCTTAGCATAGGGGTCTCATACCTATCTGAGAATTATCAAGAAGAATTGATGCCTTATCACAATAACTACATTATCATCTATTAGGTCATATATTCATTCACATTTCATGTACTATTCAAATCATGATGAGAGCCATAACTAATGTCTATCATGAACCATGCTTATAACCATCATATAAGTATCAAAATAAAAAAACAATAGAATATCCATTAAAGCCACACATTAACAAGTATATTTACACATAAAACACAAGAGGAAAAAGAGCTCTTATTAACTTATGCAAAAGCCAACCAAGCCATGGATTTCCACGAACCACCCAACCATAGATTAGGCTGAACCAAATCTCTCTTTTAGCTAATAACCCTCGTGCCATATTCCAAGCATGAATGTGTGACTCACAACATAACCATCAAGGGCTTCCTTAGGCTTTACCGTATATCCCACTAAGGGATTTCTAGGCCTGGAACTCTCATCAATACAACAAGGCTTTACCGCAATCGCACCGAATCACTGGGCCCTAAACAAGCATGGATGCCTCTATATATCTCCACATAAACCGTGAGGAATTTTTCTGTCTCCACCTCTAGGCTTTACCGTATATCCCTCCATTCATTAGTCCAAAATTCCTAGGTCTAATGAGGCTCCACCTTCCAGGCTTTACCAAATATCACGCCTTTCACCGATTGAGGATTCCTAGGCCTAATGAGGGCATACACAATCAAGACTTACCGCAATCCCACATTCACTAGTCTAGGGATTCCTAGGTCTTGTGTTTTTCCCCTGTGAAAACCCCACTTAGTTTCAAAAAACCATTCGGAAATCTAGCTCAATCAAATCAAGTGAACCCCATCACACCATGACTATCCAAAAATGGAAATGCGAGGTTGAATACCACTATCACACCTGGTAAAACTCATCCCAATGAAAGCAAGAGAGCCAAATACACACATGCGTGTACCATGCATACCAAAACTAACAAGGAAATCATACATGCAACTCAATACCTCCAAGTAATCCCACTGTTGTCATTTTATCCCTCTCTTCCTTGCTAGATCTTTGCTTCCCTTTGTTTTCTTGTCCTTCCTTTGCCTTCCTTCCTCCAATGCTAGAGTGCTCCAAGAATTCTCTAAGTGTCCAAGAGTATGAGGGAGAGAGAGAGAATAGAGAGAGAGCTCCAAAATTGAACTAACAGACAATTGTGAACTAAACCTTAGAAGCCTTTTTAATAATGAGGCTTTTTATTTTCTCCATTTTCCACTATTTTCCTTCATTTTCCTGCTCACATTCAACTTGTGACCTTTCACCTTCATTTTCTTCTAATTTCCATTATTTTCATAAATGAAATGCCAATTAATTCCACTTTTCCTTTCCAAATCCTTTGTCATTTCCTTTGCCAATTTCCTTAGCCTAGGGTGGCAAGTGGAAAATTACGGTGTGTTTATGTTTCAAAGCCTAGGGTGGCAAGTTTGGTGGGGTGGAGAAATTTTGGTAGGTGCATGTCACTACCTCGGAGAAGGAAGTGCTAGCTTTTAGCCCTGCTTAGGTGGCTGGCAGTTTCATCCTTGGGCAACGCAGTCCTGGTGGTCAGGGGTCGGGCATCTTTGGAAGGTTGTCCACGGTTCCTGCGTTCTTAACTCTGGTATAGACAATGTCGTTTCTTGTCTAGCCAGTATGCGCCCATCTTTGCGTTGAGGGTGGTCCTCCCTCCCAGCAAAGCCTGGCTCTGCTAGATGTAAGGACCTAGAAATGTAAATACAATCTTTGGACCCAGGAATGGAGGCATCAGGGGCTCGTGAGGGTGGTAAGATAGTGAGGTGCTCCTGGCGGAGGGTAGCTGGTGTGCGAGGTAGTCGTGAAGGTGGTCACTCAGTGATGGGGCAAGGGGGATGGCCGCAACAACTACAACGAAGAAATGGCATGCGGTGTGGTGAAATGGGTAGGCACAGGTCTGCAGGGTGTTCGACACCTAGTGTGAGGGAAATTTAGAATGGTTATCTTGAGAATTGTTGTGAGTTGATACAATCCCTACTGGAGCAGTTGGAAATGGTTGAACATATCTGAAGAGAGGAGCATGCTGAATTGGTAGCCACCTTTGACAGAATGCACTACTTGTAGTGCCAGTTTCGAGAACGAGTGGTGGTGGTCTAGCGTGGACAAAATATGATATCGGAGAAGATGGAGTTTTGGATGGCTCACTTGAAAGGGTATTTTTGATGCTCCTTCCATCCTCCACCTCCTCTTGGAAAAGTCTCGAACAACCCAAGTTCCATCACGTTAGATGAGTAGCATGATTACAAGTGTTCACTTTGTTTTATTTGTCTTTTGGTGTCTCTGTTCTTCTCGGTTATGGACGATGTCCTTAGTCTCCTTTTCGTTTTTTTGTCAATCGGTGGTCAACAAACTTGGTCCGGGCGAGACCACCTATTTTTTGTTAATCCTAATGTACATATTTTTTTGACGAATGAATAGAATTTTGACTAAAAAAAAACGAATTAACAATATACCTATTAATATATGGTTAATTTCTTTTGATTTGAAGGAGTTGCGAGTAATGTAATTTTTTTAATTAATTATGACCCAAAGTATTAATGTTAGAAAAATAAAGAGAGTGCTGAGCAGAGAGAGCAATTGCACACAACACAAATCACTTCATTTTATTGATCACATAAAGCAATTACATATATAAGACTTAGATCACTGACTTCGACAAATTATGACTCAGACATGACACGACTCCAACTCATAACTTAGGAATCAAAAACTTCTAGATTGACTCCTCGTAACTCATAATGACAACTATACATGACATGGAAGTATTACTTCCAACACCCTCCCTTAATTCTTACATGGAAAAAATTTATAACACATATTACAACAACAATATGATATATGTCTGACAGGTCTTCATGAGCACTCACACCCACTATGGAATCTCGCAACATTGCTCTTTCACCACCACATTTTCGATTTGTCACTTGAACTCCATTTAAAATGTATCTGCCTCTTACCATCGTCGATGAACTTTGCAAGATCAACAATATTGACACCTCATCTCGTCGACGCTTCTATGATAAGAGTTGTTTTGTAATGAACTATCCTATGGACTAACCACCATCTGTCAAATATTTCTCTTTCGGATATCTGTAAATTGATAGGATGGAGGTTTGGATACTGAATGTGTTCACGAGTTGATTAAACAACTTGACCTTACACAAGAATTGATGTTTCAAACACCAAGCCTTCCATTTTAAGAACCACCAACCCTTTATATAACCAATTAAAACACACAATAATTGATGTTTTAAACATTGTGGCTTCTAGTTTAAGAACCACCAACCCTTTTTATAACCAATAAAAACATAAACACCAACATAATATCTCACATTTTTTTTAATACTCAGCATTAACCCACTATAATTACATACAAAACATTAGTTTCCACAATAGACAATTTTAATTTAACCCTTGAAGGTTGCATAGTATCTGAGCATTGATTCCAATCCACATAGGATAGGTTCACGTAGCAGTCAAGTCCTTGACACAATACCCTGTTTGGCTTCAAAACTTCAACACAATCCAAGTATCTCCTTTTACATAGTACAACATCGTGCAACATGTCCTCGTAGCATTACACAAGGCATTGGCCATACAGAGGCCATCTAGAGCAAATTGTGCTCTCATTCCTGCTAGATTAGGGGTGTCTATAGGGAGGCCTACACTCCTCCAAATTTTGGCCTATGCTCCTCCAAATCTCTAACAGCTTAGTGATCTCATGTGCCACAGATCTATTAACCCATGCTCAGTCCATTCTTGTCAATAATCTGACTTCCCATCATCGAAGGGCATTGAAGATTATACAGATAATAATTTGAGTTGCCTCAATATATCACTCCTCGCATCTAGAAATGCAACTACTTTCACTTCCACTCAAACTTGTACCAAAATTTGTAACACACCTGGAAAAGCATTTAGTACACACCTTGTGTAGAAATTCCTTGTAATACGCCTGAGCAATCCGGTTCTTCAATTGGTCTCAAAGCATATCGGTTCCATCCATTCTGAGGCCTGATCCTGATTTCGTAGGCCACGATTGAACCATGCCCCTTCTGGATTTTATTCACCCATGGATCGATCCACCTATCACAGTGTGCATTTAATGGCTCTTCAATTATGTCGGCTTCTACAAAGATCTATCTGCCACCTCAATGACACGAGTAGCGATTAAGATCTGGTACCACAATAGAAATTGAGATACAGAGCAATTCACATTGTCCCTCCTCCTCAAGTGCATGTGGAGAAAGGGGACTCTGTAAAACACAATACAATACAACCCAGAGTTGCTTTCTCGATTGGCCTTTCGTTTAAATAAAGACATTGATCACATACTGGTCGATCTCCCTTTACCATTACGCATCGCGCGAACATATGCTTATTTGATCAAGGCCATGTTCATCCTGCCTACGTGCAAGGGTTGTCAACAAGAAAGAATTCTTCCTTATATTAAGGAAAGTGTGCAGTTATAAATTCTACATAAAGGAATGCAACATGACCATAACTACTCTTAATTGAATCACATCAGAGGCAGAACATGAATAGAGTAGATGGTTATTGTTTTCAAAAGATTCAGATCTAAGGTTTTCATTTTGTGTCTCGGCACGGATGCACTAACCACACAAAACAGACTAGCATATAAAATACAAAAAAATCACACACTAAATTAATTGGATCTAACACACTCTATCCTAATCTATTTACAAAGAAATATACTCAAGGCTCTCTCACATCTTCCTGGCCCTCTCGAAGGAGTCAGGCCAGAATAGACTCTGATACCATGTTAGAAAAATAAAGAGAGCGCTGAGAAGAGAGATAAATTGCACACAACACAAATCACTTCATTTTATTGATCACATAAAGAAATTACATATATAAGACTTAGATCACTGACTTCGATAAATTATGACTCAGACATGACACGACTCCAACTCATAATTTAGGAATCAACAGCGGCTAGATTGACTCATCGTAACTCATACTGATAATTATACATGTCGTGGAAGAATTACTTCCAACAATTAACACAAAAGATACTTATTTATTTATTTAATAAGATCGGTTAATAAACCATCAACAATGCATAAAAGTGTTAAGGAAAAAGTTATTCTATCACCCAAAAAAAAATTGAGAATGTAATGTAAATGTTTTTAATTTATTTATGTATTAATATAAAATTTAGTTCTCTATTTATTTAATCAGTTTAGATCTATCTTAATCCTAGATCTATCAAGGATTGAGAGGGGTCAAATCTCTTTCGAGAAGCGAACCTTTCCTCAAGTTTTGCACTCAAAAAATAAGTTTTCGCCTAGAGACATTTGGTCCCTCTCGGAGCATGATAGTTTCGGGGTTAAAATGGATCTGAGCTATTATTGAATAAATTAGTGAACATGTATATTAAAATAGTTTATTTAAGTCTTCTGTTGAAATCTTTTTTAAAAATTATAAGAATTATACAACTTCATCATAGTCAAATGTGAAAATATATATATTTTTAATACTTTTAATTAAAACTAATTTAATCTGTAGATCACCTTTTTTTATTATATATTTCTTTTATTGTAGCTCACATTGTCTTTGTATTTAAGGAATATTTTATTTTTATTTTAAAGGGAACACATGCCAATGAGAGGTTGAGCATGGACAAATGCGGACATCCTATAAAATGACCTTTCGTCTCAAAAATGAATCAAGTTAGCACCAAAAGAGTGGGATTATTAATGTTTTATAATGCTTCTAATTAAATCTAACCAAATATGTATATTCATGTATGTCTTTATTATAGCTAACATTGTTTTATTATTTATAGTATTTTTTTAAGAACGTGTGTCAACTCCAAGTTGAACACAGACAAAATCTTACATCACCCTCATGTTGGGCTATAGAATGCACCCATAATAAAATAAACAAAAAATGAATATACATATTTCAGTAGTTTTAATCATCAGTATAGATCTAACTAAGAGGGTTCAATTCTCTAGATATGTAAAAAAAGTTAGAGTGAAAAACTTGAAAAATGGTTTGCACCTTAAGAGATTTAATCTCTCTCACACACACACAAACACGTAGATTTTAGACAAAATTAACAGAAAAAAATATACCTAGGCCAAAATGTAAAATAGTGAGACTATTAAAATGTTTTAGAGATAAAAATTTCAAAATTTTAATTGTTTTATATAATATATACATATATGTGTATTTGACATTGAAATATTTTATTTAATATGGACATTAACATATTTCATTTATAAACCACATTGTCCATACTAAAACATTAATCTTTTATTAATATATTTTTAAATACATGTCAATATTATTTAACCTTAGTTTATTTATGAACTACAATGAATATTTCTATTGTTAATAATATTTTTTTGAGTTCCACATAACAATTTTATATAAAAAATTAAAAAATGAATGAATTACATACCACTAAATTAATTTACTTTAATTATTTATTCCTTCTATGCATTTAGATAATTTATTATGATGAACATATGTATCTATGTGGTAGAGAGGCATATATATATGTGCGTGTGTATTTATATTGAAATATTGAAATATATTAGTTAATATGAATATTCAAATTTTTGTTCAAGGATATATATATATTCTCTTCGGAGACATGATAAAATTGGAATGATGTAGAGAAGATTAGCATGGCCCCTACATAAGGATGACACACACAAATCGTGAAATAGTCCAATTTCTTTTAAAATATATATACAACTTATCTCTAATATAAAATATAAACCTCAAAATATTTTATTTATGACTTTCAGAGTGTTAGTGAAATATTTTTACCACATCTCCTTTACACTAGGTGTAACACGCTCCTCCCACACTTACCCAAGCTAATTGGTCCACTAGGGTAAGCATGTGATGAAGAGTTAGTATGATGTGATTCAATTCCCCATGTACAGTTAAGGAAGTGGAACTGACAAAACAAAACTAATCTGACCTTTCTCAAGAGTTACAAAACCTTTAAGAGAAAACCAACCCCACCAGATGCCTAACCCCTGAGACAACTTGTCATTTTGTTGAGTTAGACCTCCAATCACTCCAACAACAAGACATGCATGTGAATGTGGCCCATTCCAGGCAGAGTTCTGAGCCAACAACCCCAAATTTTGTGCCACTTTTTCAGGGATATGTCTCGAGCCTCTGCCCAAAACTTCATGAAACTTATAGAAATGATAAATAAAAATAAATTAAATCTACTAATGCAAACATTGGTACAAGCAATTAACCTGACCCCTATTAGCCATGAAAAACATTTCATCAAACATATCATGAACATGTAATCTATAGGTCATAACCACATATCTTACCATAGGGGTCTCATACTTATCTCAGAATCGTCAAGAAGAATTAATGCCTTATCACAATAACTGCATTATCATTTATTAGGTCATATGTTCATTCACATTTAATGTACTATTCAAATCATGATGAGAGCCATAACTAAATTCTATCATGAACCATGCTTATAACCATCATATAACTATCAAAATAAAAAATAGTAGAATATCCATTAAAGCCACACATTAACAAGTATATTTACACATAAAACACAAGAGGAAAAAGAGCTCTTATTAACTTATGCAAAAGCCAACCAAGCCATGGATTTCCACGAACCACCCAACCATAGATTAGGCTGAACCAAATCTCTCTTTCAGCTAATAACCCTCGTGCCATATTCCAAGCATGAATGTGTGACTCACAACATAACCATCAAGGGCTTCCTTAGGCTTTAATGTATATCCCACCAAGGGATTCCTAGGCCCGGAACTCTCATCAATACAACAAGGCTTTATTGCAACCCCACTTAATCACTAGGCCCAAAACAAGCATGGATGCCTCCAGATCTCTCCACATAAACCGTGAGGAATTTGTTTGTCTCTACCTCTAGGCTTTACCGTATATCCCTGCATTCATTGGTCGAGAATTCCTAGGCATAATGAGGCTCCAACCTCTAGGCTTTACTGAATATCATGCCTTTCAATGGTTGAGGATTCCTAGCCTAATGAGGGTATACACAATTAGGATTTAGAAAACCATTCGAAAATCCATCTCAATCAAATCAAGTGAACCCCATCACACCATCTCTATCCGAAAATGGAAACGCGAGGATGAGTACCACTATCACACCTGGTAAAACTCATCCCAATGAAAGCAAGAGAGCCAAATACACATATGCATGTACCATGCATACCAAAACTAGCAAGGAAATCATGCATGCAACTCAATACCTGCAAGTAATCCCACTGTTGTCATTTTATCCCTCTCTTCCTTACTTGATCTTTGCTTTCTTGTCCTTCCTTTGCCTTTCTTCCTCCAATGCTAGAGTGCTCCAAGAATGTTCTAAGTGTCCAAGAGTATGAGAGAGAGAGAAACAGAGAGAGAGTAAAGAGAGAGCTCCAAAACTGAACTAACAAACAATTGAGAACTGAACCTCAGAAGCCCTTTTAATAATGAGGCCTTTGTTTCCTCCATTTTCCATTATTTTCCTTTATTTTCTTGCTCACATTTAACCTGTGACCTTTCACCTTCCTTTTCTTCTAATTTCCATTATTTTCATAAATGAAATGCCAATTAATGCCACTTTTCCTTTCCAAATCCTTTGTCATTTCTTTTGTCAATTTCCTTAGCCAAATCAACACCCACACTAGAATGCTTTTCCCAACATTTATCTTGGAATATGTGTCCCATGATCTTAGCCAAATGAATACCCACACTAGCATGTTTTTCCCAACATTTATCTTGGAATACGTGTCCCATGACATTGATTATTATTGTTCATTTATTAACATTATTATGTGGATTTTTAACAAGGGTTGTTACACTAGGTTTTAAAATTAAAAATAAATTGAGCTAGAAAATAAGATTATTAATGTTTTATAATATTTTTAATTAAATTTAACCAAATATAATCATTTATATTTTTATTATACACTACATTTTTTTATTATTTATAATATTTTTTTTAAACATATCAACTCCAAGTTCAACACGATCACGCATAATGTGTCTCTCAATACATTAAAATAATTTAAATATAATTTGTTTGGATGTCCATATTTTTGGCATATTGTTTAATTCTCAATTTTATATGTGACATACCCCAATAATTAAAATATATATATATATATATAACTATGGGTTACAATGTTGTTTAATACTATTACAATATATTCTTTTATAGTTTACCATGGAATGAAGGTTCATTACCAATGTATTATATTATGTCCTTGGCTATTTTTTAGTTTCGATGTTAAATGTTTTAGGTGCCGACCACCTTACTTTTGACATCCAAGGTATATTATCTTACGATGATTATTTGAAATTCGGTTAAGGTCATACAATGGTCTCAATCTCGTACCCAGTTTGATATTCAAATTTATATATATTTAAGTATATTCAACCGTGTATGCTCCATCGGATCCATATATTATGAAGATATTATAAACGTCTTTGAAACCCATTCTGAACATTCCAAATAATCTAGTTGTTCAGCACTACGAGTTGTTAGTTCACATCATGCCTCGGTAATAGTGCAAACCCTAAGGTCTACATTCCACGGGGGTTCAGCAGATCCAACGGTGGATTTTGAGAGGTCGGCGGTTACAGAAGTAACCACGTCCCCTCTCTCTCTCTCGCGTAGTCTATCTCATTCGACTCCTCACTCGTCGACGGTTTTCTCCGCAATGGCAGGAAGGTTGCTCGGTTCGATTTGGGGTTCGATTTGGGTTGCCCTACGCGTCACAAAAGAATGGTTATGTGATTTTGCCGAAAATCATCTAAACAATTGTCATGGATCACAGAAGTCTAAATTCCTTAACCATGAAATTACTTCAAGTACTCGCTTGTCAAGGGTTCTAACCATACCACCATTTTATTTCTCAATAGATTACACATTCTTCGATAATTCTCTCTGGAGTTTTAAATTCTGTACATATTGTTAATTGATAAAATCATATATATTAACCCTAATAAGGTCTTCCTTCTCGACATGGTTCTTGTGTTGTTCTCACTTGTTAAAAATAGTTATTGGCTTTTGTTTTCTTATGGATATTATTGTAGTCACTCGGCTTGTATCATGCAACAACTTGGTATTGAGTTCCGAATAGGAATTTTAACTTGCTCACGACATAAACTTGACATATACAGTTTATGATTATTAATTGTAGGTAGCATCCTAGGCTTTGTTTGTATAAAGTTTTGGTTCGACTTTAAAGGGTTCCAAACATTGATTATTTTACATGTATCATTATTTTCTGGGCCATCTTGGTTTTACATATCAATTGTTCAGTTATGTTTAACAGTCCCTTGCAAAAACTCATCTTCTTGTTTAGTCACAAAAACTCATCTTCTTGTTTAGTCACAAATTGTTATATTCTGAATGGCATATTGAGCTTTCTATATTGGGTTTGGGTAATTTCCGTGTTGTACAAATCATTAAAATAGTTTGCAATGTTTTTAATCATATCTTACTTATATACAGAAACAATAACAGTCTTTTCCTTGAACTATTTTTATTATTTTTAATATATATGTATCAGTGTAATAACTTTCTTACTCTTTCACTTTTAGAATTAGTTGAAGATAGTTCTAATTTATATTTTTTTCAGAGTCTGGAGTCATATGTGTGGGTCTAGATACGAACCTGCTTACCCTCTCCATACCTTTCCCTTTTATGGGTTCTAGAATTTCTTCTGGGCTATTGGAAATTACCCAACTTAGCCCGGAAGCTAATCTCGTTAGCCACACCATATTATTTATTTTGTAGGTCTAGCATATATCACATTAGTATTAATTGCCCATAAAATCATAACAAATATGGTTTAACGGGTTCATTTCTTCTATTTAAAATAATCACAATAGACTATTTGTAGTTCATTAATCCTTTTTACAATGACTCACAACAACCTACTGCTCATTATTCTTTGGTTTCCTTTATAGTAAATCACATTAGACATATATCTTTTTTAGTAAGAACTATTGATCCAGACTTATGTAGGAAAAAATTGAAACACAAACTTAAATAAAAACACAGAGCTTCAGTGAAAAATGAACTTCAATTCATTAATAACAAATACTCAAGTCGTTTACATGTAGAAGGGAAATAAACTAGCTCGGGCGGGTAGCTTCTGGCTAAGAAGAGATATGATAGCTACATGCCTTATAAAGGGCGGGTAGCTTCTGGCTAAGAAGAGATATGATAGCTACATGCCTTATAAACTATGTTACAATGAGGTTCAGATGCATTTTTATTATTGAGAAACAATGGGAAACTCTAATAATCCAAAAAACCTAACCCTAGGAGATGAAATGCCAAAAGTTTGTAGGCCCGTTGGGATTAGTTGGAATGCCAACATCCTGGAGTTGTAATTCAGCCATATGATCTTTGTTTGGTGTGCATAATACCTCGTTAGAAAGATATATCTGAGGTAAAAAAAATCAGGGTAACACTTTCCAATGGGCTATGGGCTTGGTGTGTTTTTCAAAATAATGTCATCTAGTGCCTCAAAATGGCTCGAGAAGTTTATGACCCAAAAATTTCCAAAATAGTAAATTGTGTTAGAATTAAGGAAATTGAAAGAAACAGTGTTGGGGTCCAGGTGGAATAGGTGGGTGGCCACCGATATCCACCTAGATCGGTCCTCCCCCTTTAGGAATAAATGGTTCCCAATATGTTGAGTGTCTCCATGAAATGGGAGAAACTTCTATTGAACTTGGTCCCTAGTGAGCCACTTGCCTTGGTGTAGGAGCTCGCCAGCTTTCACTACCTAATACAGTTGGATTCTCTATTGGTGATTGTTCTTAATATGTGTGTATATGATTTGATCAGTTTTTTCTTGTTCCATGCAATCAAGGTTGAGCTCTGTTGGTGTCAGCTTCTCAGAAATATCTAATATGTTTAGCAATGGTGGAAAATATGGATGAGGGTGGTCCACATTGAACACTCGATGTACGCCAAGGAATGGGGGAATGATGATATTGAAAGTATTGTCTCCCAAATCCTTGGTGATGTTGTAAGGTCCATATCGAATTGGTCAAAGCTTCTTATGGGATTCGACAAGACATTATTTTTACAAATGCAACCAAATTTTGTCACCCACATGAAACTTTTGTAGTACTTGATGTTGATCATGTTGTTGTTTATAGTTGGAATTTAATTTATCCAAGATGAAATGAACCTATTCGAAGATATGTTGGATGCATTCAATAAACCTAGTTTCTTTATCAACCTTAGAATGTACATGTGTAGATTGTGCCTATGTAGTCACATGAGGCATGGAAACATCAAACAGATATAATGGTTGAAATCTCAGACCCACTTGAAAGCGACTAGGGTCAGTTGAGCTATGGAGAGCTATATTATAGTTGTACTGCACATAGGGAAGGCTCTCATCCTAGGTTCGTGTATTCTTGGAGTTGTACATGTGTATTATGTGCATTATCATCCTGTTGATGACCTATGTCTCACCATCAGTCTAGGGATAGAATGTAGTCGACTTGGTGAGCTTCCTATCCAATAATGACCAAAGGCTCGGCAAGAATGTGCTCAGGAACTTGTCATCCTGATATGACACAATGGGATGTGGGGTCCCAAAATGTACCCACACTTATTCAAAGAAGAGATTGGAAATTTCATTTGTTGTGGTACTCTTCTTGCAGTGATCCGAATTGGATCCTTAAACTCTCTTGAAGTTTCTTGAACTCTGTAAAAACTCATGTCGAAGTTTCAAAGTCTTATGGATATCGAGTGATATGATATTCACCCTATGAGTGCTATCAGTTAAAGATTTATTAAACTGAGGTATTATAGACTCATGTGCTGGTGTGTGTTATGTGTTATTGAAACAACAGATTAATCAGATTGCCAATACACAGACAATAAAATGGAGAGATAGCAAGGAAATACAGTAAGCAACACAAAGACACAAACAATTTTAATAAGGAGTTCACCTTATTCTCCAGGGCTACGTCTCTGGTCTAGCTTCAGTGGTGGCCTTGTTTTATTGTGTCTTTCAGCGGAGAAATTACAATACAGAGACTCAATATGAGTTCTCCTGAAGCAGATTTTGCTTGGCAGGCTGGTTCTCGGATTCCCCAAGCCACTTGGAGTACACAGAATCTTCTTCTTCCTACCAGCTCTGTGACCCTTGGTCTACAGTGGAAAGAGCCAAATTTGATGCTTAGTCCAGACAGATTCATTTATGGGAAGGCTCAAATCTTAAAGCTCTCTGGTGCTCGACGCTGCCTGTGGCCAGCTCGGCCCTCTGTCTCTTCTGCTTGGCTTTACTGTTCTCCATGTTTAGTCCTCCTCTTAGGGTTCACTATTCACTGTCTCTCTTCATCACTTGGACTCCTCTCAATTTTGACTCTAAATCAACTCTAACTGATTCGACTATCTCTGTTCATGGCTTTTGCCATTGAATCCCTATGCCTGTTCGGTTCCTCTTCCACCTGTGTCGATTCACCTTCTGCAGCTGCACTTGGAGTTCCCTGCATTCGGTGTCATCATGAACGCTTAGGGAGTGGCCACTTGTCCTCCTCTAAATGGCACCAGCATGCTTCGTCAGTTCATTTCTTTAGTTATGCCGTGGATGTGTTCTTCCTCCACCGTGGCAGTCAAATGGATTCCAAATCCCTTTAGAACGCAGCTTAATTCCTTGTCAATTCTCCTTCCTCCATCGGGCGCGATCTCAGCCATCCAATCTAAGCCCTCTAGATCTTACGCCATACGCACGTTTCGCGTGGTTGACTTGCTCGACTGATAGTGTGCGATCAATGGCGGTTTCCTCTCACGTCCGCTTGCCACGCGTCAATCGATGTATGGAATCACTCCGCTCTCGTCCAAAACCTCTTACCGTTCAAGGGCACCCCGATTAATACCACTGGCTTTCCAGTGCGTGGGTCCCGCCTTCGTACATTAGCATTTTTCGCTTTCTCTGCCCGTGGTTTCCTGGCTCCCGATGTGACCGAGTGCTCGGGCTCCCCCTTTAGGGCCCTGTTCACCTAGCGATGTGCGATTAGCACTAATCGCTAATTGTGCATCAAAAACCTCTTCCTTTTCCCATTCTCGGACTCCCAGGGGCTACTTTGGCTTCCTACGCAGTCTCCATGGGCCTCGGTCAGTGCATTTTTACTGAGGTCTTTGTCATTCCACATCGGCTGCCATTGTTGTTGGTTCACGGTGTTTTTGATACTGTTTTGGATTTCCTTAGATATTTTTTCAACTTGTTTCAGTCGTGGTTCTTGACAGTCTTTCTATGGATCCAATTCGCATGACGACCTCCCTACTAAAAAAGCTTTTGGACCACCAAAAGTTGCTTTTCAAGCATCAACTAAGTGACGATATTGTTTCTTCACTTGTCCAATCTCAATCCACTTTGCACTGCTCGGCTTTGAACCTTTGAGCCCAATCCTGAGGTACTCAACTTTTCCCCTGCATGTTGTCCTCACCTTCCTGTCCAACACGGTGTCTTCCTGTAACTCATTGAGGTATTCAGGTTAATTTCAGAATTTGCTTGACTGCACTCTGTTTTCAGACTTTATTATTCTCTGTGTTTTCTTAAGAATTAGCATAAACAATGAAATCTTAATTGCTCTTGTTTCCTGATTCTTTCATGTTGATTATTTGCTAAAGAACTCTTAACTGCTCCTTATCAGTAATCATCTATTTTCCCTCTTTCAATATGTTGAAGGATTCTTAACTGCCCTTCACCCATTTCAGCCCATTCCATCTGTTTCAAGCCTTGATTTGTCCCTTGTTTGACTACCTTTCTCTATGAAGCCATCCCCTGTTAAGAAACCAAATCTAGAAAGATATCTTCTTTGACTCCATTAGCCCAATGGACTGAACTACTTTGTTTTACCTCTCTGTTCTATTGACTCACCACCAAAACTCAAACAAAACCCTAGAACTTCATAACTAGCCTAATACCTTTAAAAACAAAGCTAAATCATAAAGAGAGAGCCCTCTCTGGATACAGATTGGCTAGATTATGTATCTGAAAGACTGGTCTATGGTTATCTCGTCATTATTCCCTTTCTAACAACTTTGGGGGAAAACCTGAGTGATAACAATACGATAAAGCTAAGAGGTGGATTTCTCTCTATTGGGCCTAGTAATCTTGGGTTTTGGATATGAAGTGAAGCCTAGAGAGTGGGTCTTGGTTTAGGGCCTAGTGATCCAGGTTTGGATTACAGTAAATCCTGAGAGACTAGGAGGTAGGAAAATTCCTCACGGTGTAGGTGGAGAAATCTGATGGCATCCATTTTTGTTGGGCCTAGTGATTAGGTGGAGATCACGGTAAAGCCTGCTATGATGTGTTCATTGTGTTGGCCTAGTGATCCAAGATGGATTATGGTAAAGCCCAGTTTCTATTTATGAGGGTGAGGTGGTTTAGCCTCGGTATACCCTGGTTGGTTCTTTTGGTTTGACTCCCACATTCATGCTTCGAATATGACATAGTGGTGAATGGCTAAAGAGATATTTTTCTCAACCATTCTATGGTCAGGTTGAACATGGAAGTCCCATCCCGGGTTTGGTTTTTGCATCATTAATGAAAGGTTACTTCTCTTTGTATTTCTATGAACATTTTGATGGATTATATGTGGTCTATATGGTTGTACTTTCATGAATATTTATGTTGTTATTACGTTGGTTATATATGTGTTTTATCATAGCAGCTATGTATGGATCTTAGCATGTTTTTCTTATAAATGAATGGATAATGTATCTATGGCCTAATATATGGTAATGCAACAAATGGCATGAGGGGATAATGGTTCTTAGCAATTATCATATAATTATGAGATCCCTACACTTAATTATGTTGTTTACACCTATAGGTTACATGTTGATGATATGTTTGATGAAATGCCTGGCATGGTTAGTAGGGGTATGATTAAGGTTTTGTTTAACTTATTGCTTTTGCATCATTGTTTCCCTGTTCTTTGACTGGTCTTAAGCTATCATTCCATTCTGGGCAGTGACCTCAGCTCTGGGCCTGAAAAAGTGGCTCAAATCCTGGGGTTACTGGCACAACACTAGAAAATTGGGTCCCTAGACATTGGTAGGTAAGCCTATGAGAGCGAGTTTTGGTTTTTGGTCACTGTCATGCCTATAGCATGAGAGTGAATGAGACTTAAGATTTCCAGAACTTCAGTGGGACCCAGGGATAGGATGTCTGAGTGGATGACATGTCTCCTGAGGTTTTTGTTGATGATGTGGATAGGTTGGTTGATGTGTTCTTTCGATTCCACTTCCTTAAGGTCACATAGGAGGTCGAATCCAATCATAGTAGCCTCTCATCACAAGTTTACCCTACTTGGTTGGTTACTTGGGTAGATGTGTGAGGAGGGTGTTACAGAATTGATTCCTTATCACAATAGTTTCATTATCATCTCGTAGGTCATATTATTTTTCACATTTCATGTACTAATCAAATCATGATGAGATCCATAACCAAAGTTTGTCATGAACCATGCTTATAACCAACATATAAATGGAAGAATAAGAATAATAGAACATCCATTAAAGCCACACATTAGCAAGTACATCTACATGTAAAACAGAAGAGGAAATGAGCTAGTATTAACTTATGCAAAATCGAACCAAGCCAGGGACTTCCACGTACCACCTGACCATAGATTGGGATGAACCAAATATTTCTTTCAGTAAATCACCCCCGTGCCATATTCCAAGCATGAATGTGGGACTCACAATAGAACCAATCAAGGTTTCCTCGGAATTTACCATATATCCACCAAGAGGTTTCTAGGCTTGAAACCCTCATCAATATAACCAGGCTTTACCGTAATCCCACCAGCTCACTAGGCCCTAAACAAGCATGGATGCCTCAGGACCTCTCCACCTAAACCATGAGGAATTTTTCTTTCTCCACCTCTAGGATTTACCATATATCCCTCCAGTCACCGGCTGAGGATTCCTATGCCCAACGAGGCTCCACCCTCTAGGATTTATTATATATCTTGTCATTCATCGATCAAGGATTCCTAGGCCCAACGAGGCTCCACCCTCTAGGCTTTACCTCATATCCTACCATTCACTAATCGAAGATTCCTAGGCCTAACAAGGGTATACACAATCAAGATTTACTACAATCCCACTTTCACCAGTCCATGGATTCCTAGGCCTTATGTTTCTCCCATGAGACCACCCCATTCAGTTTCAAAGACCATCTGTAAATCCAACTCAACCAAAACAAGAGAACCCCATCACACCATGGCTATATGGAAATGGCAAGCCAAGGATGAAAACCACCATCATACCTAGCAAGACCCATGCTAATGACAGCAAGAGGACCAAAAGCACACATGCTTGTACCATGCATGCCAAAACTAGCAAGGAAATCATACATGCAACTCGATACCTATGAGTAATCTTGTTTTAGCCGCTTGATACCACTCTTCCTTGCTTGATCTTTGCTTCCCCTTGCTTTCTTATCCTTCCTTTTCCTTCTTTCCTCCAATGTTAGAGTGCTCCAAGAATACTCTGAGTGTCTAAGAGTATGAGAGGAAAAGAATAGAGAGAGAGCTCCAAAATTTAACTCAGAAAAGGTTGTGAGTTGATCGTTAGAACCCTTTTTATTAATAAGAGCCCTATTTTCTTCATTTTCCATTATTTTACTTTATTTTCCTCCTCACATGCAACTTGTGACCTTTCACCTTCCTTTTCTCTTAATTTCTATTATTTTCATAAACAAAATGTCAATTACTACCTCTTTTCCTTTTCAAATACTTTGTGATTGCCTTTGCCAATTTCCTTAGCCATAATAAACCATATTAACACCCACACTAGGATGTTTTTCCCAACATTCATCTTAGAATACGTGTCCCATGACCTTGGTTATTATTTTTCCTTTACTAACTTTATTTCATGGATTTTTTACCAAGGTTGTTACAACTCTTCCATTGTAGGACTTTGTTATCTTTCCAATAGTCGACAACCAAAAGACTATTTGGTATTTGTCTCGCTTTGCTTTCAATTTTGTATTAGTCATTTTGAATGCAATATCAGTATATGGTGACCTCATCCTCCATCAAAAGTTTCCTCCTTTTTCACTGTTATGTCACTACATCGACCTTCTTTCTTTCCTTGGTCAGAGGTATCTATGTCCTCCGAATATTTTCTGGTTGACCATAGATTGGCGTCCTCACAATTTGAGGAAAATCTTATGATACACACACCCTTTTCAAGTATCTACTGGGTGCCTTGTTTCCAGATCTTCGTAAAAATCTTTAGTGGGGAATCAGAGATCATATAGGTGAATAACACTTGTTCAATTTATTTATTAAATCTCATATTGAATCTTGTTGGGGAATTCCTTCATGTCAACAAGTTCTTATGTACAATGGAGACATTCTAATAGATTCTTCAAATTTGGGATTTATAACTTCTAAAAGGACTCCTCCATTATATTGAATACAAGACTAAGAGGAGGGACTCCTAGTTCCTCTTCCTCCAAAGGACCTTCTGGCTCCTTTAAATAGGCAACACAAAGGAAACCTACAACCCCTACAACTCAACTTCAAAATATTTATGGTCCATATATAGTTTAACAAATGGAAATCACCCCTGCTATGGAAATAAAACTTTCGAAGGTAAAATCATTGTTCTTTGTCCTTTAAGAAAAAGTTTCCATATGCAAATTTAATTTGGCCTAAACTAGAAGCACTCATTCAATGGATTACCACAACCTGGACACTTGATTTTGAAATTTTTCTATATTCAAAAGATTTCTTTATAGTCCAATTTGAAACAGAAAAGGATATGGAATATGCTTTAAATGCAAAACCTTAGTTTGAGGGAAGGGTCAGGCTCTTCACTACTCCTTGGTTCACTGAGTTTGATGCAAACTCTATGATGGTATCAAGGATGCCAGTTTGGGTTAGAATTCCAATTATTCCACTCCCATTTTGGCATCCTAAAGTCCCTGAAGATATCAACAACACTCTGGGAAAATTCAAAAAAGCGGATATGGAAAAGACACAAAATGGTATCTTCACATATGCTAGAATATGTGTAGAGATAAATCTCAGCAAATGACTTTCTAACCAAATAAATTTGAAACATAAAAACTTTTGCTGGTCAAAAGTTTTAGACTGTGAAAATACGACATTCAGGTGTTGCATTTTCTACCAGACAGATCATTTACAACGATCATGTTCCTAGGCAAAGAAGAACCCTAAGAAGAAGAAAAATCCAACAAATAGATGAAAAGGATGGCAGTTTTCAAAACCAAACCACTCAAAGAATGATGAAGAAGATAAAAAAGAAACCCACATTGGCCATGATGGAACAAGTGGAAAGGACTTGCAGGATGATACCCAAGAAGGGGGCACCACAATACAATAGTCCACCGATCTAGTGCTTCAGGTTGAAAAGGAACCCAAAGACTCTAATAATGACACAATATGGATCTCGAGGCTCCAAAAGAGCACATGTATCAGAAAGTTCTGACTTTGACAAGGAGGTTCCTCATGAGAGAACAAATTTGTCTTTGGTTCTTGTGGAACTAAACTAGGATGGTTGGCAAAAAGTGCATAGACATAAAGGAAAAAAGAGAAAATCTTTACACTAGTCAACCATAACTCTATGTACGTATTTCATTATTTTTTATTTTTAGTGAGGCATTATATGTCATTCCCACATGTCGATATCCGGTTCTATTTTTCACTTTTATTGATCCTCCTATTGGGATCTATGTTGCATACACAATTGGTGTGTTTATAAAGTGTAATTTTTATTATTATTAATAGAAATTATGGGTCTTTTTCTGTAGGAAAAAAAATGGCATTAAAAATAAAATATTATGACTACAAAAGACATGAGAAAACACCCCAAAATACAAAAGTAGTGATTTAGCATCACTGTTCTTTTAGGGTTAAAATTCCAACATTTTTTTACCATGGCATTAAAAAATCAAATATCATGAATATGAAAAACCATAATATCAACACCTAAAACTTGTCTCCCTTTATTTCTTCTTCTTTTTTAAAGTTTTTTTGTTTAAGTAATTTTCAAGTTTCATTAACATTAAGGCCTTCACAATTGTTACGCTTGAAAATAAAAATCATAAAATCAACTCTAAATCTAAAAGTAATATGGCATGATTTTTTTTCCTAATCATTAACTGATTATTTTTTAATGATTTACATTAAAAAAATAAATTGAGATAAAATTTGTAATCTTTCTTTAAAAGAAAAAGAAAGAATAAAAACATGTTTTTATTATTAAAAAACTAAAAAAAAACATTTTTTTTAAATAAGGGAAAAACAATTAAAAAAGTAAAAAGTGAAAATAATTAGGAATAAAAAGAACTTCTTAAAAGAATAAATTTAAATTTTAAATTTTAAAAAATAACAAAAAATAAATAAAATAATATATACTTAAGGGAAATTTTAAAAAGAAAAAGGTAAAAACATACATATATTTCAAAAAAAAATTATACAAGACTCCAGAAGGTGACAGCGTTATATTAAGGTATTCCATGGTGAAAAGGTCATTAGTTTGAAATTCTGTGAGAAAAAATTCAACCATGCTAAGGGTTGGTGTGACCCAGGCCAGGTATGATCCCCAACTAATTTTGACAATTTTAATTCCCCTAGGTCACAACTAGTCATGCGTGTTAGTAATCTTAGAGCTCACATAAAATAGAAAACATTTTATATATATATATATATATATATATATATATAAACTAAAATAAAAATTTTAAGAAAATGTGACATTCTAGCATGACCCCTAGCTTCACTCTTAATATATTTTAATATTTTTGATGTTAGTTATTTTTTTTATTTCTTAAATATATATTTTTTAATTATTTTTTTTTTTGGGGGTTTGTGTTTTGTTTCAATGTATTTTATTATTTTGGGTTATTCTTAATTTTTTTTTTAAATTACTTTACAATTTTGTCTTTTAATCTTCCTTTATATTTATTTTCTGTAAAAAATAATAATAATATTTTTGTTTTCTCTTTTCAAAGGAACCGGTGGGAATTTGGTATTCAAATGAAAATCTAGTTTCTAGTCCAAGACCCTTACATAATTCTTCATGTCCTAAAATTATACTACATTCAGTAGTCTAAAATATTGATAGTCTATGCTTATGACAATCTTTACTGACTATTATAAACAAATGTTTGTTATATTCTTTACAAAAAAATCCTAATAACAACATATACCTACATAATATCAAAAGAGTTCAAAGTGTGATAATCTATCTAGTAGATGGAGGTCCTACTTCATCAGCTTCTCCTTGCAACTTAGTTTTTTTATCTAATATCTTGTTGTGCCTGCCTCCAAACTTTTTTAGCATTTTTCTTCACTGGTCCCTCACTAGTCTCAACATCTTCCAAAGAAAACTTTGCCTTGTTTCTGAAGTTTTCCTCAACCTCTGCCAATCTAGTGTCCACGGCTTCCAATTTTGTTCGAATCTAGGCTTGGAAATTTTCAATTTTACCCTGCATCAATTCATATTTGGTGTACATTAATAGCAGATACATCTTCCTCTCCTTTTCCTTCACAAAACTCCTTTGTTTTCGGGTGTTCAGGAACCATTCCACTGACTCCAACTATATTTCCAAGAGAAAATTCAATTTAGCTTGCTCATCCCCATTGAATGATGTCCCTATAGCTATCATGAGATGTCTTTGTTGCAGCACACTTCGATTTCCAATAGGTGAAAGCCACCACTACTCACATTTGTAAACACTCATCAATAATATAGAGCAAGTTTGATAGTGGATAGTGCCAAGCCATATATATATCCTCTTCTAGGCCTTTGTTCGGCCACCGTGGATCATTAATTTAAGGTTATCAAATCCATACCTAAATTGGGGCTAATTCCTTGAGATGATTGTCAAATGATATGGAGGGAGAATAGTATTAACTTCATTCTAAATTGAATTGAATCAATTAAAATGGTTGAAGAACCCCTCACCCATGAATACCAATTCCCACCTTGAAATATTAAAACCTATGGCCACATGTGCAGACATGGGGCTTCATCCCTTCACGAGATGTTACAGTGATATGGAAAAGAGTGCAACTTTGTTAATATTTGTGGCTAAAGTGTTAATGAGAGCTATCACTCCTTGCTTACAAGTGTTATTTTGGGGGAAAAAATCTATTTTCTTTAGGTTTGAACTAATCGGATGTCTTCCTCTTTGTATTCTTGAACATTTATTCAACAATAGGAGCTTTTATGTGTATTATTTTGATCATATATCTTGTTCATTGGAATCATGATAAAGGTGAATTTATTATCAACCTTTGATCCAATTCTAAGGGCCCATGTTCCAATATAGTTACTTTATTTTCCAATGAATCAACTATTGCATTCAATTGTCTATAGACATGGAAAAAATTGATTTGTTCAGATTGCAATGTTTGTAAAACAATCTTTTTCAATGTAGGAGGACGAGCCGAGTTTTTTAATCCCCTTTATTTGTACACTTATCAAATTAAAATAATAGAATCTCCTAACACTAAGAACTTGGATAATTTCCTTACTATTTCTAATTCCAATCCCTATCAAAGTCCTAGATATTCAGCTTGATTATTAGATGTGACACCCAACCCCAAAGTGTATTGTGTATCTAATTGTTCATTGGGCTGATGGATAATCCCTCCCACTCCTGCCACCATTGGATTTCCTTTTGAGGCTCCATCAAAGAACAATGGAATTTATTTTTTCCTCAAGAACCACTATTGGAAGTACAACGAATTCAATCTGATACAAAATTTTCTTCTTTCAACTAGTCGTAAATTAAAGCTACTAGTGTGATCTACCAACTTGCCCACTTTGCTCCATTATCTTTCCACAATAGTTATATCATCCAATTCAGATTCTTTATATCCTTGAGCTGTGACTTTCTTAAACATTAAAATTGATGCCTTATGTGCCACTAATATAGGGTCTAATTGTTCTCCTTTAAAAATTTCTTTGTTTCTGCCAATGAAAATTGACCAACAAATGTATTTTGGGAGAGATTCCCAATAGTGGATTAGTAGGGATGCAGTCTTCCTTGGCCATGGAAATGTGTTTCTTTGTATTTCAAACATTTTGACCCATGTTTCAGGGATTGCTTCAATATGAATTCGATTTTCATATGCCACTTTCCATACCACCAAGGAAAAGGGACAGCTCCTAAACAAATGTGGAATTTTTTCCTCCGTTTCCCTGCATAGAACACATTTGAATGGGCCTTGGATATTCCTCTTTCTGATATTTTCTACCGTTAGAATTTTTTGGTGAACTAAATCCCAAGAGAAGGTATTAACTTTTGGAATCCTATCCTTTTTCCATAATTTCCTCCATACCTTATTGGGAAATGGATGAAAAAGCCTTTTGACTAGGAGCTCATACCCCTCTTTAACTTTATATCGTTGGTGTGAGTTCATTCTCTAGGATCATTGGTCTCGGGGCATAATGGAGATATGTGTCAGTCCTTATAGAATGCAAATCATCATTTCCCATTGTTGTTGAAGGTTCATAGGTAGTTTAGGACAGGACCATCCTTTCCACACCCCCTTAATGTCCCATTTGGAATTTTATTTTAGTCTTACATAATCTTTGTGTTGCATCTAATTTTCAAGGTCACATATTTCTTCTTGTTATCCTAGGGGTCCTTCTAAGGTATAATTATCCTTCCATATATTGATTCAGGATCCATTCTTAGATCACCAACTCAAATGCTCCATAATTAATGGAGCTACTTCTTACATAATCTCTAAATCTTGGAAATTGTACCTATCTAGTCAACTGAATTAGCTCTCAGCAAGCAGGTTCTATGGAAATACTTTTGCAAGAAGGTTTGTTTCCACCACTCCTTGGAATCACATAGGAGTTGCCATACAATCTTAGCCTCAAATGCATGATTCATGAAACATGGATCTTTAATTTTCAATCCTCCAAATAATTTTGGGAGCTAAAAAATATTCCATTGCACTGGATGAAACTTTTCTCACTGTTTTTTCCCCTTGCCAAAGGAATTTTCAGATTATAGTGCTTATTTGATTAAACCATGCTCTTGGGGGATAATATGCCAAAACACAAATATATTGGAAGCATGATAATATTGATTTAATCATAACTATTTGACCTGCTTTATTGTGCCCCCAGATACTGAGTTTTCTTTTTAAATTTTTGAAGGACATTGATCCAATCATCCATACTCGAAGCTCCCAAAATGGGATTTCCAAAATACTTGAAAATTTTCCATCCAATTTCTACTGAAAATTCAAGTTTGTTGGAGATCACTTGCATTGTTGAATCTGAGTAATTCTATCCATATAGTTGGCTCTTCTTTTTTCAATTACCCCCCTTGATAGATCCAGGTAAGAGTCTAGCAAATGTTTGAATCGAGATGTAATTATTTTTTATGTTCCCCTTATGAGTCTGTCATTAGCGAACTATGAGTGATTTACCTCTTTGATATTTATTACTGTGCTGAGACCCATCAATCTACCTTCCCCTCTTGCTAATTCCAATTTTTTTTGTAAGCTCTTTATGACCAAGATGTGTAACAAGGGGGAGAGGGGACACCCTTTCCTGAGACCCTTTTAGAAACAAAAGAAAGATGAGGGTCTACCTTTAACTAAGGGGGTAACCCATGGGATGCCAATACATGCCTTTATCTATCTAATAAATTAATTACTAAACCCAATTTTTTCCAAAACAGAAAATAACAAAGGGTTTCTTGCCCAGTCAAAAGCATTGGCCATGTCTAGTTTGAAGGTAATGCTTGCCTCCCCCCTTTCCTTACTTGAATGAATGGCCTTTTGTACCAATATGAAAGTATCCATAATTTGTCTACATTTCATAAATCCCCCTTAGTTTTTTGATATTATTGTTGGCAATAATTTTCTTAATTTGTTTTTTATAACCTTGGTGAGAATTTTATACGTTGTGTTGCATAGAAAAATGGGTCTCAAGCGGGAAAAATTATAGGATTCAATTCTTTAGGAATCAAGGCGATAAAATATGAATGTGTGCTTCTTCCTAGTTTGTTCTTTTTCTAAATGAATTGATCATTCTAGTTAGATCCTTTTTTAACAACTTTCAAAAGAAACTATAGAAGCTTATTGTGAAGTCACCTAGTCTAAGGGTTTTATCCAAGTCTAAAGACAAAATTACCCCAATTACTTCTTCGTATTCTATAGTCTATGTGAGTTGTTGATTTCTAAGTCTAAGATAATCGATAAAATACTTGAGAGAAATCCCCTTAGTTTTTTTGGCTCATTCTCTTTGTCTTCAAAATATAGAGCCTGAGAGTGTAGGAAAACTTCTTGTTTTATCTCAGAAAAGGTCAAGATTTTGGGCTTACCTTTTGGAATGATCTATTTGACTTGATTTCGCATTTTCCTCGCATTGGCTTGCTTATGAAAGAATGATGTGTTCTTATCTCATGCCTTTGACCATGTGTTGTGCGAATTTAGCCTTCGGTATTTCTCTTCTTTTTTGTTTATTATATGTATCTTTTTTACTTGTTTACTTTTCCTATTCTATGTGCCACTCCTCCACCAGCTTGGAGTCCATTATGAGATGATGTTTCTCCAATTGCTTGATTAGCTCTAGCCTAGGGGTTTATATTTGTCATTGGCCCAAGATGTAAGGGCATGTTTGTCTACTCTCAACTTAGCTTCCCATACAAAGGTATGAGATTCAAACACCGGGGTTATCCACCCCTTCCCTATGAGATAAACTACCCCCTCTTTCTGCAACCATCCTAGGATAGCGAAATGGGATCAAAACCAAATATTCTAAAGGATCTATCTCCAATTTAATTGGTCGATGATGTGAATCTACCTGTGCTAAAATTGAGAATGCACACTTTATTCCTTTGGTCAACCAGTTGTTGTGGAGTAGGAACTGGTCCAACCATGCCACTATATGTCCATCTCCATTTCTTCTATTGGTCCAAGTGTATTTTCATCTTTTTGGGATGACATCAATGAGGTCCCATTCACTCACCAGATCCTCCACTCCTTCTCTAAAAGGATCTCTGACCATGTTTCACCCTCATTTCTCCAAGGAGAATAAGATTGTATTGAAATTTCCCCCTACTATGTTGTTTGAATGCCATTGATTCTCCCTTAAATTGGTTAGTGATTCCAACAATTCACTTTTTCAGCATAATTTATTATAGCATTTACATTCATGATAGGTATTTTTTCCTTTGTATCGTTCGTTTCGAACAATATTATGATCCAATATTTGATTTTATGCTACATTTCAGCGTGAAGAGGGAATCCAATCAAAAAGGAGCCCAAGCCACATGCTGACACTCCTTGAGAACTTTGGGCCACTCCTGAGCATTTTCTCCATCAAATTCTTAAGAGATTCAATATCTCATTTTCTTCTAATTTTGTTTCGTACAGAAGGATTATCTTTGGTTTTTCCTGTTTGACTATGTCTTTTACAGATTGGGATTTTATGGAGTTTCCCAATCCCATTGTATTCCATGAGATTACTTTCATTAATTTTTGGGAGGGTTGGGATTACCCTTTGCCTCTTTCATGGCAGCAAAGCCGCGTATTTTAGTTTGTGTATGGTCAATTTTGAACTTCTAAGCACCTTAAAGTCTTCTTATTTTCTAGAGAGAGTGATTTTGTAGATATGGTTAGGCTTTCCTACTGACTAATCATTTGAAAGCTCTCAATATTTTTATCTAATATCTTGTTTAAAAAGTAATATAAAATTTTACACATCTACTTAGCCCCTATGTTATTTTAATTATTTCACAGATTATATTTATTATTTCATTAGTATATTTATGCCAAGTCTCGTAATGGAGATGTTCTTAGGTGGAGATCTGTTCCACAAAATTGAAAGCAAGAAAGATACAATACCCTTCTTCGATAAGATAAATTGTTCATGTACTAACTACATAAACCAATGATTCAAGTCTCGATGTTTTGAAGATTTATTTACTATTAAGGTATGCCTATATCAACACGGTATACGTAAATCAACAATCAAAACCATCTCAATTAATCAAATCAATAGTTCCATTTGATATAAATGTAAAAGTTATTAACCTACAAGAAGGGATATCTACACGTAGCAATTGAAAAAACATAGAATATTGAAAAGAGAGTTAAAACTAAAGTTTAAACGCACAGATATTGATAACCGGTGATATTAATCTCAAATAGACACAAAGATAATGAAATAAAGTTGAAATAGACCTATATATTCCTAACAAACAACATCATAATCTTCAGATGCATGATGCCTTGTAGTTTTGACATCACATTTCAAATGTTAACTAATGTCAACTACATGAAGGGAATCAAGTTAATGCACTATTTAACTATATATACATTGTAATAGAATTATAACTCATATAAAATGAGTTGAATTTTTATTTTTATTTTTTATTTTTATTTTTTCATAAAATGTGAATAAAATTCTTTTATTTTTTATTTTTTATAATGTCATCTATATTTTTTTTCCGATCTTGAGGGTTAGTTCAATTAAGCAAGTTGTCTTCGTTAAAGTACTTTTGCTATTGGGAGGTCACAGGGTCAATTATCTTAACACTCTCAAGGTTAGGCTCCATGGTTGAGCCGTAAAAAAATGATCTCTTCGAGTGGAAAAAAATGATCTCTTCAAGTGGATCTTCCTCATACATATATTTAGTGGTTTAGCGATCATTGATCTCTGGGGTCCATGAACCACAAAAAAAAAATGTATATTTGTTTCTCAATAAATATTTATCAAGAAATCAAAAATACAATGATATTTGAGTAGATATGATACTAAAATGGTACAAAATATTAATGTGGGATTGTTATTGAAACCTTAAAATTGTTTTTACCATATAGCACCTATAACTTGCAATTGTAGTAAGTTCAAATACAGAAAATCCAACAACACGCATGTGGAAATAAGGCAGAATCTAGTAGGCTATGCATATTTATTAGTAGAACTAGCAATGAAAATGGAAAGAAAATAAAAATTTATAGAAGTATAACTAGATGACATAAAATTTTCTTGCATGTCTCACTTCATTGAAGCTTTCATCAAGAAAACTTTGAATTGTGAGCCTATATTCCTCCTTGCATTAGTTTTACCAATCTTTAGATAGTTCTTAAATTGAGCACCCTACCAATTCCCAAATACTGCTTTTCTTCCCTAAGGACCCCAAAGCCACAATGGGTTTGGATAAAAACTATAACACTAGCAAATGGAAAGAAAGTGCAACTATCAAGCTTATGAGGAAATCCTTTCTTCCTCCTCCCCCAACCCCCCAACTTAAAGACACTCTTCAATAGACCAAACTCAGCAATAATTCACAAACAAAATTGTTGGCATTATGACAACCATCTAACATTATGGAGAAAAAATTGTGTAAGCTTTCTAAACCAATACATTTTGTATAACTTGGTGACTCAAGTTGCTTGTTTATTTCATGCAAAAACATAAAAAAATTAATTCTAATTAATTAATATGCATCCACCCATGTGTCACTTATATGCACAAGTGCACAATTAATTTCTCTTTTAAAATGTAAAATGATGAATATTTATTATCCAGCTACTACTCTTCCTACTTTTAGTCTCACATGTTCCCTTCATCTCCTCCCCTTTCCCTATTGGAATGAGTGCACATGTAGTTACTACTTTATTCAATGAAATTCGAACCGTATTATTTCACAATCTAGGTATCTTTTCCCATATTCATTTATATTTTCAAATTCCTTTTTCTTTTTTCCTTTTTATTCTCCTTATTTTAAAGATGCATTATAATAAATTTGAAATTGATTAAAAATAAATTTCTTAAATATTTGATGGAGAGTCTCTAATAACTTTTAAGTAAACTATTTATTTTTTCCACTTTTTAAATGAAATTTGCAATAAGTTATATGTTCATTCAATCAATAATGCAATTATTTATTTTTTCGTACTCTAAGTAAAATGCATATATTTATAATCATGGTTAATACCAAGGGTGTCATGCTTCTTCATGCTTTTCCAGAACTACTTTTCAGATAGTACAAAGGGTTCCATGTTTATGCTTTCCTTTCAAGTATCTAGTTTTATTTGGTGGGGGGAATCGTACAATGGTTGAAATCATATTATCTCAACTCCTTTCTACCTTGTTGAGAGACTAATGATGATTGAGAAATAAGTATGATACCTTATTGCAAATCCCTTAGCTAAATATTGGAATGATTGAATATGTGGCCTACCTTCATGGCAACATGCAACCTCTAGGTAAAAGAGCTATAGAATTTCAACTTGAAACATATAAATTGAATAGTAGTAGGTGGAACTAGGGATGTTTTCCCTTCTCTCCCTGTTATACTATGTACATCTTCCAAACAACCCCATTACCATGGGTGAATTTATTGGAAAATATATTTCTTATGCTTGCAAACACTAAAGAACTCAATAAATTAAATAATCCCATAAACATAAATTAAAAACATATCATTAATTACATGACATAACATAATGTCCTAACCTATTTTGGATTTTTTACAATGTTGATGCAATTGAAAAACCATTACTAACATTTAAAAATTAATGCATCTTACTATATCAACACCAATGCAAGGTTAGTTGAGAAATCCCATTTATATGTATCATTTTCAATTTATTTTCGTTGGGAATTTCTCTTTTTGGTAAATATTTAATTTGTAATTAGAGAAAATGGAGATGAACTAAAACTAGATGAGGTAAATCCTATGTAGTTATAATGAAATTATCTAAATGTTTTATGGCATAATTTGGTAATGTTGTTAGAATTTGATTAAATGATTATAAAAATAAGAAGTCTAATGATGAATTAATCTAATATTGTAACAAACTAATCATTTTTCCCATTCACAAATCTGATAAAAATTTGGCAAAAAGTATAAGTATGCATAGAGTTCTGCCAAGATCTAAGACTTTTTATCATGAAATAATACCTTTAGGATTTTTCCCAATTTTGAATTAATCCAAATCATCAAAAATCGGTTTTTTTAATGGATCGATGGGAACATTAACCTTTACCAAATATTGATTCCAACAATAAGAGGGAACTTTTCTACATGAATTGACATCTTATTCCAACGATAAATGGCCAACAGAGTATGCTACTTTCTAAACTTAAACAAATAACATAATAAGTTAAATGAAATAACTTATGTTTAAAAAAAATCCGAAGCACCTTGAGAATATAACTAAAGGGAACTTTACTACAAGACTTCGGTAACTCTAACCAAGGATAAATGGTGTATAGAGTAGGTTACTTTCTAATATTAAAAAAATAACATAAAAAATTAAATAAATTTAGCTATTTTAAGAAAAATTATGGTTAATCATATTTTAGTTAAAACTGTATTTATATAAGACAACAAATTTAGTGTGATTATGGAAGAAAAAACTTCTTGATTAACTAAACTCAAGTCAAAGTTACAATGAGATATGTTTTTAAGGTGTTTTGCTTATCAAGAGTGAATCTTAGAATTGACATTTTTATGTTACCTATTCAACTAGTTTCAACTCTATTGTGTCACATATGTGAGCATCACCCTATGTAATGAAAGCTAAGCAAAGTACTCAAATTTGTGAAAAGTTGATGATTACTAAATTACATTCACGAAATATGCATCAATGAATTGTTTGAATATTAAAACATGAGCAATTAATCTTATAAAGAGAAATTTGATATATCTTAACAACTACATTGAAGGTGGCATATCTCTAAAAAAGGGATTTTGTTCAAAAACTTATATGCCTATGGCACATTAATTGTTAAACCACTACCACACAATTTCCTTTCCTTGCTAGAAAATTTCCTTAGTTATTGTTAAATTGAAAAGAACCAATGTAATTGAATAGCTTAGGGGTGATTCTTTCTCTTCACTATCTTTGTCTTGCATTATAAGTGTAAATTAGCTTTTTTTGTTGACAAACAAAGATGTCTCAATTAAAAAGTGCATTGAAAACAATTATGTTGGATCATGCTTGTTATGTCATGGCTCTCTATTAATATCATTTCAATTAGTCATCGAATACAACCATTTTACTCAACTACCTTAATAATTTGAATATAACTCCTACTTCAATTACAATTTCATAATCTACATTTCTATAACTCTAACAATATGACAAATTTCCTTTCATATTTATTCAAATGCATTATAACTAAGAAATAAAAAATTAACTTATAAAGAAATAACAATTTTCCAATTAAAAAATAGATTAACAACAATTTAAAGTGACAAAAACTCTTATTTCAGTTACAACTTCATAATCTCTATTTCTATAACATATTTTAACATAAAAATTTTATTTTATTTTATATAATTGTATATACCCTATCCTCTTATGATTTTAATCATCACAAAATATGTCATGATATACTTTTTCCCATATGTTTTCTTAATCTTTTGAAATGTGGTATCATTATCACTTTCATGTTAAGCAATGGATCCACGAAGGAAGAATATGCTTAAATTGTGGATATGACTGAACCTTTTCTTACAGAATGACATGCACCGACTTCCTTTAGCCTTTTTTCACTTGAACTCATGTAAGCTGGTGAAAAGCATGAAAAGTGGACCCATTTAGGCACACCATGAAATTCTCTCTCATAAATGTGGGAAGGAATAAAAGGGCGAGGAGTGAAACAAAGCATGGGTAACTTTCGGTGTCCAGCCAAATTTCGAAGGAATACAATGAATTCCCTTTTTGTGGTGGTTTGAGGAATCACACTGTAAGGTCATTGCTCCATAAATTGTGGAGGATATGTATCATGGATAGTGATAATGTGTTTGTAAATATTCGAAAATAAAAATAGTTATGTTTGTAAATAGTTTTTGAAAATAAAAATAATTGTGTGAGGTATGTATTAATAGTAATGATAATGTAACATTTATATGTTATTTTTTAAAATAATATATATATATATATATATATATATATATATATATATATATATATATATATATTTATTTATTTATTTATTTATTGTGGTTCATTGTATTGGAGATTGATATTAGTTATTAATAATAGTTGTCTACAGAAAATTTATTTGTGTCTAGTTAATTTGATTAGCTTTCATGAAGAAATTTCTCTAAAAGAACGAGCATACCAATCTCTCTAATAAGAAAAATAAGAATGACTCCCCTACCACCCAAACTACACCTATTTAATATAAAATAAATATTGGATCATTATATCTTCATTTTTTTATATTTTAAAATAAGAATGACTCCCCTACCACCCAAACTACACTTATTTAATATAAAATAAATATTGGATCATTATATCTTATTTTTTTATATTTTAAAATAATTAAAATGATAAATTTTAAATTTATATAAACTCTCTCTCTATATACCTATTTTAAATATTCAAAAATTAAACAATACCACAAATCAAATGTGAGAAAGGTATGTCACACAACAACTAGATATCCTATATGTGATTCAAAATATTTTTTAAAAAATAAAAATAAGTGAATCTGTTTGAATTCTAAATCTATCACATATTGAAAAGAATCTGTTTCAATTTTTTAGATTTATACATGAATGATTCAAATTTGCATCAAAATGTTCTTACCCTTTTTATTCATAGTAAGAATAAGAGCTCGACTTTATAAAACCTGCCAGCAAATTAAAAGTAAAGTTCTTGTCAACAAAAGTTACGCACCTATCCAAAGGTTGTGTAGTTTTCTCAAAAATTCTCAGAATGGAATCTCAAAATATATATATATATATATATATCAAATTTGAATCAAAATGTTTTTGCCCTTTTATTTCATGGTAAGAATAAGAACTTGATATTTATAAAACCTGCAATAAAATAAAGGTAAAGTTGTTGCCCCATCAAAGTTATGTACCCTATCAAAGGGTGTGTAGTTTTCTCAAAAATTCTCATTTAAGTATTTTTATATTATTAATTAATGTATTTAGAATTATTTTATATAAATATTTAATTTGATTTAATGGAAGTAAATATTTATTGATTTAAATAATTTTTATTTTTTTATATTATTGATTTTGAAATAAAATTTAAATTTATTTATAATTAATTATGAAAAAAAATAATAATAATTTAAAATAATTAAATTGTATAAAGGGTTTTAAGTAATTATCTACCTAAGAAAATATTTTTTCTTTTTAATTTTCTAACAGCCTGTTGCTGCGATAGGTGGCAGCACCATTAATTAGAGTCGTCTAACGAGGCAGAGGAATTGCCCAGACGGCCAAAAGTAGCTGGAATCCGGGCAAAAAAAATTCAAAAAAAATTGTAGAGGTAGTGTTTGAATCATGTTTTTGATGGTGGAAATAAATTCAGCACCATCAAAAATGTCTAGAATAGCTAAAATTTTAAAGTTTAACAATTATAACTTGGATTGACAAAAATCTTTGCTGGATTTTCCCTAAATATAACTAGAATTTCCATAACTTCGGACGCAACTCCTCCACCTCGGAACAACTCCTCCACCTCATTAGACTATGCGCCATTAATCTCCCCAGCGGGGTGCCTTTGTGGAGTTGGAGTCAATGGCTCATCCCCTCGGAATCAATCATAATCGTTGATTTGCAACCTTCTTCTTTGTTGACTCTGACTTTCTGAGTGCCAGTGTTGGCTTAACAGTCGTGCTTGTCCACCAGCTAGAGCTCCTCTTAAGTGAGATCTTTTTAAGATGGGTGGTTATTCTCTCCTTAGGTATCTACACACATTAATCATTTGTATTGGTGACATGTAGATATTCCTTTGCCACTTGGCAACTCCTTCACACCGAGAACAACGTTAGGCATTTTGAGCTTGAATTTGAACGTTGTGGCGCCCTATGCCCAAAAGCTCGGCTCCCTTTATAATGCAATTAGACATAGAAATGGGGCCTTTGACCTTCCCGGGTATACTGTCGGGATGATGCAATCCTGACGTCAAGCAAGCCACGTGTTGATTTGTGATTGATCCACATGTCATTCATATCTAGGTCCTTCAGGTACCTGGAACATCTTAACCACCTACCACGTGTCCATCTCCCGACGAGCAGTTGTTGACATCATATTTTCTCAATGGCATATTTCCATTTGTCTAACGAAAGAGAAAATCCTCAGTTCCTGACTCAGAAGCAACTCCTCCGTAAGTGATCTAATCGTGTGTGCGTCGAGAGTTGACGTAGCAAAGTATTACGGGGACCCGGGTTGCGAGGTATGAGCCTTATATTTATGTTACAGACTTTATCAATCAACGACCCGGACTCCAACAATGGACAAACTTTCAGTTTCTGGTCTCCAAAACTATTTACGATTGATTATATAATAGGACGTAGGGTTCCGGGGTTCCAAGTTTATTACTTTTACGAGTTTTTCTTTGACCATCCTCCTCTTTCGATCTCAGTAGTCACTTCAATATTTGTTGAAATCATTAGAAATATCAACCTGAGTGTCTTCTAATTGAGTGGGCTCAGTATGGCCCTCGAGCTCCTCCATTTCTCTTAAAACAAGTTTAATTTCTGCCATGTTTTGCACCCCATTGCTCCGGGATGTAAAAATTAGGAAAAAATAAAAGAAAAGTACAACAGTCTAGATATGAAGCTATACGTTGTCTGATAACACTGCTGAGGATCATGGTATTTGTATCTAAGTGTGATAGGATCCACTTGATGATATCCGAGCAAGGGAAGGCATGATACCAGCATCAACCTTATGAAATCTTGATCTCTGGAAATTTATTTAAACATGTCAGTCTTCTAGATCTGCCTTGTAATCGGTGGCTATGAATGCATCATTTATTGTGTGCCAAGTGACGTTCGAATCTTATGAATGCATCATTTATTGTGTGCCAAGTGACATTTGAATCTTTCTCAATGAAGATTTGAGATTTTTTCATGATAGGCATGGTGACAGGGGTACTCTCAACGGGAGTCGTATTTCAGACCCCATTGAAACATAAATGCAGTCTGACATGCTGGGAGTATAGCAGTATGTTTGCATTTATATTTCCTTCAAAATTGATTTTGGAGTTTTAGCAGCAAGAAAACTGTTATTTCCCTTGCATGTTAGAAGCATTTATGTTTCAATAAAGTCTGAAATAGGACTCGCCACTCTCAACTACTTCACCGGTGCTGCTCTGTGTGGTGTCTTTTGAGGCTGATCTCTTTGGAGGCATGATGACCACAACTGATAAAAGAGAGATACGCTAAAAAAAAATAAAGTACATGTATCACAAGATGCACTCATGGCGAAGACAAATTAGATCCAGCAAATCAGTTCATCCATTCATAATAAAGCAGCAACTTAGTCACTAGAGAGAAGGATTGCATTTGCATAGTTTTTGTGCTTAGGGAGGCAAACTTAGCTCATGAATTTCCCACTACGCAGTTTCAACAGATAAGGGAGGAGCCTGAGGCTTGAGACTACATAATGCATAGTCAGATGAATTTGTGGAGGAACTTAATTTTCCCCAAAAAGGACAACATAGCTTTCTTTTTCAACGGGAAGAGAGTTAATAGCTCTAACCCTTTAAGGGTCCACCTTAAACCCACTTTTTGCAATGGTATGGCCCAAGATATTTCCCTAAGACACTGTGAAAATTCCCTTCTTGGGATTAAGATATATCTCGTATTTACAACACCACTCTAATTCCCTTCTTGGGATTAAGATATATCTCGTATTTACGACACCACTCTAAAATTTTCTTCAAATGGTGCAAGTGGTCATCTTCTTTTCGAAAACACCATTATGTCATCAAGATAGATGGCTATGGTTTGTCCAATCAAACTGCGAATTATGATGTCCATCACACATTGAAAAGTTGCACCAACATTAATAAGTCCAAATGACATTCTCTTGAAAACAATAAAACAATTAAACTATATAAATTTTGTCATTTAAATAAAAAATATGTTATAAAATTATGAATTATCAATATTATATATTTTTTATTTAGTACTTTCAAATTAATCTTCCCTCGTGTAAGTTTTACCACTCCAATTTGGTTGGAGAAATGAATCTGCCCTCCTTTGTATGTTTGTCCACTCCAATTTGGTTGCACGAGGATAAATACTTTTACCGGTTGGTTTATTAATATACTTTTTTTAATTAAAATAAATTTGGTATGAATACAAATTTTTATGTTTTATATGAAAATGTTTATAAATAACTATTAAAAGTTTTATTTGGTATTAAATGTCTTTTTGTGGTATTAAATGTTTTTTGTGAAGTAAATATATTTTACAAATAAGTTATTATATGATATTGAGAAACATTTTAGATAGGTAAATTATTATAAAAAATTGATCATATTCGAAAATGTATTTTTTCATAGAGGTAGAGGATAAAATATTGTCTAAAGAGTCAAAATTCAAAATATATATGCAGTATATCATGCCTTCAAGGCCTTGAGAAAAAGAGAGGAAACAATAAATTGATGAACTAAAACCATAACATGAGGAAATTGAATGGGGGAGCGGTTTGAATATGTGGCTACTATCGGAATAGGCTCTTTGTCGTTGCTCATAGAGCAACCATGATCATTGTTAGTTTCTATAGCATAGGAATGTCTTCTAGTCTCACGTGATGTCTATAAGGCTAAGGAACACATTTTCTCCAATACCCAGAAAAATTTTCTAAGAAAATTTACCTTGATTAGAATTAATTAGCTAAATTATTAATTTTCTTAAGTCTAACCTAGAGAAATGGCTTAATTAATCTGGATTAATTGAAGTAAATCTATTTTCCTCTAATGAGTTCTAGAAAAGTCATGTGAAGTGATCAAGATGATCTTAGCCATCAATTGGGATTAGATCATGTTCATTGATTTCTTAATGAAATATTATAAGAGGAAATTGATGGGCATTTGAAGAACACAATGAGACACAAATTTTGCAGTGATAGCAAGGGCACAGAGGCAGTACAGGGGCATCAGCAGATCAACACCAATAGTGTTTGGAGACAAGATTTTCGGAGGATATTTATCACAATGATTTCTAGAGTTATTTGGATATTGATTTTTTTACAGAGAAACCTAGTTTTCCCAATGGTACAAGTTGCTCCAAAGCGAAGTTTGAATTGCTTTAGAGAGGTCGAATTGTCAGAGAAAGGAGATAATTTCTCAAATAGATTGATTTTCACAAGGAAGCTAAGTTTTCTAGTTGGAGTCAAGCTCTAAAGACGCTGAGTTAATTTTCCCAGCAGTGTGACTTTTCCAGAGAGGAGATGAGTGTGAGGGTCGCATGTGTGACTAGTTCAATGAGGCAAAGGGAGGCTGAATTGATTAGAGGGAGATGAATTGCTTCTAGGAGGCTAGATCAACTTACGTAAGTGAAAAGGCTAATTTTCCAAAGGTTTACTAATTTACATCAAACAGGGGTAATTTCTCCATCGCATATTTTGCTAAAAAATTAATAAAATTACTCATTTGCAAAATGTTTTTCCCCACACTCGATTTTTTGTAGGGAGATTTGTCCAAAAATATTGGTGTCCATTATTTGTGTGTGTGCAATAATTTTATTAGTTCTTGTGGTTTATTTATTTTTCTGTGAAGTTGCAGTAGTGCTTTATTCAATGTTTATAGAAATTAATTGTAGAAGACAAATAATCAATTGATAGGTGAATAATAACTAGTTAACTGCAACAACTTTAAAAATTTCACATAGTATCAGAGAATATATGAGGGCAGAAGGAGGATTTGTGCAAGGGAAAAGAAGAGAAAAGTCGAGGATTTGTAACCCAATTTATATTCCTTAGTTTATTTTGGCTTCACTATATTTCTATATTTTTCAGCTATGGTCGCAATAGGTTTAAGAGATCAAGACAGATTGGATGGAGCCTCCAACTTTGGTGTTTGGTAATCCATAATGTCTTTTATATTGGACGATTTTGGACAAAAGGAATATGTGACTAATGTTGTGGTCGTACTAACAAATCCATAGCAGTTGGAAACCTACAAAAAGGAGAACGACAAATCCAAGAGGATTATCCTTGATGGAATCAAGGACTATACAATCCCTAATATTGTAGAGGACATGGTGAAGGAGATGTGGGATGCAATTGTAAATATATACCAGAATCTTATGGAAAATAGGAAAATGATTCTCAGAGAGAAGTTGAATACAATTAAGATGCATAAGGGTGAAGATGTGGTTTCCTATCTTACCAATGTTTGACTTAACAAGGGTGAATTAGTTGTAAATGGAGACAAGCCAAGTGATGTCGAGATAGTGTGAGTAGACCTGAATGGGTTATCTAAGTAGTGGGGTGTCTTTTTCCAAGTTATAAATGGACAAGACCAGTTGTCGAGTTGGGATCACCTATGGAGTGATTTCACTCAAGAGGAACTTAGACTCAAATTGGTCAGTTGTAGTAGTAGTAGCAATAGAAAAACTCCAAAGGTTGAGAAGGAACAAGAAAACATAGCCCTAGCGAGAAATGGGAAGGCAAAAAAGGGACCTAGCAAAGTATCAAACCCAAAAAGAGATAAGAAAAAGAAGTACCTTTCTAAGGTAAAGTGTTATGGTTATCACAAGTTCAACCAGTATGTTATTGATTATACGTGGAGGAAAAATAAGGAAAAGAAGAAAGCAACAACTTCAGGTAGTTTAGATGAGCTCTTCAACAAGATGGATTAGGAATTCGTATTGATCGCTTGCCTATCTAGACCAACTTCACAAGGTGTCTAGTATATATAGTGGAGCATCATTCCACATTATAGGAGTTAGAGAGTACTTCTCAATCTATAAGGAGGAGGATATCATATTTTAGATTCAGATATGGAACAAAACCAAGTGAAATCCTTTTGCCAGAGGGATTATTCTATTTCCAAGGGAGAATGGAAATTCAATCCTGATTTATGATGTGTTGCATGTTCCAAGATTAGGGATGAACTTCATCTTCTATTTTTCCTTTAGGATAAAGGGTATGATGTTCTATTTAGAGGGTCACAAGTGTTATTCAAGCATAAATAATGGAGGTCACCCATAGCAATTTGAGTTAGAAGTGGTTTATTATACAAGTTGCACATGGATACTCCTAAGGCACTGGTTAGCAACAACAATATGAGGGATCAGGAGGAGCTATAGCATAGGATGATGGGCCATATACATCATGGAGCACTTAGATTGATGCATGAAATGGTGACAAGTGTTCTAGAGGTGAGCACAGAGCATGATGACATTTGTAGAGGATGTGTGTTGGGGAAGTTTGTGAAAGCAGGTTTTCCAAGGAGTCAATAGATCACAAGGGATACTTGATTTAGTTCATTCAAATATATGTGGAGTGATTTCTACAAAATGTCTTAGGGAATATGAGTGATTTGTGACTTTTATTGATGATTTCTCCAGGAATACTTGGATCTACTTCTTGAAGACCAAGGATGAGGTATTTAGTCACTTCCAAGAGTTAAAGGCTCTAGTGGAGAATGTGACAAGAAAGAGGATTTGAACTCTTCAGTCAAACAACTAAGGTGAGTACACCAATATAGAGTTCTAGGAATTCTATACTAGCGTAGGAATAAGGAGAGAGTGAATGATTCCTTAAAATCTGGAATAGGATGGGGTTGCTAAGAAGAATAACCACTACATTTTAGAGGTAGCGAGAACGATGTTGTATGACCAAGATCTCCCATGCTTTTTATGGGCAGTGATGTGCTAACAACATTCCATATACTAAACATAATCAAACATAGAATGATAGGTAGGATGACACCTAAGGAGTCACTCACGAGGAAGAATCCAGATGTTAGTCAATTTAGGATATTTGGCAGACTATCATATTGTCAAATTCCAGGAGACAAACATTCAAAGTCAGATCATACTGCATAGCAAGGTTATTTCATTGGTTATAGTGAGACCTCCAAGGATTTTTGGATATTTATTCCAAGGACCAAGTGGATCATTGTTAGGAGAGATGTCAAGTTCATGGAGGACAAGGCATATATGATCCGGATTTAAGCAGGAACGCAATAGATTACAGAGATAACCATAAATACAGAGATGCGATAACCATAAAAACAGAGATGCAGCGGAAATAATACTTCATTTCACTAATGGAGAATACTGAAATATGCTTACAAATAGAAATAACCCAGCTAGGGCGATGGTAGCTTATCTCTGAGAAGAGATGTGTCGGCTACATGCCTCTGAACTGTTTCGAACTGTGTTTACAATGAGGCTCGAAGGCCTATTTATTACTGAGAAACAATGGAAAACCCTTAACATTCCAAAACCTAACCCTAGAAGATGAAACGCCAAACTATGGGCCCCATTTGGGTAAATTGGTACATCAACTTCCTGGGGTCGTAACTTTGGCATACAATCTCCGTTTGACGCGCATGATAGCCCGTTGGAAAGATCTCTCCGAGGAATACGACAGAAAAGACGATTTTTTACCTAAAATTTTACAGAGGTAGATTTCCCAAAAAACGTCGTTTAGGGCCTCAAAACGGCTCCGGAAGTTTAGGACCCAAAAAACTACTAAAAATAGTAAACTGCGCTATGATTAAGGAAACTGAAAAACTGAAAGAGACAGTTGTGGGGGTCCAAATGGGATAGGTGGGTGGCCACCAACATCCACATGGATCATTCCTCCCCCCTTAGGAAGCAATGGTCCCCATTGCTTTGAGTTCCTCCTTGAGATGAGGAAGCTTCTACTGAGCTGGGTCTCCAATGAGCTGTTCTGCAATCTCTGTTGTGTCGGTGGGAAGCATGGTTGGTGATGGTCCACACTGAACAATCGGTGCAAGCGAAGGAATGGAGGAATGATGTGCTTCAAAGCATTGTTGCCCACAGCCTTGTTACTAGTGGAGGGACCATGTCGAAGCGGTCTGAGTTTCTGATGGGTTCTGGTAAGGCATTCTCTCTGCAGATGTAACCAAACTTTTTCGCCCACCTGAAACTTGTCTGGTACCCCTCTGGGTAAGGAGAAGTTGTTCCTGTGTTCTGTCATGACTGTATCCCTATGTTGCTGCTACTGCGTGGAGGAACCCTTTGCGGGGGTCATGGATGTAGCAACGATCTTCCCCTTACTTTGGGAGTGAACCAGACAGAAAATAAATTTCCTAGTTTGTGAGATGAGCTTGCTGCCTTTCTTAGCAGTGATCAAAGAGGTGGTGGTAGGTGGAGCTACCTCTGGTATCCTATATAATGAATTATCCAAAGAAATAATGACAGCGCGAGGCCTTGACTCATACACAGCATGTCACCTCCACAAGTACGATTGGCCTAATAGTACATCACAAACATCCAGAGGTGTAACATCACACAATACCTCATCTGTGAAGGGCTTGATGCTGTAGGGAAGGCGGCACTGCTGGTGAACTTTGAGATCTCGTCCTTCATGAAGCCACCCGATACTGTACGGTTGTGGGTGTGGCGTAGTTGATAGGCCCAACTGCTTCACGTCCTCTACTGAAACGAGGTTCTTTTGGCTGCCACTATCGACAATGAATTGTAGCGGCGAACCCTTCACCCACATCTTTGAGTGGAAAAGACGTTCCCCCTCCTTTGGCTCTTCGGCTCATTCTTCTAGATCTTGGCAGTGGCAACTGTGGCACTAGGATCTGCATCAATGATTTGCTTCACTTTGCCATCCCCCTTGTCGAGTTCCGACTCAGAGTCAGAACATGCATCTGATTCGGAAGCCTTCAACTCGGCCACCAGCAACTGCTTGGTCCGACATTCACTTGTGTTATGAGTGGGACTCTTGTGGAACTCACACCACTTTCCTGTGTCCTTCTTCGGCTTCATGGTGTTGTTCTTTTCTTGCAGCTTAGAGGGGTTGTCTTGGGTCACCCCGCCTTGGCTTTGTCTTTTGGGCTTCGGATTTGCAGATCCAGAGTCTCGCTTCTTCTGTTTGAACTTTTTCTCGATTTTGACAGTGTATCGGTATGTTGTGCCGAGTGAGGAGATGTTCAAGAACTCCATCTCTTCCTGGATGTATCTGTGTAGGTAGCCGTGGTATTTGAGTACCAGATGCAGCTTAGAATCTTTGATACCCAACTGTGTGTGAAGGGTATGAAAAATATTTGTGAACTATGGTACATCTTGGTCTTGCCCCTACCGCAGTGTGGTCCATTTGATGTATTTGTCCTCATCGCTTTTGACAGGGTAGTACTGCTCCTTGATGGCATCCCGGAAGTCATTCCAAGTGGGGGCGGCTGAAAACAGTGAGCCTGTACTTTCATCCTTCTGCTCGTAGTATGTTTCCCACCGGTCCTTGACGTGGGGGGCTGCTTTGAGAAGAGCGAAAACAATCTTTTCCCGACTTGAAAATTCATGAACAGAAAAATACCCATCTAGCAGATTTAACCATTTATCTACGGCATCTGCGTCTATTTGACCCTCTAAGATGGGGATTTCAAAATTAACTTGTACCTTAAATGGTGTGGCGTTTCCAGAGTAGCTGTTGGAAGCCTATGTGTCGCCTCTGGGTAGCCGCTGAAGGATCTGTGCAAAGCTATCCATCATCGCGTTCCTTTGCCGCTCGAGGGCTTCTTCGAGCAAGATTCTGATAGGATCTCCTACCCCCTCGTCTTTCTTCTCATCCGCCATGGGAGGTCGTCGACATTTGCGAGGCTGTTCTTGCAAAGGTTCGACCAATTCAAGCCCTAACTCCTTATATCCCGACCTCGTTGGGGACATGCAAAGAAAAACAGAGCAAAAGTAGACCGCTCTGATACCACTGATCCGGATTTAAGCAGGAACGCAATAGATTACAGAGATAACCATAAATATAGAGATGTGATAACCATAAAAATAGAGATGCAGCAGAAATAATGCTTCATTTCATTAATGGAGAATATTGAAATATGCTTACAAATAGAAATAACCCAACTAGGGCGATGGTAGCTTATCTCTGAGAAGAGATGTGTCGGCTACATGCCTCTGAACTGTTTCGAACTGTGTTTACGATGAGGCTCGAAGGCCTATTTATTATTGAGAAACAATGGAAAACCCTTAACATTCCAAAACCTAACCTTATGATCTAGATTTAAGCAGGAACACAATAGATTACAAAGATAACCATAAATACAGAGATGCGATAACCATAAAAACAGAGATGCAGCGGAAATAATACTTCATTTCATTAATGGAGAATACTGAAATATGCTTACAAATAGAAATAACCCAGCTAGGGCGATGGTAGCTTATCTCTAAGAAGAGATGTGTCGGCTACATGCCTCTGAACTGTTTCGAACTGTCTTTACAATGAGGCTCGAAGGCCTATTTATTATTGAGAAACGATGGAAAACCCTTCACATTCCAAAACCTAACCCTAGAAGATGAAACGCCAAATTGTGGGCCCCGTTTTGGGGTGAGTTGGACAGCCAACTTCCCGAGGTCGCGAATTGGTCGTCTTATCTCTGTTTGACGCGCATGATAGCCCGTTGGAAAGATCTCTCCGAGGATTACGACGGAAAAGATGATTTTTATCAGAAAAATCACTGGCGGTGGATTTCCCAAAAAATGTCATTTAGGGCCTCAAAACGGCTCCGGAAGTTTAGGACCCGAAACACTGCTAAAAATAGTAAATTGTACTATAATTAAGGAAAGTGAAAAACTGAAAGAGACAGTTGTGGGGGTCCAAATGGGATAGGTGGGTGGCCACCAACATCCACCTGGATCATTCCTCCCCCCTTAGGAAGCAATGGTCCCCATTGCGTTGAGTTCCTCCCTGAGATGAGGAAGCTTCTGCTGAGCTGGGTCTCTGGTGAGCTGTTCTGCAATCTCTAATGTGTCCAGAAATGGTGGGAAGCATGGTCGACGACGGTCCACATTGAACACTCGGTGCAAGCGAAGGAATGGAGGAATGCTTTGCTTCAAAGCATTGTTGCCCGTAGCCTTGGTACTGGTGTAAGGACCATGTCGGAGTGGCCTGAGCTTCTGATGGGTTCTGGTAAGGCGTTCTTTCTGTCGATGCAACCAAACTTTGTTCCCCACCTGAAACTTGTGTGGTGCCCCCGTGGGTGAGAAGAAGTTGTTCCTGTGTTCTGTTATGACTGTATCCATCTGTTGTTGCTACTGCGTGGAGGAACCCTTCGTGGGGGTCATGGATGTAGCAACGATCTTCCCCTTACTTTGGGAGCGAACCAGATAGAAAATAAATTTCCTAGTCTGTGAGATGAGCTTGCTGCCTTTCTTAGCAGTGATCAAAGAGGTGGCAGTAGGTGGGGCTACCTCCGATATCCTGTATAATGAATTATCCAAAGAAATAATGACAGCGCGAGGCCTTGACTCATAGACAGCATGTCGCCTCCACAAGTATGGCTGGCCTAATAGTACATCACAAACATCCAGAGGTGTAACATCACATAATACCTCGTTTGTGAAGGGCTTGATGTTGTAGGGAAGGCGGCACTGCTGGTGAACTTTGAGATCTCGTCCTTCGTGAAGCCACCCGATACTGTACGGCTGTGGGTGTGGTGTAGTCGGTAGGCCCAACCGCTTCACGACCTCTGCTAAAATGAGGTTCTTTTGGCTGCCACTGTCGACAATGAATTGCAGTGGCGAACCCTTCACCCACATTTGTGAGTGGAAAAGACATTCCCCCTCCTCTAGATCTTCAGGCTCATTCTTCTAGATCTTGGCAGTGGCAACAATGGCACTAGGATCCGCATCAATGATCTGCTTCCTTTTCCATTCCCCTTGTCGGGTGCTGGCTCAGAGTCGAAACATGCATCTAATTCGGAAGCCTTCAACTCGGCCACCAGCGACTGCTTGGTCCGACACTCACTTGTGTTATGAGTGGGACTCTTGTGGAACTCACACCACTTTCCTGTGTCCTTCTTCGGCTTCATGGTGGTGTTCTTTTCTTGCGGCTTCGAGGGGTTGTCTTGGGTCACCCCGCCTTGGCTTTGTCCTTTAGGCTTCGGATTTGTAGATCCAAAGTCTCGCTTCTTCTGTTTGAACTTTTGCTCGATTTTGACAGCGTATCGATATGCTGTGCCGAGTGAGGAGATGTTCAAGAACTCCATCTCTTCCTGGATGTATCTGTGTAGGCAGCCGCGACATTTGAGTACCAGATGCAGCTCAGAATCTTTGATACCCAACTGTGTGCGAAGGGTATGAAAAATATTTGTGAACTCTGGCACATCTTGGTCTCGTCCCTGCCGCAGTGTGGTCCATTTGATGTATTTGTCCTCATAGCTTTTGACAGGGTAGTACTGCTCCTTGATGGCATCCCGGAAGTCATTCCAAGTGGGGGCGGCTGAAAATAGTGAGCCTGTACTTTCATCCTTCTACTCGCAGTATGTTTCCCACCAGTCCTTGACGTGGGGGGCTGCTTTGAGAAGAGTGAAAATAATCTTTTCTCGACTTGAAAATTCATGAACAGAAAAATACCCATCTAGCAGATTTAACCATTTATCTACGGCATCTACGTCTATTTGACCCTCGAAGATGGGGATTTCAAAATTAACTTGTACCTTAAACGGTGTGGCGTTTCCAGAGTAGCTGTTGGAAGCCGATGCGTTGCCTCTGGGTAGCCGCTGAAGGATCTGCGCAAAGCTATCCATCATCGCGTTCCTTTGCCGCTCGAGGGCTTCTTCGAGCAATATTCTGATAGGATCTCCTGCCCCCTCATCTTTCTTCTCATCTACCATGGGAGGTCGTCGAGATTTGCGAGGCTAGTCTTGCAAAGGTTCGACCAATTCAAGCCCTAACTCCTTATATCCCGCCCTCGTTGGGGACATGCAAAGAAAAACAAAGAAAAAGCAGACCGCTCTGATACCACTAATCCAGATTTAAGCAGGAACGCAATAGATTACAGAGATAACCATAAATACAGAGATGCGATAACCATAAAAACAGAGATGCAGCGGAAATAATACTTCATTTCACTAATGGAGAATATTGAAATATGCTTACAAATAGAAATAACCCAGCTAGGGCGATGGTAGCTTATCTCTGAGAAGAGATGTGTCGGCTACATGCCTCTGAACTGTTTTGAACTGTCTTTACAATGAGGCTCGAAGGCCTATTTATTATTGAGAAACAATGGAAAACCCTTCACATTCCAAAACCTAACCCTAGAAGATGAAACGCCAAATTGTGGGCCCCGTTTTGGGGTGAGTTGGACAGCCAACTTCCCGGGGTCGCAAATTGGTCGTCTTATCTCCGTTTGACGCGCATGATAGCCCATTGGAAAGATCTCTCCGAGGACTACGACGGAAAAGATGATTTTTATCAAAAAAATCACTGGCGGTGGATTTCCCAAAAAACGTCGTTTAGGGCCTCAAAACGGCTCCGGAAGTTTAGGACCCGAAAAACTGCTAAAAATAGTAAACTGCACTATAATTAAGGAAAGTGAAAAATTGAAAGAGACAGTTGTGGGGGTCCAAATGGGATAGGTGGGTGGCCACCAACATCCACCTGGATCACCTTAGAAGATGAAACGCCAAACTATGGGCCCCGTTTGGGTAAATTGGTACATCAACTTCACAGGGTCGTAACTTTGGCATACGATCTCCGTTTGACGCACATGATATCCCGTTGGAAAGATATCTCTGAGGACTATTTCCCAAAAAACATCGTTTAGGGCCTCAAAATGGCTCCGGAAGTTTAGGACCCGAGAAACTGCTAAAAATAGTAAACTGCACTATAATTAAGGAAACTGAAAAACTGAAAGAGACAGCTGTGGGGGTCCAAATGGGATAGGTGGGTGGCCACCAACATCCACCTGGATCAATATAAGAGGTCCAAATATTTTCCAGCAATAGATAATCAAAGTGAGCAGCCAACAGAAGATCCTAGATTTGAGTAGTCGAATCAAGGGTAGCAGAGCACAAGTACAGTTATGAGTATGAGCACTAGCTCAATTGCAGGTGTTCCTAAGACTTCACAGAGTATGGAGCAACAAATGCAACAGATCAGGGAGATGCATCAAGAGGATATACATGTGGATATTCGTAACTCCATTGTTGCTAGGAGGAAATGTGACATTCAACAAACACTTAGGGATGTTCAGGAGTTTGTGGAGAATCCTAGGACGAGAAGGAGAGAGTAGAGACAACCAAATAGGTACACTGGTTACAGTGCCATTAATCAACCAGTTGGTAGATAGCAAGCCTTCCAACTACCAGGAGTAGCAATAAGTGTGGCAAGATGTGATAGTTGAGAAGTATAGTTTAATCATGCAAAATGATGTGTGGTAGGTTGTATCTAAACCAACAAAAGGGCGATGGTTGGATCATGTTGGATCTTCATGATCAAGCACAGTGCAAATAGCAACATTGAAAAATACAAGGCAAGGTTCATGGCCAAGGGTTTCTCTAAGAAGGAGGGAAGAGATTACGAGGGGACTTGTTCTCTTATGGTCAGGTACATTTCTATACAAGTTGTGATCTCATCAGCAACATAGATGGGATGGTAGATCCATCTGATGGATTTCAAGACGACGTTCATGACTTGTGAACTAGAGGAGGAGGTGTACATTGAAAAACAGGAGGCATTTGTGGCACACAGTAGAGATACCCACTTGTGTAGGTTGAACATAGCTTTATACAGGTTCAAGCAAACTCCCAAGGCATGGTATGAGTTCATCGATTGATACTTGTAGGGCATGGGCTCCATGCAGAGTGAGCTAGATATGAACCTATATTATTTGGTGGTTTGGGGTGAGGTTCTCATTCTTTTCTTATAAGTGGAAAACTTGTTTCTTACAAGTTCATTGGGGATCATAGAGGAGTGCAAAAGGGATCTTGTAGCAGAGTTTGATATGAAGGATTTGGGGCTCATGCAATATTTTCTAGGTATGAAGGTATTGTAGACATATGGGGTATTTTCCTTGGACAAGGGAAATGCTGCATCAAGATCCTGAGGAGATTTGGGATGGAGGATTATAGAGCCATGTCCACACCCATGATCACTAATTAGAGGAAGATAGATGCATCTAGGGAAAAGGATGTGTACCCCACCTTGTATAAATAGTTAATAAGCCCTTAGATGTATTTGGTCAACACTAGACCAAATATTTCTTATGTAGTAAACTCTCTTTGTCAGTTCATGGTGGAGCCAAATAAAGTGCATTAGATTATAGCTAAACATGTGTTGAGATATTTACATAGCACTATCGAGTATGGGATTAGGTACGCTCGAGTTGATGATTTCAGGTTAATTGGATATACAAATGCAGACTAAGCAGGTAACATAGTGGATTGGAAAAGTGCTTCAGAGTGTTGCTTTAGTATGGGATCAAGAGTTATTAATTGGTACAAATAAGAAATAAAAGTTCGTAGCACTGAGTTATTCAGAGGCAGAGTACATACCGATGACCATAGCTACGTGTGAGGTTATATGGCTTCAGAAGTTGCTAGTAGCCTTGTTTGGTCAGAGGGTTTAGATGATGGGGATACACTGCGATAAAAAAATTTGCATTAGGTTGTCATAGAATTCAATGTTTTACGACAAGTCTAAGAATGTAATATCAAATACCACTTCATCAGGGATTGTGTATAGTGAAATATTGTTAGCTATAGTATATACCCACAACTGAGCAGGTAGTAAATATACTGACCAAGGCTTTGGGGAAGGCAAGATTCATCTTCTTCAAAGACAAGTTGGCTCTTATGAAAAACACCTTCCTCACTAAGGGGGATTTATTTTATGTAGCTTAGATATGTGTTTTAGTCTCGGATGGTATCTATGAGGTTAAGGAACACATTTTATCCAATACCCAGAAAAAAAATTCTAAGGAAAATTACCTTAATTATAATTAATTAGCCATTTTATCAATTTTCCTAAGTCTAACTTAGGGAAATGGCTTAATTAATCAAAATTAATTGAGGTAAATCAGTTTTCCTCTAGTGACTTATATGAAAGTCATGAGAAGAGGTCAATATGATCTTAGCCATCAATTGAGATTAAATCATGATCATTGATTGCTTAATGAGAGATTATAAGAGGAAATCGATGGGTACTTGGAGAACACATTGAGACAAAGATTTGCAGTGATAGCAAGGGTGCAAAGTAAATACAAGGGAATGAATAGATCAATATCAGTATTGTTTGAGAAAGGATTATCAAAGGATATTTATCACAGCAATTTCTAGAGTTATTTTGAGATCATTTTTTTCTACAGAAAGACCGAGTTTTCCCTGTGGTGCGATTTGCTCTAAAGAGGAGTGTAAATTGAAACAGAGAGGTTGAATTGTTGAAGAAAGGAGATAGTTTCTCAAAGAGATCGATTTGCACAAGGAGTTCAACTTTTCCAATTGGAGTCAAGTTCTAGGGAGGCAGAGTTAATTTTCCTAGCAATGTGAGTTTGCCACAGAGGAAACAAGTGTCAGGGTCACACATGTGACCAGATCAATGAGCCAAAGGGTGGTTGAATTGATCAAAGAAGAATGAATTGCTTCCAGGAGGCTAGATCGAATTGCATAACTGACAAGATTAATTTTTTAGAGGTTCACTAATTTACGGAAAATAATTGTAATTTCTCTGTCACATATTTTGCTAAAGAATTAATAAATTACTCATCTACAGAACTAGTTTTCCCCACACTCGAGTTCTTCCAGGGACATTTGTCTAAAAATATTGGTGTCCATTATTTGTGTGTGTGCAATAATGTTCTCAGTTTTTGTGGTTTATTTTTTTTAAGTTGTAGTAGTTTTTTAGTTAGTATTTGCAACAATTAATTGCAAAAGACAAATAATCAATTGATAAGTGAATAATAACTAGTTAACTACAATGAGTTTAAGAATTTCACAATCATGAGGGATGTCTTTGTGCTTTTTGATGTGCTCTTGTTGACAATCTATATCAAACGTATGCTAATGTGCAATGAACCCCATTATAGCCATAAAATTATATATATAAATGTGTGTGTGTGAAATTATATTTTTTATTTTGAAAACCTATTATTAATGCTCTTCTTTTAAGTTCCTTAGTTAACTCAATACCAATAACTTTGGAAACTACTACTAAAACCAATTTTACCACATACTTCTATCTGAAATTTATAAGAAAATCTATCTCCTTGTATAAATGTCAACAATTCGAGATTCTTAACCATCATGACATAATATTTAAATTTTCCTTCTCTTCCTCAGATGATATTTGACACTTACGCAATGGCCAGTTTTTCTTTTATTTGATATCGTAAGCAAGGTATATTGAAACTAGTTCTCTTTTGCACTAAAAAGGAAATTATATTTATCTAAATTCCAACATTGTTCTCTACGACACCGTGTATATATATATATATATATATATATATATATATATATATATAGATATATTCTTTGTAAATTTTCGTTTATTCTTTGTGTACACCATACTTTGGTTTATTAATATTAAATATATGATCAACAACATTATATTTGTCCCTAGAAATCATCCACCAAATACTAAAGTTTATATCTGACATGATACATAGTGTATGTTTTTCGAACTCCATGTATAAATGCTTTAAAACTTTGTTCACAGAATATATGTGGTTTATATACTCATATATGCACTTCTCTCTAACTCTTAATAAGATTCCTAAATCTTTGACACAATCTAATTACTCCACGCGTTGAACGATTATGGAAACACGACGAAATACAAGAACCCTAGCATCAATGGTGAAAAAGTGTTTGGATTTGATCAACGTTTAGAACAATTAGGGTTTTTGAGTAACCTAATGTTTATGCCTATCTGTCATTTTCGTCATTCATTCTTTCATTTCATCTCGATGCTGACAGAGCTTTATAACTCTACATTTTCGTTTCATTTTTTAGGTCTTAGTCAATTAGTTTCTGCACTATATTGTACATAGCTTCCAGAATTAAGCTCTTCTTGACTTTTCTTCCAATGGGTGTTCTTTCTCCAGAATTCATAATTTTTCACTTGTGAGGTAAGTTTCCCTTAAATAAATAGAGTTTATATGCTTCATTAACTCTTTCAAGTTCTATTTGCAACGTTTCCTTCAGAATTCGTTATTATAACCCTGCTTCTCATCATATTATCATCTTTTTGTTTTGCAGCAAGTTTATCCAATTGTAATTGGTATACTGTTTTTGTTTAGTTATTTCCCAAATATCTGGAATTTTAGACATATGATAACGGTATATAAAGCATTTGTAACCTCCATTCCTCCATATTCAGTAAGTTATAAGACCCTAGACCATAATTCTTGCGAAGAAACAAGTATCTTCAGATCTTGTCGACCGTCATTTTCTAGCATTTAAATTTCATTTTCCACGGTCAGTATAAATACAGTTACGCTCATAAATTTATAGGGTTTTATTCCATTGGGGTTATAATTCATCGCTATAAATACAATTATTTACGTCTCAATTTCTTCAACTCCTAGAATTTTTCTGGACTAATTTGGGGTTTGTCTATTTCCCCAAGGTTATGTTTTTTTTCTAGAAACCCTAAACCTTTATGAAGTCTGTGAGGAATTTTGAATAAGATTTATCGTGTACCCTACCTAGGTGTTAATCACTAGGGTTTAATCAGTGTACCCAATTATTTTCTTGCTTCGTTTCTTTGTAAGTTATACACATATATTTTCTTTTAATAATTTTCCTCCCTGTAAACAGGTTTTCAATTCCCTCTTGATCACTAGGGTTTAATCAGTGTACCCAATTATTTTCTTGCTTCGTTTCTTTGTAAGTTATACACATATATATATATTTTTTAATAATTTTCCTCCCTGTAAACAGGTTTTCAATTCCCTCTCTGTACTTTGCTTCTTGGACCTTCTCAGTTTTACAATGAAATTGTAATCATTTCATTTATAATGTTTTTCATTGTCTATTAGTTTTTACAATTTCAATATAGTTGTGCATCTTCTCTTTCTATCGAATTAGAAATTTTTCCTTCCTTGTATTCATTTTTAAAAAATATTTTTATAGTTACAACTGGAGAATTTCGAGGAACTAAAATCTACTCAGGTAATCACTTATTTTTAATTTTCATTTTATACCAATATCATTTTTAATTTGCACCATTATTATAGTACTTGACTATATATGTGTACCTTTGTAGGTACTTTTCCTTCATATGCAATGGGTTTTCTCTTTCCTTTGATATTTCTAGTTCAGACATTTACATTTTTTTTTGACTCATACTGAATACAATGTTTGTATGTTACTTATTTACAACTTTCATTCATACCGGTTCTTTCAATTGTAATATTAAATGTGTTTATCATATTTCTATATAACTTTCTGAATTATATATATTTCATGTATAATTTACTCTTTTAATATAAGAGTTTAAGTTACAGTACACAATTGTACTTATGTTTTATCTTCATATATAGGAAAACCTTTGTTATAATTCAAATTTAGTATGTCAAATTTGGTTATTCACAAATATAAACATAAATTCTTAATTACGTTAGAGTTATTTCATTACAAAGGAAAGAACATAGTTTCAAATTAAAATTATATTACTTTCTATGTGTTGTATAGTCATAATACCTCAATCAAGATCACACTATAACATAAAAATCTTTCATGACTAAAAGCAAATTCCTCTCCATACCTTTACTATTTTTCTTTTATCTATTTCTTCAAAATCAGTAAAGATCAACTATTTTGAATCTTTTATTTTGTCATCATTTCTAATAGCACACATACTACACATAGTGATAAGCATAACAAAACTATATCTTTCATTTTTCTAAACAAAATAGTACACAAGAATACTGACTTAAATTGGTTGTCTGGAAAATAAATAATTGGTTGTCTGGAAAATAAATGTTTGAATACTTGGCTCCACCCAATCTTGATATTTCTCCTAGAAGTTACCCCCCCAAGTAGAGGCCTGCAAATACATTTATCTTTGTCCTATTCACTTGTTTCTCTCATAGTCTCTCTAACAAGAAGACAAAAAACAAAATTACTTCCCTCCATTACCCATCTACCACTCATTTTGGTAGTTGGTAACTACCTCTTGGTAGTTGGTAACTACCTTCACATCACCAATAGGTGGAATGTACTTAATAGCTCATTAATGAGCCTATGTTTCCCACTCCTAAAGTAACATCATGGTCTTTTAAGGAAACAATTAATTGGTCAATTCCATAATTTCCCAATAAATCTAATATTCCATATTAGATTCCTAGGACTTATCACTGGGTAATTAAAATTCACCATCAATTTGCATCCCCATCTCTTTCATCCAAATGTATTCCAGGGTTAATTTTCTGGACCCCTTTATTTATTATAAACATCTTAAGTACAAATTTATAATCATTCATTATTAGTAATAAATTACTGATAATTAAATTCTTCATATGTATTTCAAACTACAATTAATTACATAAAAATCTCAAGTAAGTGGACATCAAATCCGCCTCTTTTAGACTAAAATGTTTCAATTGAACTTTCAATTGAGCTATGTCTCTATGTGACTACCCTTTGATCTAGAATATGTAGCGGTTGTGCAACTCTTCCTATGGTTCCACCTGTACAACATTCCAATGAATTATATGAGTTGGGTCATGTACATATTTATTTAATAAAGATACATGAAAACATTGTGAACTTTTATGTGTGTTGGAAGGGTGAATTGATAAGCAATTGGTCCAATTCTTACCAATACTTCAAAAGGTCCATAGTATCTAGGTGGTAACTTGGTGCAATTCCTAAGTATTAGTGTGTTTTTCTTTTGTTTCACTTTTAAATATACATGATCTCCCACATTAAATTCCTTATGAACTCTTTTGTAGATCTTGTGTTGTTTTCAAATTTTGTCTGACTTTAACCACTTCTTCCATCACCTTTAACATATATGGTCCCAATACTAATTTATCTTCAGGATGATCCTGACTTAGAGATATGTTGCATCCTCTTCCATATAGTACCTCAAAGAGACTCATCTTCAAAGAAGTTTGGTACCCATTATTATAGGTAAACTCAAATAAGTGAAGGTAGTCTTCCCACTTAATTCGTATGTGCATAACTTACATCCTTAACGTATCTACTAAGATCTAATTAGTTCTTTCTATTTGACCATCAGTTTGAGGGTGATAGGTTGCGCTAAAATTTAACTTTGTCCCCATTCCTTCAAATAATCCCTTCCAAAAGTTTGAAGTGAATTTGGCATCACGATCTGAAAATACAGTTTTGGGCATACCATGAAGTCTAAATATCTCTTTCATGAAAATTTGTCCTATATTAATAGCCTTAAAGGTAGATTTAAGAGGAATAAAATGTGCATCCTTGATAATCTTATTTACCACTACCATGATAGAGTCATGCTGACTCATAGTCCTTGGCATTCCAGTAATAATATCCATGTATAGGGTTTCGCATTTCCATTCTAGAATAGGAAAAGGTTGCAACAATCTTGTTGGGTGTTGATGGGAAGCCTTCACATGTTGGTACTCTAAACACCTAGCCACATACTTTGTTGTCTATGTTTTCAAGTTAGGCCTGTAATAATCCTTTCTCAACACAATTATCAGTCTTTAGTATCCAAGATGACCAGTTATTGATTTCTTATGAAATTCATCTAAAACAAATGTTTGCAATTCTTGATCATTGGGTAAGTAAATTATGCCTTTTAATAACAACAAGTATTGATTATTCGCTAAAAAATCAGTTTCTCCTTCACCTAACAACTCAATTTTCTACATTTTCTTTTTAATCCACATGTATTCTTCATCAAATTTTGTTGTCGTTTTTATCTTCTTTATCAAATTTGTATACCAACTAGTTTCTAAAATGTTGCATATTTGACTTAATTTTTTGCTTAAAGCATCAACATTTTGTTTATTTGCCTTTAATGTGTACAATTTTAAAATCGTACTCACTAAGGAATGCCAACCATCTAGCTTCTGTAGCATTTAAATTTGGTTGGTAAAAAATATACTTTAGGCTAAAATTTTCTATCTCTAGCTAAAATTTCCTTCCTATCAAATAATGTCTCCATATTTTTAAAGCATGGATGATGGTTTCTAGCTCTAGGTCATGTGTAACATAGTTATTTTCATGATCTTTTAATTTCCTAGATTCATAGTTGATTACATGACCCTCTTGCATTAATACACCTCCCAATCCTTCCTTACAAGCATATGTGCATACAACAAAATATTTATTAGGATCAGCTAGTTTCGGGATGGGAAAACCGGTTAGTAGCTGCTTTAGTTTTTCAAAACTATCATGGCACTTTGAAGTCCATTTAAATTTTGACCCCTTATTTTATAAAGAAGCAATAGGATATGCCAATTTAGAGACCCTCTATACATATTTTGTAATAACATGTTATTCCAATAAATGATTAACATCAGCTACATATTTAGGTATCGGCCACTTAGTAATAGCTCTAATATTTTTGGATCCATAACGATCCCTTCCTTAGACACTACATGTTCCAAATACTAAACAAATTCTCGGTAGAATTAGCATTTGCTAAATTTAGTGTTTATCTCATTCTCTCTAAGTGTTTGAAGAACAATTTTTAAGTGTTGATCATATTCTTATTTACTCTTTTAGTAAACCATAATATCATCTATGAATATTATGAAAAAAATTCAAGAAAAGGACTCAACATGTTATTCATCAAGCACATGAAAGTTGTTGGTGCATTAGTGAGTCCAAATGGCAAAACCACAAATTCATAGTGTCCATATTTTGTTTTGAATGTTGTTTTATGTATATATCAATCACTTATCCTTATTTGATGATATCCAAACCTTAAATCAATTTTTGAAAATATTGATGCTCCTTGGACTTGATCAATCATCAATTCAAGGTAAAGGATATTTGTTTTTAATGGTAATTTTTTTATCTGTCTATCATCAATACAAAGCCTAATTGTCCCATATTTCTTCTTGAAAAATAAAACTAATGCACCCTAGGGATACAAACTAGGTCTTATGTACTTCTTATCTAGAAACTATTGCAATTGAACCTTCAATGTCATTAACTCAAGGATACTCTTTCTATATGGAGCTTTGGACATCGTAACTACTCTAGGAATGATATTAGTAATGAAATCTACATCTCTCCTCGGAGGAATTCCTGGTATCTCTTCAGGAAATACATATTTATACTGCTCCAAAACAAAATAGTCTTCTAAAGATGGATTTTGTTTTCTTTCAGCTAAATCCTTAACCTGAACAACAAACATTTGAAAGCATTTGCGAGCACATTTATTCAGTTTTAAGGCATAAATCTTGCTCAAAAAAATAGCTCTTAGTACTACTTTCACTACACATTCCTCTCCTTCCTCATTAATACAAGTGAAAGACTTTTCTAGGCAATTCATAATTAATTTATGATATTATAACTAGTCCATCCCAATGAATACATCATATGACCCCAAAGGTAAAACATTCAGACTTAGTTGAGTGTTCATCCCATTCAAATTTAATAAACAACCTTTACTTATTTCTGTCACTTTCCTTTTGATTCCTATGGCCAATTGTACTAACCAGGGTATATTTTGTTTTTCCTTTTTAAGTTCACATTTATCAATTGTAGTTGGGGAAATGTAAGTTAAAGTAGATACAAGGTCTATCAATACAGAAACTTCTTTCTCAGAAATTTTACCTCGGACTTCCACCATAGTGGATTGGCGATATGCCTATCTTCCATCTAATGTTGCACTGGTTCTCAAAATGTTACAGGCAATATCATTGCCTATAGAGGCTTATTGCAGGTTGTTTACCATTCCCTTTTTGTTTACTATATTTTGTGGACAATGTCTCCACAAGTGATTTTCATTGTAACCCCAACATTTAATTAGTGCTTTGGTTGCTTCTGAAAAAAAAAATATTTCCTCCTCCAACCCCTTGTTGACTTTTTTGTCCTAAATTTATTGGTTGGTTCACACTTATCTATAATTCCCTCCTTGATTACACTTAAAGGTATTTGCAAAATCAAGTATTTTAAGACCCTTTTTCTTAGTGTTGAACTTCTCATGCTTCTTGGCCATCCAAATTTTAGAGTTGTCACCTTTCTTTTTATTCTGATTAAAACACGGTTTCGCCTTCCTTATAGTCTTGTCCATCGTTTTTGGATTTCCAAAGTCAATGCTCTCCCTATATGAAAAGGTAAAACAACTAATGAACCTTTGTATTTTGTTCTTTTCCTCCTTCAGGTATGGTACATATATCAACATACTCATAAACTTATTTACATATTCACCCATAGTAGATTGTCCCAATCTTAACTCATGGAACTCTCTAGCCTTTTCAACAAAATACCTTTCAGTAGATATTTCTTTCTAGATTATTTTCTCCTCCCACCATAAGGTTGATTTTCCACTAAAATAGTAAGTTTCCAATCTGGCCTTCGAATTTCTAGGATAATTGTAGACCTCAAAATGTTTGGACATATTAAGAAGCCATGCTTCAGCTCCTTCCTCGGATTAACCATTAAAATTTGGAGGAATAATATTTTTAAATTCTCCTTGCAGCTAATGCGTAGTCATCATCTTCCTAGATACAAAAGTACTACTTTATGATCTCCATTCTTCTTCCACATTAAACTCATGAGACTTACTTTCACTAGAATTTATAGAATCAGTTGTATCTGTTGATTCACTTCTAATTCTCTTCTTGTGGGTTTTTGTTGCTTTCTTATTAACTCTATCTTCTTTTAATTTTCTCAACAGATAACCATTAATCTCGTCATGTTCGTCTTTCTCTTTAGAAAGCCTTTCTTGATTGGTCTTTATTTTATCTAAGTTTTCCTCCAAACTATGCGTTACTTGCAATATCTCATATTCTTGGTTTTTTGTATTACTAGTTCCTCCACTCAACATTCCAATATCAGTATCAGGTTTCTCACCACCTCTACGTGATCATATGGAAGTCTTCCCATTATGTTCCTTAGTCATACTTCAAACATTTCTAATAATCTTTTAAATATTTAATCATGACATAATTAAAAGTAATTGTTTCATTCTAGGACCATAAAAACCCAATGTTGTAACCTACAAATCTGATACAACTCGTAATTAACATTATTATAACCGTAAATTATATATAAGAAGATATTATGATTTATTCTACAAACCCATTATTCACTCTCTTCTTTTAAGTTCCTTAGTTAATCCAATATCAATAACTTTAGCAACTAATACGATAACCAATTTTATCTTTATCATGATACTTTTATCTGAAATTTATAAAGAAATCTATCTCCTTGTATAAATGCCAACAATTCTAGCTTTTTAACAATCATGACTTAATATCTAAATTTTCCTCCTCTTCCCTAGATGATACATCATGCAATGACCTTTTTTTCTTTTATTTGATATTATAAGCCAGGTATAAAAAAACTAGTTCTCTTTTGCATTAAAGCGGAAATTATTTATCTAAATTCCCAAATCTATCAAACAATGTTCCATATATATACTAAAATTTCCATGACTTCGTTACATACACAACCGTCACTAGAAAGCATCCATCAAATACTAAAGTTCTATTGTATGTTTATTGAACTCTATGTATAAATGTTTTAAGACTTTGTTCATAGAACGTATGTGGTTTATATACTCATATATGCACTTCTCTCTAACTCTTAATACATGTTTCCTGAACCTTTGAAATAATTCGATTACTCCACTGGTTGAATGATTATGAGAACCCTAGCATTGATGGTGGAAAAATGTTTTGAGTTTATGAACGGTTTAGAACAATTAGGGATTTCAAGGAACCTAATGACTATGCATGTCCATCATTTTTGTCTTTCATTCTTTCAGTTCATGTCAATGCTGACATAGCTCTATAACTCTGCATTTTCACGTCTTTTTTTACTATATTGTACACAGTTCCTGTATATAGTCACTTAGTTTATGCACTATATTGTACACAGTTCCTGTGATAGGTTTTTATTAGCTTCTAGAGTTAAGCTCTTCTTGACTTCGTTTCCACTGGGCCATCTTTCTCCGGAATTCAGAATTTTTCACTTGTAAGGTAATTTTCCCTTAAATAAACATAGGTTATAAATTCTATTTGCAATTTTTCCTTCATAAATTCGTTATTATATCCCTGCTTCTCATCATATTATCGTCTTTCTGTTTTGCAGGAAGTTTATATGGTTGTAATTGATACACTGTTGCAGATTAGTTATTTCCAAAATGTCTAGAATTTTAGACATATGCTAGTTGTATATAAAGGCTGTGTAACCTCCATTCCTCCATATTTGGTAAGTTATAAAAATCTAGACCATAATTCTTGTGAAGAAACATGTTCAGGTGTTGTCAAAAGTTAGTTTCCAATGTTCAAATTTTATTTTCGAGTGTTAGCATAAATATAGTTATGCTTGTAAATTTATAGGGTTTTATTTCATTAGGTTTATCATTCATCGCTATACATACCATTATTTAGGTCTCAATTTCTTTAACTCCTAGAATTTTTATTTTCCAATGTTAGTATAAATATAGTTATGCTTGTAAATTTATAGGGTTTTATTTCATTAGGTTTATCATTCATCGCTATACATACCATTATTTAGGTCTCAATTTCTTTAACTCCTAGAATTTTTCCTGAGTGAATTTAAGGTTTTCTATTTCCCCAAGGTTATGTTTCATTCTAGAAACCCTAAACCCTTATGAATCTTTTAAGGAATTTTGAATAAGTTTTTATAGAAAAACCCTACCTGGGTGTTAATTACCAAATTTTAATTACAAGGTTATGCTCTAATCCATGTGGATAGTGGTGGCCACTCGCCTATTCCACTTGGACACCCAAAATTGTTTCTTTCAATTTCCTTGAATGTAGCACATTTAAATATTTTGGCAGTTTTTTGGGTCTTGGTCTTCCGGAGCCATTTTGAGGCCCTAAACGATGGTTTTTGGAAAACAGGAAAACTCATAGCTGATGATATATTTTATAATCAAAAGGTGTAGTTCTCACATAGATCTTCCTAATGAGGTATCGTACGCTTCAAATGGATATCGTATGCCAAACTTATGACCCCGGCAAATTGGTGTACCAATTAACCCAACAGAGCCCACAAACATTTGGCCCTTCGTCTCTTAGGGTTAGGTTTTTCGATGTTTGGGGCTTTCCAATGTTTATCAAATAAAAAAGGCCTACAAGCCTCATGGTAACATAGTTCAGAGGCATGTAACCGCCACATCTCTTCTCAGAGATAAGCTACCATTGTTCAAGCTAGTTTATTTCCATTTTACATGTAACATTTTCATAATTTTGTTATTAATGAATTTAAGTTCAGTTTTTGTTACAGCTCTATGTTTCTGTCTAAATCTATATTTCATTTCGCTCCTTCAAAAATTTGTACCAGAGGTATCAAAGTGGTCTACTCTTTTTTTATTTTTTTTGTGCATGTCCCCAACAAGGTCGAGGTATAGGGAGTTAGTGCTTGAACTCGTTGAACCTTTCCAAGACCAACCTCGCCTACCCTGATGACCTCCCCATGGCGAAAGAAAAGAAAGACAAGAGAGCAAGAGATCCTTTCAAAATATTTCTCGAAGAAGCCCTCAAGCGACAAAAGAACGAGATGATGGACAAATTTGCTTAGATCCTTCGATGGATGCCCACAGGCGATGTATCTTCATCCAGCAACCACCTTGGAGGTGCCACTCCCTTTAAGTTACAAGTCAACTTTGACATTCCCATATTTGAAGGCCAAATAGATGCAGATGTCGTAGATAAATGGTTAAATGTGTTGGAAGAATATCTTTCGATTCATGATTTTTGAATAAGGAAAATATTACTTTTTCACTCCTCAAAGCCACCCCCCATGTTAAGGACTGGTGGGAAACCTACTATGATCAAAGGGACGAGAGGGAACCCTCACTGTTTTTCAGCCTCACCCACTTGGAGTTCTTTATGAGACACCATTAAGGAACAGTATTACCGTATCAGGAGCTATGAACATAATTACATAAAATGGACCACACTGCGGTAGGGAAGTGACCAAGATGTGTCAAAGTTCACAAATATTTTCCATACCCTTTGTACGAAGTTGGCTTTTAAGGATTTTAAGTGGCATCTAATACTCAAGTACCACGATTGTCTACATAAATACATCCAAGACGAGATAGATTTCCTAGATATCTCCTCACTTGGCATCACCTATCTATATGTTGTCAAGATCGAGCAAAAATTTAAACAGAAGAAGCAAGACATTGGATCTCTGAATCTAAAGCAAGGGAAAGGCACCCCCAAATTTCAAAACAACGGACAAAGCCAAGGCAGGGTGATGTAACAACCCTCGGTTAAAGGTTTATGTAATAAAAGTTAATAAAGACAAAATAAGACCAAGGTCACGGGACACTTATTCCAAGTTGAATGTTGGGCAAAATATACTAGTGGGCATCACTTGTTATGTTTATGGTTAAGGGGAAATTTGCAAAGGAAATGGCAAAGACTTTGAAAAGGAAAAAATGTATTTTTGGCATTTTTTTTATGAAAATAAGGAAATTAGGAGAAAAGGGCGGTGAAAGGTCACATGTTGCATGTGAGGAGGAAATTGAAGGAAAATAGAGGGAAAATGAAGAAATTAGAGGCATCAATAATAAAAATACATTAGAGCATCGGGCCTTTTGTTAATTCATTTTTTGAGTTAGCCTCAGAGAGGAGAAGAGCACCAAAAGGAGAATGAAAAGAAAGCAAGCAAAGGAAGGACAAGGAAATAAAAGAAAGGACAAGGAAGGGAAAGGAATCAAGGATCAAGAAAGGAAAAGTTGGATCAGGGAACTTCAATAGGAATACTTACAGGTAACAGATTGCATGCATGGTTTCGTAGCTAGTTTCAGCATGCATGGCATATACATTTGTGTACTTTGGTGTCTTTGTTGTCGGTGGCATGGATTTTGCCAGGATTTGACAGTGTTTTTAGCCTTGCCTTGCCATTTCCAGATAGCCATGGTATGATGGGATTCTTTCTCGGTTGAGCCAGGGATTGCCAGAAGATTTTGGATCTGAGTGAGGTGGTCTCAGGAAAATACTAAGGTTTTGGAGTGGAGATGGTTTTCTTTGGGAAGACCTCAATAGGTGGGTGGAGACAATAAAATTCCTCAAGGGATGGTGAAGGAATTTTGAGGCATCCAAGCTCAGTTTTCTTTTGTGATCTCAGGACTGGTTTAGGTGCGATCACGGTATGGTGAGGGTGTAGGTGGTTTAACCTATGGGTTCCCTTGGTTGTTTATGGATTGGTTTATCCCATGACTTCCCACATTCATGTTTGGAATATGACACGAGGATGATTGGTAGAAAGAAAGATTCAGTTCAGACCAATCTATGGGCTGCTGGTACGTGGAATTCCCTAACTTGGTTGGATTTTGTAGATGGTTAATAAGAGCTAAGTCCCTCTTTTTTTTTATGAGTAAATGTACTTGTTATTATGTGGCTTAAACGAATGTTATATCATTGTTATTTATATGGTTATATGCTAGTTATAAGCAGGGTTAATTGACAGATCTAAGTATGGATCTTATCACATTTCATTCAGTGAATGTCTGGTTATTGAATGTATGGCCTAACTGGTGTTATGACAACTATTTTGAAAAGGCATAAACTGTTCTTGTTAAATCTCAGATAACTTTCAGATCCCTATGTTCAAATTGACATTCTTAACCTGCAGGTTACATGTTTACCATATGTTTGACAAATGTCAGACCCGATTGGGAGGAGTCATGTCAAGTCTCAATTCAAGTTTTGGTTTATAAGATTTTTTTCTATGTCATTTTTTATTTTTGGAAGTTTCATTGAGTTATCGACAGAGGCCTGAGTCCTAGCCCTGAAAAAGTTGCTCAGAATTTGGGGTCGTTGGCATAGAAATAACTAGAAAATTCCACAATCGCATGGAAGCAGGATTATCAATACGATTGGAGGGCTATAGTCTCTTGCATGCCTTGGAAATGGAGCGAATGGGGCTATAGATCAGTGAAAAAGAGAGTTATCTAAGGGGTTGGACACCTGGAGGGGTTATGCTACTTCTAGAGGTCCTGTAACACCTAAGGGAAGTCAGTAAGGTCTTAAGTTGTCAACTCCATTTCCTTAACGTCATGTAGGACATTGAGTCTTATCATACTAACCCTCATCTCATGTTTACCCTAGGCAAATTGTTATAAGTGGGTAAATGTGGGAGGAGGCGGTTAAAGGGTGGTATCAAAGTGAGTTGTGCTCTCTTTGGGTAAAGTTTGATGTTGTCCTGGTTATGGTTATCATGCATGGGGTTATGGTGTACAGTTGATATGGTCATGCATGATGTTGTTATATTGGTATGATTATAATTATACATGTATCACGCTAATGTGGACTGATATTGCATATGAGATAAGCCTCCCATGAACATCAATGAGGTATGGTTTTGATTTTGGTATCTATTTGGTTTATCTGACATGGTACACTTGTAGGAAGAAGAAAATCAAAGATGACGAGAAAAATGGTGGACTATAGTTCCTATGACTCTCCCTACATATCAGTTTGGCAGCAAGGAGGAGAGAATTCTAAGGGTATAGTAGAGACATTTAGGAGTTTGAGGGAAGAGATCACAAGTTACAAAGCGGACAATGACAGGTTGGTTGAAGCTCAAGAAAGACTTGCAAGGGCTCAAGAAAAGAAGGTAGAGGTTAATGCAGTGATTCTTCATATCTTGTTAGGGTTGCAAAGATAAGGATAGTTGAGTATCGGTCAAGTGCAGGAAGAGAAAATTGATGGAGCCTATGGTAGCAGGTCTCAGTCCGGATACAAGTTGGATAAAGGGGATACAATGAGAGGTGGAAAATCACTGGATATACCTGACAGGGGGACTAGTATGTATGGGCATCATTCTAGTTCCTCATCTAGGAGACATTATCATCATCATCAATGTTTTCATCCTTATAGGAGTGAGTGCATTCCTGAGCAGTTCAAGAAGGTCAAGCCTCCTAAATTTGATGGAGAGATGAAGAAGTCAGAAGATACAAAGGCATGGTTGCTTGGGATGAAGAAATTCTTCAGAATTCATAGCTATTCTAAGAACATGAAAGCCATGATAGCCACCTTCAGTCTCAAATGGAAAGCATATATTTGGTGGGAAGATGTGAAGAACATTAAGGGATTCGGGAAGAAGGGTTGATTTGGGATGCATTTGAGAGAGTCTGCAAGAAGAAGTACTTGTCTGAGAGGTACTATGATAACAAAGCTAAGGAATTTTATGAGTTACAGATGGGTTATGACAGATGATGAGTATACTAGCAAGTTCTTGGAGTTTTTGAGGTATGTGCTTTATCTCTAGGATGAGAAGGCTAAGATCTAAAGATGCACCAGTGGGTTGCCAGCAGCATATAGAGAACGGATTGAGTTTGATGAGCCCAGATCATTTGAGGAGGCCATCCAGAATTTAAAGCATTGTTATGAGCAGTCAAAGCACAAAGTTGAGCCTAAGAATGACTTGAAATGAAATGAGAAAGTTAAATGGAAGTGGCAACCAAAGCGAGGAAGACCTCAAGATGCAGGTGAGAAAGAAAATTTGGTTCCTTACAAGAAGTTCAATGCAGTTGAGAAGGGACATGGGTCACAGTCTCGAGAGCAGAAAACTAGAGGTGATGGTAGGGGACAGCTACATTATTGGATATGTGGAAAATATCTTCACAAGAAGGACTTTCCATTATACGAGGGTGGTAGGCCTTAGATCTATAGTGCTCAAGAGGCACAGATAGTTGGTGATGTTGGTCATAGCATTCCTCAGATTTATGCAGCTATGGACAACAAGTAGGTAGATCATTAGGCATCCATTATTGAGATAGAAGGTACGCTTTGTTGTCGATTTTTTTCTATTTTAATTCATCTTGGATCTAATTATAGTTATGTTAATCCCATCCCGGTGGATAAGTATTGCTTGAGAAAAGAAGCACATGCAGAGTCATGGTTAGCACAGTTGGCTACATGTACTAAGAAGAGAGTTTATCACTGGGTAAGAGCTTGTGCATTTGAGTTGAATGGTATGCTTACAATAGCACATCTAAATGTACTACCACTAGGATAATATAGTATGCTTTTAGGCATGGATTGGTTATATCTTCATAGGACCAAAGTATATTGTTATGAAAAGGCTATTGAGTGCCCCGATGATAATGGAGAAAAGAGAATCTTGTAGGCAAAGAAGAAGCCTACATCAGTTAGGATGGTCATAGTTATGCAAGCTAAGTGCAATTGTAGGAAAGGGTGTGTAATGTTTCCAATCCATATTTCCAGTGAAAAAGATAAGGATGTTGAGGATGTAGAAATCTTTAAGAGGTACCCTATATTACAACAATTTCATGATGTGTTTCTAGTAGAGATTCTAGAGTTTCCTCCCCACAGGGAAGTGGACTTTCTATTGAGTTGGTACCAAGGGAACCACAAGCATCAAAAGCACCTTACAGGATGAGCACACTACATTTAGTAAAGTTGAAGTTGAAATTGAAGGAAATGCTTGATAATGGATATATTAGACCAAGTGTATCGCCTTGGGTTGCACTAGTATTGTTTGTGAAGAAGAAGGAGCATATTCTGAGATTGTGCATTGATTACAAGCAATTGAACAAGGTGACAATCAAGAACAAGTACCCATTTTTTAGGATTGATGACTTGTTTCATTAGTTGGAGGGAGAAGAAGTGTTCTTGAAGACTAATCTAAGATCAAGATACCATCAAGGAAGAGGACATCTACAAGACTACTTTCAGGACCAGGTATGGGCATTATGAGTTTGTTGTAGTTCCATTCTGTTTGACTAATACTCCAACTACTTTTATGTGCTTGATGAATAATGTGTTGCTTCTTTAACTGGACAAGTTTTTTTTGTATTCATTGATGACATCTTGATATATTCTAATAATGAGGAAGAGCATGCCAAATATATATAAGAAATGTTGAGATTTCTAAGAGAGCATCAGTTGTATGCCAATCTTAGCAAGTGTAGTTTCTTTCAGATAGAGGTACATTACTTAGGACATGTTGTCCCCAAGGAAGGCGTAGCATTAGATCTAGAAAAGATAATGGGTATCATGGAGTTGGAAACTCCTAAGAATGTGGATGAAGTCATATCATTCATGGGGTTAGCAGGTTACTACACGAGGTTCATCTAGAAATTTGAAAACTTTTTTATTATATTATGTCGTTGAAAAGGAAAGGTAAGAAAATTGAATGGATAGAGTAATGTGCAACAAGTTTTGAGCAGCTAAAGAAATTGTTGAAAAATGCTCCAGTTCTTAAGATTGCAGATCTAGATAAAGAGTTCATGGTGTGTACAAATTCCTGCAAGAGAGGACTTGGTGGAGTCTTGATGCAGGAGGGACAGGTGGTATGCTATGAGTCTAGGAAACTGAATGAGAACGAGAAGAACTATGTGACTCATGATCTTGATTTGGAATCTATTATCCATGCATTGAATATGTGGAGACATTATCTTATCAGAATGATGTTTGTATTGATGAGCGATCACAGTGGGTTGAGGTACCTATTTGACCAACTGAATATGAATTTTAGGCAAGCTATATGGTTGGCCACCCTCTGTGAGTTTGACTTTGAGTTCAAATACATCAAGGGTAAGGAGAACAGGATTGCAAATTCTCTTAGCAGGAGAGTGCAAATGAACCATGTTGCAGTAATGAGCTCGTATGGGACAGATTTATAGGATCAGATCTTATAGGCAAGACAATAGGATGACAGGTACAAGGAGATTAGGCAGAGATTATAGTGGCAGGGTACAAGTGATCAAGATGTGGACTATTATCTCACGGAAGATGGTTTGGTGAGATTCAGGGACAGGATTTATGTGTTAGATGGCAGTGGGATCAAGAAGCTTATCTTGAGGGAGTTTCATGTTAAGCCTTATTCAAGACACTCAAGATACCATAAGACATTGACATCAGTGAAGAAGTTCTACTATTTGCTGAACCTGAAGAAGGAAGTGGCGAAGTTTGTGGCTAGATGTTTGGACTGTCAATAGATGAAAGTAGAGTGTAAGCATCCAGGTGGATTGCTTCATCCTATTGCTATTCCAGAATGAAAATGGGAGGTCATTTCCATGTAATTCATTACAGGTATTCCAAGGAAACTGAGGCAACATGATTCTATCATGGTTGTGGTAGATAGGTTGAGAAAAGTAGCTCAATTCATTGTAGTGAGACTAATTATTCATCGTGAGGTGGAACAGGTCTTCATTAGGGAGATCGTGATATTGCATGATTTCCAAAGAATATTGTGTCAGACAGAGATGTTAAGTTCACATCCAAGTTTTGTAAGCAGTTGTTTGCGGGTTTGGGGACAAAGTTGGCCTTCAGTACAACTTATCATACATAGACATGGGCAAATAGAGAGGGCCAATAGGATTATGGAGGATATGGTAAGGATGTATGTGATACACTAGTAGAGGAGATGGAAGGAGTACCTTCCATTGGTTGAGTTTTCTTACAACAATGGTTATCAAGAGTCACTGAGGATGAGTCTGTTTGAGGCATTGTAAGGGCAGAGTTGTAATACTCCCATCATCTAGAGTGAACCAGTGAACAGGGTATTGATAAGACCGAACATGTTGGAATACATGGAATAGGAAATGTAGGTTATAAAGAATAATCTAAAGGTAGCATAGTACAAGCAAAAGAGTTATGCAGACTAGCACAAGGAATTTAAGGAGTTTTAGGTTGGGTAGCATGTGTATTTGCACATCAATCCCAATAAAATATCCTTGAGGATTGGCTCATGTGCCAAGCTGGCACCACAGTATTGCGGGCCTTTTGATATCCTTGAGAGGATTAGAATAGTGGGCTACAGACTGGCACTACCTTCGACAATGAAATTCCATGATTTTTTCCATGTTTCATTTCTTAAAATATATGTAAATAATGTTGATCATTATATTGATTGGTCTGTATTGAAGGTGGATCCAAAAGGAGGATTCTAGTCGGAACCTCAGTGCATATTGCAATAGAAACAACTCATGCTCTAGAAGAGAGTAATCGAGAAAGTTAAAGTATAGTGGAAGCACTTTGGGCCCAATGAAGCTATCTGTGAGATGGTTGATTAGATGCGGGCTATATATCCTTCATTGTTTTCCAGTGGAGGAAAATGATTTTTTGATATTTGTACATATTTATGTATGTTTGTTATTGTAAATATTGCAATGAGTTGCGTTATAAAGCTCCAACAAGCAGTATGGTCTTCATGTTTTCATGAGGGTTTTGCTTTTGAGTAGGTTGTTTATTGTAAATACTACAACGAGCTGGGTTATAAAGATCCATAGGTAATATGTTTTTATTTTTAGTGGTTTTTCTAGTTATAGGTGTCATAGAACACTGAGGAAAATGTTCCCCTAAGGGGGAATGGTATGTAATAGCCCCGGGTTAAAATTTCATGTAATAAAAGTTAATAAAGGGAAAACAAGGCCATGTTCATGGGACATTTATTCCAAACTGAATGTTGGGAAAAATATCCTAATGGGCATCACTTGTTGTGTTTATGGTTAAGGGGAAATTGGAAAAGGCAATGGAAAAGGATTTGAAAAAGAAAAAAGGTATTTTTGGCATATTTTGTTATGAAAATAAGGAAATTAGGAGAAAAGGGAAGTGAAAGGTCATAGGTTGCATGTGAGGAGGAAATTGAAGGGAAATAGAGGGAAAATGAAGAGATTAGAGGCATCAATAATAAAAAGACATCAGAACATCACTTGGTAGCATTTTTTCAAATCAATTTTGGAGTTATTCTCAAAGAGGAGAAGAGCACCCAGAGCAAAAGGAAAAGTAAGCAAGCAAAGGAGAGACAAGGAAAGAAAAGGAAGGACAAGGAAGGACAAGGAAAGCAAAGGAAGAAAGGATCAAGTAAGGAAAGGTTGGATCAAGAAGCTTCAGCAAGAATACTTGTAGGTAATAGATTGCATGTATGGTTTCCTAGTAGGCTTTGGCATGCATGGAATATGCATGTGTGTACTTTGGTTTCCTTGTTATCGATCGCATGGATTTTTCCAAGTTTTGATAGTGGTTTTAACCTTTCCTTTCCATTTCTAGATAGCCATGGTGTGATGGTATTCTTTCTCGATTGAGCTATGGATTGTTGGAAGGTTTTGGGTCTCGGTGAGGTGCATTCAGGAAAATCCCAAGGGTTGTGGGTGGAGATGATTTTCTTTGGGAAGCCCTCAACAAGTGGGTGGAGACAAGAAAATTGCTCAAGGGATGGTGGAGGAATTTTGAGGCATCCAAGATCAGTTAATTTTTGTGATCACGAGACCGGTTTAGGTGAGATAACGATATGGTGAAGGTGGAGGTGGTTTAACCTACGGATTCCCTTGGTTGTTTATGGATTGGTTTATCCCATGAGATCCCACATTCATGCTTGGAATATGGTACAAAGGTTATTGGTTGAAAGAAAGATTTGGTTCAACTGAATCTATGGTCGGGTGGTACATGGAATTCCCTAACTTAGTGGGCTTTTGCATATGGTTAATAAGAGCTAAGTCCTTCTTGTTTTGGTGAGTAAATGTACTTGTTATTAAGTGGCTTAAATGGTTATTCTATCATTATTATTTATCTGGTTATATGCTAGTTATAAACATTGTTAATTGACATATCTAAGTATGGCTCTTATCACATTTCATTCAATGAATGTCTGGTTAATGGATGTATGACCTAACTGGTGTTATAACAGCTATTGTGAGAAGGCATAAACCCTTCTTTTCAAATCTCGGATAAGTTTAATATCCCTACGCTCAGATTTGCATTCATGATTTGTAGGTTGCATATTTACCATATTTTTTACGAAATGTCAGACTCGGTTGGGAGGAGTCAAGTCAAGTTCTGGTTCAATTTTTGGTTTATAAGCTTTGTTTCTATGTCATTTTTCATTTCTAGAAGTTTCACTCAGTTCTATGAAGAGGTCTGAGTCTTGTCCCTAAAATAATGGCTCAGAATTTGGGGTCACTGGCATAGAACTGGCTAGAAGAGTCCACAGTCAAATGGAGATAGGATTACCAGTGTGATTGGAGGGCTACAGTCACTTGCATGCCTTGGAAAGGGAGCAGTTGTAGCTTTAGATTAGTGAAAAATAGAGTTATTTCAGGGGTTGGACACTTGGAGGGGTTGGGTTGCTTCTGGAGGTCCAGTAGCACTTGAGGGAAGTTATTAAGGTCTTAAGTTGTCAACCCCAATTCCTTAATGTCATATAGGAGGTTGAGTCTTATCATAGTGACCCTCATCTCATGTTTACCCCAAGTTTTGAATCAGAGTCGGAACATGCATCTAACTCTGAAGCCTTCAACGCAATTAGGATAGTTACAAATGTGGGAGGAGGCATTTACAAATGACCCAGGACAACCCACTGAAGCTGTAATAAAAGAACAACACCATAAAGATAAAGAAGGACACAGGAAAGTGGTATGAGTTCCATAAGGTTCCCACTCATAGCACAAGTGAGTGTCGATCCAAGTAGTCACTGGTGTCCGAACTGAAGGCTTACGAGTCATATGCATGTTCTATCTCTGATTCAAAACTTGATAAGAGGAATGAAAAGGGGAAGAAAACCATTAATGCAAATCCCAGTGCCATCATTTCCACCACCAAGATCTAGAAGATTGAGCTTGAAGATCTAGAGGAAGCAAAATGTCTCTTGCACTCATAAATGTGGGTGAAGGATCCACTGCAACTCATTGTCGACAATGGGAGCCAAAAGAACCTCATCTAAGCAGAGGTCATTAAGCAATTGGATATATTGACCACACCACACCCACAACCATACACCATCAAATGGCTCTACCGAGGATGAGATCTTTGCGTCAGCCAACAATGTCATCTTCCCTACAACATCAAAACCTTCACAGAGGAGGTATTGTATGTTGTTGTTCCTCTTGAAGTTTGTGATGTATTATTAGGCCAACCATACTTGTGGAAGCATCATATTGTGTATGAGTCAAGGCCTTGCACTATTATTATTACTTTAGGCAATAAGTTATTCAAGATACCAGGTGTAGCCCCTCCTAACACCTTCTCTTTGATCTCTGCTAAGTAATGCAGTCATATCCTAGACCGGGAAATTTGTTTTCTTTTTTATTCATTCTCAAATTAAGGGTAAGATCATGGCCACATCCATGGAACCCATGAAGGGTTCCACCACACAGCAGAAGCAGGGGGATAAGGTCATGCAAGAATACAGGGACATCTTCTCCTCGCCCACAGGGATACCTTCGAACTGTCAGGTCAAGCATTTGATCGATCTGACTCTTGTAGAACCTCTACCCAATGGTCTGATATACCATCGTTCTATTCTAGAAAATGAAGAAATCAAGTAGAAAATCCAAGATTTGCTGCAAAAATGGCACATCCGACTAAGTTCCTCACCTTATGGGAGCTTGATTACACTTGTATAGAAGAAGGATGGGACCTAAAGACTCTGCATTGACTATCGGACACTAAATAAAATCATTGTTAGGAACATGTATCCAATCCCATGGATTGATGACCTTCTTGATCTGTAAACTTCCTTGTATATTCCACTGGAGAGTTTGCCACAATATATTTGATAATAATATACTAAATTTACAATTTTATTAAACTTTAAGATCTGTAAACTTAATTGTAATTAGTGCATGCATGAAAATAGAAACTATGGCAAAAAGTAGAGAATGAAAAAATAAGCTCACACCACACATAAAACATAATATATGCTCTTTGGGAAACCCTTTCGGGAGAAAACCAAGATGATAGGTGAGGTTGCTTTGCTCTCTTTCTCTATTTGGAAATATGGTTGTAGGTACAAAGAAGTAATGCATGTGGCCCATGGGCTGCTAAAGTGCACAAATCTTCTATGTTTTCTCTACCACCTATCTCTCTTGGCTATCTTTACTCATATATAGAACAAAATTATCTCGAAAGAATGGAATGCTACTTCCTCCTAGTGGCCCGGTTATAACACAGCCCGATAGCCTACTAGTGGTTATGTTTGACTACATCAACTCTTAACTAGAGTTACAATATAGACTCTTCTAGAATATTTTACATCAAAAACACATGGATAGCCCCTTTTCCACAAGTAATGGGAGTTGACACGGCATCCTCCAAAATTATAGATGTAAAAATAGGAAGGTCAACTTTTGAGTAGGATAAATTTTGCATACAGACTCTAATTGACGCGCTTCTTGCACCATTGGAAATATCTTTGTGTGTAGAATAGCATGAAATGGCGTTATGATAAGGTGGAAAATTTTTAACCTCTAAAAATGTTGTTTGATGCCTCAAAATGCTCCAGGAAGGTTTCAAACTTCGTTTCGCCAAATTGGGTCTCACATGTAAAAACGGTCCCGTGAGCTGATTCCTCCATTTTTTGAACTCCAAATGCATTGAGATGGATGAAAAAAATAAAATGATCCAATCTGGATCACTTCTTCACCAGCTCAAAGGGACCAAGTATTTTAGAAAGATCGATTTAAAGTTTGGTTATCACTAGGTTCTAATAGAACCCACGTATGTATGGAATACCACCTTTAAATCCAAGGAGGGATTTTTTGAGTGGTTGGTCATGGCTTTTAGGTTGACAAATTCTCCTAACACTTTTATCAGGTTGATCGATGACATCTTGTAGCCCTTTACCAACTCGTTTGTGATTGCAAGAGTTGGGAAGAGAACTTGCAACATATTCGACAGGTCCTTTAAACCTTGCGACAACACAAACTATGTGCCAACTTGGAGAAATGAATCTTTAGCATGAGCCAAGTCCAATATTTGGGTTACATCATGGACGAGCAAGGTGTGCACATGGATCCAGCTAAGATCCAAGTCATTCGGGATTGGCCAGCCCTGACCACTCAAATAGAGCTTCGCAGATTTTTGGGCCTTGCAATTGTTTATCAGAGGTTCATGTTGAGATTCTCTCATATCACTTAGCCTTTGAGTCAAGTTACCAAGGGTGGAGCAAATGATAAAAAAAAATCTAGTTTGAGTCCCAACAAAAATGCTGTTTTAGTCGAAACACTACCTCTGTTCTGCACCATTATTCACATTTGCAGACCTGAAACAACCATTTGAAATTGAGACATATGCTTCTAACTATGTTATTGGTGCAGTTCTCACCCACCAAGGGAATTTGGTGGTCTATCATAGTGATACACTTTCTGACACAATTCGAAGATACCCCACCTATGATAAGGAGATGTATTCCATCATGCAGGATTACTGGAAATGGAAACATTACATTTTTGGGAGGGATACGATCATCCACACAGATCACCAACCCCTGTAGTTTATACAGACCCAAGGGAAGTTGTAGAACAATTGCCATCAAAAGTGGTCCACATATATACAACAATTCCATTTTAATATTAAATACAAGAAGGGAAGCACCAATCATATTGCAGATTGCCTCAGTCAGCCACCAATTGCAGCACTGACCATTGTTCTCAACTCTTGTGGCCACGAGACATATGGATGGCCGAAACTACATAAGATGTTCCATATTTTACCACCATATGCTAGATGCTAGTGGATGGAAAGACAGTTCCATACTTTCACCTCTAGGATGAATTATTATGATACTTAGGCCACCTTTGTGTTCCTTCAAGAAAGTGTGCCAAGATTACTTGGGAGGTGCACTACATTCGGGTTGCACGACACTTTGGTGTGGGGATAACTATGATTGTACTATAAAAGTATTTTTAATGGCCAAATTTCCGATGGGATGTTGGAAAATAGATCATATCCTGCACTACCTGTGCCATCGCCAAGCCAACTATTAAGAAGCAAGGCTTGTATACTCCCCTACCTACTCCTAGCCAACCTTGGGAATTGATCTCCATGGACTATATGTTTGGCCTTCTTTCTACTAAGCATGGACATGACTATGTATTTATGGTCGTTGACATATTTTCTAAGATGGCCATATTGGCTGCCTATAAGAAGAGTATCACAGTAGAGACCACTGTAAGACTCTTCTTTGAATGAGTTTGGGTACATTTTGGGATCCCGTAAACCATTATATAAGATTGGTATAGCATGTTCCTAAGCACATGTTGGTCAAGCCTTTGGTCATTTTTGGACACCAAGCTTAGCAAGGCGACTGCATTCCACCCCCAAACTAATGGCCAGATAGAGGTAGTCATCAAGATCATTATGCACATACTACACATGTACAACTCTAAGCATCCACAATCATGGGATGAGAGTCTTCCCTATGTGTAACACAGCTATAACAAAGCTCTCCATATATCGATTGGACACAACCCCTTTGAATTGGGCCTAGGGTTTCCACAAAATGACCCCTTGATGTTGCACTTTCTTTTGCAACTACACAAGAAGAATCTGCCCATGTTTAGTCTAAAGCTAATAAAGCCATCAGGTTTTTTGAGTGCATTTAGCACATCCACTAGTAGGTCCATGACATCTTCGAGAAAGCCAATTGCAAATACAAATAACAACACGATCAACATCAGATGCCCAATAATTTTTAGGTGGAAACAAAGTTTGGCTACCTCTGTTGGAAGAGTGGCTCACTGGAATCCATCATAAGATTTGACCACTCTGATCCGGGTCTTACACCATCACCAAGGTTTTTGGAGACAATGATTTCAAGTTTAGTATCCCCACATTCCTTGGCTTGCACCTCGTATTCAATGTGAACCAACTTCGGCCATAATTTCCACCATTGTTGGACACATCAAACATTGCTAAGCAGTTGACACCAAAAAAGCTCAACCTGGACTACATTGAACAAGAAAAAATTGATTAGATCATGGACACATAGATTAACAACACTCATAAACAGAGGATCCAACTATATCGATTTGTCAAAGCTGGCCAACTCTTACACCAAGGCAAGTGGCTCTCTAGGCATCAAGTTCAGCAGAAATTTCCCCATCTCATGGAGGCACTCAACGCAATGGGGATTACTTCCTAAGGGGGGGGGACTGATCCAGGTGGATATTGGTGGCCACTCACTTATTCCACTTGGACCCCTAGCATTGCTTCTTTCAGTTTCCTTAATTACAACACATTTTACTATTTTTGGCAAATTTTTGGGTCCTGAGATTTCGGAGCCGTTTTGAGGCCCTAAACAATGTAATTTTAGTTGGGATCAGCCAGAAAATTTATTCCTCATATATATATTTCTAACAAGGTATCATACACATCAAATAGAGATCGTATGCTAAAGTTATGGATCTAGGAAGTTGGTGTACCACCTAACCCCAACGAGGCCCACAAATTTTTGCTGCTTCATTTTCTAGGATTAGGTTTTTGGATGTTTGGGGTTTTCCCTCGTTTATTAATAATAAAAGAGTGTGCAAGCCTCATCGTAACACAATTCAAAGGCGTGTAGCTACCACATATCTTCTCAAAGATAAGCTACCATCGTTCGAGCTAGTTTATTTCCATTCTGTATGTAACAATTTTTAGTATTTTGTTATTAATGAATTGAAGTTCAGTTTTCACTATAACTTTTTGTTTTTGTTTAAATATGTATATCATTTCATTCCTACATAAATCTGGACCATGCTCTCAGTGTACCCAGTTTTTGCTTACTTCGTTTCTTTGTAAGGTTATACACATATATTTTCTTTTAAGAATTTTCTTCCTTGTAAACAGGGCTTCAATTCCCTCTCTGTACATTTCTTCTCATACCTTCAACTTTGAAATGGGAATTGATATGATTACCATTTTTTTGAGGTAGCAAAAAAGACATCCGATTTTGAAAGTGATGATTCAGAATACACCTTTTTTTGGAGCATATTTTAGAAACTTTAAATTTTCTTATGAACATTTTTTTAAATGTTAATGATTTTCATGCTTATTTTGAAAAGTGTTGATGAGGCATCAACTCCTTTTTAAAGCGCTTATTTTTTACACTTCGAATTTTCTAATGTAAAAGGTGTGAATAATTCTTTTAAAATTTTTGGTAATTCTCATGTGGATTTTGAAAAGCATCAACATTGTTTTTTCAGGCATATTTTTTACACTTTAAAATCAGTTATTAAATTGACAAATAATGAGATTAGTTTGAAAAACAAAAAAAACACAACTTTAAAAAACAAAAAACAAAAAAAACATGACTTAGAAACAAATAAAAATAAAATATTGAGAAAACTAAAATCTAAAACAAACAAAACAAAAAATTTAAAAATAATAACAAAGAAAAGTATATATTAAAATATAATCAAATAAAAAAGACAAAAAATTATATATATATGACAAAAGAAAAAGAAAAAAAAAACTTAAAATGTTAAAAAAATTAAAATTATATTAAAAAAAACCAAACAAATAAAAAAAAATACAAGAAATCAATTCTAAAATAAACAAAAGAAAAGATATCGGATAATTAAAAAAACTAAAAACCAAATAAAAAATCATTAAAATAAATAAAAACTTAAAAAACCCATTAAAACAAAAAAAAACATTAAAAATTAAATATGGAAAACTATTTAAAAAAATAATTAAAAAAATAAATCATAAGAACTTTATAAAAACATAAATTTAATATATATATAGATATATATATTAAAAAATTAAAAATTAAATAAATGGCCTATGTCGAGCCTTCAACTCCTGGTGTGAGGACCTGCGATCCTTGGCATGCCCACTGGCACGATGTGCAAAGTCGATTTAGTGGACGAGCGGCTTGAACGAAGGAAAATATGCAAAGTAGGAGCTCAGACTTAAAGTGCGATGAACACATGTAATAATGCACACAGGAAAGGGAAGCGACTTGGTTTTATATGGCATGGGAGCATGGTTGGATTACCCATGGGCCGACCTACACTTGGAACGAAGGCCCACTATGGTTGAGGGCATTTTGCGATGGAAGTGTAGGGTGTTGGCAAGTCGGCTGGGCAGCCAAGACTTGCCCAACGCACCTTATATATAACACAATGTGTGGAGGCATTTGAACATGAATGAACTTCACTCATCATCTAATGAAGAGAAGTGCGCAAGGCTAAGTGTAGCTGCAACAATAGATGGGAAGGCGCAGAACAGTGATGCGCCCGCTCTTGGGCAAGGCCGCACGAAGGTAGCACGTTGTCTCAGTTTTGGGTGAGGGCGCGAGTAGGATTTCCCGCCAGTTGGTGAAACCGTGCGAAGTTGGTGAACGGTGGAATGTTGGTGAAGCCGATTGTGCGAAGAGGGTGTCTTGGTGACTTGGTGGAGTCACCCGCCTGTCATGCATGAAACAAAGTTCGGTTGTGAAGTGCGGAAGGCAGCTCGTGTGAGGGTGCGCCCACCCGACTTGGGCAAGGAAATCTTGGTTGTCACATAGTGGTGTGATGAAGTGGTAAAATTGGCTAAGTATGAAACTTGGTGTTTCTAAGTATACTTGTAAAACTTTGTAAAAATTGAAGATTGTATAATATATTATTCGGGCAGACTCATTGTTCAGGGAGTTGCCCCTCCCTTTATATTGTACAATTGTGTTCTCTTGTATAATTTTGATGATAATGAATGTGTATGGGTGTTCATTGGTATAAAGGAAACATAATAATTACTTGGTTGAGAAACACAAACTAAGTAGGACCTATGGTTAGGCATAGTCCGTGAACATAAGTATTGGTGAAAAGAAAGTGTTTGGTGGTGCTGCACCTCACTAAGAGCGGTTGAAAGACTACCACTGACCTGGGGGCATGACAGTTGGTATCAGAGTAGGGTTGCTTGTGATGAAGTGCAGGTGTATACACACTTGGGAGCTTGACAGTTGGTGACAGTGAAGCAGGTACTTGCAGGTGAAGGAAGATGTTTCACATACAAGTGGAACAGGGGTTGGTTCATGGTTGCAGGCAACTTGGTGAAATTGTTGGATGGCTGAAACTAGATCGCAAAGAAGGAAACTGTTAACAATGGCAGGTGAATCTCAGGTTGGGTCTAGTCATGGTGCGAAGTATGCTACTATGGAATTCATTGAAAAAGTGTTGGAAAGGATGGAGGACTTAGAGGCTTACTGGACTAATAAGATGGACTTGTTCGAGAAGGATCAAGAGGCCAATTCAAAGATGAGGGAAGAGCTCGATGAACTCCGGACTCAACACAAGTACACTGATCTTATGTGTACACAACTTGAAGTGAAGGTCAAGGAGATTGAAGAGGCAAGAGATCGAGGCTTGATAGAGATCGTGAACTTGTAGAAATCTCTTGATGAAGCCAGAGATGAGATCACGGTGTTGAAGAAGGCCATGAGGCATAACTTGGGTGGAGGAGTGCCTCATGTGAAATTCAAGGAACCAGAATCTTATGATGGTACAAGGAGTGTGAAAACTCTTGGAAACTTTCATTGGGATATGGAGAAATACTTGGAATGCTTGGGTCTATCTAATGATGAGATGAAGGTGAAGGTAGCTGCTCAGTTCTTGACAAAGGATGCTAAGATGTGGTGGCAAAGGTGAATGGATCAGATTGCCAATGGCAGTGCTGATGACATTACTTCATGAGATGAGATGAAGAAGGCTTTGCAGACCCATTTCAGTCCTCAGGATGAAACATGGGAAGCAAGGATGAAGATTAAGTTCATAAAGCAGACAGGGAACCTACAGACATATCAGTGGGAGTTTGCAAATGCGGTTTTGGAACTTCCTGCCATGGCGGAGAGGGACAAGGTGCTCAACTTCATTATTGGATTGAAGCCTTGGGCACACAATGAAGTGAAGAGGCAGAAGATTAAAACACTTGAGGAAGCTTTTGCTATTGTGGACAGGTTGGTGGAGCATTATGATGAGACTTCTAATGATAGGAAGAAGAAGTCCGATAAATTGAAAGAGAAGAAGAAGGATGATGCTTTGAAATTGGATGATAAGTCAAAGACGAAGAAAGCCTTGAAGTGTTGGATATGTACTGAACCACATACGGTGAAGAATTGTCCTTCAAGACCGAAAGTGGCTGCGATTGCACAATCTAATGTGAAGAATGAAGAAGCTTCTGTGGGGATGATGCAGATTCTTGGAGCTGTTGCTGCTACAGAGGTGGTCTCTCGGAGGGATCCTAAGAGGAACAGTTTGGAGTATGTTCGGATGAAGATTGGGAGTGCTGATATACTCACTATGGTGGATAGTGGGGCTACTCACAACTTCATGAGTGAAGATACTGCGAGAAGGATTGGGCTGAAATTTGTACCGGTGAAGGCACAAATGAAGACAGTGAATTCTCCTCCTGATTGTGTTCTTGGTGTAGCTGAAAGAGTGGACACAACACTAGGTGAGTGGACCAGGAAATTCGAATTCACTATAGTGCGAATTGATGACTATGAAGTTGTTCTGGGGATGGAATTCTTGAAGCAATTTGATGCTATGATTGTTCCACATTTGAAGAGGCTGTACATTTACGATGGAAGGGAGGATGTACCCATTGTATTCCAACCATTGGAGTGACAAAACCTGATTGTAAGTTAGCAGTGATGCAAATGGAGGATGAGAAGTGAATGGAAGATATGAGTAAGCGATTGTCTATGGTTGAGACAAAGCTTACCGAGCAGTCATTGGTCATCAGGACACTTTCTGATAGTATCTTGGATTTTTCAAGAAGGCTAGAAGTGGTTGAGGATGATGATGATGATGATGAGGCATATGTGAGGCCGAATGTCTGGGAAGAGGATCGAGTCACTTATCTACAGAGGATGGAGATAGAAAATCCTGACAAATGGATTGAGCTTATTAGTGAGGGTGAGCCTCCGGGCTCTACTCCCTCTACATCTTCTTAGATGACATAGAAGATGGAGCTCATTGTTAGCTGCTCATGGCAGTGAGTCCTTAAAACAGGTTGAGCAGGTATGGCAGATGATGCAGGGATGGCTTGGAAACAAGCATCATTACATGTTGCAGATGGGATGGAGTTTCCATGGACCTGAGCATGGGTGAGATTCTTGGTGAGACCAGGATGTGGCAGAATCCGAGATAGACTGGTGAAGGCATAAGGATGTTCACTCTCATGGCTTGAGCGTGACAGTTGGATTAGCTACCCAACTAGTTCAAACATGGGGTCCGGAAGTGTGCAGAGGTGTGTTGACATCAGGCTGATCCGAGATGGTGTTCGACAGGGAGAGATGTTGGCATCAAGAAGACAAGGAGGACAGTTCACAGGATGGGACGACACATGATGGAGATGGGAGTTCTACATATGTTGCAGGGATGTTTGCAGTATGTGGTGGAGTTGACATCATGGACCGAGGATGAGACAGTTTTTGATGTTGATCTTGGTGGATGGCTACTAGGATGGTATGTTGTCAAGGACGAAAATGATTTCAGGTGGAGGAGGACGTAACGACCTGCAATCCTTGGCATGCCCACGGAACGATGTGCAAAGTTGACTTGGTGGACGAGCAGCTTGAACGAAGGAAAATATGCGAAGTAGGAGCTCAGACTTAAAGTGTGATGAACACATGTAATAATGCGCACAAGAATGGGGAGTGACTTGGTTTTATAAGGCATGGGAGCATGGTTGGATTACCCACGGGCCAACCTACACTTGGAACGAAGGCCAACTATGGTTGAGGGCATTTTGCGATGGAAGTGTAGGGCGTTGGCAAGTCGGCTAGGCAGCCAAGACTTGCCCAACGCACCTTATATATAACACATTGTGTGGAGGCATTTGAACATGAACGAACTTCGCTCATCATCTAATGAAGAGAAGTGCGCAAGGCTAAGTGTAGCCACAACAATAGAAGGGAAGGCATAGAACGGTGATGCACCCACTCTTGGGCAAGGCCGCATGGAGGTAGCACGTTATCTCAGTTTTGGGTGAGGGCGCGGGTAGGAGTGTCCACTGGTTGGTGAAATTGTGCGAAGTTGGTGAAGCCGGTTGTGCGAAGAGGGTATCTTGGTGACTTGGTGGAGTCACCCGCTCGTCATGCATGAAACAAGGTTCGGTTATGAAGTGCGGAAGGCAGCTCGTGTGAGGGCGCGCCTGCCCGACTTGGGCAAGGAAATCTTGGTTGTCACACGGTGGTGTGATGAAGTTGTAAAATTGGCTAAGTATGAAACTTGGTGTTTCCAAGTATACTTGTAAAGCTTTATAAAAATTGAAGATTGTATAATATATTATTCAGGCAGACTCATTGTTCAGGGAGTTGCCCCTCCCTTTATACTGTGCAATTGTGTTCTCTTGTATAATTATTGATGATAATGAATGTGTATGGGTGTTCATTGGTATAAAGGAAACATGATAATTACTTGGTTGAGAAACACAAACTAAGTAGGACCTATGGTTAGGCATAGTCCATGAACATAAGTATTGGTGAAAAGAAAGTGTTCGGTGGTGCTGCACCTCGCTAAGAGCGGTTGAAAGACTATCGCCGGCCTGGGGGCGTGACACCTAGGGCCCATTGGGCCATGGGGATGGGGTGAGAGGGCACTGCACGTAGCTCCTCCCAGCCCACCCTCGCAGCCCAACGAACCCCAACGGGCCTCCACCCGCAGGTCCCATTAGACTGCGAGGGAGGGGCCTTGGCCATCCATTTTTTTAATTTTTAATTTTTAATTTTTTTTTAAAGTTTTATGTTTTATAATTTTTTTATGATTCAATTTTTTTAATATTTAATTTTTAATGTTTTTTTTTTGTTTTAATGTTTTGTAATTAAGTTTTTACGATTTTATTTATTTAATGATAATTTATTTTGTTTTTTTTAATTATCTTGTATCATTTATTTTTTGTTATTTTTTTTAGTGTTTACTTTAGAAATAATTTCTTGTATTTTTGAATTTCTATATATATATATATATATATATATATATATATATATATATATATATATATTTATCATCTTTTAGTTTATTTTATTTTATTTTTTACATTTTTAAGCTTTTTTCCTTTTTTTTTTGTCATTTTTTATATATTTTTTTGCCATGTTTTTAATTTGATTATATTTTAATATATATTTTTGTTTGTTATTATTTTTGACAAAATTTTGTTTGTTTTAGTTTTTTTTTTGGTTTATTTTTTACATTTTTATGTTTTTATCATCCTTTTTTTTTTCATTTTTTATATATATATTTTTTTTTTGCATGTTTTTAATTTGATTATATTTTAATATATATTTTTCTTTGTTATTACCTTTTACAAAATTTTGTTTTTTTAGTTTTCTCAATTTGTTTGTTTTTTTAAGTCATGTTTTTTTTTAATATATTTTTTAAATTACTTTATTATTTTTTAAACTTCTTGTGTTTTTTTTTCAATGTTTTAATTCATTTTATTTTTTTGTATTTTTCATTTTTATTTATTTATTATTTGTTTTTAATTTATTTTTTCAAGGTCCATAATTTCTTGTATTTTTGAATTTTTTTTTTATATATATAATTTTTATCATTTTTAGTTTATTTTATTTTATTTTTACATTTTTATGTTTTTTTTGGTCATTTTTATATATATATTTTTTGCCATGTTTTTAATTCGATTATATTTGAATATATATTTTTCTTTTTTTTTAATTATATCTTTTAATTTACTTTATTATTTTTTATGTTTGCTGTGTTTTTTTTGTTTTTTTCAATGTTTTAATTTATATTTTTTTTATTTTGTATTTTTATTTATTGATTATTTGTTTTTATTTTATTTTTTCAGGGTCCATAATTGCTTGTTTATTTAATTTTTTTTTATATATAATTTTTATCATTTTTTAGTTAATTTTATTTTATTTTTTAGATTTTTATGTTTTTTTCTTTCTTTTTACTCTCATTTTTTATATATTTTTTTGCCATGATTTTAATTTGATTATATTTTAATATATATTTTTCTTTGTTATTATTTTTTACAAAATTTTGTTTGTTTTAGTTTTTTTTCTCTCAATATTTTAATTTATTTTTTTTAAGTCATGTTTTTTTTTAATGTTTTAATATATCTTTTTATTTAATTTATTATTTTTTAAATTTCTTGTGTTTTTTTTTCAATGTTTTAATTTATAATTTTTTTTATTTTTCATTTTTATTTATTTATTATTTTTTTTTTGTTTTATCTTTTCCTGTAGGTTCCATGTTGATCCTCGACTAGCAGCCTCATCCCATTATGTGTCAATTTGAGAGTTGATTTAAAAATTTTCATTATAATGTATCGAGTCTGGCCCCACAATGTGTCAATTTAATGGTTGGTCTTTAAGCTTTCATTAGAAAGGGTCAGTTCACCTACACTGCATGTCAATTTGATAGTTTATTTTTAATTTTTTGTTGCAATGTGTCAAGTTGTCTTAGGGTAAGATTTTGAAGTTGCTATATTGAAAAAAAATATTACTCTTCGTATAATCACTCTTTCTTGCTTTCTTTTCCCTTGGAAAAATCATAATTTTCATTAAGTAAGAAAATTACATGTTGTAAATGCATGATGCATATGCGGTAAGATCCAAAAATAAAGGTTCAGGAATATAACTGTTCAAAATTTGATGCCTTATGTCCATGCAGGGAGGCATCAATGTCAGGTGATACTCTGCATAATAATTTACCAGATAATAGTCCAGCACTTTGAGAGTGCTGATCAGCTCTAATTAAAAACATGTATATTTACAGATGGAGTAACTAACAAAAAAACATGTAAATATGTCTTGGCTCCCAATAAGCCGAAACTATACAATGATATCCATATATGGCCGATGGTAGTACTGATAGTGAGCACCATCCCTCTCTTCCTGTATTAACCAAGTGCCTGGAGGCCTGTCCGCAGCCTCTTTGGATAATCTGTCAGCAGCTGTGTTCCATTCCCTGTAAATACGATGGCATGTAAAAGAGTCAAAAAAAGAGATAAGTTGTAGAGCCTCATCCAGAATATGTCTCAATGAAAGTGCAGAGCATCTTGTAGTTTTGTTTAGCAAGTCACATACAACTTTAGAATCCCCAAATGATTGTAGATCTCTACAATGTTTATCCAAAGCGAATTGAATGATAAATTTTACAGTGGTTAATTCAGCAAAGTTGTTTGTTCCACTCCCTAATCCCATTTGTATGTTGTATAGGTGGGAAATAGAAATATATAGTATGGCGCCTCCGCCACATCCTCCCTCTTGGGCGGAGCTATCAAAATAGGCCCAAGGTATCCGGTGATTAATGGTCTCCGGTACTATAATGCGGGGTCGATAAGGTTCAATGTCATCCAGAATGAGGGCAAAGTCGGTCAAAACACAGGCAGCAATGGAGGGCCAATGTGGGACGACGTTCTGGAATGTGAGCTTGTTCCTCGCGATCCAAAGTGCCCAACTAATGAGGAGTGGTAGATTCCTAAGCTTGGTTGGAATAGTGATAGTCCACCAATCGGACCATGCCTCTGTGATAGATGCTCCCGTCCACCTGCACTGTGGTGCCACCGATGTTAGAATAGATTGCCATAGTTCTTGTGCAGCTGTACACTCTATAAAAAGGTGAGAGATCAATTCATTGCAGCATTTACAAAGACAGCACCAATATGGACCATATTGAGAACGCTTGAGAAGGTTGTCTCCTGTGGGGATTTTATTTTTTAATATTTTCCACATAAGGAGTCTACATCTGGGAGGTGCTTTGAGCTTCCAAAGGTTCTTCCACCATGACTCAATGGCTTGAGGTCGGCGAGCTTTGGCCAACACAAGGTAGCCTTCCTTAGGTGAGTATCTCTCGGTCTTCGAAAGTTCCCAGATTACCTCATCTTTGCCCTCATGTATTCGGATGTGTGCTTTTATAAGGGCCTTGATATAATCATTCTAGATCTGAGACCATCGATGAGGGATGTTCAAAATGTGGGCCAATTTCCATGCTTGCTAAAATAAAGTGGTATGCTCAGAGTCTGCAATGTAACAAATGTGAGTGATGTTCGCTACATTGAGATGGTTTGTGAGCTCAATTAGCAGCCTGTGAGCATTCCCACAACCAATCCATGGATCCAGCCCAATCCTCACAGCTGATCTAGATTGTATTTTCCAAGTACTGCCTGCTCTGATGGAGTCCAAAGACTTGATTATAGCCTTCCATATGATCAATATCCCAGTGGAGAGCCTTTGAGGTAGTCTTAGCCAATCCATCACTTGCAGCGGGGTGATATATTTAGAGACAGCCACCTTTTTCCAAAGACTACTTGTTGTAATGAGCTTCCAACCAAGTTTTGCTGCCAGTGCTGAGAAGAAATCCTCCAGCTTCTTAATGCCCCAGCCACCCCATTTCTTTTGCAAGTTTAGAGCTTCCCACTTGACCCAGGCAAAAAAAATTCTCGTTTGTCTACTCTTCCAAAGGAATCTACAACATAAGGCATGTATCCTGGAGAGGATTCCCTTGGGAATCCATGCCAGGGACATCCAATAGACCGGAGTAGCCTCTAGTACACTTTTAATGAGAATAAGTCTGCCAGCCCTAGATAGATATTTATAATACCAGATGTTGAGTCGCTTTTCCATCTTTGCAATAAGCCAAGTCCAGTCTGTTATTTTGTATCCCAAGGGCTTCAGCTTATATCCCAGATATTTGAGACCCTCCTCCAGTCTCAGGAGGGAGAACCAAAATCTTTGAAGAGCATAATGAATCTCATGCTGGGAGCATCCGGCCGCTGTCAAAGTAGACTTGGTGCAATTTATAGCCATTCCAGTAGCCGATGTGAATAAAGAGAAAGTATTCTTCATGTTCGTCAAGTCCCCAATGCCACCATTGAGGAATATCAAGACATCATCCACAAATAACAAATGTGTCAAGATGCATTCATCTGTGATTTTTATGCCTTACAGTCTGCCCCTTCTAAATTCTTCTTTGACTAGTCTACTGAGCCCTTCCATAATGAGGAGAAAAAGTTACGGTGACAGAGGGCAGCCCTAGCAGAGACCTCTTTCAGAATGAAAGAATGGAGAAGCGCTTCCGTTAACTAGAACATTGAATGGTATGTTAGTGATGCAGCTCATAATCCATTTAATGAAAACAAAAGGAAACCCCAGGTGGGTTAATAGTATTCTTAAGTACAACAAGTGAACTCTATCAAAAGCCTTAGTGAGATCAACCTTAAGAATCATATCTTTGATTTTCTTGACATGTAAAGAGTGCAATACCTCCTAAGATGTTCCCACAACCTCATGTATTTGGTGATCTTGCATGAAGGAAAATTGCTCTAGAGATATGTGTTTGGATAAGATGGGCCTCATTCGAATGGCTATAATTTTAGCCATGATCTTATAAATGCAGTTGCATAAAGAAATCGGTCTGTAGTCATCAAAGGTGGTTGGATTATCAGTCTTGGGGATGAGCACAATGAAGGTTGAGATGAAAGGAGCATGCATTTTGTCATTATTTCTGGAATCCTCAATGACTTTGAGGAGGTATGTGCCAAGAATCTCAAATAAAGATAGATAGAACTCTATCTACCAACCATCTGGCCTAGGTCTCTTATCTTTCTTGAACCACTTGAGAGTGGCTTATGGTTCCCCTAGAGTGACTTACATAATTAGTTCCTTAGCATCCTCCTATTCCACAAAACGTGGAAAGAACTCAACCACTTGTATTATTTCAGCAAGGTTGGCAGCGGGGGGAGCTCTGTAAATCTTTTTGAACTGAGAGGATGCCAATGATGCAAACTGAGGGAAAGTGTTTAGAGTGAGGCCTTGATCATCCAAGAGCTGCCAGATGGTATTTATTGCTTTCCTCCCATTTGCATATTTGTGATAAAATTTTGTGTTATCATCACCCTCTTGTAGCCAGATCGCCCTACTCCTCAGCCTCCAAGCTTCTTCACAGTCCTTTAAGATTTTCCCTCTAGCTGCATAGCAAGATGAGATTCTTTCCTTGTGTTCTATGGAGCTGTATACCCCACCCAAATCATTTTCAAATTATGCTATTTCACTTTCTGCCTTTCTCAGGGTTTGATCATCCTTGACCCTTTTGTTATGTGCCCATATTTTGGAAAGCCTCTTCAGCTCAGTAAGATTGTGAGCAAAACCTTTAGCTATGTTTCCTCCAGCAGCTGGGGGATTTGTCTTCCAAAAATCTGTGACCATGCATATATAGGAAGCATCCTTTAACCATGCAGAGAAAAACTTAAAAGGACCCTTGGGTTTTCCCTGCCCTCCGCAGATTTCCATATATATTGGGAAATGATCAGAGATGCCTCCCGATCCCACCCATTGTCTATGATTAAGACCATGGTCAAGTAGTCTTTCCTTGATCAGGAATCGATCAAGTCTTCGAGCTAGACTGTCATCCCCAATCCTATTATTCCTCCAGGTGGGCTGCAGCTTTGCAGAGGGGATATCAATCAAGTTGTGTGATTCCAAGGCATTCTCAAAATAGTCAGATAGGGGGTCCCTCTGTGCTCGGTGACCCCATGATTTGGAATGGCCTATGGAGAAATTTAAATCACCTCCCATGATAAGGTATTCCTTTTGAAGTAGCTCAGAGCTCAAGAAGTGATCCCAGTATTCAGGTCGATGATGGCACGGCCCATAGACATTATAAAACCGAATCTCCATTCCCAGATCAGCTATGAACAAATCCGCCCCAATATGCCCAGATCCACCCCAACTGTTGCGGAGGTTTATGGTGCACGAATTGTAGCCCAAGGCAATTCCACCAGATCTTCCATTAGCATCAAGGCCAAGAAATATCCAACCGGGGAGCATCGATTCAAGTAGGTGAGAGATGGCTTCAGCTGTTCCTAATGTTTCTTGTAAAAAAATGACATCTACCGGTTCTGCGGAAATCATTCTTCGAAGTGCTAATTTTTTTTCGGGCCTAGCTAGCCCTCTGCAATTGAAGGAGACTATCTTCATGGGGGGGGCTCCTTCAGGGGGATCCATGCTCTAAGTGCCCCATGAATGGTTGCTTGTTTTCCAGTAGCAATCTCGTCTCCACCAGGCTCTGCGCTTTGGAGAGAGACGAGGGTCGACCCCGAGGGAGTTTAGGGGGGAAAGGGGAGGTAATCAGGTCTAATCCAATGTGGTCCAAAGCCTGTCTTTTTGCCTTGGATCAGGTCTGATATCTCGGGGAGGGAGGCCCAGACTCAGGTGCAAGAGTGATCAGGGGGGTCCAGGAACGAAGGGGGAATGGTAGAGAGAGTAGATGGGGGGGGCTAAGGGGGCAGGTCAAAGAGATGGGGGGAGTAGAGAGAGTCCAACCGAGCCATGAACAATGCCAGAAGCAGAAAAAACATTACAATTGGCAGTAGAGAGCAAATGAGAAAGATTAGTGGAGGGAGAGTTCTTACCCGAAGCATCTGTAGCCTTGGCAGCCACCCTAGCCCTTGTGAGAGGAGGAGAGGGTGGCCGAATAGGTGGTCTGTCGTGCTTCTTTGGGGTCACTTGCATGGGGGTCTTCTTTACTGAAATAGGATCCGCTTGTACCTCTGAGTCAGCTCTAGGGGGTTGTTCCCCCTGCTTCTGTGGTGACTTTGGTGGGATCGCCCTTCCTGAATCCCCTGTACTAGCCTTGCCATTAAGAGGGCAATCCCGATATAGGTGCCCAACCTTATGGCATCTTCTGCATCTGAAGGGAACTCCTTCATAATCCAATGTCTGCCACCGAGAGGAATTCCTCCATTGTATAGTGATAAACTCCTATAATCCATCAATGGTATCCAAATGTACCAGGACCCTAGCGTAGGCCATCTTCCCTGTAGTGAGGTAGGATTTGTCATGTTCTAAATAAGTGCCAAGTGCATTCCCAATGCGTCTAAAGACATCCTCAGACCAGAACTGTAATGGTAACCCGGGAAGATGGACCCAGAGGGGGCCAGCTTCAAGCCGCTCTTGTTCAGGGTCAAAAAGGGGAGTCCATCTATGGAGGAGCATCGATGCTTGTTCTATATGCCAGACGGTTGAGAGCACCCAATTTGTATGTTCAACCCTGGCAAAGTGTAGGGAAAACCATCCCTTAACAAAAGTTTGCACAAATGGAGGATCAGCCAGGTGATGACCCCATACCTCAGTTGCCCATTACTTCAGCCTTGACACACTATAGTTGCATCCCCTAACGCAGCCCACCAAGACCCGATCTGCTGTGTCCATGGAGTCACACAATTGTGTGTCCTCGGTTAACCTAAGGAAAACCTCACAGGCCTTAGGTTTCAAACACTTCTTTTTTTTAGATGCCCTGGTCCTATCATCAGATGAGGGTTGTTGTGGGTCAGTCGAAGGGGGAAGTGTCCCAGTGATAGGAGAATCCGAGATAGGCACTGAGGTGAAGACGCCAGTTAAGGGAGAAATCCCGGTGAGGTTACCAGACTGGGGAGCGGCAAGTGGCAACGAGGATTGATGGTCGGCAGCATGAGCCACTGGTTCACAGGATTGAGTAGCCGAGGGGACACGAGAGCCAGCCGAGGGAGGAAAAGGGGCGAGGCCCACTGATAGGGTTTCACTGCTGGGGTTCAGAGGATGTTCCACAAACTGGAGAGTAGAAGGCGACAGAGGTTGTGCCGTGAGGTCTGGCAGGGTAGGGCTGACCTCCGAGAGGGTAATAACCGAGCTCTTGGATCCCGAGATTGATGGCAGCGCTTCGACGGCATCGGAAAGTTCACAGCCAAAGGAGAAGATGCCTGCTGGGTTTGAATGAGGATGTGTCCAAATAGAGACCCCCTCCAAAGGGTCCATTGAATAATCAACTAAGTCCTCCATAACTGTCACTAAAAAACTGCGCCAGCTGCCTTCAAAGTGTTGGGGAGCCCATCGTTGTATAAACCAGAATGGTAGCGATCAGGGAGGGGAAGGGAAGGCTAAGACGATGAAGAGGAGGTATTAACCATGATAGTTTGTCGGCAGTGAAAAAGGTAACAGCAGAGGCGTACGGGCTAGCAGATGTCGCGAGGTACCGTTACGATAGCTGAAAATAATTTTGTGCTTCAAGAACCTGAATAAACCCAAAACTGCGATAGATCCCGATCTGAAGCCCCTGACTCCATCTCCATCTCTTTCATCTCCCCCGTATAGTCACTCTTTCATTCAAGTATTCATTTTTTTTAAATAGTCATAGAAAATTTTCAAAATGCTATGGTTGAAATATGTTGAAAACTTAAGGTTTTTTGTAGTCATGATATTTGGTTTTAATTCCATGGTTGAAAATTTATAAAAAAAATTAAGGGTTTTCTGAGTCATAACAATTTATCCTTAACGTATTGCGAAAAAATGTTTACCTCAAAAAATAACTTTATTACAATATCAACACTTTTTATTTTCGTGGTGTTCTTTGCACAAAAAAATTTGGTTTTTATTGGTTTTTACTAGCATTTTTAAAAAATGTTGAAAAAAACCGTTATTCCAGCATCAACATTTTTCGTTTTCGGGTTGTTTTTCGTGTTTTTTGGGGGGCTTTTTTTGCTAGAGTTCTAGTTTTAAGTTTATAGTTCTCGTTTCAAAGTTTACATTGTTTTACAATGAAATTGTAATCATTTCATTTATAATTATTTTCATAGACAATTAATTTTTACAAATTCAATATATTTGTACATTATCTTCTTCTGTCAAATTAGAAATTTTTCCTTACTTGTACTCATTTATTTTTTTTAATAATTTTACAATTACAATTGGAGAATTTCGAGAACTGAAATCTACTCTAGAAACCAATTATTTAATTTTCTTTTTATACTAGTATTATTCTTAATTTTCACCATTATTATACTTGACTATTAAAATTAATATCTATATGTTTGTTTACCTTTGCAGGTACTTTTTCTTCATACGCAATGGGTTTTCTCTTTCCTTTCATATATCCAATTCGAGCTTTTTCCTTCTCCTACTAACAGGACAGTCGGTTCTTTTATCAGGTCGGATGCTCCTAGACCTAGTTCCTCTGTCCATGAATTTGTTGCCAGAGTTCTATTACACAAATTTTATAAATTTTTTGAGTGTATTTATGATCTTACACTTCCAGTTGTTGCCAGAGTTCTATTACACAAATTTTATAAATTTTTTGAGTGTATTTATGGTCTTACACTTCCAGTCCTTTGGAAGAATGTAATCTCCAAGCTCTTACGCATGTATTTTTTATTTATCTATGAAATTTTCCATGAATGTAAATTATATTAGGGTCAATATTTTCAACCCTAATTTCTATTTAACATTTCTTCCCTGTGATAAATTTATATGTATTTATTTTCAATGATAATTATTGAAATAAATTTTCTTAAAACATTCTCTCTTTGTATACTGGTATATTCCCTATTAGCCTTACTAGGTTACAATATTTTCAATCAGTGTTAACTTAATAATTGTTTCCTTAAAAACTAATTTTGATTAATATGCTTCTTCTTTTTTTCTAATTGTATTATCATATGTCTTATTTATATGCTCAGTATCATGAATACAATGTTTGTGTTTTACTAATTAATAACCTCTGGTCACACTCGTTCTTTCCATTCTAATATTATATATTTATAATCTCTTAATAGAAGAGTTTAAGTTATAGTACAGTTGTACTTATGTTTTATCTTCATAGATAGGAAAACCTTTGTTCATAACTCGACTTGAGTATGGCAAATTTGGTTATTACGAATTCCTAATTACGTTAGATTTATTTTATTAGAAAGGAAATAACATAGTTTCAAATTAAAATTCTATTATTTTGTATGTGTTTTATAGTTGTAATACCTCGATCAACATCATATTGTAACGTAGAAATATTTCATGAATAAAAGAAAATTCCTCTCCATATCTTTATTGTTTTTTTTAATCTATTTCTTCAAAATATTTTAGCAATAAATAAAGTAAAGAACAATTATTTTAAATCTTTCATTTTGTCTTCTTTTTTAGCAATACACAAAATAGGCAGGGTTATAAGCATAACACAATTATATTTTTTTATTTTCTAAAATAAAGAGTAGGTAAGAATATCAACTTAAATTGGTGGTCTAGAAAATAAATGTTGGAATACTTGGCTCCACCCAACCGTGATACTTCTCCCAAAAGTTACCCCCCAAGTATAGACCTACAAATACACTTTTGTTTTTCCTATTCACTTGCTACTCTCATAATCTCTCCCAAGATAGCATGAGTCTCTCTAGAAGAAGACAAAAAACAAAGTACTTCCCTCCATTACCCATCTACCACTCATTTGGGTAGTTTGTAACTACCTTCACCTCACCAACAGGTGGCAGGTAGTTACTAGCTCATTAATAAGCTTTTGTTTCTCACTCCCAAAGACAACATCATATCTTTTAAGGAAACAATTAATTGGTCAATTCCATAATTTCACAATAAATATAATCATCCATATTATATGCCTAGGACTTATTATTGGGTAATTAATATTCACCATCAATTTGCAGCCTCATCTCTTTCAACCAAATGTATTCCAACATTAATTTTCTAGACCTATTTATTTATTATAAACATCTTAAATACAGATTTACAATCATTCATTATCAGTAATAAAATATTAATAATTAAATTGTTCTTATGTCATTCAAACTTTAAACATTCCAAAAAGGAAACACATATATACAATTAATTAAATAAAAAAATCAAGTCAGGGGATATCACATAATGTGAGTGTTCCGTAGAGAGGAGGCGGTCCTCCCGACTTTCATGGTTGTCCAATAAGAGTTTTTCCAACAAATATTTCATGTGATACTAGATGTCCACAATGTAAATATATCATTATATCATCCTCGCTTATGACCTGCATTAGGCTCTCAATCAGCCATGTTAGCCAAAACCTATGTATTCGAGAGAAGGCATCGTTGATTGGAAATTTCCCTCACAACCTATGAGAGCTCTACTCATATTGGAGGAGGGGTGAGTTACCAAAATTGTACTTCCAAACCTTCATCTTTGAGTTAATTTTATGCACATCCCCAATTTCCATACTTCTAATAATGCACTTCCCCAAGATGAACACGAGCTCACTAATAGGGCATTCTTGTTGCACAAGGAGAGACACCATTCCATAAAATGAGGGAAGAATCATCAAAAGTGAGACGTGGCTAGAAGGAGAGTTTGCTAAACATTGACGGACTATCTAAGGAAACACCCAAGTTGTAGGGGAAGTCTCGAAAGAGAACTATAAAGAATATGAATCCATAGGGATTAGAGAAGACAGAAAAAATACATCCCCCCATATACTTGTGTTTCTTGGATTCTTTGAAACCAAAACATTCTAGAGGAAAAAAAAGACATGAAAGAGACAAAATCTAGTAACCTAGTAGTAAGGAGAATGGAAACCAAGCTAGGGAAAAGGTTAATAGAATATCTTAAGCAAGAAAGAGGGATGACCACCTTGAGAGGAAGTGTGGTGAGACTGAAGAGGAGAGAAATTGTAACTATGCTATAACATAATTTCTAACCCAAAATACAAGGTATTGCTAGTCCCAAAATTCAAAGATAACCATTGACACTAACTGCAGCCTTGTGCTACGGATGGATTAGGCTAGAGAAACATAGTATGGCTTATCAGTGAATTGGATTTCCCAATTGAAATTCTCGCAAAGAGGCCCTAGGTGAATAGAATCCAATGGTGGAAAGAGCATAAGAGGCTTTTTGTCAACTAGTGTATGATTTTGAGAAAAAATGAGTTCAGTTTTTATGCCCCAATACCACAGTAAGAAATTCCACCTTGTTCCAAGAGTTGGTGTTATAACAGAGTTTCATACTGCTTGGAAGGATGCATTGTTGCTTGACATTGTTGTCAGATGTGATGTGAGTGATGGTCATTGGCCTAGAAATTAAGGCAGACATCAATGATTGCAGTGAAAGACCAATCATACTAAGCAACCAAAGCAAATGAATAAGTGAGAATATTTGTTTCCAAGCTAAGGAGACCTATCAAAGTCCAAAGTTGCAAGGGAGGTCATCCATGTACTAGGTGTCGAATGGTGGCATGGGGTCATCCCTTGTGGTGTGTTCAAATATCATGGAAACCATATTAAGGGGGTATGTTACTACGTCCCTCAGTCATGTGGCCAAGTGGGACGGTGGTAGTTTGGCCCCCACCTTTTCTTGTGTGAAGCATACCATTTAATGATTTGGTATTAAATGTTACTAAACAGGAAATTTTAAAAAATAAGATTAAAACATTGACAAAATTATTATTAAAATTTTCAATTTTTTTTAATAGAGAGTTGCACACTACTTGGCTAGATTCCTTGCTACCTGAAGTTACTATCAGATGTGATGTGAGTGATGGCCATCGATTTGGAGATTAAATAATTCATTAATGGTTATAGTGAAAGACTAGTCACATAAGGTAGCTAGAGCAGATGAATAAGTGAGAGTATCTCTTGCTAGGCTGAGAAGCCTCATTGAGTTTCAAAGTTGTAGGGGAGGTAATCCATGTACTAGGTGTCAGAAAATGGTATGGGGGAATTGGTGTGTTCAAATATCACAACAAAACCATTAAGGGAACATGTTACCATGTCCCTCGATCATGTGGCAAAGAGGGATGGCAGCAGCTTGCCCCCATGTTTTCTGTTAGGCCCCTATACTACTAATGTGACCCCTTATTGTTATTAATACAACCCCCTTATTATATTGATGTACCCATGTAGTGCCCATATTGTTACTAGTGTGCCTCATAAAATCCCACTATTGTTATAATTGTGCCCTTACATTATTATTGTTATGTCAGCTCTAATTATATTATGACCCCTTAGAATCCTATATATAAAAAGGAGGTATTTTCATTTGTATCATCCAAGAATTGTTCATTTGTGTAACGTAAAGGAGGTTTCCCCCTCGAAGAGGCTGAATTCTAAGGCGTCCAACTATCTTTTCTATCTTTTTGTGAGCTTGTTTCATAACATTTGGTATCATAGCTTTAGATTCTAGGGTTTCACTACTCCAAATAGGTCATCGTGGAATTTTCGCTATAACTTTTTTCTGTGATGTTTCTGAAATGAAAAACAAAACCCATTTGATACGAAATCGTACTGAACCTCGGGTCCAAATTTCAGAGCTTTTCACACTATATTTGCAAAGATATGATCTGAGGAAGTTGGTATTTTTGCAGACTCCTGAATTACATTCCAAATAGGTCACCTGGGGAAAATCATCATAACTTTCTCTCTGAACATCAGATTGAAATTTCATAAGAAGGTACAAAGAGAGGATGGATTGTAGTTTCTTGTATATATTTTTCAAAGCCAAAGGTCAAAACAGTGACACATGGCACGTTGTACAATTTTGCTCTATTGAACTAGTCTATAATCAGGTCACTGTGGGAGATTTGGCATAACTCTTCCTTGGAGAATCCAATTTGGATCAGACTGGTGGCATTGGAAAGAGGACGCATAGGACTACTGCAGGACGCAATTTTAGAGCTAAAAGAACCAAAATTATAGAGTTATAGTCATTTAAGTTCAAGCTCCTAAAATCAAGAAAAGACGATATGAGAAAGTTTGATGGCAAGGATTCGGTAAATTGGATACCTCAGATGGAGCAATATTTTGATCTACATGGTGCACCACTGTTACAAAAGGTATGTACTGCATCTTCATACTTAGAACCGTATCAATTTTTATGTTATAGAGGGTTTTGTTCTCATAAACAACTTGTTATGTGGTGAATTTTCACGGAGGAAATGATAGCACATTATGAGGATACAAAGAACAACACCTTCTTTAGAGCAACACCACAACAATTGGAAAGAGTAAAAGGGATTTGTTACAAAGTGGAAAGTATAATTATGGCAACAAGGAAGTCTACCCCTCACAACTATAAAGATGGAAGTGTTGTTTCTCCTAGCCTTCCACAACCTACGAGGGTTACACCACAACAATTGGAAGAAAAAAAAGAAAAAGGGCTTTGTTACAATTGTGATAGCAAACACACTAAAGGTCATAAGTCTTCCAAGAAGAAATTATTTTACATAGAGTATGAAGAGGAGGAAGAAAAGGATCAAGAAACATCAAAAGAAGAGGATATACACCTGGACCCAACCTCATAGAAAGAAGAAATGAATTAGACCATATCTTGTAAAGCATTGGCAAGAATTACCACTCCTCAAACTCTCAAGATAGAAGGACATATCAAGAAGAAAAAAGTTCAAGAAGTGAAATATCACATCGATAAAGAACAAATGAATCCAACCATATCTTGTAATGCTTTGGCTAGAATTACCACTCCTCAAACTATCAAGATAGAAGGACATATCAAGAAGAAAAATGTTGAAGAAGTGAAAGATCACATCGAGCATCAAGAAATGAATCCGACCATATCTTGTAAAGCATTGGAAGAAATTACCACTCCCCAAACTCTCTGAGCATCACATCGAGCATCAAGAAATGAATCCGACCATATCTTGTAATGAATCCAAGAATTGTTCATTTGTGTAATGTAAAGGAGGCTGCCCCTCAAAGAGTCTGAATTATGAGGCGTTGATCAATCTTTTCTATCTTTTCTATCTAAAACTTTTAAGTTATAGATATATTATTTTTAGTTTACAATGTTTTATAAATTTTTTTATTAAATTACAATATAGATAAGTATTATCTATAAATATTATTTTTAAATTATAAATATATTATCTTTATTTATTTATTTAATACAAACACTCCAAGCAAAATCTCCATTGATAACATTATCCATACCCAATATTGTAATCTTTATGAATGTCCTGGTCTCACTCCATGAGTTACTCCATGGATGGTGTAAACATTGATAAAAATCACTAAAACATTGATTGGTAATTTTATCTCTAGAGACACCCAACATTGTAATCTTTATAAATGACCCTTTCTTTCTTAAAAAATCACGGTAACTTTATCTCTAAGTATAGAGGCACCCAACATTGTAATCTTGATAAATGACCTTTTCTTAATAACTATTACGTAAACAAGTCAATTTTTATTAAAAAAAAAAAAGACTATATATAAAAGTATTTTCATTGAAATTTTCACTGAAAATTGTCTTATTTATTAAGTTATTACGGCAGGTTATATATATATATATATATATATATATATATATATATATATATAAATAAATTATTTTTATTTAAATTTTCAGTGTTTTATTTATTAAAGGGATTATGTAATACAAGTTTATTTTAAATTTTTTATTAAAAAAAGGTATAGTTTAATTTATAGACGAAATAGTTTTTTTCACAAGCAATATAATTTCAAGCAAGGTTGTGATTTTTTGTTATTTAAAATACTTTTTGAATGCATAAATAGATTCAGCACCTGAAAAATCCTGGGATATTCGAATTCTATAGATTAAACAACTTAAACTGGAGTTTCTAAAAATCATTATTAGATTTTTGCTAAAACTAACCAGAAAAAAAATTATAAAAAAATCACTCCATCTATAAATTAGACTGCGCCTAAAAAATATGATTTAGATAATTGAAATAAAAATTAATTAACTAATTTAACTATATTTATATTTTATTAAAAAAAATTAACCACTTTCTTACTCACACAATACCAAATAATTTAAATATTATTATTTAAATTTTCCATAATAAAAATACCAAAAAAAATCCACTAATTCTTTAATTAACTTAAAATATACACTATAATAAACATTATTTGTAACCTCCACTAATATCCTATTACTCAAACTAAAACATATTCCACAATTAACATTATTTGAAACCTCTAACAATATCCTATTACTTTATTGTCAAACCGAATGAGGTAGGGAAAAAGAGACCCTGGATTTAATTTTCACAATCCTTAGTGAGGGAAATTGAAAAGGCTCCAATCCAAATTTTGTACAACAAACAAATTAATTTTATAATTATTCTTTGAAAGGCTCAACGATAAATATTGCAAATACACGTTAAACACATGTAATGAATTACACATTGTGATAAACATTGTTAAATGTATAAATTGTAAAAAAGTTGTGTGAGACCTACCAGTTGGGATATGACACACATGCTCCATTGGTATATACAATAAGTATATTCAGGGGACACACATGCTCCATTGGTGTATACAATAAGTATATTTAGGAGTACTTTCCAGAGCAATAAATTCTCATTGAATGCATACCTCTCCACACATGGTGTACAAATGTCACATCTTATCTGAGAAAGATTAATGAACACATAACTTATGCCATCTTCACCTCTTAAGTACAATGGTAAAAATGTTAACATTTAATAAGTGGGAAAATTTGTAAATTATAATATAGTTATTTTAAGTTTTTTTTTTCAGAGAGAAAAAAGTATAATTTGTATTATATTGAGCTGTATGAACAGTACCATATTGTACATATCTTGCCAAATACATAAACCATAAGCCAAAAGAAAGTTCTTCTAAGCAGATATCACAAAAATAAACTCAGAAAGAGACCCAAAATACAAAAGAAATGCCTTCAGCATCAGCTTGGAGTATGATAGATACATTCATATATTAACCACCAAAACCATGAGAATCAAAAATGAGAACGCCATATACAGAACATAAAGACAAATAGAAAAAAGTCAGAAACCCGGAATACAGAAGTCCTGAATGAAAAAAGACTCTCCGTCCGCTGAAACCTCCAAGGACCATAAACCCGAGCCAAGGAGAAGACCCTTCTTTGACAGGCAGTCCGCTACCTGGTTCCGGGCCCTGTAGATGTGCTGGATGGAGCTGCCTTCCATGAGACCCCAAAAAAACATAATTCTATTCACCCAGCCAGCCAAATGTGGGCATCTGATGAGGCTGTTACCGTTGACGTGATCTACCATGGATTTGGAGTCCCCAAAGATAGAGATGGAACGGATGTCAAAATAGATACAGAAAGCGAGAAGACCCGCAAGGGCCTTTGCTTCTGCCATACTGTTTGTCCCTAATCCTGCATTCCAAGACAGCCTATAATGAAGATGTTCATTCATGATAATGAACACCCCACAGCCACATGAATTTCGTTGGGCAGCACCATCAAAGAAGGCCATCGGGGGCCTGAGGACAGAATCTGGTAGTGCATTTCTGTTGATCTTTTTCAACTTAGGACCCTTTATGGGGACAGAGTCGTTACTATGGCATATGTGAAAAAAAAAAATGAAAATTTTGAAAATTAAAAAATAATTTTTAATTTTTTAAAATATAAATTGTTTTTTAATTGATAAATGATTAATTTTATGTGGTTTTAAATTGAATTATGAAATATAAAAGTTATATTAAAAAATAAAATCTAAAAAAATATATTCATCTAGTATCATCATAATAATGATTGTTATTGTAATTTTTGCATAATACAATGTTACGTAAATAGCTACCCACTATAATTTAAGCAAATTGTTAAATAAAAATAAATAAAAACAAAATGTAAATAAATAAATAAAAACCAAAATGTAAATAAATGTAATATGAAATTTATTAAGTTTTTGTCTTGTTAAATTTTTAAATTAGTTTAAAATTATATTAAAATAGATTATATGTATAATTAATATTATTATTTAAATTTTTTTATTTTTATTTTTTTGGTATAATGAGTAGATACTAAATTATTTTAGAAAATGTTTATAAAGATAAGCTAGTAAGATTAAACTTATAAAATAAATTTTATATTTTTATATTTAAAATATCCATTATAATTTAAGCAAATTGTTACATAAAAATAAATAAAAACAAAATGTAAATAAATGTAATATGAAATTTATTAAGTTTTTATTTTTGTTAGACTTTTATATTAGTTTAAAATTATATTAAAATAGATCATGTATATAATTAATATTATATTATTATTTTTTTTGGTGTACAATAAGTAGATACTAAATTATTTTAGAAATTGTTTAAAAAGAGCTAGTGAGATTAAACTTATTAAATAAATTTTATATTTAAAATATATATTTGGTAATTAACCCCATATACCTATATATATTATTTAGAAAATGTTTATTTATTTTTATATAAATAACTTTGAATATGCTGTTAGTTTTTAAAATAATTGGACTATAAGGGATCCCACATGTTTAAATAAAAAGAAAGTATGTGTAAATGACAATATATTGGCACAAACTTTTAAGGAAGAGTTTTGTAAATAAGATAATATAATGAGTGACTTTGATTATGGGGTATTTTTTTTTTCAACTAAATGACGAGTACGACACAGTCTTGGTTATGAGATATAAAGTCAAGCATGTGAAAGGAAAAAAAAGTAATACTAATAATAAAAATATTATAATCAAGTATGTAAAGAAAAAAATAACACTAATAATAAAAATATTAAAATTTTGGTTAGGAAAGGTAAAGGAAAAAATATTACTAATAATAAAACTATTAAAGTTTAAAGTCAAGTATGTAAAGAAAAAAAAGGTTATACTAATAATAAAAATATTATATTAAAGTTTAAAGTCAAGTATGTAATGAAAAAAAAGGTTATACTAATAATAAAAATATTAAAGTTAAGTATGTAAAGGAAAAAATAATATTAATAATAAAAATATTAAAGTCAAATATGTAAAGGAAAAATTAATATTAATAATAATAATGTGAATATTATTAATAATAATGGGAGTTGTTTTTTTATGATTTTTTGGAATTTTTAGTGTTGGAATCTGGTGGAAAAAATTGCGGTGAAATCTTGATTTGTGTTATTTAAACTAGTTTTTTGACTATATATATGGATTTAGCACCCTGAAAAACTATTAGAGCACTTTTATTGTGCAGAGATTACCCATCAAACATGTGACTTCAATGAATTCATGCCAGATTTTAGATAAATTAAACCGGAAAAATCCTCAAAAAACCTTCCAAAAAGTCGCACTAAAGACAACTCCATAATAATGTGAATAGTTTGGGAATAAAAAATATTTTTTTCCAAATGTAGTAATTACAAAATATCTTATTAATAAAAAATATGATGATAATAATAATGGGAATATTTTTAGAATAAAAAATATTTCTTTAAAAATGTAGTAGTTACAAAATATTTTATTAACCAAAAATATGTGTTTGTGAATGTAGTAGTTATATTATTACAAAGTTTAAAAGAGGAGAGATGTTAATTCTTATATATAGTTTTGAGGACAAGATTATAAAGTTGTAGAGTACTAATTAAATTATATTAGTTTTAGGGTATTTTGTAGCATATATTCTTATAAAAATATTGAGAATAAAACAAAATTTGACTAGTATGAAAAATTATGATGGAGAAGGAGCCAGGACTTTAATCGAAGGAACAATAGGTCCAAACCTTAGAGGATTTTCATTTAAAACTAAGATTGCAAGGGTTAATTGAAAGGGAGAATTGATAGACAAGGAAGGTGAATGATTACCCTGAACCTCAACATGATGTAATTCCTCAATATTGCTATGCAGGTTGTTCATTTCATCCTTGGTGCACTAGAGTTGTTTCCTACGGTTAATAAGGATCTCCATCATTGAATCCATTTACAGAAAGAGCTATTGATTATTGAGTTGAATGTAAAGGATACTTGCTTGGATGTTTGATTCTTTGCAAGCTAAGAGGGTAGGAGTCTTCTACCACCGTGCTACCATCTTTGTGACTAACTAGAAACAAAAATCTTGATACCAAACAATCCATGCATGAAACTCTGTAATGAACATCCCATGAGCCATGTACTAATAATAAAATTATTAAAGTCAAGTATGTAAAGAAAAAAATAATAGTAATAATAAAAATATTAAAGTCAAACATGTAAAGGAAGAAATGATACTAATAATAAAAATATTAAAGTTAAGTATGTAAAGAAAAAATTAATATTAATAATAATAATGTGAATATTGATAATAATAATGGGAGTTGTCTTCTACTGCGATTTTTTGGACTTTCTGGTGCCGGAATCCGACGGAAAAAATTGTGGTGAAATCTTGATTTGTGTTATTTAAACTAGTTTTTTGATTGTATATATGGATTCAGCACCCTGAAAACCCCTTAGGGCACTTCTATTGTGCAGATATTACCCATCAAACATGTGATTTCAATGAATTCTTGCTGGATTTTAGAGAAATTAAACCGGAAAACCTTCCAAAAAGTCGCACTAAAGACAAATCCATAATAATGTGAATAGTTTGGGAATAAAAAATATTTTTTTGCAAATGTAATAGTTACAAAATATTGTATTAATAAAAAATATGATAATAATAATAGTGAGAATATTTTCAGAATAAAAAAAAATATTTCTTTAAAAATGTAGTAGTTACAAAATATTTTATTAACCAAAAATATGTGTTTGGGAATGTAGTAGTTATATTATTACAAAGTTTAAAAGAGGAGAGATGTTAATTGTTATATATAGTTTCGAGGACAAGATTATAAAGTTGTAGAGTACTAATTAAATTATATTAGTTTTAGGGTATTTTGTAGCATATATTCTTATTAAAATATTGAGAATAAAACAAAATTTGACTGGTATGAAAAACTATGATGGAAAGGAGCCAGGACCTTAATCGAGGGAACAATAGGTCCAAAATCTAGATAATTTTCATTCAAAACTAAGATTGCAAGGGTCAATTGAAAGGGAGAATTGATAGACAAGGAAGATGAATAATTACCCTGAGCCTCAACATGATGTAATTCCTCAATATTTCTATGCAGGTTGTTCATTTCATCCTTAGTGCACTGGAGTTGTTTCCTATGGTTAATAAGGATCTCCATCATTGAATCCATCTACATAAAGAGCTATTGATTATTGAGTTGAATGTGAAGGATACTTGCTTGGATGTTTGATTATTTGCAAGCTAAGAGGGTAGGAGTCTTCTACCACCGTGCTACCATCTTTGCGACTAACTAGAGACAAAAATCCTGATACCAAACAATCCATGCATGCAACTCTGTAATGAACATTGCGTTTTGGACAAGATTCAATATCAAGACATGAGTCCACAAGAAAACATTATATAGAGCATACATTCTCTTGAATGTTGTAATTTTGGGGGAGGATGATCTAACTAAAACTATGATTGTTGCTATTAAGGAACCTATGCCCAACCATGGCACATTTAGTTGAGACATGACCCAAAGACATTCCAAGTGACACAAGCATAAGTTGATAGATGGCAGTGGAATCATGGAATGGGTTGAAAGCTCCTACTACCATTAATGTGTAATGTTATGTCCTCCTTGTAGGTGGCGTTCCTTACTAACAAAAACATTGTCATATTATTATGCCTTAGTATGATAAAAATAGACCTCAAGAATAGAACCAAAATTATGCCTAATGCATTTGAATACTGCGTTAAGTTTAGGGTTTTCAGGAAATATTTCAAGATGCAAATGTATTTCAATGACTCTAGAGTCTCCCACCATCAATAATTTGTCAATATGCAATGTCATTGTAAGGGGAGTTCATTGAAAGACAACATAAGGTTCCACCTCACTGTTTCTAACTCTTCCAAATCCATGAGTATACTAGTTCTTCGTGTTCTCTAGTTGGAATAAGCACCCTATAACACCTACCACCACTAAATTCTCTTAATATATTAATTAATTACTTTTTTATGATAATAATAACAAATTAAAATTGTGATGATAATAAATTAATATTAAATCTTTATTGGGCATTTTTTTTACTCCATTTTACTTTTTACAGTCTCCTTGGTTTATGGGTTCCTTAGGGTTTGTCCTCACTTTGGTGGCAAAGGCCTTCAAGGACAGCCGTGAGCTCAACCCCAAGGAACCTACATAAAATCTTGGGTTAATGGATTGGGGTTTATGGATGCTTTGACATGTATATATATGTATTGTAAAATTGAAAGGAATATAATGAAAAATCAATCTGGTAGTCCTAGTTTTGGGATCTAGGGGAAAATCTCTATGTATATCTGTTTTATGTTTTATGCTCTCACCATTGTCTATCTTTTGTTTATAGAATTTGTATGCAGGTACTTTTTGTACAAGTTAAAACCTACATTAACAAACAAACAAAAAAATGTTAACTTAAAGTTAATTACTTAAATTTTATATATCTCATAATGTTTTTTCCTTTTCAATTACTTTTTAAAAATTAAAATGTTTTCTGGTTATTTATGTATATTTTAAATGAAAAATGTTAATCATTTAAAAATGACATCTTTTTAATAATGTAATTTAATTTTCATTACTTTTTTTGCAAAATAAAACTTGTGTGTGCGCATGCCAATTCATATTATTTTGAATTACTTTCTATAGAGAAAAATAGATCAATAAATCAAAAGTTAAAATAAACATTAAAAATTTATTTTTTTATTAATATTGAATTCTTTTTTAGCATAAGGAATTATACTTAGTACATGATAAGATGAGATTTGGAGAATAGAATCAAGACTATCCTTAATGTGCTTGAAATTGTGTTAAGTTTGGGGTTTGTTGGAAAGGTTTTAAGATACAAATGCTTGATGATGATTTTGGAGTCTTCCACTATCAATAATTTGGGGAGATATAATGTCAAAGTGAAATAAATTCAATGAAATATATAATGTCAAAGCAAGGAAATTCATTGAAAGAGAGCATGAAATTCCACCTCTCTTTATAACTCTTCCCAAACACCATGAGTAGGCTAGTTCTTCCAATTCTAGGATGGGAATAAGTACCCCTTGGCACCTACCATCCCTAAATTCTCTCTCTCTCTCTCTCTCTCTCTCTCTACAAGTGTGTGTGGTGATAATAATAACAAATTAAATTTGTAATATTAATACAAAAAAGTTAACACCCCAGTGGGGGTGGACGAACAAGGAGATAGGGAGATGGTGATCTGGATTGTATCATTATATTTTTTCTCATCCATCTTGATCCATTTGGAGTGGAAAAAGTGGAGGAATCATCTCATGGGACCGTTTTTACGGTGGGACCCAGTTTGGCAAAATGGGGTTTCAAACCTTATGGGAATGTTTTGAGGCATAAAATGAAGTTTTTTGGGGGTGAAAATTTTCCACTTTAGTGAAGCACCATTTCATCTTGTTCTACACAGAGAGATATTTCCAACGGTGCATGAAGTGTGTCAATCAGACTCCGTATGCAAAAGTTACGCCACTAAGAAGTTGACCTTCTTTTTTTCACACATATAGTTCGGGAGGATACCACTTTAGCCCCCATTATTCATGGAAAAGGGAATAGCCACTTGATTATGATGTAGAAGACTCTAGAAGATTCTATATTGTAACTCTATTTAAGAGTTGATGTAGTCAAAATTAACCACTAGTAGGCTATCAGGTTGTGTTATAACTGACCCACTAAGAGGAAGAGGCATCCCATTATTTTGAGAGCATTTTGTTCCATAGTTGAGAAAATATAGCCATGAGAGATAAGAGGTAGATCACACAAAGAGTATTTGTGCACTATAGTATCCCACGGGCCACAAGAATTACTTCTTTGTACCTACAGCCATATTTCCAAACAGAGAAAGAGAGCGAAGTGACTTCACCTTCCAGATGGGTTTTCTCCCAAAAGGGTTTCCCAGAGAGCATAACTTGTGTCTTATGTGTGTGTGTGTGCGGTTATTTTTTCATTCTCTACTTTTTTGCATTATTTCCATTCACATGCATGCACTAATTACAGTTAAATGTACAAATCTATAATTTAAATAAAACTGTAATAGTGTAAAATTTAAGTATTTTAATATATTATTATCAGATCTATTGTGACGAACTGTCCACCGGATTATCCATGGTAGTTTACAGATCAGTTTAGGGGAGTGCACTTACCACCCTGACACCGACTCCCAAGAAAAATAAGGAAGGACGCAATGTGGCATGCTCTGCCCCTATGCACCATACATGTGGCTTTAATGCCAATTACTATGTCTTAACTTGCTCAAGTTCTCTCGATTCTTCTTCCTAATTGTTTATTGATGATATTTGTGTGGGTTAGTCGAGGGTTGTAGGGAAGTTTTACAGGCATCTCTACTAGACTGATTCTCGATATTATTGTTGGTAATTACTAGTATGAGTGGTCATCTCCTGCATCTATGTTTGGTTGCAAAAGGCAAGTTCAAAAACCCAGGGCCTCTAGCTTAAATAAGGAATTAAACTTTCATGCAATGTTTGTCATGGATTGGGAGCAGTTGAAGGCTCATCATGCTGGTGTTGGTCCATGGTTGGGCACCTCCAATTTCTTTAGGCTAAAATTTGAGGTAATTTTGTGCTTTTGGCTCTTTTGACTCTTTTGGATCTTCTTTATCATCTTGATTGGTTGTGGGATAATTATTTGGTTTCATTCCCTCTCTTGGATTAAGTTTGTAGCTGGCCTATCTGGTTTGTCCCATTTGACATTGTTTATTCTAGGTTTTCATCAAGTGGTTATGCCATTGAGCCCTCGTCTCCCCCTCTTGTTTTTAGTTTTCTTGTGGAATTGTAATGAGCTAGTTGGTAGTACTCTGTGTTTGATCATTCATCCTATAGGTGCTCCAGAAATCCTATTGTCTCTTTGGTATTGTGTAGATGGGGGGTTTATAATCCTTGTAGGCTAATGGCATAATCTAAATATCCCTACTCAATTGGTCTTGTTGGGTCCTCTGAGGAGTTGCACTTGTCGTTTTAATGTGAACTATTATGTTTAGTCATTTGTTTGGCTCACCATGCCAAGATAGTGTGGTTGAGGTTGTCGAGGTGTTGGGAAGCATGGCCAGAGCAGTAGGCCTCACTCTTAGGCTTTGGCCCAAGAGGCGATTGCTTCCTTCTAGGCTATGACTTCTCCCAGTGCTCATGCATACATTCATGGCCTGGAAAGGATTCTTCATAAGGAAAGGAAATCATTTTTAGACTCTATGCTCGCTAGTGAAGTTTCTCATTGGCTCCCAGACCGTGGGAACCCAAGGGGAAGTAGAAATCAATACATGCATTTAGTCACCCTTCATTGGAAATTGAAGACTTTATTGGGGCAATTTCTCAAGGAAAAGCATGACGATCGAAATGAGATCATCTCATTCCTCAATGATCTACAAACTAACCAATGGTGAATGCATGACAACCTTGATCACTTGGGTGCTCGTCTTCCTCACAAGGAGAAGCATATACATTGTGAATTCTAGCTTCTGATACCCCACGACTCTATAATAGATAACTATTCTCTTGTAACTTCATTTGACTCTTAGATGGCTATCTGTGTTTTTTTAATCTTTCTGGTGTTTTGGTCTCATGCACCCCTTTTGTTTTGGATAATTAAGTATTTCTTGTCTATTGTAAAAACTTTCAAAAATTACCTATTGGCAAACAAATCTGGTAAGAGTGATGTTAGTATAATTTTTGAAATTTTTTGGCAACGATGTCATCTTTTTCTATAAATGAAAACTTTTGATTTACAAAAAAAAATGCTAAGATGAGGGAAATGTATTGAAAGAAAGCATAAGATTCAACCTAATTATTTATATCTCTTCCCAAACTCCATGAGTATGCTTGTTCTTCTTATTCTTGGGTGGGATTAAGCACCCCCCCACCACCCACCACCTCTAAATTCTCATAATATATTATTAATATATTTTCCATACACACACACACCCTAAATGGGGTGATATGTGCATGCAAAGAGGGGGTTAGGTTTCCATTGCACCACTTAGTGATCATGTGGGAGGTAGTGATAATACGCCCCTAGAAGATGTAAATGTTGTCCTATGTGGCCATTAAATCCACCCTTTGGTAGAAAACGATGGGATGGCACTCTGAACTAAGTGGGAAACTCGAGGAAATAAAGCATGTGATTTCTATGGCGTTGTCATTTAATTATCTCAAACACAATGAGGAGGTTTCAAGGTAAAACCTCTAGGAAAGCTACAGTGAGATGGTCAAAGTTTTCTATATTTGGCTTACTGGTTTTCAAATCTTCAAGGTAATTAAGGTGAATTCCAAAGGTCACAGTTGAACCTTTAGTCTTGGGTGGTAGCAAAGGTTGTTCTTCTTTCTATCCCATCCGTTGGTAAGATGCAATTCCCTAATTCTATGGTTTGTTTGTAGTTTCCCATCTTGTGCACTAGGTTCTAGCCATAGAGATGTTGTTTCTATTTTGATTATAATACTAGTGGTGCTCCTCTTCCTTGGTTGGATAACTATGGTAACATGGGCTCTCCAAGAATTTCTTTGTCAACTTGAGATGGGGTTTTGGGAAGCTAGTTGATAGAGTAAGCCCCCTATATCCTCTATATTATTTGTACATTGTTCTCTTAGATAATTTTTGGGCTCTTCCCCATCCAGGTTGTCAGTTTAGGCTCCTGGGAGGTATTTATGGTTGAAGGACGGTTTGTCAAAGTTCCAGCGATTGGGGCTATTATCTACTTTCTCTGTTAATGCATGTTTGACTATGTTGGGCCCTTGGATATATTTCCATTTGCAACTTAAGTTGGAGTCTCAAGCTGGAAATTTGGTGTATAGATGGTGTAATGAAGTTTGGTGGGCAATCAAGGTTAGTGTTGGTTCAAGTGTCTCTCTCTGGTATTCTCTTGGAAGTTCGGGCACTCTATTTTCTTATAACCATGCCTTTGCATTATATAGTTCTCATTCTAATATGAACATATCTTGGTTGGGATATTGGGATTTTCTTACCTTGCTAAGTACGTGAAATTTGGAGATAACTTCTATGGGCCCCTATTTGATTTTTTTGCTCAAATTTCTATGTGGTTATTTTCTCATAATGTTGGAAATTTAAATTCCCTTTGGTGTAAAGAATGCCTCTCTTCTAGATTCTAGGCAAAGAGAACACTTCTTTTGTTTCCTTTTCATAACAGTTCTATACCCATTCTATTGTCAAGAGAAATTTTAGGCAGTGGAAAATAGATGGTCTAAAGCATTATGGTGGTAGACTTGGAAGAAACTGGCACTGAGTAATTAGGTTATTGCATGGGCTTCTTTATTGGATGATGCTCGTAACCCCTGCAGGAAATATATAATTAGGGTCCCAAACTGGCCCTTTTCTCTATGATTTTATCCTTCCTGAGCCCCTCGATCTTCCTCCCATCATTGGGTAGGAAAATTCTGACTAGGAACTTGATAGCTTGTTTCCTCATGTCGCAACAACAAGGTTGAGTCCAAAGAGGAGATGATTCTTATTGTGAGCAAGTCTACCCTAGGCAAACTTCCATGCACCATAGAATTCAAGCATCCTCCTCTCGTTTTTGAGAACTCACCCTAGCCCATGTTTAGGACAAGCTCACTAGAATGGAGGAGGAAGCCTCCTCTCACCAATCCTCCCTTTCAGACATATAAGACCTCGTTGAGTGGGTTGAAGGGGTCTTAGACACCGACAACATGAGGGAGAGATACAATTAGTATATGTAGGCTATTGATATATACTAGAAAATGAAAATTTTAATGGATATAACCATCCTAGATCGCCATGAATTTTGCTTGGATATCCTTCATTCCCTTGAGTACATGCACAAACATCTCAACACTCTAGATAGAAGAATGGAGTGGATAGAGCGCCACCTTAGTATACCCCATGAAATAGGTTAAAATTTAGTTAACCCGAAAACTCCCATCCGAGTAATAGGATTTGATTTAGAACTCACGACATGATGTCTAGTTTGTCATGTGTAATCATATAACAGTAGTTTTCTTTGTAACTGGCTAATGAAGCCCGCATATTAGAAGTAGTTATTTTATCTTTGTAACTTTTTAATTTCAATTGGCTCTCACTTTCTTAAGGAGAATTCATTTTTGGCTTTTGTTTAGTCTCCCTTGTGAGAAATTAGTTTGAGTTTTGGAAACTGCTATATAAACCCTATTTTTATTAAAAAAAATTACCCCAAATAAAGAAAAAATTATATATATATATGAAAAAGAAGAATTATTAAATTTGTAATAATGATAAATCAAAATTATTTAATAATTATTGTATCAGTACACATAAGTGAAAAATACTTTTAGTTAGAAGATCACATTCTTAGAGATATAAACTCTCTCTTTTTTTTCAATTTAAAAAATAAAAAATAAAAATAAATAAATCATCTTCCCATTTTAGATGACTTATTTTCTATGCATAAAATGATCCTATCTAAGTTCAAACTTCTTATTTTTTCATTTTAAAAAATAAATCCACTTTAATTAAATAAATAAATATACACATGTTATTAAACATTAAAAAAATGTCAAACACACATATTATTAAAATATTTTATAACAATATTTTTATTTTTATTCTTTTATATATAACCCTATCAAAAAAATCCCAACTCTTCACAATAAATAAGTACGGCCAATTGCTGGGTAAAGAAAGATATTGGGACAAATTTCCCAATCCACATTATATTGTAAGGAAGTGGACATTGAGAAATGGCTTCTTAATATTGACTAGGTCCACACAAGAAATTCAGATTGAAAATTTAATTTTGTATAAAAAATTGAAAGGCGGCTAGAGCACAAAATTTTTGATAATGACACTCCTAGACTTGGAAGAGCACAAAATTTCACTATGGAAAGGGAAGCAATTTTCCTACCATTCTGCATAAATACCACCGCTTTGAACAATTATATTATATTGAAAGTGAAAGTTGAATTATTTAATTTATAAGCTAAATTATTATTATTTTGGGTTATTAATACATTTTTTAAATATGTTAATTTAATGTTAATTATTTTAAAATCACAATTTTTTTTAAACTTTTAATTGTTTTATATATATAAATTTTAATTGTTATATATATATGTGTGTGTATATATGTGTGTGTTTGTGGGGGTTTGAGCTACCACATTTGAAATTTAAATCTCACTATTATATAATATCTGAATTTAAAATGATTCTTTCTATTTTGAGTGACGTTTTTTCTTCACAGAGAAAAGCATTTTATCTATGTTTAAATTTCTCTTATTTTTTCATTAAAAAATAAAAAGAAAATTACTTTAAAAAATCTTTTTTAAATTTATTATAATTATAAAATATATGCCCATAGGGTGTATAATAGAGGGTGATGGGTGTACTGTTAAGGCATTTAGTTACATCGTTTCGAAATTCCATGGGCAAAAATCCAACTATGTTAAGGATTGGTGTGGCCTAGATGGAGTGTAATTTCCAGGTGATTTTAATTGCTTAAATGCCCATAGGTTACCATTTCTCGAGCCAAAAGTGTTAAAGATGCAATCATCTCAAGACTCATACTACTTAATAAACAAACAAAAATTACTAAAACCATATTTTAAATTTAATAATAATAATATTTTTATTTTTAAAATATATATATCCCACATTTCAAAGAAATCCTTACCCTTCACAATAAGTACCACCAATTGTTAGGTAAAGAAAGATATTGGACAAATTTCCCCATCCACGTTATATTGTAAGGAAGTGGAAATTGAGAAATATCTTTTTAATATTGACTTGGTCCACATAAAAAAAATCATATTGTAAAATTATTTAAGTGTTAAACATCTAATTATCTCAAGACTCCATCACTTAACAAACAAACAAAAATAATGTTAAAAAAGATTATAAAGAGAAGAAATGAATTGAATTAACCAGCAGCTCACAGGTGAGCAAGCTGCACCTGGAGGCTGCACAAACTGGAGTATACACTCTTCTTCAATTAACCAAAGATGATTCAATAAATACATCACAAAAGAATAGGGAGGTGAGAATAAACTCCTACAACCTAGGAACTAATCCTAACTTAAGGAGTTACGTTACAACCATGTAACCATTTCTCCATTAATACAATATAATATTAATTATTTTCAACTCTCCCTGTTAATGGAGAAAGGATTATCCTGAAGTCTTAACATCCCCCTAAACAATTCAAACTTCACTTTCCCAAGAGACTTAGTAAAAATATCAACCACATTGTCACATGTTTTACAGTATTCAATAAAAATTTCTTTTGACTAGACCTTTTCTCTAACAAAGTGACATTGTGTATCTATGTGTTTCGTGTTCTTATGAAACACTGGGTTGATTGCCAGCTTAATGGAATTCTGGTTGTCGCATTTGATGGTGGTCACTTGTTTCTGCTCTTCTCCTGCATCATGGAGAAGCCTCTTCAACCAGATAGCTTCACATGTCGTTGCGCATAATGCTTGGTACTCGGTCTCAACTAAAGAAAAAGACACAATGCTCTGCTTTCTACTGCTCCATGTTATGACCCCAGATCTAACACTAAATGCATAACCTGTGATAGATCATCGATCATCTAGGTTACCTGCCCAATCAGAGTCTAAGAAAACTGCTAAAGTAACATCATATGTATAAGTGTATAAAATACCATAATCACTAGTACCATGAAGATACCTCAGTACACTTTTTGCTTCCACCCAATGACTTTCAAGAGGTTTAGACATAAATTGGCTCAGCACACTAACAGAGTATGCTAAGTCTCGTCTAGTTGTAGTTAGATATATCAGACTACCAACTAGTTGCCTATAAAGTAGCATCCACCTCCTTATAGCCATCATCATTGCACAATTTTACGTTCTCCTCCAAAGGTACTAATGTTGTCTTACATTGTTCCATTCTGAACTTTTTGAGCAGCCCTCTGACATGCTTCCCTTGAGTAAGGAAATTCTGCCCAGAGTCTCTCCACACTTCCAGACCTAGACAGTGATGTAAACTTCTGAGGTATTTCATTTCAAAAACCTGTGACATTTGCAATTTGATTTCTTTGATTAATGCATCTGCATTACCTGTTATAATCATGTCATCCACATACAAGGAAATCAAAATTATCTTCCCCTGTTCATCATACATGGTATATAGATTTGGATCATTCTTACTCCTATGAAAACCATGTTGTAAGAAAGATGAATCAATATTCTCGTACCAAGACCTAGGTGTCTATTTTAAACCATAAAGGGCCTTTTTCAATCTACAAAATAAATGATCCTTCCCTTGTTTAACAAACACTTCAGGCTGCATTAAATAAACCCCTTCCTATAAATCACGATTTAGAAATGCAGACTTAACATCTAACTAGTGTAGCTTCCATTGATTTTTTGTAGCTATAGCAATTAACATTCTAATAGTATTTAGTTTGGCTATAGGAGAAAAGGTTTATTCATAGTCAATTCCCTCTTTTTGTGAATAACCATTTGCTACCAGTCTAGCTTTAAACTTTTCTATACTCCCATCTGCATTAAATTTAGGTTTGTAAAGCCACTTGCAACCTATGGGTATTTTTCCTTCACGCAATTCAATTAGTTCCCAAGTATTATTTCTAATAATATATTCAAATTCTTCATTCATTGCAGCCCTCCACTCATGAGATTGACTAGCTTCTTTATAATTTGTGGGCTCTATAACATTTAAAATGTTTGACATTAAAGCATAGTCTTTCAATTTGGCTGGTATTTGAGTCTGCCTACCTGATCTTCTCGATAAGGGACTCACCTCAAATCTCTCTGTTTCAGACCTTAATGGGCTTGACTTACCGATTACATCACCTGCCTCTTCCTCTTTCTACTATTGTTGTTGTTGTCGCTGCTAATGCTGATTGTCCTCACTGCTTTCTTCCATCAACAATGGAATGTGCCACTCTTCAAGGTTGTTCTCCTTATTTCCTTCCTCGGCCTGCTCATGAAATAGCACATCTCAACTCACAAAAACTTTATGATTCAAAGGATTAAACAACTTATAAGCTTTAAACTCAATGTAGTATCCTACAAAGATGCATTTCATGGCCTTAGGGTCTAACTTCTTCCTATCATCCTTGGGAATATGGGCAAAGGCTTTTGACCCAAAAACCCTTAAATGATTCACTGCAGGCTTATATCCATAAAATGCTTCAAAAGGAGTTTTAAAGTTAAGACATTTAGTTGGACTCCTATTTTTCAAGTATATTGCAATGTTGATGGCTTCAGCCCAAAAACCATTGGATAGACCCTTACCTTGAAGCATACTTCATGCACACTCCACAAGGGTTCTATTCTTTCGTTATACAACTCCATTCTACTGCGGAGTGTGAGGTACTGTGAACTGTTGAATAATCCCATGATTCCTGCAAAATTTCATGAACTCTCCCAACTTGTATTCTCCCCCTTGATCAGAGCAGAGAATCTTAATGAATTTTCCTGCCTGCTTCTCCACCAGTTGGCTTCTGCTCATCACCATTAATGATTGACCATGCACTTGATCCCTCAAGCAACGTTTGTAGCTTGAATTTTCAATTGGTATAATTGGTCCCATCAAGTTTGTTAGTCTCGTTGAGATAAGATTCTATAAAATTGTTCATTTTCAACTGATCAGATTCCAAATCCTCCGATCTTCAGTCGATTCTAACCAAGTGAACAATTACAAGCTACAGTAAAAAAATAATCTCAACACATACTAGAACCTTTGAATTGATGACAAATCTGCCACCAATCTACCACGATCTCTGTGTCTGCAACTCAGATCCACCACTGATCTAGAAATATCTCATGCACAGAACCATAAAAACAAGTTAGCGCTCCTTCATACTAAAAAACTGTGCTTTTTGGGCGTGATGATTAAATCGCTCTAAGTAAAGGCCAGATCATCGCGTGTTTAACCCACAAATCCGCGATGATCATCATTATTGTTACACTGAAAAACGCGATGATCACCTTGTGCTCAGCTGGAGATATGTTGAGACCTGTGAGAAAGAAAATTTCTCCTGTGAGTAAGGTATGTCACTCCCGACCACCTAGACTCTGAAATTGTGAGCACTGAGGCTCCTATGTTGCCACTGGGGCACTGTAGCCACGAAAGCTCTGTAGGTAAATCAGGCTCACTAGATATGAGCTCTAATACCATGTTAGAAAAATTGTAAAGAGAAGAAATGAATTGAATTAACCAGCAGCTCACAAGTGAGCAAGTTGCACCTGGAGGCTACACAAACTAGAGCGTACACTCTTTATTCAATTAACCAAAGATGATTCAATAAATGCATCACAAAATAATAGGGAAGTGAGAATAAATTCGTACAACCTAGGAACTAATCCTAACTTAAAGAGTTACATTGCAACCATGTAACCATTTCTCCATTAATACAATGTAATACTAATTATTTTCAACTCTAAAACCATATTTTAATTTAATAATAGTAATATTTTTATTTTTAAAAAATATATATCTCATACTTCAAAGAAATCCTTACTCTTCACAATAAGTATCAACAATTCCTAGATAAAGAAAGATATTGGACAAATTTCCCATCCATGTTATACGGTAAGGAAGTGGAAATTGAGAAATAGCTTCTTGATATTGACTTTTGATTAGGTCCACATAAGGAAATCATCTTTGTAAAATTATTTATGTATTCATGTGTTATATGATTGTTTAAGAAAATTAGCATTCTATCATTATTTTATATGATCTTTTTGTATTTAGATTATATATAAAAGTTTAATATTAAAATTTTATATTAAAAGCGAAAGTTGAATTCTTTAATTTATATATAAAATTAATTTTTTTATTAATATTTTTTAAAATATATTAATTTAAATTAAATATTTAAAAATTAAGGTTTTTATTATTATTATTATTATTATTTAAAATTGAAATAAATATATATATATATATATATATATATATATATATATATGATTTGAACCTTAAATTTGATAATTTATATAATATTTTAATTTAAAAATATTTTATTTTTATTTTAATGACTTATTTTCTCCATACTAAAAATATGTTATTTAAGTTCAAATTTTTCCTATTTTTTCCATTAATAATAATCCTATCCAAATTCAAACTTCTCAATTTTTTATTAAAAAAATTATTTTAAAATTCTCTCTTTCTAAATATATAATAAATCCAAAATTATATTTATATATATTTATATATATATATATATATATATATATATATATATATATTCTTTATTAAACATTAAAAGAAATAAAACATATTATTAAAATATTTTAATGATAATAATATTTTTACTTTTAATTCGTACATATGTAACCATATCCCACACGTAAAGAAATCCCAACTCTCCACAATAAGTACCGTCAATCATCGGGTAAAGAAACATATTAGGAAAAGATTTCCAATCCACATTATATTGTAGAGAAGTGGAAATTGAGAAATGGATTCTTAAAATTACCCTGGTCTGACGTTGTTTAGTGCATTGATCAGGCTTGCTAGGGTTTGAAACAAGGGTTGAATGATGTTGGTATTCAAGGTGCTAAAAGTATTTCTCACTGGATTCTCAAGGGTGTAACATAATGCAGGAGGTAGAATTGATTTACTACTTGGTTAGTCCTGGTGGCATGAAAATTTTTGCCTCTAATGCTGAATTTAGATGGCGTAAGGAAAATACAAACGAACTAGGCGATTACCCATAAGAGGTTTTGGTAACTTTGGGAGGGCATTCATCGAAGGAGATTCATTTTGTTGGCTAGGTGTCTGGAAGTGAGGGGATAAATTTCATTGAGATTTCACCTCTAGTAGCTCAAGTATTTACCACTCCCTAGGTAAATGACATAATTTCAATTGAGGTGGAGTCATTAGGTTTAAATCTAATTGAACCCTCTTTCTCTAGGGGTTTTCATTTTACTGCTCAGAGTGTGTCTTTGGTCGAATTTAAGGTTCTAGGGTTTGAAAAACCTTTGAGAATTTTTTTCGGGATGAAGGGGATTTATCTTATTCGTCTATGGAAAGGGGCATTCATGCTTTGGTTATGTGAAGAGTTTCAGAGGCTAAACAGGTTGTGGAAGCTTTTCATCCTACCACAAGTAGTTTTTTAAACTCATTTCTCGAGGTAAGGGAGGGTGATGAGCACATGCTAGGGACTCTAGATGAAGGAGAACATATCAAGGAAGTGGGTGGCGAGGAATCTCCTCCCTCGCTTGTGAAAGGCTCATTAGGCTCTTAACTAAATCCAAAAAATAATAGGGTTTTAAAAAGTGTAAAAAACCATGCTATGTACAACCTTAGTCTTGAAGACGACATGGAAATGGAGAAGGAAGAATCCCTAACAATGAAGTCTCTGGTTGAAAGGGCCAGAGGGTGTAAATTCATCTTAGGGACCTTGCAAGAGTGGCTCTCGACTAAAATATCCCTAAAGGTACAAATCCCTCCTGAAATTGTTATTTTGGCTAAGGGTTGGATTTAGATAAACTTCAACACTCATGAGGAGGCAGATTATCTAGCAAATATTGTTTGGTCCATTGATTCAACACTTGTTATTTTTAAATTTTGGACTCTATTATTGGATGAAATTTGTGAGAAGCATGATGTTGTCCTCATTTAGGTGTGGTTTCCCAGTTTGCCATCCCATATGTGGAATGACATGAGCTTCAAAGATCTTGGGAATAGTAATGGAACTTTTTTGAAATCAGATTATTCATTCAAGGAAACTAGGGATATGTTTATGGCTATAATCCTTGTGTCTCTGGATTTGTGCAACAAGTTGTATGAAGCCATGAACATTGGTAGAGGGTTTGAGTGGCTCCAAGTGCTTTATTACGAGGGAGTTTTGTTTCGATGCAAACAATTTCATAAATATGGCCATATTGCTAGTCTTGTAACCTCCCCTTTAAAAAAGGCTCAACGTGGAAGGAGGTCAAGAAGAAATTAAAGGTAGATCCACGATCGAAAAGGGGATGTGCTTAAAGGATGTGGATGTGGGTCTTGTAGAGAAGAAAAAATTGGTGGTAGATTCATCAAGTCCAAGCTAGATGGAAGAGGGGATACAATTTATGGATCAACTTGATGGCAATGTTCTTTCTCCTCAAGCCACTAAAGAAATGAGAACTCTGCTTTCGATTCATCTAGGTTCTCTCTTATCTCTCCCTTTTGTTACTCTACTTATAAATTATTTCTCGAGTTTGAGAAATGACTGGGGTTTTTCTTCTGGGGGTTTGGATTTTGAAGTTATGCATCTAGTTTCTAGAGGTTTCTCTTCTCATGCCAATTGTCTTATCCCCTCTCCGATGATGACCCTTTACTCTTTGAGAGCCTCTAACTTTTTTGGTTGTTTTAGGGAACAAGATGTAGGAGATATCCTTTATAAGTTTAGATCTAGACAAACCTTTCCCACTTTTTAAGGCCAATTTGAAGGTCTGGGTCAATTTGTCCTCTCCTCCCTCGAGTCCAAATCTTGTGAGAGAAAGTGTACTCTATCCAAATCCAAAGATAAATCTAGAGAGGATATGGATGATGGTAGAAATTTATCGATTATTGGGGCACATAGAGCTATGAACACCTAGGGTTTGGTTTCCTAATGAAAATTTTATCTTTCAATTGTAGATTTTTGGCAAGTTCCTAAAAAAAATTGTGCTTAAGAGGTTGGTTAGGTTAGCGAATCTGGATATTATCTTTCTCTAGGAACCCATGGGAGTTGGTGAGGTAGTCTCAAAGCTGTTGGAATCTCTGTTGGGAGGTTTACGGTTCATTGCCTTGGATGGTCATGGATGTTCAGGGGGTCTCGCTATAGGGTGAGAACCCAGTAAAGTCCTTGTTCAAAATGTCTAGAGTATCTACTCTGGGTTGGGGATTGAAGCTTTTTCTGCGGACATGTTAGCACTTCGTATTTTTCCTAGGCTGAGGAGGAAAATGTAGAGGTAACCACAAACCTCTTTTGGACTAGAATCTAGCCCTTCGAGCCTAAAGATGGCTCTCTCTATCTGAAATTTCAATCACATTCTTAGGTTTTAGGCTAGTTATGAAAATCAAAATATATGTTTTAAATATGTGGTTGTAGGGTAAAAGAGAGGTCCATTGGGCATGTAGTCATAATGATCTTCAACAAGCAATCACAAATGAATAGAGCAGCTTAAGATAGGGCGAGGTAGGCAAAATCTTGGATCTTACAAAGCTGTTGTGATATGGATGAGATGAATGAGAATGAGGATCTATTAAATATAAAGAATACAAAGATAAATTTTATATTTAATTTCAGAAGGAAAACATTTAGATTGCTTAACAAGCCAAAGCAGAGTATTGTGAGTAAATTCTACTCATAATATTCTCGTAAACAATTTAGAAGGTGCGACCAAGTATAAACTAGAAGGAAAGACAAATTTACAAAGGGAGGGACATAACCACTTATCTGACAAAGGAATCTTGAAATAAATTGCCTTTGTATTTGCTAAATTGATTACTTCAATGAAACTCCACAAATTATAATCAAAGGAAATATCTTTTCTTTTCTCCATGATCAACCCTTTCAAATTTTTTTTACAAAATATTTATAGAGTCTGTCTAAAACAAATTTTGACTTGAAACAAAATTTATTACACAAATAATATTTATTAAAATGATGTAGATATTTCAAAAAATAAAATTGAATAGTAGAAATTTTGGACTGATTCAGATGTTCTGCACACACTTCAAGTATTTTTGTTGATGACTGTAGCTATAATTTTGCTCTTCAATTGACAATTCCTGCTATTTAGGATTATGTTCCCCTTTCTTTGTCACTGGTCACTAGAATTTTGCTTGATTTAGTTGATGAGCTCTAGTAGTTTAGCCCGTCTGTTTTCACTTGGAATAGGGAAGTTTACCATGTTTTTAAATATTTCATCCACCTTTGTATATGTTTCAAAAGTTGGTTTATTAAGAAACATGTAGTGAATTTCATGTTGGATAAACAAGTCATATTGTAAACCTTCAATGAAAGCCTGTTCACTTATTATCCCTCTTACTTTGGTAAATTTAGATATATTCATATCTATGTTGCACAATAGGTCCGAGTAACTTCCTAATGGAAACAATTTTCCATTAGAAGCTCTCAAAGGTGGAAGCCCTTTCTCTTGCAATATATTGAATTTTCTGTTGAATCTTCTTACATGTATCTCTAACTCTTTACATTTGTTTTCTAGTTGTATCATAATATTTTTCTTTGTTAGAACTCTTTTTACCTCCATTGTTCACACCTAATCATAAGGATTGGGTGAACAATTGTAATTAGTGTAAATAAATAATAGATAAAATGGAGAGTCATCGGTAGATGAACTGATAGTCACTCCCTCTTGTATATAATAATGAACAACTTGAATGAATAATATGATTACATTTGAGGAGTTACCTCCTATTCTGACATGGTATCAGAGACAACACCATTTTTGGCTTCCCTCTCTACTCTGTAACTCCCTTCTGCCTATGTTCTGCCTTTTTTTTAGAACTGACCTCTTACATCCACTCCACAGGTGTGCCTCTCTCAAGAATTTGATAACCGTTCTGCAGGTTTTCCCCTCTCTCACAATTGTTGCCCCTCTCTGGCAACTGCTGCAGATGTTTGGTTGGTTATGTGAGGCAACTGCTCCACAAGCGCAGTTGAGGTATCACTCCCACACCTGCATGCATGCTGCCTACCGATATACCTCTCATGGTTTCATCACTCTCTTGGTTTCATAGTGTTAAACACGGGTGCGATGAATGAAATTCTCTTATGACTGTGTATCGGCATTCTCGACCCTAATCGGGTATTTTCCTCTGTTCATACATTTCATTTATAAATCCCAATCAATTAGTGTTAAGCGTTAATACTGAGTTTAATTGCTAAACCTTTCCTTAAGCGCCTTTATTAAAAGTATGAATTAAGCATGTGGGTGGTATTGATAAGTGGGAAGCGGTATCTCACGTGCCCTAAAGGCTGTAAACAGTATTCCTAAAATTCACGTGATTAACCTTAGTGGGCAACACATAGCACGAGAAAACCACTTTTCTCGCGTGCTCTCAACCTGATATCGGTCATGCAATATTTCACGCGAGTTTGCGTGACAACCGTTTGATTGGACGGGTCACATCAATGGTGGAGATCGTCTGGGTTAGTTGGTGGGTGGATAATGTGATATCCATTGGATCTGGAGAAGTGAGATCAACAGGCATGGATTGAAGCGCTTGATAAAAGGAGAAGTCAACGAGGGACTGATAGTGATTGGTTAGATAAGCGGGACCCTCAGAGGGAAAATCCACGTACAGAACCAGATTTAAGCATAGCTGATTGGTTACAAAGTTAACCAGTAGTCGAATTATAGACTACCACCTCATTTCATCAATCTCCTACGTCATTTTTTTTACCAATAGAAGAGTGATTTTTTTTACACAGTACATATTTTTAAAATGCACTCATTGATATTTGTTGTGGGAGTGGTTCTCAATGGGAAGGAGAACTATCCTGAGTGGTCTTGGAAAATCAAACACACTCTCATTTTTAATGAGTTGTGGAAAGGATTGTGTGTTGGAAACAGAGACAAAGAGCCAGAACAGCCTACCTCAGACAAGGAATTCGCCATTTGGGAAAATAAGAACAGTAAGGTTTATGCATTGATTGCAGCATCAGTAAATGAAGAGGTGAGTCGCCATATTTCGCCATTTTCAAATGATTTCAAAGCCTTACAAAAACTAAAGGAACTCTATGACTCACACTCTACACTTGAAGTTGTTCAACTCATGATTAAATTGTTCACCTTTGAATTACAAAATGATGATCCTCTTGCTCTTGCATCAGAAGTAAAATCTATTATGCATGATATCAAAGTCACTAATGTTGAACTGGACATTCCTCTGATAGCTTTTATCAAGGCACTTTATCCCACTTACTCAAATTATCTTAAGTCATTGCAAGCAAATGGAAACCTTAAAGATATTACCTTTGACTCCCTTGTGAAAAAATTTGTTGAAAGAGAGAAAGCTTTTGGGAAGAAGACATCTCCTCAGTCTTCTAAAGAGGTTGTGTGCCTTGCACATAGAGAGAAGAATCTTTCTCAAGATTCTTCGAGAGGAAGAGGAAGAAATTTCAAAGGCAAGGGGGGTAGACACTCTTAAGGAGAAAAGTTAGATTTGAACTACATACACTGCAAAAGAGATGGATCACATTATGAATCCACATGCAAGTTGCCTTGGGATAGAATTGAGCATGAAAGAAACCAACCCAAAGGTAAAACTAATGACAAAGAGAAAGGTATAGCACCTGAATCCACTCACTATGTTGTGGCACACTGTAATATTGGAGTAAATGAAGACTTATTTAATGCTTCACTTGCTTCTTGGAAAAATGATTGGTTGCTTGATTCAGGAGCAACTTTCCACATGACTTTTAGAAGATATTGTTTTGAATAATTTAATGACAATTTTGATGGAGTAGTATGATTTGCAGACGAATCAAAACTCAAGCCATCAGGTCTTGGTACAATCAGGCTTAAATTGCCTGTTCTTCCAAACTTTCTTCTGCATCATGTTTTTATATCTCCCACATCTAAGGAGAAACTTGTTGTCCTTGATCCACATCTGCCAGCAAGGACACTCCATGCATATGTTTGATGGAAAGCTTGAAGTGAGAAAAGCATCATACCACTCACTTTTCATGACAGAGATAGAAGAAGAAAGGCTTCTCAAGCTGCAGGGTACCTCTGCTCGTGCAAAAAATTTCTCATACAATTCTCATTATGAAGAAGGTACATTTCCATCAAGTTTATTATGGCATGCTAGATTTGGACACTTGAACTATGACAGCCTCCGCTTGTTGAAGAAAAATGGTGTTACTGGTTTGCCTACAATTCCTAGGAAACTTAAGCAATGTGATGCTTGCATTCTAGGAAAGCATAGAAAACAATCTTTTCATGATTCACATTCCAGAGCACATAGAAAGCTTGAACTCATTCATTCAGATTTATGTGGTCCATTGCCTTTTCCTTCTACAAATGGAAATAAATATATGATTACTTTTATTGATGACTACACCAGAATGTGTTGGTTTTATTTATTAAAGAACAAATCTGATGCTTTTCAAACATTCAAGAACTTTCATACATGGATTGAAAATGATGCACAATCTCATTATTATTAGCTCTATTCACACTGATAATGGAAAATAATACACTTCAAATGAATTTGAAAACTATCTTCGCCAACATGGGATCAAACATCAAACAACTGTGCCTTATAATCCCCAACATAATGGAGTAACTAAAAGAATGAATAGGACAATCTTAAATATGGTGTGCTCCATGATGTTTTTCAAAAATGTAAAAATGATCTTTTGGGCTGATGTAGTTCTATGTGTTGTATATGTAAAGAATAGATGTCCATCTAATTCTATTAGAAACAAGACTCCTTATGAAATGTGGTATGGGCACATTCCTTCGGTAAAGAATCTCAGGGTCTTTGGTTCCACATGTTATGCCTTGATACCAAAGGTACATAGAAACAAACTTGGTGCAAGAAGTCATAAGTGTATCTTCCTGGGGTCTTCAGACCCCTCTAAAGCATACCGTCTCTATGATGAAGTCAATAAAAAGTTTGTTGTAACTAGAGATGTAATCTTTCTTGAATCATCCAAAACTAACAATGTTGTTAAGTGGCAACTTGATCACTTGGATAGATTCGCAAATGCAAAATATTTTCAAGAATTTGATAATTAGATTCTGCATCTTGAAGGGAGGATTCCTATACTATATCAACCTATGTAATATTCTTCTGAAGCACTCTCTCCCCCGCATGAAACTCCAACAATGGATGATACTTTGAGTGATGTGTCTGACAAAATTGGGAGACTCAATCTTGATTCAGTCCCAACTCGATCAATGGAGCAGCTTGGACCATCTTAGAAAGGTCCTCCAAAGTGGTTGACAAAGACACTTGAAAGTGTTCATCCTGATGAGGTTGGAAAGACAGGAACTAGAAATTCAACCCGACAAAATGGAGGTGATGTAGATGACTCAGATTCACCTGTTGATATGGATGTTTCTTATGATTGTGAATTGAATTCGTCTACAGACTTTGAACCAACTTCCTTCAAAGAAGTTGCTTCTCATGATGAATGGAAAGAATCAATGCAAAAGGAGTATGATGCCTTGATAAAGAATGGCACTTGGAAGCTGGTTGATCCTCCATTGGGACCAAACCAATTGGCTGCAAGTGGGTCTACAAGAACAAGTATAAAGTTGATGGCTCATTTGGCAAGCACAAAGCTAGGCTTGTGGCAAAAGTTTTTGCACAGAAAGAAGGGATCGATTATGAGGAGACATTTTCCCCCACAGCGAAATGGGCTACCATCTGGACACTCTTTTCCCTAACAGCTCAGAACAGTTGGAAAGTCCATCAAATGGATGTAAAAACTACTTTCTTGAATGGAGATCTAAAAGAAAATGATTTCATGTCCCAGCCTGAAGGATTTGTTGTAAAAGGACATGAACATAAAGTATGAAAACTTGTGAAATCCTTGTATGGCCTCAAACAAGCACCGTGAGCCTGGTATGAAAAACTAACTGAGCATCTTCTGAAACTCAATTTCAAACATTATGATCTTGATGATGCAACTTTGTTTGTCAAGAAGGTTGGAAAAATAGTTGTATATCTTGTGGTATATGTAGATGATATTTTGATGACAGGGAACAATGAGAGCTACATTGCATCCATAAAGAAGGAATTGAGGAAAGGTTTTGAAATGACTTATTTGGGCTATGTTCATTACTATCTTGGTATTGAAGTAACTCAACATCCAAAGTCCATATTCCTTTCTCAAAAGAAGCACATTAGAGATCTGTTGAATAGATTTGGCATGACTGAATGCAATCCTCTGACTACTCCAATGGAACAAAACTTAAAGCTCACATCCATTGAAGGAAAATAATTTGAGGATGCAACAAAGTATAGATAGCTTGTAGGAAGTCTCAACTACCTAACTACTACCAGACCAGACATTTCATTTGCTATTGGAATCCTCTCTAGGTTTATGCAAAAGCCTTGTGAGGGACATTGGTCTGCTGCAAAAAGAGTTCTAAAGTACTTGAAGGGAACTCAAGACTTTGGAATCAAGTATACACAGGTGGGCGACTTCAGCTTGATTGGATACTCTGATTTAGATTTCGATGGAGACAAAGAAACTGGGGTATCTACTTCGGGTTATGCTATGAGTCTTGGATCATGAGCTGTCTTCTAGAGATCACGCAAACAATCAGTTCCAGCAGATTCCACAATAGATGCATAATATGTGGCAATAGGTGAGGCAACAAAAGAAATTGTGTGGCTCAAGAAAATTCTGGAAGATTTGTAAGTAAAACAAGTACAATCGACTCCACTCATGATTGACAATACCTCTTCAATAAAGTTGGCCAAGAACCCAAAGTTCCATGATCGAACGAAGCACATCAATACAAAATATCATCTCATTCAACATCATGTTGAGGCCAAAACAATCCATCTTCGCCATTGTTCCACTAATGAGCAGATTGCAAACATCTTCACCAAAGCGCTTGGAAGAGAAAAGCTTGAAAGATTCAGAACGATGCTTGGATTCACCAACATCCCTTCATATTAAGGGGGGGGATGTTGACACCTAATCATAGGGATTGGGTGAACAACTGTAAATAGTGTAAATAAATAATAGAGAAAATGGAGAGTCATCGAGAGATGAATTGAACAGTCACTCCCTCTTATATATAATAATGAACAACCTGACTGTATAATACGATTACATTTGAGGAGTTACCTCCTGGTCTAACATCCATGACTATGTTTGTTCTATCCTAAATTTGTAGTTCTTTGAGCTGATCCTTGGTTTTTGAGTTCAACACCTTGATGATTTTGTGTGCTTCTGTAGGTCTATGTTCGATCTCAACTTTTGTTTGTTCAATTGCTACCTTGACATTATGTACCAACTCTTCTTGCTCAAATATAATTTGAAAGGATGACCATAGCTATGTGATATTGGCATTAATATTATACCATATGTTTTTCTTAGCTTCTGCCAATATTTATACTATTAATGATTAGTGTTCATATTTTTCAAGTTGTTGAGTAATTTTGAAGTTTTTTTTCACTGCTGTTAAATATGCATTGCCGGCTTTAATTTTATTTTCTTCCATTCTTTTCAATGTTGCTAACAATCTTTCATTTTCTTTGTTGGTCAATGATAAATCTCCCAGAGATTTCACTAATTTTTCATAGGAGTCTGTAGTGGTTGACTATGTTCTTTCTGTTGACGTTGTTTTCCTTGTTTGTTGTGTTCAGGTTGTGGCTACTAACTGTTCCTTTTCTTTCAAAAGTATCTCCATGTCTATCTCCATCTTCTGAATTTGAACATTTTTCTCAAGTATAAACTTGAACAAATTTTCTTTCTCTACTTCCAACCAAGTAATTTCTTTGGCCTATGGGTGCTCTGTAGTTGGAAGCCTGAATTGTTTACTTAGGGCTTGAATATCAACATTTTTGTTTTTTATCGTTTCCTCAGCTTCTTTAATATCCCTAGGATCATATCCTAGTTTAATCACCAAATCTTCAATAGCTTTAGTTCTAGTGTCTTTGGCCAAGGATGACATTATTTCCATCATCAGATGTCAATGAATATTGTTCGGAGAGGCTTCCATTTTAGAGGTTTCCATGGCTGAACTTGTTAATGTTGAATATTTCATCTCACTAGAATGTTATGCAAGTCAGCCTGATCAATTGCATGAATCTTCTTGGTGTCAAAAGCAAAGACATATGTTTTGTAATCTTCTACACTTTTAGGGACTGGAACTGTAGGTTCCAAGAAAGCTAATTGGAATTGTCCCTTCTCTATGTCAAGTGCAAACAACAGTCTATGTTGGGTAGTAGAAGACTGCTTCCAGAATTCTGAATAAGTTGTGACCTTCAATGCTTCATTCTTCCTCTTAATCTCTCTATATCTGGCAAAAATATTTTTTTGTGTTGCAGTCTAAGAAGTAGAAGAGACAAGGGACTCTATTGTTTCTTCAATATGTGAAAAATAAGTAGTGGGAAAACTTGTTAGAACAACTATATTTTATTGTTTTGATCCCTTTTCTTCTGAGGATTCCTCCTGAGTGTTTTTTTTCTTTATTCTATTGAAAACTATAAATTTTGGAGCTTGAGATCCTGAGTATGTAGGAGACATACCTTCCCTTGACCTCTTAGTTTCTTTTTCTTTTGAGATAGGAGTTTGTATGGATTTATGACTAACAATTTTTTCTTCAACTTCCTATAGTGTATTCTTTGTCCACTCCTCCTAATTTGCATATTGCTCTATTTCTGGTCTAGGTGTATGTACATAAGGTGTGGTCCTCTGCTCCACTCTTAATTTTGAAATTATCCCTAAAGGATCATAAGACCATGTGAAACTTAATTTGAATTTCATTTGCTTCAGTAAATCATCTACCTCCTTTGTTGTTGCTCTGGTATTGACGATGAAAGGGCCAATCAGTTCCTTCATCTTAAATTGTGCCTTCTTTCTTGATACAAAATGTAAGTCATCCATATTCATCATTTGCCTGATATATTCTAAGGCAAAGATTCTTATTGGCACAAAAACTGGCAACCTATAAGGAGGGAGTTCACATCCATATATCCTAATTTTTATATAGTTCTGGTAAAGATACTAGTCTCCAACCTTGGCTTTCTCGGTAAGATGTAAAAATCTCTTGATTTCTGTTGAAATCCTTGGTATAACATCACTGCTAAGAAGGCATAAGGACACATGCAAGAAATTAAGGAGTGTTCTTCTTAATTCTTCCTCACCAAGGAAGTCCAATGAATGATTAACCGTGGTCTTCACTGTGCATCCAACTTCTGTAATTGAAACTTGAATCTCTCTGGTTGATGAAATAATAGCAAATATACAAGAACTGACTGGTGTTTGAATGAACCTTCAGCAGAAAAATTCAAAAATTGACCATGAATAACATTTGACAGAAACTTATTGTAAGTGAAAATGATTGAGGGCTTCTAGATAGTAGAGAACACTATAAAATTCCTAATATTACTTCATCTACCCATTGATCTATAAGATAATATAATAAGGAAGTGACTATAGAAAAAACTTGCCTTGACATTTCAGGAAAGATAGAAGTAGAATAAGGGGGATTAGTTCTAGGTAACTCGAAATTATCAAGCAAAAAGGACTCAAAAATACGGGCTCATTGAGGGAAATTGAGTTTATGATATATCTCCATGAGTGAATCAGTGGAAAAAGGATACAAGGAAGTTTGAGGATCAATCTGGAGTGCTTGATAGATAGCTTCAGGTGTAATTGCAAATAGAGTTTCATTGTTTTGGGCAATTACAACCCTATGGCTAGGGAGATATCTGAGATGACACCATGTAACAAATTCTGGAAAAACATGAGTTTGGGGGAAAATGAATTGAGATAAAAAGGATTCCCAAATTCTTAATTCATCATTGACATCTAAGAAATTTTGCTTTGCCCGGTTGTGGAGTTCATACAGATTAAACTCACACTGGGTCTCTGATATCTTATACTATCTGTCAACCAAGGGGAGTTCATCAAGTTTTAGAACATGGGGAAATGCAGGGCTTTCTACAACCAACCTTGATTTGCCTTTGTGGGACGACATTTCTCACTGCAAATTAGAATATAGGGAATCAAATTACCGGATTGTAATGATCGCTGGTGTAGGAGGATGATGTGGTGATTGCGAAATTTGAGGTTGAACTTGCACTAGTAAGAAATGAAATAGTGAAAGGAATGTATGCGGGTGATGTGTAGCTTTTTAAATGGAAGGGTGAATGGTTAAAGAAGAAAATAATTGTTTTTGGCGCATCTCATTAGGGAAATTATACGTTGGCGGGAAGCATTAACCATTAAACGATTATATGATGGTTTGCAAGTAAATTTATTGGTTTAAACAATTATATTGTGGGGGTAGAAGGCGGAATGTCAAGTGGTGAAATGTGAATGGAGTGGGAGCGAGAGCAGGAAAGTTGTTTTCGGAGGGGGGGTGGTAGGTGGTAAGTTGTTTCAGAGAAGGGGGACCCAAACTCATCATGGGGTTGTCATGTATGGTTCGGTGGTTTCCAAAAAAGTTGCTTTTCAGATCCCCCCCCCCCCCCATTAACTTCTGAAAGTGCGGGGGGCGGGGGGGGGGGTGTGGGGGGGGACTTGTCCTCCTTCGTTGACTCGAGAAGGGAAAATTTTGTGATGAGGGCCAGTATTGCAGCAAGAATTTTGCAACTCCTGGACTACCAACTTTACTTCTATCAACCTGGTAGTTCATAACAAACTTGGAAGCGTCGGTGCCATATGCACAAGTACTAGTTCTCACTGCAGGTTGTCACTTGATCAACTGGCACGCGATCACTAGGAGCTCAAGCCAACTTCTATAGATTTTAGAAGAAGCTCTATGTGTGATGGAAGGAAAGAAATATTACTCTACAAATGCTATTCTAATTGCAGAAAGGAGAAAGACTGGAATGTAAAGCAAAACCCAGTAAACCCTAATTAACAAGCTAATTCTACTTTTGCTAAAAACACTATGAAAACCATGAAAGAAATGCCATTACCTACTTAAGGAAGTAAACAGCATCTAACCATGCTATTTTTGGAAGAAAATAAGAAAAAAACATATTTTTGGATTTTTATGTGTTTTATGTGAATTTAACATGCATATAATTTATTGTGTGCGAGTGTGGCAGCGAACAGGTGGCGTTAGAGGGCGGTTTTGGAGCTTGGGAGGATGTAGGATGATGTGGATGGGTCCTATGAGGTCTTAGGTGGCCTTATGGAGGATTTTCCCACACTTGGTCTTCAAAAGAAAACCTACAGGAAAAACTACAGGAGGACACAGGAAAACTACACGAGGAAAACAGGGAAACTACATGAGGCCTACAGGAGGAGGCCGAGAGAAATTTTCGTTGTTTTGAGGGTGTAAGAGTGGGTGGAAAAGGTGGATGAAGGTTGGAATGAGGTGTTAGGGTGCCTAAGGTCTACCATGAGTCACTAGGAGAGAGAAGGATGATTGGGTTTGCTCAAGGAGAGAGGAAGAAGTTTTATGAAAAATGAAGGAAACTAGGGCAGAATTGAGGTGAGGTTTGGGAGACCTATAGGGCATGGATCAGATGGAGGGTGTGATTGCTGGTAATATGGCCTATTTATGAAAGAGATCTGTTGCATAGAAACTGACAGTCAACCAAGAAAATCGAGCAACCAATGGAATGAGTGCATCCTAGGAAAAACAGAGTTTTGCATTAAAATGGCCTAAACTATGATGTATAGAAGGAAATGCTGGGAAATTCTATAAGAAAGGAAAGCATGCAAAAGGACTATTGAAAATTAGGAAGTGAACATGATAAAGGAGATCTAACTGGACTATCAACCTACTAGAAAGCTACAAACACTAGAAGTCCTAGGAATGAGGAAAATCTGTGTTTTTGGGGCAGCAAGAGAGTCTTTGCCTCAAATCATGGTCCCAGAGGGAGGAAGAGAGGCCAAGGCATTGTTTTTAGCCTTTTCAATCCTCTTTGATTGCTACTTAACCTGCTACAGAAAGCACAAATGGAATCAAACTACTAAATCATCAAAAGCAACCTATTCTTAACCATAAAAGAAATACATCTAACAGCAAACTAATCTACAAACTGAAGTAAAGCATAAAAATACAAGTAAAGAGGAACTTGGCTTCTTGGATTGGGCCCTAACCCAAGAGCTTCAACCCTCTAAGGTAACTCAGTGCCAGCTCAAAAAGGATTGCATCTTCATTATCAAAAAATAGCAAGATTACATAAAATTGTCGTAAAGTAGTAGCTCAAAATTTGAGCAGAGTTTACACAAGCAAAAAAAAACTGACCATAGTGAGGCCCTAGGCATCTCTACTTATACATTTGAAGCTACCAATAGCTTCCTTAAGATCATGGAGGCTTGGCCCCAAAAACTCGAGATAACTATCAATCATCTTCCACTTGCTCGGCTGCCTTCTAGTGCATGATTCGGTTGCTTGTACTCCAAGCTGAATGTAGGGGAATTCGAAGTGAGGAGCAATAAATGAGGGGGATTCCCTCCTATAAGTCCTCTCCTCTATCTACTTCGAGTTATTGCTACAGTTTGACCACTAGATCCTTGTCTTTGACCTCGAAATCCATCAATAATCTGCATTAACTACATGTTAGACCACATGGCATAATAACTAACCCAACTCACCCTATAAGCATAAATATAATCAAAAAATCATACAATAAGCTAAGAGAATGGTTGATTTGACTAGGTTAGGAGGTAAAATGAGCCCATATAATTACCCATTTATGAGGCTCATCATCTTGTCCATTAATTCATGAGATCACTTTATCGAAAAGGACAAAACATCAAATTGTCGCTTTATTTACAAATTAAATAATAATCCTCCAATAATAAATAGGATTAAACTAAATAAAATGGTTTAGTGCATCATTTAAACTATCACGCTTTATTTTGGACATTTATTTTTAATTTTTTCATATATTTTTCTTTTGTCCTTTTTTTATTCTTTTTCTATTTTTCTTTCTTTCTTTCTTTCTTTTCTTATGTTTTCTTTTCTATTTTTTTTATTTTTCTTCCAAAAATATAAAAACAACCAAAGTAGAATAAGTTACAACATCCCTCAGGATAAATAGCTAGACAAACATACCTTGATTACCTATATTATAGGACCCTAACGGGACCTAGGGGCTCTTATTACTTATATTAACCTATATGGGCCTTGTGAAGGCTTAACATAATTCTAGAACATTTTGTTTGCATTAAAAGTGATGGAAGCTGAAAATTTTATTATTGGAGTGGAGGGGGGATATAAATTTCTCCCTAGGTGTTGCTGAGTCTTGGGGGCCTGGGGCCAGAATTGACAAAAATTGCTAAATATTTAGCCTGTAAATCTTATACCTATGTGGAGAAATCACCACATTGGGGAGGATCGAATTGCAAAAAGGATAGATAGATTTCTATTTGTTGAAGTGATGATGGGGAATTTCAATAACCTTTAACACTGGGTACGATATGGGTGGGAGTCAGATCATTCATTTATTCTGTTGGAACTTAAAGATCATGGCCCCAAGCCTCGAAGTTCATTCAAAATAAATTCTGCATGGATAAAAGATGAATATTTTGTCATTTTGTTCAAAGATGGTTGGGTCCCCTATGATCCAAATAATGGATCTTTGACTACTCAGTAGTTTGAAGAAAACTTAAATTGGGTTAAGATTAAGGCTATGGATTGGGGTAAGATGAAATGTAGAAAAGAGGAGGACCTTATGGAAATTGAGAGGGAGATTCTTGTTGTCTCTTATTCTAGTGAAGTGATATTTCTGAATGTGGAATCTAGGGAAGCTCTGGTTCATTTGGAATCCCATAGGAAGGCCTTCCTAGAGGTGCAAGAAGCCTCTTACAGATCCAAGAGTAGAGCCATTTGGCTTGAAGGAGGGGGAAAGATCACCAAATTCTTTCAAGGTTATGTTAAGGGAAGGAAGATGTGTAATACAATATGGAATATTCAATATGGGGAAGGTATGGAGGTCTCAAATTTTGATGGCCTTGCTTCCTTAGGAAGAGATCACTTTCATAATTTGTTTAAGGAGCCTACAAGAGCTAGTATCGTTGAAGTCATCGGGGTGGAACAATTATTCCCTAGGTATGTGGATGATTATGATAATAAAGCCCTAGTGGAATAGGTATCTAAAAAGGAGTTAAAGACTATTTAGGCTAGTTTTCATAAATATAAAAGCCCAAGGCCTAATGGGTTGTAGGTGGAGTCTTTTTAGGGGTTTTTTGAGCTTACTGGCAATGATATGTTGGGATTGGTAAATGAATATAGAAGGGAAGGTAGATTATTGGAAACCTTCAACTTTACCTTCATAGCCCTTATTCCCAAGACTGACAAGCCTTCCTCCTTTGGATAATTTCATCCTATTTCTCTTTGTAATTGTGTCTACAAGGTCATCTCCAAAATCCTTTCCAAAAGATTAAATCCCATTCTATAACGAGCTATATCAAAACATAAATTTAGTATTTTGAAAGGTAAGAAAATTCATCAAGCCATTGGGTGGACCAAGAAGGTCTTCACAATATCAAAACCCTTAGATTAAAAGGAGTTGTAATAAAAATTGATCTCTCAAAAACCTATGATCATGTGAGTTGGATGTATATTAGACTACTTTTTACTCACCTAGGTTTTTTTATTGACTTTATTAATTGGGTTATGGGATACATTAGATTGGTCTATTTTTTGTGTTGATAAATGGGTCTACCACCCACTTTTTCCATGCTAAGAGATGCCTAAGACAAGGCTTCCCCCTTGTCCCCTTTATTGTTATGTTAGTTGTAGAATGTCTCAGTCACTTGCTGGAAGATGCTAAATGTAGAGGGGAATTCCAAGGTGTAGTTATTGCCATTGCTCTTACTATTACTGATTTTTTTTTTGACAATATATGAATCTCCTATAATGGTTTTGTACGATATATGGCAAAATGATATGATATTATTGACCTGTTTGAGAAAGCTACAAGAATGGTTGTAAATGTTAGGAGATCTTCTATATCTACTCAAAATCTAGAAGGACATGAACTTTAGGATCTCAAGAATGTTTTCCCATTTCAGATGTTAGAGATGGAAGCATGTTTAAAACAATTGGCTTCATGTGAAACCCAACTGCTATAAGAAGGAATATTGGATGTAGTTGATTACAAAACTTGAGAAAAGATTAAAAGGATGGATCTTAATTAGGTGTTTGTCAAGAGAAAGGAGGTTAGTACTTGTGAAATCGGTGCTAGAATCCATTCCTTTATTCTAGAAGGCAGCAGCATGGATCCCATATGGAGTCCTAGAAAAATTTAGAAGAATCAATTTTCTATGGGTTGGAACATAAGATCACTTTGTCCTTCCCTGGGTTAAATTCATTTTTATTACTATGTTGAACTTACTTGGTGGAAAGGGATTCAAAAATATTTTTATGTTCTCAAAGGCTCTTGCAATAGCCTATGGACTATGGTTGTTTTTAACAAGTATATTGACCATTTCTCATTGGAAGACTAGATTAGGTTGAGAGACAAACCACATTTCAATATCTCAACCATTTGGCATGTAATTCTCAACTCCTTTGATATTGTTGCCTCGGGTCTTGTGTGGAAGGTGGAAAATGGTTTAAAAGTGAGATTAGGTCATGATCCTTGGCCAGATAGTGGTCAATAACATCATCTACCTCAAGCTCTTATTGATTAACTTAGATACAAAGGTTTATCGCAACTCTCCCACATTAATAATACAGCTTGTACTTCTATTTGGCATAAGGGGTGGTTATGCGTTGAAGCTCTGCAGATCGATTAAGAATATCATGAAATATGGAAGGGTTTCTTGGATTCCCTTGATGTAGGTCACATCAGACTCTTCCAGGATGAGGATGTGTTAGTATGGGATCATTCTCCAATGAGCATATAAACTCCCAGGTTGGGGTATCTTCATTTGAATGTGGTTGTTGTTGAAGAAGAGGGGGAGTAGTGGTGGAAAGGTGTATGGAAGATAAAGAGCCCGACCAAATCTCGTCTTTTTATGTGGTGTTTACTTGCTAAGAAAGTTTCTACTTGGGAAAATTTGTAGAAGCATCATAAGATTGAACCTGGTTGGTGCCCATTATGTAAATCAAATGGTGAATCCATTGAGAATCTTTTTATCAAATGCCCTTTCTTTTGTCAGGTTTGGTATATGTGCAACATTGATCCTGGCCAATATTGTGTGTGGCAAGGGCCTTATTTTGAGGAAAGGTGGAAATTTTGGACAAAAAATAGGAATACCAAACCATGTTAGGGTGTCTAGTTGGCTTATAATAAATAAATATTTCAAAATAAGTATTATTTTTTAGATCGAGTGGTTGTTGAAGCTTTGGCTATTTTGTCTCATTTCCTTAGCCCATATTTTCTCCTTATAATAGAATTGTTATTATGGAAGAACCTAATAGATCTTGGTCATGAGGTTAATTTGATGGTGTTGAACAAGGGGGATGATCACTGGTGTGGAGGAGGTTTTATATTACACCTATCTAAACAACATTGTTACAAAATCAACACGAAGATTGGGAGGGAAACAAACAATTTGGCCGAACTATTATCTTGTCATTCTTTACTAGATTTTGCAAGAGAAAAGGGATGTGATCATCTTCAAGTGTTTGGTGATTCTTTATTGGTCATTAACTGGGTTAATGAGATTCAACAATGTCACAGTATACATCTAGCTCATATTCTAGAGGATTTGCAAAGGATCAAGCTTACTTATGTTTCTTTTTCTTGTATTCACATGTATAAGGACCGAAATAGGGAAGCATATAGGCTTTGTAAGGAAGTCCTTTAGATGGATCGGGGGATATGGCACATTGAGGAAGTCATAAATAAGGAACATTTTAGATTTTATCAAAAACTTTACATGGATGAAAATAATGCCTAGTTTTAGTCTCATGTTTTTCTGTAGCTAAATATTTTTCATGTATAATGTTTTAAGACAACTTATGATATTTTTTGGAGCCTTTCAAGTTTTTTCTCTTGGATTTTTTGATAGACTGTGGGTAACTTTATCCATCTATTTGTCTAGACTATTAAAGACCCCCATGGTCAAATGATGTACATATGTTTATATTTTGGTCAGTTTTTCTTTCTTCAACCACTGAATGGATCTGGGTAGATCCCGTTGAATACACAATTGGTTGTGTCTATGCAAAATGTAATTTATTTTACCATATAAAGGAAATTGTTGTTTTTTTCCTCAAAAAAATAAGATTAAAAATTAAAAATTAAAAATTTTAAAATATTGACTTGGTCCACATAAGGAAATCAAATTGTAAAATTAATTTTGTATTCACATTTTAGATGATTGTTGAGAAAATCAAATTTTAAAATTAACATTGTATCTTTAATTTATAGGATTGTTTTGTATTTAGATTATATATAAAAGTTTGGAAGACTAAAGGATAAGTTATGGCAAAGACTTGAAGAGATGATGGTTCCTCTCGAGTTGAGGGTTGTTGCAATTCAGCTATATGAGGATGTTGTCGCCAAGTTTAAGACCACTGAGGGTTGGTCTAAGGAAAATAAATGCAATATGAGTGTTAAGAAAGGGTGTCCCCTTCCCCTACCCTTTTTTGAATTTACACTGATAAACTAGAAGAGTGTTTGGAAGTTGTAAGATGAATTGGCCCTAAGCTCTCTAGTATGGTCATCACTCTTCTCCTTTATGCTAGAGATATTGTTCTTCTAGCCAGAGACATGATGATCTCGAAAAGGAGCTTAAAATCCTCCATGATTATTGCTCCAAGATGGGTATGGTTCTTAATACTGAAAAGACTAAAGTCATGATAATTAAATCCAAAAAGATCAACCATGATAATTTTATCTATGATAACAGCTACTTGGAGAAGGTTTCTTAATATAGATATTTAGGTATTTGCATTCATCATTAGCTCAACTAGAACTATATCATTGGGAAAAGGATTATTGGAGGTTGGAAAGCTTATTATGAGCTTGAAAATAGTTGTAAGTTTACTGATATTTGGGTTTGTAGTAAAAAAGGTTCCTCTTTGAGACCCTTATCACCCCTGTTATATTATATGGCTGTGAGGTTTTGGGTTACAGTATATCTATATAATCGTGGAGGAATATCAAGTGGATCAAAAAGCAATTTATAACCTACAACTTTGTGATTAAAGGAAATATTCCCTATTCTATCATCTTGATTGAAGCTAGCATTTACCCCATTGAGAGCATGAATATGTTTAGGTATCTAATGTATAAGAAGAAGCTTTACAACGTGGAAACAAATAGGTTCCCCAAACTTTCTTCTAACTCTAGCCAAAACCCCCACCCGTTTCAAGCGGGGATGGCACAAGGATGCCCAATCCCGACTCAACCATTTGGGAATAAAGTAGGCAATCATCTTGGATAAGAAGGGTAATAGTAAAAATATTGTTACTTCCAAATTTAAGGATAAGTTGTGGGATGATAAGGATATAGAGGGGAAAAGGAAGCTAAGGTGTTATAAGGAATGATCAAGCCCACTCTTGCTAACAAGAATTATCTTTCTGTCTTGACCAATGATAAGAAGAAAATGAGCATTGCAAAGATAAGAACCAATTATCATGATCTTTGAATTGAAATTGAATGTTGGTCCATACCCAAAACACCTTGGGATGAAAGAATTTGTCACCTTTGCAATCCTAAGAGGGTTGAATATGTAATAACCCCGGGTTAAAATTTCATGTAATAAAATATAATAAAGATAAAATAAGACCACGGGCAAGGGACACTTATTCCAAGTTGAATGTTGGGAAAAAATATTCTTGTGGGGATCACTTGATGTGTTTTATGGCTAAGGGGAAATTGACAAAGGCAATGGCTAAGGCTTTGGAAAGGAAAAATGGTATTTTTGGCACATTATTTATGAACATAATGGAAATTAGGAGAAAAGGAAGGTGAAAGGTCACAGGTTGCATGTGAGGAGGAAAATGAAGGAAAATGGAGGAAAATGAATAAAATGGAGGCATCGATGATAAAAATGATTCGAAGGATCAATTCACAACCTTCTATCAGTTTAGTTTTAGAATTTGTCTCAGAGAGGAGAAGAGCGCCAAGAGGAGAAGGAAAGCAAGCAAGCAAAGGAATGATTGATCTGTAAATTTCCATGGATATTCCACTGGATAGTTCGTCACAATAGCTCTAATAATATTATATTAAAACTCTGAAAATTCTACACTATTAAATTTTATTAAACTTTAATATTTATGGATTTAACTCTAACCAATGCATGCATGCAAATGGAAATTATGCAGAAAAGTAGAGAAAAAATAAATAACCACACACACACACAAGACACAAGATATGACCTTTGGGAAACCCTTTTGGGAGAAAATCTAGCTAGAAGGTGAGCTTGCTTCACTCCCTTTATCTAACTATGAATATGGTTGTAGATACAAAGAAGTAATCCATGTGGCCTGTGGCTACTACAGTGCACAGATCCTCTTTGTGTGCTCTACCTCCTACCTCTCTTGGCTATCTTTTCTCAACTATGGAACAAAATTCTCTCGAAAGAACAGAATGCTTCTTCCTACTAGTGGACCGGTTATAACACAACCTAATAGCCTACTAGTGGTTAAGTTTGACTACATCAACTCTTAACTAGAGTTACAATATAGAATATTCTAGAGTCTTTTACATCAAAAACATGTGGTTGGACCTTTTTCCATTAATAATGGGGACTGACGCGACATCCTCCATAACTATAGGTGTGAAAATAGGAAGGTCAACTTCTGAGTGGCATAACTTTTGCCTATGGACTCCTATTGATGCACTTATTGTGTCATTGGAAAGGTCTCTGTGTGTAGAATAAGATGAAAAGTTGATTCATGATAGAATCAAAGTTTCACCCCCAAAAAACTTCATTTTATGCCTCAAAACACTCCCAGAAGGTTTCAAACCCCATTTCACCAAACTGGGTCCCACTGGTAAAAATGGTCATGTGAGTTGATTCCTCCACTTTTTCCACTCCAAATGCATCGAGATGGATGAAAAACAATATAGTGATCCAATTTTGGTCAAGGAGAAGGAAATGAAAGGAAATGAAAGGACAAGGAAAAGTAGGAAAGGACAAGGAAGGCAAGGATCAAGCATCTTCAGTGGGAATACTTGCAGGCAATAGGTTGCATGTATGATTTCCTAGCTACTTTTGACATGCATGGTATATGTATGTTGGTGTATGGTGATTTTGTTGTCATTGGCATGGATTTTTTTGGGATTCAACGGTGGATTTTACCCTAGCCTTGCCATTTTTGGATAGCCATGGTGTGATGGGATTGTTCTCAGTTTGAGCTTTGGATTGTCGGATAGTTTTGGAATGCGGGGTGAGGTGATCTCAGGGAAATTCCCAAAGGCCTAGGAATCCCTTGACCGGTAATGGCGAGATACATGGTAAAGCCTGAGGGTGGAGATAGGAAAATTCCTCAATGATGGTGAAGAAATTTTGAGGCATCCAAGCTCGATTTGGTTTTGTGATCTCGGGACCAATTTAGGTGAGATCATAGTATGGTGAGGGTGGAGGTGGTTTAAACTTTGGATTCCCTTGGTTGTTTATGGATTGGTTTATCCTATGAGATCCCACATTCATGCTTGGAATATGGCACAGGGGTGATTGGTTGAAAGAAATATATGGTTAAGCCAATCTATGGTTAGGTGGAACGTGGAAGCCCCAAACCCGATTGGTAATTTCCTATGGTTAATGAAAGCTAAGTTTCTCTTGATTTTGGTAAGGAAATGTATTGGTTATTATGTGGCTTTAATGGTTTTTCTCTTATGGTTATTTATCTGGTTATATGTTGGTTATAAGCATGGTTTTATGGAAATCAACGGCAAGAGTATGACAGTTAGTCGGATTTGCTGGGAACCTTGGTATAAATGGACAATGGCAGGACAATCATGAGAAAGGTAATAGGAAATGTAAAGAAAATGGATTCGAGGTGTTAGATGCCTTGTCTATGTTGGGAACTGTTGTTCCCAAGGTTGTGCATGTTGTGCACAAATAAAGGGACTTCTCTTAACCTAGACCTTACGATATTGAGTAATTGTGTTGTGACTATGATTATGATCGATGTTTATATGTGCATATATGTATGTATGTATGTATGCATGTATGTCATTAACTAACGGGTCATTAGAATTGTTTCATTCTAGTGTTCACATGTATATATATATGTATGTATGCAGTTGTCTGACTGGGTCATCAGGGATCATGATTTCTTTATGCTAATGATTATATATATGTACGTGTGTATGCCATTTTCTCGATAGGGTCATCAAAGATCATGATTGTTTTATGTTGATGTTTATATGTGTATATATAAGTATGTATGTCGTTGTTTTAAAGGGTTGTTAAATATCATTCTTGTGGAGGAATGATTGCTTATGTAGGTGAATCACATGAAGAGGATCCTAGTTTGTGAGGAATAAAGTGGGAAGAGTAGCCCTGACAGGTCTATGAGGTCACTATCATGTGGATGTGAATTGATATTATGTGATTATACTATGCTTATGTTTATGTTATGGACAAGTAATGTTGAGGGATACATCATCAAAATAAAAGCGGTGTTATCTCTAGCATGCTGGAATAAGCATGGATAAGACACTAGAAGCAAGGTTGCTTAGTAAGGCCAGTGTGGTATTGGCATATGCAGTATTGTGTACATATGATTTTGTGTGCATGTTGCATATATAGTGTTGTGTGCATGATTGCATATGTGGTGTTGGGTACCTATGGTGCTAAGTACACATCATACATGTAGTGCTATGTATATATGGTGCTATGTAAATGTTGTGAATGTGGTGCGATGTACATTTGGTGCACTGTACATGTTGTATATGTGGTGCTATGTACATATGGTGCAATGTACAGGTTGTACATGTGGTGTTGTTTACATATGGTGTAGTGTGCATGATTGTACATGTGGTGTTGCATACATGTGGTGTTGTGTACATGTGGTGTTATGTACACATTGTGCAATTGGTGTTGTGTAAATGTTGTGCAAATGGTGTTGTGTACATGTGGTGTTATGTACATGTCGTACAAATGGTGTTGCGTACACGAGGTGTTGTGTACCCATTGTGCAAGTGGTGCAATGTACATGTGGTGTTATGCACACGTTGTGTAGGTGGTTCCATGTACACGTGGTGTCGTGTACATGTTATGCAGGTGACATTGTGTACAGGTGGTACTATGTACATGTTGTACATGTGGTATTTTTATATAGGTGGTATTTTGTACACATCGTACATGTTGTGTTGTGTATATTTGGTATGGTGCTACGAGTATTGTGTAGTCATTGTATCGTGACATGTGTATTCATGGTATTGTACAATGTGTACATATATGTATTGTGTTGTGCACCAGGTGTAGGTGTATGTGTGGTGTTGTGCATTGGGTGTAGGTGTATGTGTTGTGTTGTACACCGAGTGTAGGTGTATGTGTTGTGTTGTACACTGGGTGTAGGTGCATGTGTGGTGTTGTACACCAGGTGTAGGTGTATGTGTTGCGTTGTATATTATGTATGTGTATGTTTTTTACAGTGTGATGGGATATAGGTATGGTATTGTTTAGCTCTTGTTGTTGCTATTGAGGGTTGAGGCAGTTTTGTCTCTGGGTTCCCTTGTTGTTGACGTTGAGGGTTGAGGTGGTTTAATCTCTGGATGCCCTTGTTGTTGATATTGAGGAAGGTGGAAATTTAGTCTCAAGATTACATTTTTGGTTAAAGAGAAGGAACTAGGTGCTTGTTGGGTTTAGAAACTGATTTAGTGTGTACAAAAAGGAAAAAGCACAAAGGCATAAGAAAATAATAATTGAAAGATAAGTATCAGTATTTTATTTCAGTTTTTAATAATGTATGTTGTTGTAGTGTTTTCTTCTCAAAGATGTACGAAAAGAATCCACTTAAGGTTGTGGATGACAAACAATCTCGACAATATAAATGGCTTCTAAACATTGTCGATCTGTAGCAACTGATAGAAACAAAACCTTCCAAAGTCCGGATCTATGCCACAATCATAGTTAAACAACAAAAAGAAAGAGTAATAACTCCAATCATCCAATGGAAACCATATATACAAAGAATAGTTTTATTATAACACCCGTGAGGGGAACAAATAAATGTTACCAATACCCTCTATGGGATGGGTTCTTGGCTATCCTCAAATGTATTCAGCTTGTGTAGAGTCTCTCTCCTCTATAATGTGTAAACCCAACAAAAATATGGTGCGCGACAATGAAAATAATAAGAGTTACAACAATGAGTGCAACAATGAAAATAATCAAAAGTGAATAATGAATGGAAAACCCTTCTATTTATAACAAAATATTGAGTTATCCTCGAATAATGAGCAATTATAAAATATTATTTATCCCATTCTTGGAATAACCACCTAGAATATTTTACTATATTTGTTTAGGAGGGAAAATTTATTTAAACTTTTACTTAGAAATAATAAATAAATAAATGATTTATTTATCATCTCAAGGAATTAGTTAAGGAATAATAAATAAATAAGGATTTATTTAATTATTCCTAAGGGATTTAGTCAAATTTGACAAAGAATAATAATTAATTAGTGATTAATTAATTATTCTTAGAGAAAAATAAGATAATTAATGATTTATTTGTTTATTTTTCATGATTTGTTCAAATATGACAAGGAATAATAATTAAACAATTTAGTTTAATTAATTATTCCTAGAAGAAAATCAAATAAATGGTGATTTATTTAATTATTCTTCATGGGTTTAACTATAAATTACTTAACAAAGGTGGTTTATTAAGTAATTTCTCACAGTGAAAGCAATTTTACTATGGTAAAATTGGCTTTACATGGTGTACTTCGATCCATCTAGTAAATTAGGCTAGATGATCAATTTTTGGTGATAATAGATTTCCCCCCAACATATGAGTGTTAGGAGAAAAACGTATGACCGAAGTACATTGTAAAGACACAATCACTAGACAATACAGGGGAGTCATAGAGAGAGAGAGAGAGAGACTAATGAAGCTGAATTGAAAGAGGATAGAGATAGAGGGGGTGAGACTAATGCAAGTCTCCTTTTATGTTGTGGTTCTCTACCTTAATGAGGTGGGGGAGGCATACCTATACCTGCCGAGATAACTTAGTAAAAAAATAATGGTTCACCCAGAAATTTAAAACTAAGAAATGAAGTACATGTTGAATGGTACATGATATGTTGGCATAACAGAGCCAGAAAATAATACAATGTGTCCCATATACATAATGCACCTGGCAAAAATATGAGCCAGGACTGAATACAATAATATATGATTACATGAGATACAAATCCCCTTCCCTCAAAAAAAGGGTGGGAGGGAGGGTAGAACAACCGGAGAAGCCCTATAGAACAAGGAAGGGCTCTGCAAATTGAATGGATCATCTGAAGGAAACATGCATGATATAAATGTTGTGATCGGTAGGAACCGAACCCATCAATTCTATGGAACTGCATATGTGCCTGTAGCATAATAGGCATGCATCCGGGCATGTGGTTTGTTGCCTGAAGGGCCACCCCCTCATGAGGTCTGAAATGTCTCACACACACCTGGGAATCACTGGTACAATCTGTTGCATCACTGGACCATCAAGTGTATGGATCATGAACATGAAACAATCAAGTCAAAGGGAAATAATGAGTCCCTCTACTCAATCTGAGGTGCTGAACAAGAATGGAAGTTGGAACCAAGATACACCACCCTTTAGGCCATTTTTTTGGAATAAATGAGCTGATGTCGACAGAATAGGGCCCACAATAGATGAGGCAATGAGGATCCTCAACTAAAGCATGAGGTAAAATAGTAATGTGACTGATAGAATGATACCAGGGATAATGGGGAAAAAGTGGGATTGAGGGGCAAACAAACGACTTCCTTGTCCGAGCATAAAGTGCATGGTTGACCTGGCAGCGACTGACTCAACTCCGAAGGGGATGGGGACAGTATGACTGGAGGCAAAAATGGGCAACACAGGATGAATGGTATGCAAATATGGATGGAATAATGTGACATGATATGATGGGACATGAAATAGACTCCAAGAATGCAAGGGTGACTCATCACGGATGCTCTGAACAAGGGTGACTTGATGACGCTTCCACATAGACTAGGCTTGGTGGGGACCATCAAAACATGACTAAATGATGGTTACTCATGAAGAAAATTGACATATGGCATGACAAGTATTAACATGAGGTGGAGCTTAAAGCACGAGTGTCTCTTTATGACGAAATTTGATTTTGAGAGGCGACAAAGTGACCTTTTTTGGAAAAATGGTTTCCTAGTGAAGTGTCAAATCATCAAAAACTAAGGAAGACCAATTATAGTACTCAAGGAGAGATTTCCAATGGTGCTGAAGGTTTGTAAAATATAGCTATGGTCTGGTTGCAATGTGCGATAGAAAAACTATGGGTTTTCCTATAAAAGGGTGTGTTCCCTCCAATTTGAGAGGAGGAAAAGGCCCTAAATCTTGTGGAGAGCGTAGCAGAAAAGCTGACCGTCGGAGTCAGAATCCATGACTTTCAGGTAAGTGGCCTTACTTGTATAAATATGGCCTTAATGCTTCTTGGAATGATGGTTCTCGGTGAAGCATTAAGGGAAGAGGAAAACGAGAATGAACTACTAGAGGAGGTCTAGAATCATCCTCACCCACGAAGTCAAATATGGGGACTACGTGAACATAGAGTAGAATATTTGAAGATATGGTATGAAACGTCTACAATATGCAATGTGCATATGGCTTGTTGGAGAGGCTAGTAGGAAAAAATATCCAAGGAATGGGAGGATAATCAACCATACCTAGATTCAGTGGGATTTAGGCTAAGACTTAATTGAGAAGATGGCCAGGGGAAAAACATCATGCCCCCGAGCATGGGATACTGATATGGTATGGAAAGGTGGCAATGATGTCCCCTAGCAGGAGGATTTTGTGGAGAGCCATTATGTTCCAAGTGCTCGAAAAAGGGATCCACGCATCTCAACCCAACTTGGCATGAGATCCTCCAAAGGATGATATAGGGTCATATGTGCCCCCCGGTATGCTATGGGTGTACTGGATGTATTGAGAGCTAAGGCTCCAAAAACTTATATGATACATAATATGATTATGCATTTTATATGATGATGATGGTTTTTCATTTGTTTTGTTTATGGTTATCTTCTGTGGTATACATGTGATAAATTCCAATTTAGAATATTATTTGCAATGGCATCTGTATAGTTATTTTGGGCTCTAGGAACATGATTAAACGTAATGGTTTCAAATTCACGTACCAATAGCTTAACTCGTAGATATTTTCTAAATAGGACTTGGTTATGCACATGATAGACACCATTCAATTGCATGATGAGTAGCAAGGAATCTAAACAAACATGAAGATGAAGGATGCGATGAGCAAGGGCATCGACTAACAAACCTATCAATGCATCATATTTCACCTGGTTATTAGTGGTATATCTAATGCACACACCATTTTAAAGGACTAACGTATGCAAGGGGGTAAAAATGGCCTAGGCTACCAAGGTTAGATTCCAGGAGAAGCAACTCGCACCGTCAGCATGACTGATATATGGTGTGGTTGATGGATCCATCTGAAAGCTGCAAAAGACAACGGATGAGATGATGCAATCTACCTAACTTCATGGAAAAAATAAAGACACACAAATCAAATGGATGTGCTAAGAGAAAAATTCTTGAGGTAGAGCGCATTGGGAGGATTATGAAGGAAATGGCCTTCAAAATCCTCTAAAGAAATTCCCCCTTACTTAAGTGCAAGGGTAATCAGGGGTAGACATAGATTCCATGGTGTCCTCATCAGGTTGGGAGATGGGCAAACGGGAGGAAGACTGACTACATGACATGGCAACATTACGTAGTGCATCAACTTGAGAAAGAAGGTCCACATACACATCATCTGGAATGGTAGACGATGCGCTACTAGATGGAGGATATACAGATGTTGAGACCTCAGATTTTGTCGAAAGAGTTTCGATATAAGCACGTGCAGAAACCTCAAAAAATTTTGTTTTTAAGGAACTCAAGGATGATGACAGGTAAAGGGGCCCGTGGTGTCCGTCATCTCAACATCAGGGGGAGGAATCACAATAGTGGAGCCAGAGTCCCCTGTTTTGGTTGACTAGTGGTACCAGAATCCATGGGTAGAGGAGTAGATGATCCACTACAAGTGGCCTCATATTCATGAATCGCCCCAAGGAAATCATGAAATTCATCGAGACGAGGGAAAAAATGGGAATAGTGACCATGATGATCACACAAGGCACAAGGGTGATTTGTGCGCAACATTTTGAGTTTATTAGGTGGTCTTGGTATGTTAACATGGACTTCCGGGATATTTGACTCAAGGAATGCTTCATGAACTAAAGGTTTAAGTTGAGGAAGCTCGGGACAATTATTGGTGGCATGCCCAACAACTTTACACAAAGCACACGGAGGTGACAGCTCTGGGGCCTTAGGGGTTGGAGGAGCTTGGGGAGCCTTGTCTTTCGATTCTTTCCTTTTAGCTTTGCCCCCTGGCCAGATGCTTTCGCAATAGGAGTGGGTTCCTGTTGAGGTTGTGATGGAACTGAAGCAGCGGCAGGGGTCATGGGGACCGTTTGTACCGAGGTCAAAGCACGATAAGGTCTTGGTTGACCGAGCAGAATGTTTGCAGGGGGATCGATGTACCATACTGGGATCCCCAAAGTCGTGTTAGGAAGAACCAGAGAAGCCATGACATGGATAGAAAATACTCCCGGAGGGGAAAATAAGAAAGGTATTTGGCCTGTAGGGTAATGTCCCAGTGGAATAGCTCGTGGATGGTTGAGATCTCGAGGAACAGTTCCTGGTGGAAACATAGGAGAGGCACCCACAAACAGAGGAGGTCATGGGGGGTGGATCTAGAGGACTCAGCCAGAAGAGAAACAACAGGGTCCTAAGGAGCTGGCTATTGGTCGGGTGTACCATATTTCTTAAGGGCAGCCGGTAACACTTGTAACATGAAAACACTCATATAGTTATGCTCTGAGATGGGAGGGGGAGGACCAACAAAAGAACCCAACAATGAGGAATCTTTATAGACTCTGAGTGAAACACTGGTGTGAGGAGTTAAAGACTGTTCATCAGACATTGATGAGATAATGGAATCAGGGGAGGTCACAGATGCCGGCTTGTAGCAAGTCAACTGATCGATGGTAAATATCTTCCCTTCATGGGGGAATCACATCTTGTGGAACACCGCAAACGTGACGGCTCACATGGCATATGGGTAACTACGACCTAAGAGAATGTTCTAATCCAAAGGGGCATTAATGACTTCAATGTCGACATGGACAATCTTGCCTGCAAGGGTCACTAGATAGTTGCGGTACATGCCAAGGGGTTGGGAGGAGTGTCCATCCCAAGCACACAAAGTGATGGTGGAGGGGGACAACTCAGGTGACTTGAGTTGTTTCCAAACAGCAACGAACATCACACAGGTGGATGCACCTTCGTCAATAATTCATTGAGAGATGATGGAATTACGGACTCTAATTGGCATCTGGAAAGAAACAGGTGAAGGCAATGGGGGATGCTCTGATGTATCAACCAGGAAGACAATCAGACGATCATCAGAAGGATCTACTGCACCCAAGGAAGTTAGTAGAAATTTCTTTTGAGGTGGGCACCACTGTAGGACTTCTACCATCAACAAGGCAGCAAGTGATTGCGCCAAGTCGTCTACTATACTGTATGTATGGGAAGCTATGTTAGAAGCCGCAATACATGTAGTGGTCCCTTTGGGATCTTAGGAATGACCTCAACTTTAAGTTGAGGGATCCGTAAAGGACCATTTGGTGTCGTAAGAGGCTCAACAAATACCTTGGTTTTAGACTCGATAACAGACGAAGTCGATATCTTGTCATATTGACGCGACTGAGTTTGCAGGTTGATATTGGAGGGATTAACCTCATCAGAATTCATCATAACGATCTAGTAGTCACTAGGACTAGAAGGTTGGGGGAGATGGGCTACTTGACCTGGCTGAGGTTGAGCAGCAACAAATCCTTGTTGGGGCAAAGGATTTGTGAGCACTACCAGTTGAGATGGCGCAGGATTCTGAGGTGATTGTTGACTTCTAGAAGATGCTTGAGCCTCCCACATTTGGCGCATCTGGGGTAAGAGAGTACACTCATGTGTATAATGGCCATGTACACCACAACATTCACAAGTCTTGTTCATACAAATAACCTTATTCTGCTTGGGTTGGCTACCCTATTGCTGGTGTTGGTGTTAGGTTGGTTCCCCTCAGGTTCACTAGGTTGATTACCTTGATTACCCTGGTTACCCTTGTTAACCTTCCCCTTGTTCCTTTTCTTCAAATTTTAGGGATTGGTCGCACTCTACTGTGCAAACACCTGACCTTGAGGGGATGGTGGCTACTGGGGCAGAGGATGCATGGGAGGCTATGATGCTAATGCTTGAGGGGATGAAGCACTAGGATGTGCATAAGCAGGAGAAATAGTTTGGTAGATGGGTTGGGGCCCTGGAAACATGTTGCTAGCATGAGGGGCATAAGTGTTGGACGAATTAGTGCCCCCTTGTGGGTAGTCATAAATTTGTTGAGGATATGGCGAAGAGTGTGAAAGAGATCCAATGATACCGTCGGTGATGTGAGATGCCCCCAGTGTATTAGCACTTCAAGGACAAGGGAGGTCTAGAATGATGGTATAGACATAACTGGATTGTGCATAAATCAGATCATATCTTAGAGCAGTTTGGAGGGATTCTTCCTCCGTCTGAGGAAAATGGGATGTGACATCTATTCCAATGGGAGCTAAAAGGCTCCTAAGAAACCAATCTAGATAGACATGGTCTTCGAAATGCGGGGCACAACATGTGCTCCTCCTTCGGTGCCACTCTTGAACATGGTCGGAAAGGCAAGTGGCGGAGGACTGACGGAATGTGGTCAATAGCTCCATACCAATGTCATACCGGAGATGTAAGTGGAAATATGAGAGGAACTCTTTAGCAAGCGTCATGAAAATGGAATGAGATGTGGAGGGTTGGTCTACATACCATTTTTCATCATCTCTAGTGAGCGTGCATTGGAATAGCCGAAGATGAATGGAGTCATCAATTATGGAGTTGGATGAACACCACATGTGGAAGGATCAGACATGGTTTGTAGGATCCTCTCTAGCATTACCCTCAAAATTCGGGATGTCGGAGGGAAACTTAGTCAACATGGAGGGCCAACCAGCATCATGGTGAATGGGGTCATTTATCAACTGGTTAAAATCTGGTATACTTAACCCAACCATAAAGGGGAGCATGGGGGCTACCGGAGTGGTTCCTGAGACTGTTCTACTTGAAGTGACTGGAGCCAACACCAGGTTGGGTTCCTGAACCAGTTATGGGTCCAAACACGATGACGATATGCATGAAGGAGGCTCAGAATCAGATGAGGAATCAGAAGAACCAGGAGAAGAGTTAGTATCGGGAATCGGAGGGCTATGAACCTCGATCTAGCACGGAGGAGTAATAAGCCCAAGCGGAAACTGGGGGTGAAGGCCTAATAGCCTCCACGACAAACACCTTAGTGGCGCAATGGTGGTGTGACACACGTGACATGGAAAAGGTGAAGGGAGATCAATAATATGCCTTTGTCTCAATGAGGGGAGATAAATTTATTATGTTAAGTCTTGGCTTGGCAGTGTAAACCAAACACCCTTCGCTTAAGGTGTGCTTGTGTGTGAAAGTGTATTAATTGATTAAGCCCAGATCATGTTTGTAAAAAAGAAAAAATCTTGCTGAAAATAAACTAAAAAATAATAACAAAAAATGAACAACAAAACAATTAACTAAACCCCACCCAAACTGGGTTTGATAACACTGTATTTCTTGGTGGCTAAACTGATGGAAAATACACTAAAATGGTCAAGAGATCTAAATGTCAGTGTGACTGGGATCAAGTGACACTAAGCTACTGGAAAGCAGTGCAACAACAGCAAAAAACTAGAGAGGAAGATCGTTGCAAAAAGATAGGGAGATGGGTGAGACACCTAGGGAAATCGATGGGACCCTAAGGCAAATTAGAAAACAAGTTTAAATGTGAAACTATGGATGGTAACAACCTATCCTAACATATCTGAAATAGAAGGGTACAGATCTGGAAAATGTGGCTGAAAGCGCTGCAGAAACTCAGAATACTCACTCAGCGAAACTCCTCCTAGAAAGGTGGAAGCATAGTAGAAGCCCTAGGGGAGGCTAAATTCAACTTCGACGAGTAAATCAGAGTGAATCAAGGCCTAAGTGGGATGAGACAGAGGTCAGACAACCTAGCAGACAACTCTCTGCAAAACCTAGAAACAGATCTAAGAAAAACCCTAAAACCCAGAAATCGCAGGTACTGACCTGTTTCTCTGTAGGGATCACACTTTCTGGGCTAATAAGTGTGTTTTGGCCTCCATATCAAACTTTTTGGGCCAAAAAGTGTGATTTCTGCTCCGTGGACCCCGGTCAGCAAATCTCAGAAAAAAGTGTCGCCTTGTCGCGGTTGGTTCCTGTGACCTGCGTAAAAGACCAGAAAGATTGTGGAAGTAAGAAATTTAACAGATGTAGGGTTGAAAACTAGGAAACATTAAGAGAATTGAAAAAATAAGAAACCCTAAGCTGAAAACCAAAGGTCACTTAGGTTTCTGGATCTGAAGTATAAAACCCAGTGGAGTCTCCAATTTTGTTGTAGTGTTTTCTTCTCAAAGATGTATGAAAAGAACCCACTTAAGATTGTCAATGATAAACAATCTCAACAATATAAATGGTTGCTAAACATTGTAGATCTGCAACAATTGATAGAATCAAAACCTGCCAAAGTCTGGATCTATGCCACAATCATAGTTAAACAACAAAAATAAAGAGTAATAACTCCAATCATCCAAAGCAAAGCAGATATACAAAGAATAGTTTTATTATAACACCTGTGAAGGGAACAAATAAATGTTACCAGTCCCCCTCTATGGGATGACTTCTTGGCTATCCTCAAATTTCTTCAGCTTGTGTAGAGTCTCTCTCCTCTATAATGTGTAAACCCAGCAAAAATATGGTGTGTGACAATGAAAATAATCAGAGTTACAACAATGAGTGCAACAATTAAAATAATCAAAAGTGAATAATGAATGGAAAACCCTTCTATTTATAACAAAAAATTGAGTTATCCTACAATAATGAGCAATAATAAAATATTATTGATCCCATTCTTGGAATAACCACTTGGAATATTTTGTTATATTTGTTTAGGAGGGAAAAGTATTTAAACTTTTGTTCAGAAATAATAAATAAATAAATGATTTATTTATCATCTCAAGGAATTAGTTAAGGAATAATAAATAAATAAGGATTTATTTAATTATTCAATTTATAAATTTGACAAAGAGATTGATTAATAATAAAAATAAACAATGATTTAATTAATTATTCCTAGAAGAAAATCAAATAAATAGTGATTTATTTAATTATTCTTCATGGGTTTAACTATAAATTACTTAACAAAGGTGGTTTATTAAGCAATTTCTCACAGTGAAAGAAATTTTACTATGGTAAAATTGGCTTTACATGGTGTACTTCGATCCATCTAGTAAACTAATCTATATGATCAATTTTTTTGTGATAACACATGTGATCTATGACTCTGATTTATGATGGTTACATTTGATATATGATTTTGATTATGATGGTTGCATTTGAGCTAACCAGATGTGATATGTTTATATGTGTATACATGATGCTTTGGTCAAAGAGCTAGTTTGACTTGTTGTGACAGGAAGTAAACAGAATTGCAAGTGTACCTTATTGACAGACCACCAATGCGATATTATTTGAATTTATTTCAATTTATTTTAGTCTAATGACAATTGTGTGCTTGGTACAGGAAATCATGAAAATGTTTGGATTGGGTTTGTTGAAATTGACTACAAGAATTAGCAGTAGTGGCAAAAGGAATTGGAATAGGCAGTAGTATGTTGATAAAGCACTTCAAGAGAAGGGCCATTGTGGGTCACTGGAACCCAATAGTGTCCATTGATTTCCATGAGCATGCTATGATCGGTATGATGGTTTGAGGTAGGTATATGCCTTGGTTGTTTGACCTTCTGATGTGAGGTAGCCTTTCCAAGGGATGGATCACCCGGGAAGGGGGATGTTGGGGAACTTGGAAGGTGAGTGACTACACAGAAGGGGGTATTCAGATTGCCCGAGGGGTTGTGTAATAGAGAAGGGAAGGTCAAGGATGGATTTCTTTTGGTCATTAGCATTGCTAGATGGAATCAAATGCACATTGGGGGTGTGCCCTGGAATAATGAGATGGTAATTGTTCACTGAGGGAATGTATAGCACAAGATCGTAGCATTGGACCTTGGATGCAGGTTTGACTTAGCAGTGGATTTTGGACTTCTTGGTGATCAAGAGCTCAAAATTTGTCAAACATTCAAAGTAACATAATTTTGATAAGTTTAGCTTCTAATTGAAGATCTTGTCATTCTAAATCCAATGGTGTGAATGACACTCAAATCCGTGTTCGTATGCAAAATTTAGAGCAATTCAAAGTTCAGGGTTGACTTGTCTACAAGGCAGGATTAGGATGATGTGGAAAGCCCATCAGCGAATGAAGAGGCACAAAGTGGTAGCCTCCCTTTGGCCCTCGTAAATCGCACATCGCAAGGTAGGTGGATTACATTATAGAATCGAACCCTGACGTAGGGCAGGTTGCGATGCGATGTGATTGCAATCACATATCGCATAATGTTAAGAATCGGCCCCTCGCACAGTCATATATGTGTCACTGCCGATAATAACTAATTTTGATAAGTCTTGGACGTGGGATTTTATATGTCATAGTTTTTAATCCCCATCGCATCCGCCCAAACTACAGTATATGGGTTCAAGCATGGCTGCAATGAGTTCTAATGCAAAATGTGATTGGATGTTCCAGACGCCATATGATTCAGAGTTGCAGTTTATAACCTGGTGGGTCTGCAGAGTTCCTGTTGTTTGAGCTTGAGGTTTTCTGCCAAATTGCGATGAGCGATGGATTCCAGACATGGTATTTATTATGTTCCGTTTTATAACCCAACGGGTCTACCTTATCGCTAGTTCACATGTTGCATAACGTTAAGTCTTGTGTAATGTTGTTACCCCTAGCACACTCGATTGTGATATCTGACAAATAGCGGAATCGTCGCCTTAACCGTCAGACCTCTACTCCGCATGTGATCACTCACCCTTAACCATGAGATTGGCGGGACTGATGGTGAAACTATTGATTTCACCGAAACTTCTAGCTTAGACTATGGATATTGAATTTAACTGGCAGTAAGCCAGATTTGGAGAAGAAAATTGTGGAGAGATTGACATAAGTCATAAATAAGGCAATTTTTGACCAAATTGGATGCAAAAAGAGGATAGATAGCCATTTTGGGCATTCTGAACTGCTAGGAATATGTTTCAGGATCAAAGGAGCACTTCTAGATAGGATTTTTGTAAAGTGAAGCCTCTTGGTTCCCTGGTCAACCAGAGTGTTGCTTCAATTTATGGAGGAGTATGAAGGTGGAGATGACCTTATAGGGATATTCTAGCCTCCATGTGTTCCTGCAACAACCATTACAGTAGTGTTGTAGCTATATTTCTTCTTTTCTCTATGTGTATGGAGAAAGAGACTTGTTTAAGTACTTCAAGTGGATTGTTGTACTTGTTTATGCTCTTGGAAGTTAGAGTATGGGGTCTTGATTTGAGAGGCCTTAGCTTGTTGATTATTTTATGACTAACTGTAGGTTGTCATGTGTTTAGAGTGAGAATTTTTTGCAGAAGAATGTTTCCTTGAAGGGGAAACTAGCCACTCTTTTTGTCAGCACATTTATGTACTCTTTATCTGAAGAATTTCAAGCATAATGAGAAGGGGTCATACCTTTAGAGCTGATCCAAGGAGATGTAGCCCAGGAGGGGTGAACTCCTTTATCAATGGTTGGTGTATTATAGTTTGATTCATGCTTCCATTTAGTGTTTTGGTTTCATGTTTTAAGTTTTCTTCATGAAACTATCTTAAGCAAAAACACATAAAATTCATGCTTTTACTTGCTATTTTGGAGTACAACCTCAAGCACATTTTTATATTATGATGAGGGGAATTAGCATAGCATTACTAATATGCTCCAATTCAGATCAAGTTGGTATCAGAGGTAGGTTTTCTTTTTGAAAGGAGGAATTGACTGTTGTTTGCAAGTAAATGTGTTTTGAATCTCATTGGGGAGAAAGTTTTGGAAAGGAGAGCAAGATTGTTTCAATATCTACCACCAAGTTCTACCTCAAATTGCAGTAGAAGCTTCAAACAAAGCATGTCCCAAGGAGGAGAGCCTGCAAGAATGTCAGAGGATGTGAAGGCTTTTAGAAATTCTTTCTTAGACATGGCAGAAATGGTGAAAATCCTCTATGAAGAGAGGAATACCAATTTTCAAGGTGAAGGATATAGACCTCCAAGAGGAGAATGTTCTCCAAGGGAAGAAGGTAACAAGAATGGTGATAAACCACCATCTTCTCCACAATCTTCATGTTTTTCTACAACTTTTATGCAAGATTCTAGTGTAGAAAGTCCTTCAAAGAAGGTAGATGGACAACTTTGTACCTTTTGTCCACATAATGTGGAAGATGAGGTTTTTTCAGCACCCAAATCCGAGGAGCTAAAAGAAGAGAGCCGAAGATTCCAAGAGGACACATCTCAAATTAAAAGGGAATTTGAAAGAATCTTCGTATGCCAATCAAAGGATGCAGAAAATGGTAAGAATTTACATACTTCTTCCTTATGTGAAAGTATTGACGTAAATTCATTTTCGGCCTTTGAAAAACACAATAAAGGCATTGGATCCAAACTCTTGACCAAGATGGGTTATAAGGGAGGAGGCCTTGGAGTAAATCAACAAGGCATTAAAAATCCAATTGCAACCAAAGAGAGGCCTAAATATGAAGGCTTAGGCTATGTCACCAAAGAATAATGATCTTCTAGCAATGGTTCATGGGCCACGTGTTCCTATTGCCGTAAGGGAGGACACGAGGAGGCAAGTTGTTGGAGTTTACATCTAGAAATGGTTCTCACGTGGTTCCTCAAACGTAAGGAGGATTTGAAGGGGAAATGTCTCCAGAGAGAGATGAAAGCATCGAGGAAGAAAGGAAGCTCAGTTCTTCAAGCCACATGAGTTCCTCAAGCAGGCAACATAATCCAAAGGACAACAGAAAGAGGTATAACCATTATGTTCATTCGAATGTTGTTAAATTGAATGCTTCTCATGATGGAAAACAAAACATGGATTTGAATAACGTGTTAAGGAAAATGTTTCCATGCAGCTTTTCCTTTCATCTAACCATTGTGTATATGAGTGCGATAAAAGGAAAGAAATCCTCGAGAAGATGTTTATGTCTACTGGAATTGAGACTGAAGGAGAAAATCTCATCCAAGGATAAAGGAAAGTGAGTCGAGAGGAGCTCAAAAGAACTTTTGTACTCACTGTAATATCAGTGGGCATTGGGTCAAGAAGTGTTGGAAATTGTTTCCATAACTTCATCCTGGTAAGGGAAAGCATATCATGCAAGCACCATCAGAGAAAGTGACAACAGAAAAAGTGGTGCAAGATGCAACCATCCCTGAAAAAACTTCAGAAGAAGAGAAAGTTCAAATAGAGGGTTCATTCACCTGGTTGGGTAAGATATGGGTAGACTATTTTTCAAGCTAAAGTCTATAAATTTATGTTTTTCACTAGTTGCATATCCCCATAGTTGGTTAATTTGTCAAAGTGATGTTCATAAATAAATCACTTATATGCAACCGTTTTCTTTAAGCATTACAATGCTAGTTTGGCTTGTTGATAGTCAATTTGAATGGAAAAATTGGGAGTCAAGTTCATTTCATTTTATAAAATTCTTTCTTGAACACATTTTGTAAAAGCGTTTTAAAATTGTTGTATGAGTAGTTGAAGCACATTTAGTATGTTCCAAATGTGTCTATCACTTAAGCTATACAAGTATTCACTATGTGAAGCTTGTTTGGGTTCATTTGACAAAGTCTTTTAGGATCTTATCCTTAATAAGGATTTTGCAGATAATATTCTTGGAATTCTTCTTGGGAAGGATGTTGTTGTGGATGGCCATAGTGACATGGACAGGTCGAGAATAACATCAAACTTGAATTATTTTTTCGCATAGCGAAAAATGTAATTTTCAAGATATTGTACTACAGATTTGTGGGGATGCAAATGTCGTTTCATCGATTATGGCTCCGAAGAAAAAAGGTGAAGGAGAACGAAGGATGAAATGAAGGATACTTGTGGTGCAGACAAAGTACAAAGTAGTTGAAAAATATTTAATTCTTTTGGAGACCAAAAGATTTTTAATGGGGAAGAGTGATCAGGAGCTCAAAATTTGTTAAAATTTCAAAGTATCAAAATTTTGATAAGTTTAGCTTCAGATTGAAGAACTCGCCATTCTAAATCCAACAGTGCAAACGACACTCAAATTCGAGTTCATATGTAGAAGTCAGAGTAAGTCAAAGTTCAGGGTTGACTTCTCTACATGGTAGGATTGGGATGATGTGGCAATCCCTTCAGCGAATGAAGAGGCACCAAGTGGTAGCCTACCATTGGCCCTCCCAAATCGCACATCGTAGTGGTAGTTGGATTGCATTATAGAATCGGCCTCCAGTGTAGGGTAGGTTTCGATGCAATGCGATCGCAATCGCGTATCACATAATGTTAAGAATCGACCATTGGCACAGTCATATATGTGTCAGCATTGATAACAACTGATTGCGATAAGTTCTCGATGTAGGATTTTATATATCGTAGCTTTTAATCCCCATCGAGTCCACCCAAACCATAGTATATGGGTTCAAGCACAGTTGCAATGCGTTCTGATGCAAAATGCGATGGGATGTTCTGGATGCGATATGATTTAGAGCTGCATTTTATAACCTAGCGAGTCCGCAAAGTGAATGTTGTTTGGGCTTGAGGTTTTCCTTCCAATTGTGATGAGCGATGGATTCTAGACATGGGATTTATTATGTTTCATTTTATAACCTAGCGGGTCCTCCTTATTTCCAATTCGCATGTTTCATAGCATTAAGTCTTGTGTAATGTTGTTACTCCTGGCACAGCCAATTGCAATATCCGACAGATAGTGGAACCGTCACCTTAATCATCGGACCTCCACTCCGCATGTGATCACTTGCCCTTAACCATGAGATTGGTGGGAATGATGGCGGAACCACTGATTTCGAAGGAAATGCTAGTTTAGACTGCAAATATTGAATTTAACTGGTGGTAAGCCAAATTTGGAGGAGAAAATTGTGGAGAGACTGGTAGAAGTCATAACAAAGGAAATTTTCGACCAAATTGGATGCAAAAAGAGGCTAGATAGCCATTTTTGGGCATTCTGAACTGATGGGAATAGGTTTCAGGATCAAAGGAGCACTTCTTGATAGGATTTTTGTAATGTGAAGCCTATGGGTGCCCTAGTCACCCAGAGTGTTGATTCAGTTTGTGGAGTATGAAGGTGGAGATGACCTTGTAGGGGTATTCCAGCCTCCATGTGTTCCTGCAACAGCCATCACAGTAGTTTTGGAGCTATGTTTCTTCTTTTCTCTATATGTGTATGGAGAAAGGGACTTTTTTAAGTACTTCAAGTGGTTTGTTGTACTTGTTTATGCTCTTGGAATTTAGAGTATGGGGTCTTGATTTGAGAGGCCTTAGCTTGATGATTGTTTCATGACTAGCTATAGGTTTTCATGTGTTTAGAGTGAGAATTATTTGCAAAAGAATGTTTCCTTGAAGGTGAAACTAGCCACTCTTTTGTCAACACATTTATGTACTCTTTATCTGAATAATTTCAAGCATAATGAGAAGGGGTCATGCCTTTAGAGCTGATCCAAGGAGATGTATCCCAGGAGCGGTGAACTCCTTTATTAATGGTTGGTGTATTATAGTTTGATGCATGCTTCCATTTAGTGTTTTTGTTTCATGTTTTAAGTTTTCTTCATGAAACTATCTTAAGGAAAAACACAAAATTCATGCTTTTACTTGTTATTTTGGAGTACAACCTCAAGCACTTTTTTATATTCTGATGAGGGGAATTAGAATAGCATTACTAATCTACTCCAATTCAGATCACCTAGGAAGGAGGTGAATCCTGGTATTACTTTAAGGGTGGAGGTGTGAGCCTATGGACTCCCTTGTTGTGGATGCGGACATAGGATCACTTTATTTATTGGTTAGAGAAAATGTGCATATGTATATATGTGTATATTATTGTAAATAATGTATCGAGCTAGATATATAAAGCTCCATAGACAGTATGGCTATTTTCTACTTGAATAAAATGTGCATAAAAATATGTGGTTGTTATTGTAAATACTGTAATGAGATTTGTTATAAATCTCCAGTAAGCGCCATGTTTTAATGTTTTCAGCTGTTGTCATTGTAAATACTACAACGAGATGGGTTATAAAGCTCCATAGCTAGTATGTTTTTTCTTTTCAATAGTTTTTTTGGGTATAGGTTTGGTTTAACACCGAGGACAGTGTTCCCCTAAGGGGGAGGGGTCTGTAACAACCCTGGGTTAAAAGTTCATGTAATAAAAGTTAATAAAGGTAAAATAAGATCACGGGAAAGGGACACTTATTCCAAGTTGAATGTTTGGCAAAAATATCCTAGTGGGGATCACTTGATGTGTTTTATGGCTAAGGGTAAATTGGCAAAGGCAATGGATAAATCTCTGGAAAGGCAATAAGGTTTTTTTGGCATATTATTTATGAAACTGATGGAAATTAGGACAAACGGAATGTGAAACATCACATGTTGCATGTGAGGAGGAAAATGAAAGAAAATAGAGGAAAATAAAGAAAATCGAGGCATCAATGATAAAAAGGATTCTGAGGATCGGTTCACATTCTTTTGTTAGTTTAGTTTTAGAATTTGTCTTGGAGAGCATAAGAGCACCAAGAGGATAAAGAAAGTAAGAAAGCAAAGGGAGGACAAGGAAAGGAAAAGGAAGAAAGGAAAATGAAAGCAAAGGAAGGAAAGGATCCAACAACTTCATTGGGAATACTTGTAGGTAACAGGTTGCATGTATGATTTCCTAGCTAGTTTTGACATGCATGATATGTTCATGTTGGTATATGGTTCTTTTGTTGTCACTGGCTTGGATTTTGTTGGGATTCAGTAGTGGATTTTATCCTATCCTTTCCATTTCTGAATAGCCATGGTCTGATGGGATTGTTCTCAGTTTGAGCTTTGGATTGTTGGATGGTTTCAGAATGCGAGGTGAGGTGGTATTAGGAAAATTCCCAAAGGCCTAGGAATTCCTTGATTGGTAATAGAGGGATGCATGGTAAATCCTGAGGGTAGAGACAAGAAAATTCCTTAAGGATGGTGAATAATTTCTGAGGCATCCAAGCTCGGTTTGGTTTCGTGATCTCAGGACCAGTTTAGGAGAGATCACAGTATGATGAGGGTGGAGGTGGTTTAACCTATGGATTCCCTTGGTTGTTTATAGATTGGATTATCCCATGAGATCTCACATTCATGCTTGAAATATGGCAGGGGGGTGATTGGCTGAAAGAAAGATATGGTTAATCCAATCTATGGTTGGGTGGAACATGGAAGTCCCGAACCCAGTTGGTAATTGCCTATGGTTAATAAAAGCTAATTTTCTCTTGCTTTGGTATGGACATGTATTGGTTATTCTATGGCTTTTATGGTTGTTCTATTATGGTTATTTATCTTGTTATATGTTAGATATAAGCATGGTTCTATGATATATCTCAATCATGGAATTTTTCATGTTTTCACTCATAACTAAATAAATAATGAATGCAATAACTAATTGATGTTATGACAGCTAATGTGAGAAGTTAGAGACCCTTCTTGTTAAACCTCCGACAATTTTAAATCCCTTATGTTTGGACTTGCATTCATGACCTGCATGTGGCATATTTACCAAGTGTTTGATAGAATGAAAGTCTCGGTTAGGGATGGTCAGGTCAAGTCATGGTTCCAGTTTTGGTTTACAAGTATTGTCTTCATGTATTTTATGAGTTCTGGAAGTTTCATAACTTTATGGGTAGAGGCTAAGCCCCAGCTTTGGAAAGTAGCCTTAATTCTCGTAGTTGTTGGCACAACACTGGAAGAAAAAGGCTACAGTCGCACTGATGCAGGCCTATGGAAGTGATTGGAAATCTATAGTCACATGGAGGCCTTGGCAAGGGAGCGACTAGGGCTCTAGGTCAAGGAAAAGGTGAGTTGTCTTAGGGATTGGACACTTGGAGGGGTTGGGTTACTCCTAGGGGTCTTTTGGCACCTAAGGGGGGTCAATAAGGTCTAGTTCTGTCAATTCCATTTCCTTAATATCATCTAGGAGGTTGAGTCATATCATAGTAACCCCTCATCTCATGTTTGCCTTGAGTAAGCCGGTGAAAGTGGGTAGATGTGAAAGGAGGCGATGTTATAGAATATTAAAAGAACATTCTCTTGGATTGCTTGGCTCTCACTCGCATCTGTTCTCATTTCCAAAACATTTTCCACACTACAAACCTTCTTGACTTGTTAAGTCAACAAAATTGTAGTGATCTAGGAACGCTTCTTTCCCTTCTTTATGATCATAGAAATAAAATATTAAAGAGTCTCAATTAATCTCTTACTTTCATATGGTTCGATAGACTGCATAATGCTAACCAGTCCCAGATAACATAAGCATAACTAATATGTAAATTGTGAGTTTCTAGCTTCAAATCCCCCTATATATATAAAACAAAAAAAATATATATATATATATATATATATATATATATATATATATATATATATATATATATATATATAAAACAAAAAAATCAATTAGAAAAATTAAAAAGAAAAAATTTGGCGGGATAAAATCCTCAGCGAGTGATTTTGACGCTACTCAAGCTAAGGTTAGGCATGGAATTCATCTAAAAACTCATATTACCTAACAAAAATAAAATAAAATATGGATGATGATGATGATGACAAAGGCTAACCAATCCCAGATAATAGAAGCATAGCTACAGGTGTTTAATAAATGGTTTAGATTATCCTCCTCACATTCATAGAGGTAACACCATGAGGCCCCAATAAAACCTCTTTTAACTAGATTTTCCCATGTCAAGACTTTCTGATGTAGAACCAACCATAGGAAAGTTTTGATCTTTGGCCATTGAGGCAACAACCATATCTTTCTCCATACTGAGTATGTTTCCTTGCTATGATGACCTTCAATATAGGATCTAGCCTCTTTGAGGTTAAATTCTCCACCTTCCTTTTTTCCCCACCTCAACTGGTCATTGTCTTCTGCATAGAGGATTCTTCTCTTGCTTAATTCTCCCATAATTTCTTGGAACATTGCATCATTATGATTAAGACCCCAAAAAGCATTTAGATTCCATCTTCTCCATTTAGTGCCCTCAGTCTCTTATTCCTAATATTGGTACACCTACAGCTCTTAAGTTCCAACTGAATTAGGCATCATTCTTCATTACTTAGGTTGGGTTGTTGTTGCTAGGTGTCATCCTAGAATAACGTTGATCTCCCATTTCTGATCTCCCAAAAGCAAAGCTTTTGAATAATTTCCCTATTGCTCCAAGCTAAATTCCAAATCAATGATCCTTTGATGACCTTGACATGTAGAAAAGGTTTCGTGAGTGCCAATTATGGGTGTATTATGCCTTCCATAACGAGGCCCAAGGTGATGAAATTTCCTTTAACCAATGCCACCATAGTTTAGCTCCACATTATTTGTTGATATTATCTAGATCTTGTAAACTGAGGCCACCTAAAAAATTTGGTTTGCATACCTTCTCCCAGGCTACTAGAGCCCATTTCCTCTTTCCTCCAGCTCCTCTCCATAAGAAATTCCTTTGAATCTCCCTTATCTTCTACAAAATTCCTTTCGGTACCGGGTGTATTGATAAAATATACCCTAGTATTTCTTGTAGAACAAATGTAGTCAAAACTAGCCTTCCAGCTAATTTTAAAGATCTATAGGTCTAGCACTTAACTCTATCTTCTAGTTTTGACATAATCTTCTCCCAATTGATTTTCTTCTAAGCCCTAACTATTAGAGGGATACCCATATATTTTCAAGGAAGAGTCTTCCTTTGGAACCCTAATATATGCATAGAGAATTTTTTGGAGAAATCACTTTGAAGATTTTGGTCGATGCATTTCGAACCAGCAAGTGTCATTCATCTTTAGGACACGACGAACCACAGTCACTGGTTCGAAACGCATCGACCAAAATCTTCAATGTGATTTCTCTGAAAAATTCTCTATACATTATGATATGGATCACAGAAGCTTGAATTCGAATAACCCTAATATAGTTTTCAAATTCCTCTGTATAGAAATATGCATATTAAAAAATAATATCATGGATTTAGAATTGTTGGTCTCCATACCTAAGGCTTCCACGAAAGTGTCCAATATGGTTTTGAATGCTTTAACCTCCTTTACTGTGGGGATACCCTATAACATGGTATCATCTACAAACTATTTATGTGTTGTTGTTGGGCAACATTTGTGTCGTTGAATACCTTTAATACCCCCTTCCCTGGAAGCAGCCTTAATATCTCTACTAAGACCTTCCATCAATATAACAAACACAAAAGGGGACATAGGTTCCCCTTGAGGATCCGTCGAGAAGGAAGAAAGGATTTAGCAGGTGCTCCGTTTACTAAAATAAAAAAACTAGGAGAGATGACCAAGGACATGATCCATTTGATCCACAGATGATCAAAACCAAAGGCCTTTAGAATTTCTTCCATATACTCCCAACTGACCTTATCATATTCCTTGGATAGGTCTTATTGGATTATCATTCCTGGATTCCCCATACTTTTGAGTGAATAAGCTATCTCATGGGCATGGATAACGTTATCCAATATTTCCTACCTTCAACAAAGCAGAATATTCTTCTGAAATCAACATAGGAAGAACCATTTTTATGCAGTTGGCTACAACTTTTGAGCATCACCAGATGCAATGAGTGTTAAGTGAACTATTCAAAAATCATGAGAAATTATTCAGTTATGACTACCTCTCAAGGAAATGGTCATACATGAATGACTTACTTAACGCAGTTGAATCCAAAAAATGATATCTAATATAATGCACTGCGTAAACTCCCTAATACTTAAATTAAAAAAGAGTGAAGGGATCTCTGCTTGAATGGTTCATGAGGCACAAGACATGCTAAGGTTTTGCAAACGGGGTAGCAAGCTAAGTGGGCTTGATTGTGGGGAAAATTCCACAGTTAAGCATGCTTGAGCTAGAGGCGATCTGGGATGGGTGACCTCTCGGGAAGTCCTGGTTACTGGGTGCAAGCCCCAGAAGTGATGATTGACGCTATGTGATTCATTTCACTAGTTTCAATCCCACTTATTCACCCTTGTGAGCATCACCCGATGCAATGAGTGCTAAGTGAACTATTCAAAAATCATGAGAAATTATTCAGTTATGATTACCTCTCATGGAAATGGTCATACGTGAATGACTTACTTAACGCAATTGAATCCCAAAAATGATATTAGCTCACCCGATGCAATGAGTGCTAAGTGAACTATTAAAAAATCATGAGAAATTATTCAGTTATGACTACCTCTCATGGAAATGGTCATACGTGAATGACTTACTTAACGCAGTTGAATCCCAAAAACGATATCTAATATAATGCACTACGTAAACCCCCTAATACTTAAATTAAAAAAGAGTGAAGGGATCTCTTCTTGAATGGTTCATGAGGCACAATACTTGCTAAGGTTTTGCAAATGGGGTAGCAACCTAAGTGGACTTGATTGTGGGGAACACTCCACTATTAAGCGCACTTGAGCCAGAGGAGATTTGGGATGGGTGACCTCCTGGGAAGTCCTGGTTACCGGGTGGAAGCCCGGGAAGTGATGATTGACGTTATGTGATTCATTTCACTACTTTCAATCCACTTCTTCACCACTGTGAGCATCACCCGATGTAATGAGTGCTAAGTGAACTATTCAAAAATCATGAGAAATTATTCAGTTATGACTACCTCTCATGGAAATGGTCATACGTGAATGACTTACTTAATGTAGTTGAATCCCAAAAATGATATCTAATATAATGCACTGCGTAAACCCCCTAATACTTAAATTAAAAAAGAGTGAAGGGATCTCTTCTTGAATGGTTCATGAGGCACAATACTTGCTAAGGTTTTGCAAATGGGGTAGCAAGCTAAGTGGGCTTGATTGTGAGGAAAACTCCATAGTTAAGCGCGCTTTCGCCAGAGGCGATCTGGGATGGGTGACCTCCCGGAAAGTCCTGGTTGCCAGGTGCAAGCCCTGGAAGTGATGATTGACGCTATGTGGTTCATTTCACTAGTTTCAATCCCACTTCTTCACCACTGTGAGCATCACCTGATGCAATGAGTGCTAAGCGAACTATTCAAAAATCATGAGAAATTATTCAGTTATGACTACCTCTCATGGAAATGGTCATACATGAATGATTTACTTAACGCAATTGAATCCCAAAAATGATATCTAATATAATGCACTGCGTAAACCCCCTAATACTTAAATTAAAAAAGAGTGAAGGGATCTCTTCTTGAATGGTTCATGAGGCAAAATACTTTCTAAGGTTTTTCAAATGGGGTAGCAAGCTAAGTGGGCTTGATTGTGGGGAAAACTCCACAGTTAATCTTGTTTGAGCCAGAGGCGATCTAGGATGGGTGACCTCCTGGGAAGTCCTAGTTACCGGGTGCAAGCCCCGGAAGTGATGATTGACGCTATGTGATTCATTTCACTAGTTTCAATCCCACTTCTTCACCCCCGTGAGCATCATCCGATGAAATGAGTGCTAAGTGAACTATTCAAAAATCATGAGAAATTATTCAGTTATGATTACCTCTCATGGAAATGGTCATACGTGAATGACTTACTTAACGCAGTTGAATCCCAAAAATGATATTAGCTCACCTGATGCAATGAGTGCTAAGTGAACTATTAAAAAATCATGAGAAATTATTCAGTGATGACTACCTCTCATGGAAATGGTCATACGTGAATGACTTACTTAACGCAGTTGAATCCCAAAAATGATATCTAATATAATGCACTGCATAAACCCCCTAATACTTAAATTACATAGGGCTATCGGTTGAAACTTCTCTGGAGTATTAGCTTTCTCCTCCTTAAGGATTAGAGTGATAAACATGGAGTTTAGGGATTTAAGAATAGTAGTTGAATCAAAAGAGTCCTCCACAACTTCAAAAACATCTTGTTTGACTGCCTCTTAACAGGATTTAAAGAAATCAATGGTAAAGCCATCTTAGCCATTCGCCTTACCATTGGGAATTTCTCGAACAGCCTGAGCAACCTCCTCCATAGAAATAGGTTTATTCAAATTCTAATTATTCTCCTTTGTTATTAGTCTGGGAATATGTCTAACAATCTTCTAGATTGCTTTTGATCTATCAACCCAGGGCTCCTCTGCTATCTTCTGGAATTTTTGCACTAACACCTCCTCGATGTCCTGGTGAGCTTCATAATATTTCCCCGCTACACCCTTAATTATGAGAATTTTGTTTGAATTCTTGTGTTCTATTGTAGACCTGTGGAAAAACTTTGTATTGTTCTCCCCTTCTTGGAGCCACGGGATTCTAGATTTGTGCTTTGATAAAATTTCCTCCTATAATCTCATTGCCTCCCATTTATTCAATAGCTCTAGTTCCTCTTTCCTTTTGGCATCTGTGTGCTCATCTTCCATTAGTGATTTCTATAGTTCCTCCATTTTGAACTCCAAATCCTTCTTTGCCTGAAAGATATTACCAAAAAAAGTTGTATTTTGGATATTGAGTTGGTTTTTAATATATTTTAGCCTAGCTTACATTTTAAACATCTTGGTGCCTTAGATTGGTAGGGGATCTAACAACCATTTCCTAATGTTCTCCATAAAGGAGGGGTGAATTATCCAGAAGGCTTCAAATTTGAACATTCTATTTTTAGGAGTTCCTAACATTGTTACCATTAACACAATTGGCCAATGATCACAGCTTCGATAGGGGGGAATATTTTCCTCTATGTCCATCCTCTGCAACAAAAAATCCTTAGATATTAGGAATCTATTTAACCTAGAGGCTAATTGATGCTTCCCCCTCATTTATTACTACAAGTGAAGATCCCATTACCTGTTTCAATGTCTATCAATTTTTCCTCTTTTAATGAACCTCTTAAAGATCTCAGAGTCTCTATCTATTTGCCTAAAACCCCCCTTCTTTTTTGCCAATTAGACGAGCATATTGAAATATTCCCTTATAATCCACAGATGGTTCAGATCTCTTACCCTTGGGTCCTTTAAGGCCTGAATGAAGCTTAAATTATCATCAACCCTCTGCGGTTCATAAAAATTTGTAAGGATAATGAACCTAGGAGAATGTATTATATGCATCCCTAGAGAGAGGAACAATCTAGTGGATTCTACAGCTATTAGGTGCATTACCTATGGATTCCACCAAGGGACTAAACCTCTTGCACCACTTTGAGCTTCAACATCTAGATCGCTAAATCCTCTACCTAACTCTCTATCAACTTCCTTCATCTTATCTGATGTACACTTTGTCTCTTGTATGAATATCATATCTGAACTTTCCATTTCGATCTTCCTCTTTATCATTCTTTTTTTTATGAGGCTATTCATGCATCTTGCATTCCAAGTGATAATTTTCATATTTAACTGGGGCGTTAAGGGGCGAGTTTAAAGCTCTCATCTTACTTGAGTTAATCAACGTTGCTTCAAGCTCCTGAAGGGCTACGTTGTTCAACTTAATTCCCTTTTTCCTTCTTATTTTCTTTGGTATTGAGGGGATTTGGGATTCAAACACCCTAATACCCATCTCCCTAATTTCCCCATATGATCACTTCAACCCACGAAGTGTTGCATCCTCTTGCATGAGGTAGAGGTATTGGATTCAATCCATCTGTTCTGCTAGAATTGCATCCAATCCCTTATTTCTCCAGTGTTCTACCATATTATGAAAATCCATACCCTCCCTTTCCACTATTTCCTGAAGCTTGAGGTCCTTAGTACCTTCCTCACTCAATGCCATTTCAGAATCCCCTTTGAATTGTTCCCTATGTTTAGAATTTCCATGCTTTTAACATGTTTTTCTCGTAGCTCCACTCCTCCTTTTGTTATGTGATATTCCCAATTTTCCATTTTTTCTCATTCATTCTAGTATTCCTTAGGTTCCATCTCTGAGTGAATTCTGAAATTATTCTTGCATGACACTCTCCCCCCTTGATTTTTTTGTTGTTGTCTCTTGTTGGTGCATCCTTTCGGATTTGGTTTTATAAAGCCTTCAACATATTTCTGCTCCTATTCCTTACTTTGACCCTTGGATCTGTTCAGGGGGAAATCCCTAATCAAATGTCCATGTTCATGGTAGAGCCTGCATCTAAAGGGTATTTGTTCATAATCAATGGGCTACAACCATAATTCATCTCAGAATTCCAACCAGATCACTTCCGGTTTTGCTCCAGATACATCCCTCTCCAAACAGATATTTGCATATGAGGTGTATCTTCCTTGAAAATTTGTGTCTGAAATATTTTCAAACTTTCCCAAGTTATCACCTATAAGCTTGAGAGTCGATGGTAACCAATAATATATAGGGGCATAGAGTAAATCCTAACCCACACAGGAACATTTGTAAATGTATCTTTTTCTGGGTGAAATTCTTCTTTCATGGCCATATATACAACCCAACAAAGGCAAAGAAATCAGGTCCCCTATTAAAGACTTGAGCTTTGTCCTCCAAGTTTGAAAATACCACCGTGAAAAACCTTTCGACCCTAGGTGCAGTTCTATCTCACTGCACGACTTCTAATGAGGTGTAATCCAATCACTAAGAGCTTTCTCTATGGGAAACAATCCCATGAACTTGTAGATGACAACATACATACACATACAGTTTCTGAACACCTGGGTTTGAGGGTTTTTAAAAAACAATCCTTGGGATTACCATCATCTTGGGCTTGCATGGACCATTCCCATTAGCCCCTTTCGATTTATGTTGTTAATTTGGTTGGTACTCTATCATACCTATGTCCTTGCCTTTTTTCTAACCATTTAAACCCTTTTTACCAATCTCACCTACTCCTTGACTCGTTCCTTTAGATCCTTCTACCGAAATTTTGAATCATCCCCTAAAACCTTTTCCTTTGTTTGCTACCATATTTCTGTAGGAGAGATCCCCACTTACTCCCCCTCAGAACATCGTTCTCGACAGAACCCTTCCTGCACAATTTTCTAAAAACCCTAGCTATGGCTCCTCTGTAGTATGCATTCGTGTCATCTTTGTATTGTTATAAAAATCACTAATTGTTAATTTAATTTAAGTGCATAAGTTTTTATAATTAATTATAATATTATTTGAATTTTACAAAAATAAACTATGTAAAATAATTTGAAACAATTTTTGAAGTATTCTTAATAAATATTTAGGATAAGCACTCTGTTTATTATCATAAATAAACAAACTTAAAATAACTATATAAAATAATGTGGATAAATATTTAAGAGGTAAAATTTAAAATTAACTGGAAAAAGGTTAAAACCAACCTAGATCTATCTTAACTCTGGATCTACCAAGTGCCAAGAGGGATAAAACCATTTTTCACTATAAAAGAGGTTTGCAACTTAAAGGATTTGATACATGTGGTGCTTGGTAGATTCAAAGTTAATATGGATCTAGGTAGGTTATATATATATATATATATATATATATATATATATATATATATATATATATATATATATATATATATATATATATATATATATATATATATATATATATATATATATATATATATATATATATATATATATATATATATATATATAATACCATTGACAAAACCATAGGTAAATTAAAGCATGGGAAAAACTTGAAATTGATTATTTTACCTCAATTTTATTTTAGTTATTAATTTTTCTTTTAATTGTAAGAAATTTGATTGAGTCAAAATGTTTATAGGACATGACATATCAACATCTCTTACATACTCTTACAACTCTTACATAGTGGGAGCAACGACTGTAAAAAATATATTAATATATCATAATTACCTTCTTCTTTTTTGTAAGCTTAGTAGTACCTTTCATTCATTCATCTATAAATAGGCATGTTACAAATATATAAGTCGTTCGGTGGCCTCAACCTGCCCAATGGGAAACTAGGTCTGTTGGCCACCGAATCGCATTATAATCCATCCAAAACATAAATAGTTTGAGTCTATTTAACCAAGCCTTATAAGGTTGATAGTCTAGAAACCAACTACTAATCTATATATATATATATATATATATATATATATATATATATATATATATATATCTATATATATATATATATATCTATATATATATATATATATATATATATATATATATATATATATATACCATTGACAAAACCATAGGTAAATTAAAGCATGGGAAAAACATGAAATTGATTATTTTACCTCAATTTTATTTTAATTATTAATTTTTCTTTTAATTGTAAGAAATTTGATTGAGTCAAAATGTTTATAAGACATGACATATGAACATCTCTTACATACTCTTACAACTCTTACATAGTGGGAGCAACGACTGTAAAAAAAATATTAATATATCATAATTACCTTCTTCTTTTTTGTAAGCTTAGTAGTACCTTTCATTCATTCATCTATAAATAGGCATGTTACAAATATATAATTCGTTCGGTTTCCTCAACCTACCCAATGGGAAACTAGGTCTGTTGGCCACCGAATCGCATTATAATCCATCCAAAACATAAATAGTTTGAGTCTATTTAACCAAGCCTTATAAGGTTGATAGCCTAGAAACCAACTACTAATCATAACACTGAAAACATAAATGCCACCTGACATATACAACCAAAATTAAGCCAAAATTAACAAGCAAAACTTCGACCAACTAAAAATCTGACAATTCCACTGAGTAGGATATTTAGCACTTGATCTTGGCAATTCAGTTTGTAGCAGAGATGGGATATGCCACTCAATGCGGTGAGCATTCTGATTCTGAAACTCAAGTTGGATAAGTTGGAGCTCTTTTTGAATGTCACAGAGGCTCGGCTCAGCCTCACTTTATGCTGCTATGTTGGTGGTCGCAGCCATTGCTTTGGACACTATGACTTTTATTAACTAGTAAAGATGGATGGACTGTCTAAATAGGGTGAGATGATCCGAGTGTACCCAGGGTCCATGATTAGTTCCCCCCAATCTTCGGCTGGCGATTCAAGCTCAACTTTCAAATTCAACTCTACCTCCCAAGTTGTGATCAATTGTTTCACTTGTATCGAGGTCCCTTCGTAGTATGCCTGAACCATGGCCTAAAGAATCTTAGAGTTCGTTTTCTTACTCCTCTGTCACGCAGTCCGACCAAAAGATGAACTAACTTCTTTTCCTTTGCCTTCCTAGTGTCTGCGGCCCCTTCTACCTCGATCCGAGGTTCCACTGCGAGGCTGAGACTTCACCATATATGCCAAGGTCAGGCCCCCTTTCTTCACCCTTCTCTAACCTTCTCGCACTCGAAAACCAACCCATTGTATATAGGTCAGAAGTGGATTCAACCTAGGCGGACCTGGAATATGATTTATACATAGAACCACCCAAAAGACAAGAATTAATTTAATGTATGACCAGAAAAACAAAAAAATAAATGAAGTGTCAGACAGCACTATGTCCCTTCAGAATTCCACCACCTAAGCCAGTAAGCATACATAAACAGTAACCCTCCGGGAGTGTGAGGTACCACCAGAATAAAAATGGTGGCCCCCATGTGCCCCTAAGCCCTAAGTCCGTAGACTCGACCTTGATCATTTACCAGAACCCTTACTCTCCACAAGGCTTGCGTAGACAATTCAAGCTTAAAAGGGGGAACCCAATTATCAACATGTAGAGGAAACATCATGAGAAAAAAATGGAAACTAGTGAGCATTCCCATGCGAGAAAGGATGTTGCCAAAACAGATAGAAATCGACATTACATAGTTGAGAAGGCCAATATTTCTAATCACAGAAACTACTAATTTAACCGGTGTTTCCTTTCCCCTCTGAACGTGAGGCTTATCACAAGTAGCAGCCCCCAACCCAGGATACAGAGATAGCATTATAACATAACAGACTTTATACGCCAACCTCGAACTCAGACATATAGGAGTTGGGTATACCTCTCACGTTCCAGGTGCCGTGAACCTGTAAAAATCAAACTTAGGCTCCCTAAGAAGCCGAGGACCCAAGTTTATATGCCAAAGCGATGGTCTTAACTATACCTCTGCTCCCACCACCTGTAGGCATCGAGGGTTACCAACCTTCACGTCATGGATCTGCCTTCATCTATAGCACTTCATGTTATCACAATGAATAAGCGTGTGAGGGCATGGGGGATACCACCCACCATCCCAAACCAATAAATGCTATGTCATATCAATCAAACCCAAGCGGGCCTCCAACTGTTTCACACCCCGATCAGGGAATATCATAATTACCTTTGAAAATAAAAAACATTTAATATTAATTTAAAATTGAATATTAAACCCTCGATCGGGGTGTGAATTGGCAAACAGAGCCATTAAGGATGTCATAATGATAAGGACAGGAAGGGATGGTGCCACTACCTCCCACACGCTTGACACGCAGGGCGGGGTGGCCGGTGGCAGGCTTAAGGCGAGCAGGAGAATGGAAGGTGGCATTTGCATGCAGTTGAGTTTACTAACTATAAAGAGAGAGAACAGTTTGGATAGTGTAAACACATAGGTCATGATGACGAAAGAGGAACGACAACACCGAGAAGGCGAAAAGAAATGACGTCTTCCAATACAAATAATCGGGTATGTTAACTGGCTCCGCCTACATTCCGTTATGCTTCCCTACGTCTGGTCTGGTAACTGGGGCTTGCATGGGTGCATGGGGCTTGTATGTGCATGTAATTGGGATGGGGGAATTAGCCTGGAGGAGGCAGTCTGTGGGAACAATCCCAGTTCTGGGGGTCTGTTTGGGTGTCTCTTAAGTTTGGTATTCTGTTATCTCGCATGGGGATTATAGGGATGGGTTGGGGGGGAGTCAACCCGAGAGAATTATTGTTTTGGGTGTGCTTTACAAACTCAGGAGGCAATGGGAAGAAAGCAGTAATTATTTTTGCAATCGGCACTCCTGAATGGCACCAACACCAAGCCCCTAAGGAGCGGCAGGTGAGAGAATGTTGTCACATGTCATCTTTTGAATTGGGGGAATTAGCATGTAGGGAAGGTTGGCTAGGATAGTCTAAGCCAATCGCTGGGAAGGGGGTGGTGAGTATTCTATGGGCAGGTTGCCTTGTGGGTGTGGGGGTTCAGATGTCAGGCTACGAGGAGGCTCCAAGTCATGCTAAGTGGAGGCTAAGGCAGGGGGAATGGGGGCAGAGGCAGTCAATGAGGGGAAAAGGAGAGGAGGAGTGTGGTACATATGGGCTTGACCTCTAGGTTATAAGGTGGGTGGGTGGCCATGCACCTCGGACCCAAGACCATGGTTGCAATGTGAGCAAGGCAGGGGGCATGCAGGGGTGTCTCAAGAGTCTCGGGTGGAGGTCCCTTATGCTCGGGGTTATACGCATAAATCATGGGTGACAGATTTGCTGCATTTTCAAAACCATGGGATAAAGGCAATTCAGAATTTAACATTTTGGGAATTATGGTTTCTTGCTCACACAACAGGTCAGCCGGGAGGTAAATATCTGTGCCCAAGAAAAGCACAGAGGTTTGGTCTCAAACAACATTGGAGAGTGACCGGAAGGAACAGGGGAATTGAGGCTATGGGTCGAGCATTGACTACCAAGGGTTGCGGGAAGAAACAGTAGGGAAGTGAGGTTTAGGTTGAGTTGAGCATCGTGGGAAAACATTGAGGTAGGAAGCCTATGGCCAACCTGATAGAGGAAGCAACAACTATGTATTTTGGGGGCACCAGAGGGGAAATCAAATGGCTCATAGTTGAATGGGAGGAAAATATAAACCGGCAGGCAAGTGTGGAGTCAACAGACACGGAGGAGTGGAAGATATTGATTCCAAACCCAAGACACACCAGAGGCCAAGAGACCCAATACAAACAATCCATTTATCTGTATTGCTTCATGAAGTGCCCCTTGGGCAAGGCCATGGAGAAAATCTGGACGATTGTTGTCCAGGACTTCCCAAATTATAAACAGGACTTTCAAAAACTACAATTTCAATTAGAGAAGCATGATGATCATCTCGATCAGATAGAAACACATTTCCCTTGCATGTTTATGCCAACATAGATGCATGGCTCTAGCGCGAAGTATCTAGCCCCGGTGGCTTCGGCTTCAGCCAAACAGGAGGATTAGAATGTAGACTCTTAATCTATTTGTTTTGATTTGTTTTCATGTGAATAGCTTTTAATTTTCAGTATGCATTAATATATATGTATAGACAGCTAGAATATGGTTGTGGACATGACAATCAATTTTATATAGCTTGGATAGGTAGACTAATAATTTTTTTCTTTTAGACAAATTATAATGCAGTTAGGTGGTCAACATACTTGGTTTCCTGCCACGAGGGATTCACTAGGGGAGCAATACCATACCACGTGCATTCATATTGGGGGATATATATTGAGGAAAAAATGACATAATATATTGAGCATATAATAGGAGGTAAAGGGTTTTTATATTGGCAAGTATAAAAAATGGAGCTCAAATTTAATGAAAAATATAAAGGGGTATAAAAAATGTCAATGGAAAAATGGATGCCTACAATATCTAGTGAAAGTAGGGGTGTTTTAAATTTGGAAGGTGTATTGTGTTCATATTGGTAAGGGCTTAAATAATGTGATTTTTAGAGGTATTTTCCAATATGTAGTCAAATTAAGGGTATTGTTTAGTATGCCACGAACGCATGTCGTATGTCAGAGGTTCTTTAACTGAAGCCCCCATGTTTCCCGCTAGGAAAGTTGAGACAACCTAACCAGGATCTATATGTGTGTAACTTGCCTACTTATTTTTATAATGAAAATGAAGGATCTACCAAGCTTTACAAAAAAAAATGAATATTAAAAAAATATTAAAGTAAATAAATATATATATATAATACTAATATTAATATTAAAATTTAAATTAAAAAAAAAAATGATGAAAGTAAATAAATATAAATAAATAAAGAAGATTTATTTCCATACATGAAAAGATGGCTACAAATAAAGAGAAAGTAAAAATGATTAAAAATATAATCTTATTAAAGAACTTGGTTAAAGATAAAAATAAAACTAAATAAATAATAATTATAATAATTATAAATAAACACAATCTTGGGATGAGGTGACTTTTAAGACAAAGGTGGGGGAGAAGGGGCAGGTTGTCATCATCCCAACTAGTTGAAGAACATGGGCACTTCACAAATCGTCCTTAAGATGTTTAATTCACATCGATGGTTTGTAGGACCATATCATTAATGTGATATCAAATGATTGAATGAAACTTTGAAGAGTGTAGGTAGTGGACATTGTGCGCGGTTCTTCAGTTTGCAACTTGTGTGGAGGAGGTCATTAACAAGGTTTCCCTCATGGCACTCTCCATGCACACCATCCTTGGTCGTGGATTGCCACTTATATGTATGCAAAGTTTGGTGGGGGAAGGGAAGGTGAAAGGCTGAGCATTCACGTTTTGGGGGTGGTGAAATTGCAATGGTTCATGGCTCGAATGCAATGAAATAAATGAAATCCAACTAGTTCTCCTGTATATAGGGTTGGATTTTTCTTTCAATAATCCAAAAAAGCACCTGATTATGGGTAACTTCCTTTCATTTCTCAGCTCTAGTTTTGGTATATTATACTTCTCTATTTGTAGGTATGTAAGCATTTGTAACACACAAGAAAATAAAGTAGTGTTGTGGCTATTTTGAGGTTTGAGAAGGTTCTAGTTTTTGGTCTCTCACTTTGGTATTAACTACGAAGTCTCAGGCCCCCAAGGTCGTCTCTAATCCTTTTCCTATAGTTCTCAATTGTTTACACTTTGATCAAATTTGGTTTCATTGGTCGTTTCCTACACAGTGAATTTTCCTTATTCTATGAAGACTTATTGTAACGCCCCTTTATGGTATCCTTGGAATATTTGGAGGGAATGTTGTATGGATTTTTTTGTCCCTTTCTTTGTTGTGTTAATTTATCTAAATTATTGTTTGAATTATCCCCCACCTATAATCAATCGTCTATGTACTTTTAGTGGTAGAGGAAGGGAAGTTGTGCTGGTATTTATTTAGGCATGGGACATGGGGGAATTCAAGAGTCCTACCATCTATGTTGGTTTTCATGGTGGAGTTTTAGTATGTAGAGTTTGGTTGTATAGATGCATGCCCAACTCCTATTGTCACTTGGCTTTTTACATTTCTGGCCCATTGGTTCAACAATGCAATTTCAGCTTTCTTGGGAAATTCATGGTAAGACTAGTTTATGGTGGCGTCTTATAGCTTGGAGGAAGTTGTCTGAGGAGATCATTGCATCACCCATTTTTGTGTGGGTCTGTTTAGAAGCTTTTTTTAGTCATCGCCTATCTCAAACAGGTCATCAGTTTGATATAGACTTGGTGTGGTTGATCCCCTATGGTTTACAGTTCACTTGTTGTCTTCAATCTCTATTATATATTGTCGAATAGATATCTCCCGCCTCAATGCCACTTTAGTGGGCACAGGATTAGAAGGGGCAACATTCAAGAGCATCTTAAAGGGGAAACACTTGCATGCATCATCATTTGGAGGGCTTTGTTGGGCGATACCAATACCTAACGTTGGGCCCTATTCATGAAGAAATTACTCGAGTTGAGGGAGAATCATCCATCAACAAATCCCCTCTCTTAGACTCTGAGCTCTTGGTAGGATGGGTTAATTGGATCCCTAACATAGTGCACACTAATGGTCACTTAGACCAATACATGCAAACAACTAACCTTTATTGGCAAATGAAGTTCTTATTGGGGCACATGTTAGTGGAATGACAAGAACGCCGAGAGGATGTCCTTCATTCATTGGAGCACCTTCACTTCCATCTTAGAGACTTAGACTACAACACCTTGGTGTTTCTCCTATGGTGGAAAAGGTTCATGAAGGCTCAAAGGAGCTTGTTCATATTGCAGTTTTAGATTCAGATCCCTTAGCGTAGCTATCTCATGTCTATGTTTTGTGTATTTTATTATACTAGTATTTGTAGCTAGTGTATCTCAAGATAAAGCTTTAGTTATATTTTGAAATTTTTAGTCTCTTGTTGTTTTCAATTAGCACTATCCTCTCTATGGAGAGTGCTCTATTTTTTTTTTTGTTATGGTTAGGTCTACCCACTAAAATATTGACAAGATAAATATTTTTATTATACCTGTCACATGCATGGTATGGTATAACACATTCAGTTTTGACTTTGATTGGTATTAGTTTTTCTTTGACCAAAAATTTATGACACTTATACATAGTTTAACATTAGGAATTCAATTTTTATTAATATTGAAATTTATTTATTTGTAACTGGTTGAGGACTTATTATGGGTTGTTTAGCAACTTCCATTTCTATTAGTTACTAATTTTTTGTTTTTAGTTTTATTTCCATTTTATTTAAATTTTTTTCTTTCTTTTTTTTTTTCTATTATTTCTATTTTCATGAATTATAACTTTTTCACAATATTTTCAATTTAAGGTTACCTGGTCATGGTATTACCCATTCAGTTTTGCTTGTATTAGTTTGCTTTTGACCAAAACTTTATGTCACTTATCCATAGTTTAACATTGGGAATTTAATTTTTGTTATTATTTAAATTTATTTATTTGTAAAGTGATTGGTTGAGGTCTTATTATGGGTTGTTTAGTAACTTTCATTTCTATTAGTTACTAATTTTTATTTTTTAGTCTTATTTCTTTTTTATTTAACTTTTTTTTTTAATATTTTCATGAATTATAGCCTTTTTTCCATATTTTCAGTTTAAGATAACTTATTATTATATTAAAAATATATTTTAATAAATTTAATTATAAAAAAATTATGTATAATAAAAAAATAAAAGACACACATATATATAGTAAAGTTTATATATGCTAATAAAAACCAATATTAGTTAATCATATTTCTTAATTTTTGGTGATGGCATTCAACTATACAATATAATATTTTATTAGTTGTTATATTTTTGTGATGAAATCTATCGCTTTATTATTTGCTAGTTTAATTAAGCTATATTTAATGTAGCACTTGTTATTATATTAAAAACATATTTTAATAAATTTAATTATAGACAATTATATATATTAATAAAAATAAAACACATGGATAGATATAGATATATGTATTTTAATATAAACAATATTAGTTAATCATATTTCTTAATTTTTGGTAATGGCATTCAACAATACAATATTTTATTGGTTGTTTTATTTTTGAGATGAAATTTTTGTCTTTGTTATTTATTTGTTTCATTAAGTTATATTTAAACTAAGGGGCAAGTACTAGCTACTATGTAACCCTTGATAATATAATCTCAAGTTTTTGCAAACAATAAAATTCACCTAAAAAAAATATAATAAATAAACACAATAAAATATAATATTTTAAGTAATTAAAAATATTATTTAAAATAATATAAAATATTAAAAAAACATGAGTTTTAGTTTGGTTAGAATTTTCGCTCAATTTTTTAAAAAATGACAATATTATATTCTAAAAATAGAAAACATTTTAAATTGATGTATCTAGATGATAATACATTTTAAATATTATTTCGAGTAAATTTAAGGACAATGTAGAACAGCTTTACTCTTATTATACTTGTGGCAGGCATTGTGTTTTTCCTTTGACTGGTTATTAGTTTGTCTTTGACCAAAAATTTATGACGTTTATCATAATTTAACATTAGGAATTCAATTTTTTTTTCTTATTATTATTTAAATTTATTTATTTGTAAGGTGATCGGTTGAGGTCTTATTATAGGTTTTTTAGTAACCTCGTTTCTATTAGTTACTAGTTTTTTATCTTTTAGTTTTATTTCTTTCTTATTAACTTTTTGATTTTTTTTGTTATTTCTATTTTCATGATTATAATTTTTTCACAATATTTTCAATTTAAGGTGACTTATTATTATATTAAAAATATATTTTAATAAATTTAATTATAAACAATTATATATATTAAAAAACACATACACATAGAGATATATGTATGTTAATATAAACAATATTAGTTAATAACATTTCTTAATTTTTAGTGATGACATTCAATAATACAATATTTTACTAGTTTTATTTTTGTGATAAAATCTGTCTTTGTTATTTTTTGTTTAATTAAGTTATATTTAACCTAAGCAGCACGTACTAGCTACTATGTAGCTCTTGTTATACGACATGGTATATTTTGCCTTTGATTGGATATTAGTTTGTCTTTGACCAAAAATTTACGATGTTTATCCATAGTTTAACATTAGGAATTCAATTTTTATTATTATTGAAATTTATTTATTTGTAACATGATTGGTTGAGGTCTTATTATGGGTTGTTCAATAAATTCCATTTCTATTAGTTACTAATTTTTTGTTTTTAGTTTTATTTCTTTTTTATTTAACTTTTTTTATTTTTTATTTTTCTATTATTTCTATTTTCATGAATTATAATTTTTCACAATATTTTCAATTTAAGGTGACTTATTATTATATTAAAAGCATATTTTAATAAATTTAATCATAGACAATTATATGTATTAATAAAAATAAAACACACAGATAGATATAGATATATGTATTTTAACATAAACAATATTAGTTAATCATATTTCTTAATTTTTGGTGATGGCATTCAATAATACAATATTTTATTAGTTGTTTTATTTTTGTGATGAAATTTTTGTTTTTGTTATTTATTTGTTTTATTAAATTATATTTAAGGGAAGCCACAAGTACTAGCTACTATATAGCCCTTGTTAATATAATCTCAAGTTTTTGCAAACAATAAAATTCACCTAGAAAAAAAATATAATAAATAAACACAATAAAATATAATATTTTAAGTAATTAAAATATATATATATATATATGATTAAAAAAGCATGAGCTTTTGTAACACCTAAAATTCTAACTATTCAACATTATACTATATATATGAAAAAAAACTTTACCAAATGGCGACTTATCATTAATGATATCACAACATATTACATTAAGGCATTATAATGTAAACATTGATACACGGTACCATACCATTAAAGGGCTTAGATTACAACTATTTGATTAATGTTATCATACTCGTTATAATACCTGACCTGACAGGGTTGTACAAGATTGTATTACATGGTTGATTGCCCGGATCTCACATTGTGTTGTGTTGACCCTCCACGGCCTTATTCAGTCAGTCCATGGTTGGATGGACGTCAACTACTGGGACTCTTTCTTTTCATTCATCATCTATTGCTTGGAATACAGCGCGGGAAAGGCGACGAGTTCGATGCTTTGTCGAACTTTGAGGGTAAGCCCTTACGACTTGGCGCTTGTTTGGTTTCTAAGCTCATTTTGCTGGGTATGGTTCTAGAAGCCGCGTTCTGGTCTCTGTGATGAGGTTCTTCTGCAATCTGTCTTCTCCCATCTGTTATGCAATGTGAAGAGCTTGCCGGGCATTCCTACTTGCGGACAAGCTTGCATTTGGGCTGCATACTGCCGTTTCGAAATCATTTGCTCTTATCAGGTAAAACCTTATTCTGAGTTTGAACTTGAGGGTTTATCTTCGCTCTTCGTTCTAAGCTAATTCTTGCCTCACTGGTTTACACATTCTCGCATTGGTAGGGTATTAACGTTGGCTTGTTTTCTGCAGGTGTCGCCTCTGTGATGGTGTCTGAAGCCTATGTCACAGAAAGCCTCTGTTATGCCTACTCTCCCTTGGGAAAGTAAATGAGGATTTATCTCTTGCCTTTTAGTGCAGGTCTAGCTATGCAACTGCGTACTTGTTTTCCTTTGGATTAATAACTGAGTGAAATCGTTTAACCGCCGCGCTTATGATGTAGGGTCTATTCAAGAGGAGGATGGGCATGGTTACGAGACCTTTACATGGCCTGGTTTCTTCCAACGCCAAACCCCGGGTATGCAGGCCTTTCCTTGAACGAATGTTGTTGGTCCTCCTTGCCCTGAATGAGGGATTCTTTCTCTGAGTGGGGTTTTCCCTCGTTTCAGTTACTGTTCATGTTTTGAGAAGTCATGCGCACAGATTATGTTGTTTCTGGGTTACGGCTCCCTGAGCCACTTTCAGTCGGGACATTTCGGCATGTTGATGTCTGTAATTTTTGGGTTCTCATTTTGTAAACTATATCAGTGTGAATGAACCAATAGCATAACTATTTAACAGTTATTCTTTTTGATATAATGATTAATCTATTATGAATATTTCTCCTAATCTTTCTGTGAATAATTTTTTTCTATGAGTTTGGAACCTTGGTTCGATGCTTCAACTTGGTTATTCCACTTTCAGAATGTCGTTCTTGGTGTCCTTCCCAGGGCTGCCTTCTGAACAAATTTAAAATTTATTTAATTGTTTAAAGTGTTATTTTATCTTTAATTAGAAGCCCTCTCTTTTGGGTTTTCTGCATCTGCATTATAGTTATTGTGTTTATTTATTTAACATTCCAGAAGAGGGTTATGGTTGCTAATCTGTTTGAGTTTTCTCTGTTTAACACTGAAGGTTCTGTTTTCAACTGATTTAGGATGAATATAGCCATGTATATATGTATATGTCTCTTCCATGTCTAATGCGTGGATAATTTTATGCGCATTCCATTCCTATGGTTATTGGTATGCCGAGTTGGTTTCACAATTAAAGAATATAACTTGAATTTACCAATGATATAACTTATCTAGTTTTCTTGTCAATATTAATCCTAAATAAGTATGAATTATCATCTGTTTGTCTTTTCCTTTCAAGTCATATACAGAAAGAAATATTCTATCTCATATTCGTTAGTTTAGTTTCATTATTTTCTGTAATCGTTCGTCTACTCTTGTTTCATATACTGTTGCATATTCGGGTTTGTTTTTCTTTTGAAAGACTCTATTCTAGGAATTGGATGCATTGTCTAACCTTTTCTAGATTCTTGAATCTAGGCAGACAGACTAATGCGTTCGGGAAGCATGGTAAGGTTCTGTACATTTAGCCTACACATACTGTAATATATACACACCTAAATTAGCTTACTTCTACATTTTTTCATTCTTTTTCTAACTGACATAGAATTAAAGAAAACACACAATCCAATATCATAATGTTTATTTCATATTGCATATTATGGCCAGATTAGCATTTAATCAAAATAATCATAACATAATTAACCTCTCCACCCTTCCAATGAAAACCTGGAAATCACGTCCAAATATTCTCCCCCCAAGCTTCCAAGTATTCTCCCCCCAAGCTCCTCTTTTCCCAATAATCAGTTATCTATAATGTAGAAATTTCTATTGCTTTGGCCTCAAGACTCCAGGTCAAGCAACAGTTTCTACTTACCACTCAAACCTCTTTAGCTCAAAGAATTCCTTTCTTTTCTTTTCCAAAAAAAGCCAGCCCCCTCCCTCCTTCTCCCTTCCCTTATGTAAGAGAAGAGAAGAGGAGGGGTAACTGTTTCTTTAACTGATAACTGATTGTTAACACCTAATCCTCTGTGATTGGGTGAATGTGGAATGTGAACAGTCATCAAGAAGATGAACTGATCAGTCACATTCATGTATATAACAATAGCTACCTAATGAAATTTATGAATCAGTTTTTTGCCTAGTCTGGAGTTACTCTTGGTCTGACATGGTATCAGAGCCAATCCTAATAATAGTCGTAACTCCTCTCATTGATTCTCTGCACATGAATACCTGAGCGTTGCCTCTGTCCTGTGTCTCATTGATTGTCCTGAGTCTCATTGATTGTCCTGCGTCTCATTGATTCTCTGCGCATCGGTTATGAGCCCTTTTCGCTGCCTCTCCACTGCTGACAAAGGCTCAAGATTCCATCGTGGATTCGCTGCCTCTCCACACAAGATGCACCGGCTCTGCAACGGATCATTGAGGACTTTGTGAAAAATATTGAAGACGAATCCTTCCGTTGTGGAGATTTCAAGCCGCTGTTAGAACCACTAGTGAGTCCAGATACACTTGAACTGCAATCCACAGTGATTACACCTCTGTACAAGATCCGACCCCTTCAAATTCCAAACTCGCTTTTTCCGATTTCTTAAGCTGTTCAGCGTGTTGTTGTTTTTCCATATTTTCCGGTGAAAAATGTTTTTGTTCCTTGCGCATCCTTGACGATTCTTGAGCTTCACGGAACATCTCATTAGAGTAAGGACGTCCTCCATTCTCGGAAATTACATTGTCTATCTGCTTCAGCAATTCCATTACTTGTCTTTCCTTCACTATTTTTGATTTGGTTTTATTATTGAAAAAGACCTTTCGATTATTGCACTTGGGTAAAAGCTCCTGCATAGGTGTATGCTTCATTTTAGTAGCTAATTGTCAACGAAAGTGAAGACTGAATCTCTATATTCCTCGATCGTCCCTTCTACGGTATATACTTTTATAGGCCACCGTAGATCTCTTGTCTAAACTCTTCACACGTTAGTGGGTCTGGACTCTCCACGAATTTGACTCGCAAGCGATCGAGTTTGCTTTTGAACTGCATCCTGTGACTGAGCTTCAAGAGCTATGCCAAAAGCAAGGGAAAGACATCGATTCACGCAGTTATAAAGTGCAAGGAGCCAACGATTAAGAATCAGAAATAAGTTTTGAGATATTTGCACAAAGAGGAGCGATGTTCGATCTGGAGATGCGATCCCCAGCCAGAATGCAACGAAAGCCGCTTTCCATGTTTTGCAGCCGCTACAGCAATTTCACAAATTGACCGACGGTGGAGCAGAGTACACTGTCTCTGCGCTTGCAAGAGACTCAATCTGCTGAAACAGTGAAGACTGAGAGTTTAAAACGTTTGAGTATTGTGCAGTATCATTCAAAATTTTTAAAGCGTTTATATATTGCGCTGCTTTCAAAATAATATTGGATGATATATTGAAGTGATATATTAATACATTGAAATGATACAGTCATATACTGCGCTGCTTTCAAAATAGTATTGCATATTGATACATTGAAGTGATACAGTGATATATTGCGCTGCTTTCAAAGTGGTATTGCATGATATATTGATATATATTGAAGTGATATATTGAAGTGATCCCTTGTGCGTTTTTTCAACATACTAGTATTGCATGATATATTGAAGTGATGCTGATGCTTCTATCAAACGTTAGAGGAAAATAAAGTGCATAAGGATGTGACATAAGGATTTTTTTTCAGTAGAAGAATTTTTACATAATGCATCCAATCATCTCTATGGTAGGGATAGTTCTCACTAGCAAGGAGAACTATCCTGAATGGTCCCGGATGATAAAACACACCCTCATCTTCAATGAGTTGTGGAAGGGAGTGTGTGTCGGAGAAGGAGAAAATGACCCAGTACAGCCTACATCAGACAAAGAGCTCGTCATTTGGGATAACAAGAACAGCAAAGCATATGCATTAATCGCAGCATCTGTAAATGAAGAAGTCGCCATATTTCATCATATTCAACTACCTTTGAAGCTTTACAAAAGCTGAAAGAACTCTATGACTCACATTCTGCACTTGAAGTTATTCAGCTCATGATTAAACTCTTCACTCTTGAACTGAAAAATAATGATCCTCTTTCTCTTGCATCTGAAGTTAAATCCATAATGCATGATATCAAATCCACTAAGGTTGAGCTGGATATCCCTCTTATTGCTTTTCTCAAGGCACTCTATCCTACTTACTCCAATTATCTTGAGCCTTTACAAGCAAATGGAAATCTTAAAGATATAACCTTTGACTCTCTTCTGAAAAAGTTTGTTGAAAGAGAGAAAGCCTTTAGAAAGAAGACAGTCCCTAAATCTTCTGAAGAGACTATTTGCCTTGCTCATAAAGAAAAGCATCTTGCTCAAGATTCTACAAGAGGAAGAGGTGGATGAAGAGGAAGAGGAAGATACTTCAGAGGCAGGGGGGGCAGACATTCTCAAGGAGAAAAAGCAGATCTGCATTGCATTCGCTGCAAACGAAATGGATCACATGATGCTTCTACATGCAAGCTACCATGGGACAAAATTGAGCAGAAAAGAAACCAGTAGAAAGGTAAAACTGATGATACAGACAAAGGTAAAGCACCGGAATCTGCTCACTATAGTGAGGCACAATGTAACATTGGAGTAAATGAAGATTTGTTTAATGCTTCACTTGCTTCTTCGAAAAATGATTGGTTGCTTGATTCAGGAGCAACCTGTCATATGACTCATACGAAAGATTTTTTTGAAGATTTCACTGACAATGTTGATGGAGCAGTATACTTTGCAGATCAGTCAAAAATCAAGCCATCAGGGCTTGGCACAATCAGGCTTAAACTGCCTGGTCTTCCAGACTTTCTTCTGGATCATGTTCTATATCTCCCACAGCTCAAGAGAAACTTGTTGTCCTTGGTCCACATCCGCGAGCAAGGTCACTCCATTCATATGTTTGATGGCAAGCTTGAGGTAAGAAAAGCATCTGACCACTCACTTGTCATGAGGGGAATAGAAGAAGAAAGGCTTCTCAAACTGCAACGAACCTCTGCTCATGCACAACATTTCTCATATATTTCTCATCATGAAGAAGGTACACTTCCATCAAGTTTATTATGGCATGCTAGATTTGGACATTTAAACTATGACAGTCTCCGCTTATTAAAGAAAAATGGTGTTGCTGGTTTGCCTACAATTCTTAGGAAACATAAGCAATGTGATGCTTGCATTCTAGGAAAGCATAGCAAACAGTCTTTTCATGATTCACATTCAAGAGCACATAGGAAGCTTGAACTCATTCATTCAGATTTATGTGGTCCAATGCCTGTTCCTTCTGCAAATGGAAATAAATATATCATGAAATTTATTGATGATTACACCAGAATGTGTTGGGTTTATTTATTGAAGAACAAATCTGATGCTTTTCAAACATTCAAGAATTTTCATAAATGGATTGAAAATGATGCACAATCTCATATTGGGTCTATTCGTAGTGATAATGGAAAAGAATATACATCAAATGAATTTGAACACTATCTTCGCGAACATGGGATTAAACATCAAACAATTGTACCTTATAATCCCCAACAGAATGGTGTAGCAGAAAGAATGAATAGAACAATTTTGAATATGGTACGATCCATGCTTTTCTTCAAAATGTAAAGATAATGTTTTGGGCTGATGCTGTTCTATGTTCTGCATATATAAAGAATAGATGTCCATCTAATGCTATAAGAAACAATACTCCTTATGAATTGTGGTATGGACATGTTCCTTCGGTAAAACATCTCAGGATCTTTGGTTCCACCTGTTATGCTTTGATACCAAAGGTACATAGAAACAAACTTGGTGCTAGAAGTCGTAAGTGTATCTTCCTAGGGTATTCAAACACATCTAAAGCATACCGCCTCTATGATGAAGTAAATAAAAAGTTTGTTGTATCTAGAGATGTCATTTTTCTTGAATCCTCCAAATCTGACAATGTTGTTGAGCGGCAACTTGATCGCTTGGATAGATTCGCAAAAACGAAATCATTTCAAGAATTTTATAATCAGATTCCACATCTTGAAGGGGGGATTCCTATACTAGAACAACATGTGGAATCTTCTTTTGAAGAACAATCTCCCCTGCATGAAACTCCAACAACGGATGATGCTTTAAGTGATGTAATTGATAGAATTGGGAGACTCAATCTTGATTCAGTCCCAACTCAATCAATAGAGCAGCCTGGACCATCTCAGAAAGGTCCCCCAAAGTGGCTGAAAAAGACACTTGAAAGTGTTCATCCTGATGAAATTGGAAAAACAGGAACCAGAAATTCAAACCGACAAAATGGAGGTGATGTAGATGACTCTAATTCACCTGTTGATATGGATGTTACTTATGATTGTGAATTGAACTTGTCTACAGATTTTGAACCAACTTCCTTTAAAGAAGCTGCTTCTCATGATGAATGGAAAGAAGCGATGAAAAAGGAGTATGATGCCCTCATAAAGAATGGCACTTGGAAGCTAGTTGACCCTCCATTTGGAACCAAACCAATTGGCTGCAAGTGGGTCTACAAGAACAAGTACAAAGCTGATGGCTCACTTGACAAGCACAAAGCTAGGCTTGTGGCAAAAGGTTTTGCACAGAAGGAAGGGGTCGATTATGAGGAAACTTTTTCCCCCACAGCAAAATGGGCCACCATCCGGACACTCTTTGCACTAGTAGCTCAGAACGGTTGGAAAGCCCATCAAATGGATGTAAAGACTGCATTCTTGAATGCAGATTTAAAAGAGAATGTTTTTATGTCCCAGCCTGAAGGATTTGCTGTGAAAAGACATGAACAAAAAGTATGCAAACTTGTGAAGTCCTTGTATGGCCTCAAACAAGCACCGCGAGCCTGGTATGAAAAATTAACTGAGCATCTTCTGAAACTCAACTTCAATCATTTTGATCTTGATGATGCAACTTTATTTGTCAAGAAAGTTGGCAAAACAGTTGTATATCTTGTGGTATATGTAGATGATCTTTTAATGACAGGGAACAATGAAAGCTATATTGCATCCATAAAGAAAGAATTAGGAAAAAGTTTTGAAATGACTGATTTGGGCTATGTTCATTACTATCTTGGCATTGAAGTAACCCAACATCCAAAATCCATATTTCTTTCTCAAAAGAAATACATTGGAGATTTGTTAAACAGATTTGGCATGACAGAGTGCAATCCTCTTTCTACTCCAATGGAACAAAACTTAAAGCTCACATCTATTGAAGGAAAGGAATTTGAGGATGCAACAAAGTATAGACAGCTTATAGGAAGTCTCATCTACCTCACTACTACCAGACCAGACATTTCATTTGCTGCTGGAATCCTCTCCAGGTTTATGCAAAAGCCTTGTGAGGGACATTGGTCTGCTGCAAAAAGAGTTCTAAGGTACTTGAAGGGAACTCAAGACCTTGGAATCAAGTATACACAGGTGGACGACTTCAGCTTGATTGGATACTCTGATTCAGACTTCGATGGAGACAAAGAAACTCGAGTATCTACTTCAGGATATGCTATGAGTCTTGGATCAAGAGTTGTCTCTTGGAGATCACACAAACAATCAGTTCCAGCAGATTCCACAACAGAAGCAGAATACGTGGCAGCAGCTAAAGCAACGAAAGAAATTTTGTGGCTCAGGAAAATTCTTGAAGATTTGCAGGTAAAACAAGTACAATCAACTCCACTCATGATTGACAACACCTCTGCAATAAAGTTGGCCAAGAACCCAAAGTTCCATGATCGTACAAAGCACATCAATACTAAATATCATCTGATCCGACATCATGTTGAGGCCAAAACAATCCATCTTCGTCATTGTTCCACAAATGAGCAAATTGCAGACATCTTCACCAAAGCGCTTGGAAGAGAAAAGCTTGAAAGATTCAGAACGATGCTTGGACTCACCAACATCCCTTCAGATTAAGGGGGGGAATGTTGACACCTAATCCTCTGCGATTGGGTGAATGTGGAATGTGAACAGTCATCAAGAAGATGAACTGATCAATCACATTCATGTATATAACAATAGCTACCTAATGAAATTTATGAATCAGTTTTTTGCCTAGTCTGGAGTTACTCCTGGTCTGACACTGATAAGTGTTGGGTAAAAGAGAGTTATTGAGGTTCATTATTAATTCCTTTAAAATTCCCATGGAACCGTATCACTTTTAAAATTGCTCAATTAAGGACCAATTCTCATCAACTCTGTTGTGAAATAGGGCGCTGGAAAAGGCCAAAGGAAGTGTGGGAGGAAAGGGTATGCATTTTTTTTTCTTCCGGAAAAGTGGAAACAGAAAAACATTTCATTTTAGAATGTGAGCCCTTCAAAGACAACAGGGAAAGTTATGCAGATATGCTGGCAGCTAGCTCTTGGGATAAGAATGTGAGCCCTTCAAAGAAAAAAGGTAAAGTTATGCAGATATGTTGGTAGCTAGCTCTTGGATAATCTATTTAGCGTGAGGTTTGTCAAGAAGCTTGGAGCATTTATTTTGAAGCTTCGTAGAAAAAGGGCCGAATACATCAAACAGATGAAGAAGAAATCTATCCCATAGGCTATCTTTAGCCTCGTGGACGTTAAAATAATTTCTTTCTTTCTTTCTTTCACATCTGCCATAACTTTTTATTTTATTAAATTAAACTACTATTATCACTGAATCCATTTATTGTCCATTTCTCAAAAGTAAAAAAAAGAATTCGTTTTCTCACTATAAAGTAAAAACATGAAAGTAAAAGTAACTTGAAGTCCTGGGGTGTCGCAATTTTAGTTTGGTTAGAAGTTCCACTCAATTTTTTTAAAAACGTCAAATTGAAAATAACAATATTATATTCTAAAAATAGAAAACATATTTTAAATTCTGAAGTATCTAGATCATAATACAGTTTAAATATTATTTCCAGTAAATTGAAAAACGATCTAAAACAACTTTACTCTTATTATACCTATGGCAACCCATTCAATTTTTCCTTTGACTGGGTATTAGTTTGTCTTTGACCAAAAATTTATGACGTTTATCATAATTTAACATTAGGAATTCATTTATTTTTTTAATTTTTTATTCTTTTTCTTTTTGTTCTATTATTTCTATTTTCATGATTATAATTTTTTTGCAGTATTTTCAATTTAAGGTTACTTATTATTATATTAAAAATATATTTTAATAGATTTGATTATAAACAATTATATATATTAATTCAAAAAGACACATACACATATAGATATATGTATGTTAATATAAAAAATATTAGTTAATCACATTTCTTAATTTTTAGTGATACATTCAATAATACAATATTTTACTAGTTGTTTTATTTTTGTGATAAAATCTTTGTCTTTGTTATTTTTGTTTAATTAAATTATATTTAAGCTGAGCCTCAAATACTAACTACTATATAGCCCTTGTTATATAACAAAATAACTGATTTCACTTTTTGAAGCCTACTTTTGGACAGGAAGTGAGTGGGTGGCACAGGCAGAAAAGGAACCACCTGTCTGTCGTTGGATCGTTGGAACTGCTTGCATTTAGTCAATACAGCCAGACCCCTTAGATTGGATGGATGGATGGAAGGAACTGAAATGCATGAAATCATCGATTTGACTCAAGCAAACTGCAAGAAAAGGCAATATCTTCCGTATGGCCAGCACCAGCGAGCTAGCAAGCTTTGTGTCATGTTATCCCCCACTCTCTTTCCGATCCAGCCAGCCAGCCATGCCATCCAGCAATCGCATAATATAATAATTATACTCTAATATATAAGAGATTATTATTTTAATATATTAAATTTTATTTTTACTATTAATTATATTGAAATTTATACCATTCAAAATTTTATATTTTTATTTCTAAAACCATTATAATATTTGATTTAATAATTTAATTTATTCTCATACTTATAAATATATTTAATATAATATTAAAATTTTGATATTAATAAATATTTATCGAGAAAGAAATAAAATACGTATTTACAATTTTAGTGGTTTTGTAAGATTAAATTTTACATTTATAAATTTTAAACTTCTTCATAATTTTTAATCATTGTTTTAGTTTCGACTGGAAAAATAGTTTTTTTTCCCCTGGAAAAATCAGTAATTTTCATTAAGATTAGAAAATTACATATAGTAGATGCCGTTGGCATTGCTGTGATGTTCATAGTAACAAAACTTGTCCTGCTAATCAGGAGCTAAAAATCAATCAACTAGACAATCTAGACTTTCCTACCCTTCTTTTTTTCCACTTTCCACCAACCTTCATTGTTAGGCGGAGCTGTTACAATAATCATTTGTGTTTCATTTGTGGCAGCCATGATATCCTTTTCAGAATCTGTGCTTGTTGGCGAGTATGCTCGTTTGCTGCCTCCAATTTCCTGCCTGGTGTTCTCATATTGCTGCTGTGGGTTACCTGCATTTGTGTCTATTGCTCCTTCGATCAGATATTCATTGTTCTGTAGGTGGTGTGGATAGCTTACTTTGCTGATTTCTGGGTTTATCTTTTCGTCTTCATCTTCTTGTATATTGTTGTTGGTTCCCACATTCCTTTCCTCTTCTTTATCCTCTTCTGCATCCTCTGTCCATGTGGCTGAAAATTGCCATCCTTTCGGTTTTGGTGGTTGTCTCCTTTTCCTATCTTTTTTGTATTGTGGGCGTGTACTCTGTAGATGACCTGTTTGTCGACATATGCAGCAGCGAAAGGCGGTGTTTTCATAATCCAGTGGTTGTTCCCATTGTTTTCCATTGTGAATTAGGATAATGTGCTCTGGTAGGCCTTGACTGAGGTCTACCTCCACACATATCCTGGCAAATGTGTAGATATCCTTGGATAGGCGCTCTTGATCTGCTTTTAAAAAAGATCCCAGGGTATTGCCTATTCCTTCCAGCACTTTGTAGTGCCAAAAGTGTATAGGAAGATTAAACAATTTTACCCAAACAGGCATTTTGGTGACCACCATGCTGTTTGGATCGAAATTCGGGAACCAAGATTTCATAAAAAGGCCAGCATTTCCCCAAAACCATGGCCCTTCGTTCAAAGCATATTCTTTGTCCTTTATGGTGTCAAATTTGACAATAAAGAATCCTTTTGAACAGAGATGGATATCATAGTTTTCTGTCCATATGGAGTAGATCCATTGACAAAGGGCTTCCGGTTTGGGCCAAAATCCATTGAACCTGCATATCACTGCTTTAGTTAAATAATTAGTTTGTATTTCATTTACCTCTGGTATGGAGATTGCTAATGCATGGTTCTGTGTTGTCTGCTCAACAATGTATGCCCCTGGTGTTGTAGCTTGCTGTTCTGGTTTCTTTTGTGGTTCCATCTTCCCTTTGACTGCATCTTTGAAGGAAACAGGTCCTTTTGAACTTGAGTTGGGGCAGCCTCCGCGCAATCTTGTGCTGAGACAGATGGTGGAGTCTTTTGCTATACTGTATTCCACTAGTTTGAACCCCTCCTGAATTACCTTCCCTGCGTAGATGAGGAGTTGCTTGTATGGTGGGATTCCAGTCTTTTCATGTATCCTCTGTTTGAGGATTTCTGTTGCCTCCCATGTCCCTATTTTGATGCATATTGTGTTCCCTCCCATAGATTTAATAAAGAGAGAGCTTTTTTTATCTTTACTCGTCTTTTCTTGTGAGTGTGCTTCCAGATCTGACCTGCATAGGGGTAGATCTGCTCTACAGAGGTCTAGATCTGAAAGCCTATGGCCCGATCTGTTACCAATTACTATAGATCTATGTGTTGTTCCACCTGAGTATCGGTCTTCTGCTGCATACTCGTTTTCTAGATCTGGCTGGGTCCAGGTTATTGCCCTCACCTCCGCTTTACCCGGTTCTGTTGTCTGCGACGGCTTCTCAGTCCTCATGAAGACGGCGTGCACCGAGCAAGCTTTCCCCCTTCCGATCCGCGTGCATTTCAGCAATATAGCCGATCTATTTGTGCCAATTGGGGGTTTACCACCAATTTTCGCCTCCTGTAACAGATCCGGCCGGATCCGAGCCTCCGAGCTGTGTTTGAACCTTATCTCCTGCAAATAAAATGTAACCCTTGCTCTCGGCGGCGCAAAGAAGGCCAGTGCTGGTCTTGCAGCTCCAAGTTGTTGGCTTATGGGCGAATCGTGGGTTTTACAGATGCGATTGGGGCGTAAGAAGCGGAGCAGCAATCCCAATCTCTGTTTGTATAGTTCCCAATCTTGAGGCTGCTTTCCGGTGGTGGATCCGGACCAAACCCGAATGAAGAGGTACTCTGCGCATCCATTTACCAGGGCCCCATCAGTTTCTACCCCGTGTTGTTCTATGTGATTAGCGGCGGCACAAACCAGATCTATTGTGATCCTGTAGAACGCCTTCACCGTCGCCTCCATTCGATAGTGGATGAGATCCGGCCTATTTGATGCGAGAATCCGAGTATAGTGTCGATGAGAACCCTGATCTGTCATGTATGTAACCTCCTGAGCCACGATGGGGTGGGTAAAACCCATTTTCTGTTTGCTATGATCCAGTTCTTGTAACTGCTTTCCGTTGGTAAATCCGGGCCAAATCCGATTGAAGCGATCATGTATCGCAATTCCATCTGCTCGGTACCCCTCCTTTGCTGCGCAGTGTTGATCTTTGAGAGCAGCGGCGGCATCCGGGCCTTCAGATACCCTGTTCACCTAAGAAAAAGCCATCGCTCGAACCCTAATCTCGCAGTTCTCAGAAAAGCTCGGTCCTTCACCCCAAAGTTATTTTAGAAATGATTTAAAACCCTCTACTGGAAAAATAGTTAAAAGAAAATAAATACAATTAAAATTAATGATATGATTAATTGATAACTTTTTTAATATGGTAAGAGTATATGTATTAAAAGTAATTGACAGGCTTTACAATTAATATAAGAGAGATGTTAAAATATTTTAATTTGTATCTTAATTTTACATAATTTTGTATAGAGATATAAAATAATTGAAAATGTAAAAAAAAAAATTACTTTTTAGTATGAGAAAGAAATGCAATTATTTACTTCTTATTACATGGAAGAAAATGTAATTTCTTCACTACTTAATATAGAGATGGCATGAAATAGTATTATTGATATTATATGAGGTGTAATTCATTTTATGTTTATTTCATTTTTAATATGGAGTTGATATTATAAGATTTTAAAAATATCAATAAGAAAAGTTTAATGTGGGTTATAAAAAAAAAAATATTTTAATACGAAGGTTGAGTACAAGATTTTACATTAAAGAAATATAGAGAGAGAAAGATTGAAAGAATTATTATTCCATTAAGAGTTGATTTTTCAATGTATGAGAGAGATTTGTAATTTTTTGAATGCTTAATATGGATTTGATATATAATATTTTAGAAAATAAATAAAAAATAAAAAATGTATGTATAGGGTAGAAAATATAAGGTGGCATGTTTTAACATTTCAATGCGGAAAATATGAACTATAAATAAAATATTTCAATGTCAACTACATATCTATTATACCAGCTTAGATCCATCTTAACTCCAGATCTACCCAGGGCCGAGAGGGATCAAATATATTTTCACTCTAAAATATATTTGCATCTCAAGAGATTTAATCCCTCTCAGCCCTTGGTAGTTAAGATGGATCTAAACTGGTTTATATTTGCAATTATAAAGTAATTAATATTATTATTATTAAATTTTCAAATAAAATTTACATGTAATTTAGTCTTTATTTTATAGTTTTTTTAATGAGATAAATGAATTTTTTATTAATGAGGAAAAATTACATGGATTTCTAAAAATTATAAGTTACTCATCTTTATTTTATAGTTATTTTGAATAAATATAACAAAAATATTTGTAATAAAATGTGTATTTATAATAATTAAATGAAACTATTTGCATTTTAAATTTAATAGTATTGAAATTTGAGATTTATTAATATAAACAATTAAAAAAAATAAAAAAAAAATAAATCTTCCATTAACTTGTTTCCAAGTTCTTATTTACTTAAGTTAGAAGTTTTTGAGAAGCTCTCAAATTCCTGAAACCATTTCCAATCAATTGGAGGTATTTTGTCCTAGTTCATAGGTTTTCAAAAATGTGGGAAATAAGGGAATGAATTAAAGAAATATTGGAAGTGGTTCTCATGCAATTATGGTTAATGATGAATACAATGAATAGTGAGTTTACAAAATTATCTGAATTTTTAACCTTCTTAGGATGTTTTTCAATTTCCAATATTTCCTTAATGATATGAGAAGAGTAATAGAGTTCGAAACTTAAAATTTTAGTTTAGTTAAAGCTAGAATTTATTTTGGTGAAAGCAAATGAGAAGATTAGTTTTGAGGGGGTGTTCAAAATAGCCAACTTCCTTAATGATACGAGAAGTGAGAAGAGTAATTGGGTTCGAAATTTAAAATTTTAGTTTAGTTAAAGCTAGAATTTATTTTGGTGAAAGCAAATGAGAAGATTAGTTTTGAGGGGTGTTTAAAATAGCCAATATAGAGATGCAATTATGGAAGATGTGAGTAACATGTTTTTTGAAATAGACAGCACGTTTTTTGAAATAGACATTAAATGATTTACAAATTTGGCTTATGATTCACCATAAGAGTAGAAAATTTTGCAAACTCGTTAGCAAAGCATGAAATCATATTTATCTTTAGTTGTTTAAGGGTTTTATGGAGTTTAATGAGACTTTTAATATTCCTTTAGGCAAAAACCTTAGAGATATGGTTTGTAGCACCTTGTAGATAGGGAAGAGAAATGAGAGATAAGAGAAGAGAGGAGAAATGAGAGTTTTTAGATTTAGAGTGGAGGAGTACGTGAAAGGCTTTGTTAACTTGAGAAGAGGAATTCCCATTGGTCATAAGACCTTAGGTAGGTAGGTAGGCTTTTTCTTTCTCAAGGAATTGAGGATCATAAATTTGAATGTCTCAAGTAATGGGTGTTTTAAGAGTGATAGATTTTGTGAAGGGTGATGGTGAGAATGGACATGAATGTATCAATCAGTGTGAGTTTTTTCTGATAAACTTGGTGGGTGAAAGTGCCATTAAGGTGAGAACATCCAAAAAAGGGAGAGTTTTTATTTTGGATTTCAATGGTAAATTTGATATGGGGAAAACATTGTTAAGATGGTCAAATAAATAGGTCAAATAAGGATGGCCATCATGCCGAACAATGAAGGTATCATCAACAAATCAATACCAAAATTCGGACTAAAGATGAAAATGGTTTAAGATCATAGTTTCAAAATATTCCATAAAAATGTTGGCAACAACTGAGAATAACGAGGAATCCATGGCTATATATTTTGTCTATTTATAACACTTCTCTTTAAAGGTGAAGAAAGTTGAGGTGAGACAAATTTTAATAACTTTAAGCATTTCTAGGTCCAATAATTTGGAGATAAGATGAAGGAGTTTAGGAATAACATAGTCTAACTCTACGTTTTGGTTTTTTATATTAGAAATTGACAATAAAATTGTTGACGAAAGTGTGGTTTATTGTTGTTTTAGAATGCATAAAGAAGTTCAGTGCCCTTAAAAACCTTGTAGTACTAGGATTATACATATTTCATAGCTCAAACTTGTGATTCAGATGAATCCATGCCGAATTTCAGATAAAATTGATCAGAAAAGTACCTAGAAAAGGACCAAAACTTATAAAATTTAGAATAGTGTAATATGTTTACCCACACTAAAAAACAATTCTCTTTTACTACTTCATTACCATAACAAAATGGTTCACCCAATGCATAGTTTACACATTCACTTACTACATCAACCTTTAATGTCTTCATGTGAAAGTTAATACAAACATATTTATATTGATCAAAGTGAATTGAATATGGTCTAAACATTCATGCATGTTGACATAAGTTTGAGGTTTGTGCCTATCATAACATGTTTATAATATAAGGTTTCGAGAGTACTGCATAACATGGCTTATTAATATTCCACACTCCCTAGGCATTAAGTTTAGTGGGTGATTAGTCAGATTGAATGGATGCCAGCTGGTCTTGTTTTCCTTGTCGAGCTGCCAAGGTACCATGGATCTTTCCTGAACCCTAGATATGTTTACCTATAACTTGCTCTACCATTGATCTAACAGGGTTATGATCCAACAGTTCTTCGAGATCCAGAGTAGTTGACGTAACCACCATCCTTTTCACCTCGAGTTGCGGTCATTTGCACTCTGTCTTGTGTGGGAGAACACTCTACTACAACCTTTATAGCTCAGGGTTTTCAATTTTCCTTACACTAGGTAACCCCTTTTAAGATTTTTCTTCGGTTGATGGCATTTAGCTCTCTATAGCCATTATACCCTTTCTGTTTTTCTAATAATAGGAGTTACTCTCTCCTAGGGTTTTAGTCAATCCAAGTTTGAGGTGATGGGGATTCTCAATTGCGCACGCTATCCAGATGTTCTTTTTAGGCTTGACGTAGGTAATTTTACCCTAACCCTTGCCTATTTTCCTTGCTTTTGTTTTGTGTCGTGACAGGGTTTCCTGAGCTAATCTGTTACTCATTCTCTCCCATTGCAGGTCTACCTTGTTTCACCAAACTACCATAGGTAAATTATAGAATCATAATTTTTAATTACACTTTAAAGTTCAATTGCTATCATTATTTTTCTAGGGTGTTGCATGTCACCTAACATCTAAATGGTTGATGGCATAGGTTGGTATTCCAACCCTACTTCTTTATTTCTTTTAGTCTCTAGTCATACTTGGTGGAGAAAGACTAGTGAGGTCGACCTGCTGACCCTCACACGTTGTGTTCTTCTTTCAGGTTCCAAAAAAATTGCGTTATCTACATTCTAGTTTTGGGTTTTGTTCTTACGTCCTTCATGCTAGGGTTTTTAAATAATAGGTTGAGAAATGTGGAGTATGACGAGCCCAGGTGGTTGCAATGTGTTGCTATTTAAGTTTTGCTCCAATTCGGCACTGTCGTAAGTTATTTAAGGGTTGTTGTGACTTATAATTATGTATGATCTGATATTCTATGTTTGTGAGACTTGCTTGGCTCGGTACAGTGAAATCCATTAAATTACATTTCTTTTAAGTACAGTTGTGAATATATATATACATATTATGTGCTATGTCATTATTAATTGGCCTTTATAGACGAGGGTTTTCACAGACGGTTCTGCTCATTTTTTTAAGTAGTTATTCTTTCACCTGTGGTCATTTTATATGTGTTACAATTTAATTTACTGATCCTTCTCTTATTTGTTTTGGTATAATTTCCAACTCTGTTAGTTTGTTCATGACTTTACATTCTATGTTTTGCAGTTCCTTCCTTTTCCCCAGGGTATTTGGGGTTCTTTTCTTAATTACCTAGCCTAGAAACTATTATGGGGTTCTGTGGAAGACTCCAGACAGGCACCCAGGTTATTGGTTGGTCTGGCTCAACCGGGGGCTAAACTGGTCTCTGCATAACCTACTAGTTCCATTAAAAAACCAACATTCTTTCTTTAAGTTGTATATTAGCATCATGGTTAATTTATTTGCAGGTTGGTGTTTCAAATCATTGTTTTCCTTCCGCGTACTGAATTTCTTAAGTTCTATTTGCACCCAGGAATAATGAATAAAGCTATATTTTATTTTTATTGCACCACTGTATTTCTTTATTTTCATTGCTTGGTAGGATTGGTAAACCCTCATTTATTTCATGCAGAAGTGAACGTACCCGTGAACATAACTTAAAAATCTCCCTATTGGTCAAGCCATACATCTAGAAATTACATTTGTTTTCTTTTCTTGAAGGTATCCTTGTGGTTTTTGCAGTTCTTGAATTATATCTTAAAATGTAGTTGTATTATTCATTACACATACCCACATCCTCTTGAACCTTTTCAAATCTACACATGTAGCTTCCTTTACATAGCAGTCATACAATTCTTCATTACAAGATTTGTTGTCATTTGACAAATATTTTTCCAAAGTATTGTAACCACAATTAAAAGAATTTAACAGTTCAATCTCTTCGAAAAGTGTTGTAAACACAGTTACTTACTAATCACTATCATTATTCAATAAAATTTCTAGCAAGGTAGATTTACTTATCTGATTTTCACAATTACTAGAAATTTCACCAGAAAAGACCACACCTCCCAATTGTTGAGATTGGCATTTACGTCCAATCTCCCCCCAAGCCTTTTCACTTCTAGAACAACAACTTAGACAATGATTTACTAGTTAATTTTCTCAGGCATCAAGACCACTTAGTTTAGCCTAGAACTCATAGCCCTAACTAGGATTAGGGCTTCCACTGGCTCCTATTCCAGCTCAAGAACACCCTACAGGAAACATCCTGCCTTACGTTTTTCATTCTTCTCTCAGATGCCTCCAACTTTCCTCCTCCTTCCTTCCCAGACTCTTTTCCCCACTGAGATACTTTATCTCCAGGGAGAGAGAGAGAAAGGTAATTGTATATAACTATCTCATAGTTGAAAATTGCTTCTAGGGTTTTTCCCATAAAATTTCCAAAACTTGTTTATTACTATATATTTAACAAATTAAAATAAAATAAAAATAGCTTTTATCACTTTTAAGGTCCATTAAGTTTCTATCAATTCATAAGTTACTCAAACCAGCGCAGTAAAAGTAATAAGTAAAAGTAAAATATTCATAGAGTTCGGGGGTGTTACAACTTCTCCCCCTTGTGCGAAACATCATCCCCAATGTTTATCACTGCCTCTGAAACAAGTATGGATATGCCTCTCGCATAAAGTTTTCATCTTCCCAGGTGGTATCTTCTAGGCTAAAGTGCTTCCATTTCACTTTAACCTAGGTGATAGCTCTCCTCTACTAGAAACTCTTCCTCACGTTTGACCTGTTAACACAACCATAGGGTTATATAATTCATATTGATTATTAATATAAAAGTAGAAGTACACATATTCATAGATTTAAATTTATCATTAAATCTTACTTGCACCTCCTACCAGTTAATAATGTGTCTACCCAGGTCATAAACATATTTTTTTAACAATGAAACATGAAACGCAGTATCTACTCGTATGTGACTAGGAAGTGCAAGCTGATAAGCTACGGGTCCTATTCTTTCCAAAATATGGAATGGACCACAATAACGGGGAGCTAACTTTGTACAACCACCCCATCTTAGGGAGATCTTCTTAGGTTTAACCCTCACATAACCATGGTCCCTATTATAGGCCATTTTGTCACATCTAGTCAATATACCTCCAAACTTAATCAATCGATATCTGTGAACATGTTGTAATCATCCCTTCACAAATCCCTAGGACAAATTGCTCAAACACACTATTTTTAGCCCCAATGCACCTTGCTTCCTTGGCCACCTACATTCAACGTTTGTTGCATGCTTTTTCACATGTGCTATTCAGCACTTGTTTCTCCCTTCTGCAAGTGTGTTGATTCTATAAATTCAGGAAAATTAAAAATAATTTTGAAGCTTCATCTTCTAGAAGCTTCCAAAGTTGTTTTAACTATTTACCATGGATAAAGAGCTTGAATCCTATCTGATCCTATCTTGGAGACTTCACCTCTTATCCCTTGAGATCATCCTCCCATCATATGTGGATCTCAAGTCCGTAATGGTAAATTCTAAACTACCACACTTCTCCTATGAATTTACTGCCATCCATAACATAAAGGTTCACTTTTGGAGATTGATAGTGTCCTTATGTTGTTTCCTTGAACCTAAAGGACTCATCATCTTCATGCATTAGGGTTGATCTTGAGGTGTGCTTTGTGACAAGGAAGGATAAGTCAACTTGGGGAGACATCTACAAAGTCAGCTACAATTTATGGTTGTTTACTCTCTCCTATTTTTATTAATACAAAGAGTATTTTGGTTTATTATATTTATTGTGTTATGTTTACACTCATGTATTTCAATCCCATGTTGATTCATTGAATAGAGATGCTAGATTATGCTACATGGATATTGTGGATCCTTTTCTTGTTTTAGTCGTGTGCAAAGGTTATAATTAGCACTCGGAGCTACAATTGGAGCTTACAAGAGAGGAGGAAAGGGAATCTTGCGACATATTTGAGGTATGATTCATTCCCATACTCTAATTTCTCTAAGGAAAATTGTATGTTCTTTTCCTTATGTTGTTCTAGACCTAATCACTAGGTCTAGGGAATTCACCTTTGTCAGCAATTGTAAATTCCGCATAACAAATTGGCAACCCTGTTGGGGAGCACTTCTTCCCTTAGTTGTTTCCTTGACCTTAACACCTTTTTTCACCTATTAAAGCAACCTTGATTGACTCATTCAGACGTTGATTGACCTTAGGAAAACCCCTCTTTGAGTTTGGCTTTATTTTTTATGTTGTATTTGGGCCGAATTTTCCTTAGTGTACTCCCTGGTCTGAAGATAGAGCACTTCAGTGCACTCTCTCCTTCTCTATACCGACGTTGCCAAGCACTAGTGCATGTTCTGCACCTACGCTGATCCCTGTAAGATGCAAAAAATTACTTTTCTTGCCTTGCTCTCTGATTTTCTTTGTTCCAACTTGTTTTCCTTCTGTCTTTGAGTGTGTCATTGTCTCTGAAAAGCCTCCACTTTGTTTACTTTAGGTTTTATTATCCTTTGATAAGAATTTGTTTGGATTTTGCATTTTTCTTGTTAATTAAGTCTTTTTGCAAACTCTTGCTTGATCATTGATTGCTTAAAGAAATTGGTATTACAGTCATCATTTTGTGTGATTTCTCTTATTAGTGATTTAGCGACATCTTAGTTTTCATTTAATTTCAAGTTTAAGAGGATCAAAAAGAAAAATCTAATCATTTTTTCATTTGGCATTACATTTAGTATTTTGTGTGAAATTGGAATTGGAACAATTGCATTAGAGAAATTTGTTTGCTACATTTTATATGTTGCATTACTCTTTGTTTCTTCCCTCCCATACATAGATTTTAATTGAAAAGAAAAAATTTCATATTATAATGTTAGATTGCATATTAGGGTATTCAGGTGAAACTCGTGGTGAGCTTTGAAAATTGAAACTTAATTTAAGATAAACTTTAAAATTTACTCAATCAATCTTAAGGAGCATTTGGAACATTGATGCAAACATCTAGAGATCTAAGCTAGAGACATGTTTCAACTTCTTTAAGTGTAGGGCCTATCATTTTTTTAGCATTACATTCCAGGGGTGATATCTCGTTCCACATATGTAAGTGTACCAGACCATTCTCCGCATACCTTCAGGTATATTTAATGGCACTCCACGCATGAAAAGTATATGGGAACGCTCTCATCGTACGATTACGCATTAGACAACACTATTACGGACTATGCTTTCACGTACCTTCAGGTATATTTTGGAAGTCCACGCTAGGATGTTATCCTGCCTTAGGTAACCAAGTTGGATGCCTTATATACTGTGATACACCGAACACAACATTGAGGGATACTTCTAATCGTACGTAAATCCTTGGTTCTCCAAGGTGGTATATTTCATTTCACGGTTTCTTAGTAAGCCCTTCTTCTTAGTTACCCCCCTTTTGATTTATTTTTGTGTTAATTTCTAAAATTTATTAAACCATCATGGAAGAACAACCTCATCATTCATGTAGGATGCAAATATTTCCTCCTCTTCCACCTGAGGCAACTCTTAGACATTGAAAAAATAAAATAATGCAAACTAACGAATCTAATACTTCGGGAGCTACCATTTCTAGTCCTCCATCCAAAATTGATCTACCAGAATCATCTCTTCCTGTGAGTATTGAAGCCGAGATCACTTCTCATATAGTTGATGAGTCTGACATAGTTGAAATAGAAGCATCTGAAACTTTATAACCTGAGGCAATTGAACCTAAGTTTCCTAACACAAAAAAATTGTAACCTGAGGTTATACAACCTGAGGAACCTCAGTTAACAACACTTGTTACTTTAGGTTCTTCCTCCTCTCTTCCTTTGTCTTCGACCCAACTAGAACCTGTATATCTTGGGCCCGACGATGAACAACTTCCATATGATCTTATGAGTATTGAGGAAATTCCTTAAGAATAACCTCGACCTTCTTCTATTGTTCATTTAATAGGACTTCATATCTATTAGGTCCCTCCTCCTCAGACTTTGATATGAGCTCCTTTGTCTACTTCTCCTCTTTTCAACTGGCCTTTGAGTTTCCCTCAACAATCCTCTTTGGGAAATTTAAACATGATTGAGTCTACTACAATGTCTCAGCCCAGCGGAACAACCAATGTTACAGCTACTTCTATGTTTGTAACATCACCATAAACACATTTATATGGTGGCCCACCTATCCCACCTAGTTACCAATCATTATCTGGTACCTTATTTGGTGCAACGAATAGTCCATGGACTTCTCCCACATCATCCTCTTCTAGAATTCCATATGGTACTTCTTTGATGAGCATCACACAATCTGCTCCTCTTACTACTTCAAAATCTATAGTGGAATACTAACTTGGTTCATATGTCAGTGGCTATGGAAATCTATAAATAGCCCACTCCACTTTACACTGTGTACCCTCCTCCAAGAGGGCAGTTTCCTTTGCATTCCCCTGATCCTTCAGTGGGGGGGGGCAGCTTTTTACTATAATGTTCCAATCCCCTAGCCAAATACCACAAGCTGGTGCTCAAACCTATTTGAGTCCCCCATTTCTAGGTATGGCTGCCAACCTTGGCATCCTACAGTTCCTATAAAACCTAGCTCAATTATGAATCAAATTCGAACTTCTCAACATGTTCCACCTACATCTCATCTTCCTACTTGTCAACCTATTTCTCAACCTATTCAAACTCAAGTTCATGTAAGTCAACCTTTTCAGGTAAACCTCTAACTCAACCTATTCTACCTTACCAAAGTCCCCCTTACCTAGCCTCTTCAAGTTGCCTTACAACCTCCACCGCTTGGACAGGCTATTCCTCAAATGCAAGTGAATCAACCTGTATATGAAAGGCACATGCACAAGCTAGCCAACCTTACGTAGGGATGATGAAAAATCCCACGGGGCAACCATATCAAGGTATTCCTCAAATGCCTTACCAATGTCAACAAATTCAAACCCATCCATTTCAATTGTTTCAAGGATATCTTGGAACTAGGAAACAAGGCTCTGTTTATCTAGGCTACCAAAATCCTCCTTCTCTAGGAGGACAGGTACCTGTTGCTCAAGCTATTCTATCTTACCTAGGACACCCTTCACCAGGATTTAATAGGAAGTTTCCATTTGTGGCAACCCTTGAATTATCAGATCTTACCTAGATTACAAATGATCCCATTTTTCACTCTCCTTGGTGGTCGATCATTCCTACAAAATTGCTGAGAAATATCCCAAAGTTCAATGGAAATCTTGGAGAAGAATCATCTACACATGTTATGATGTATCATTTATGGTGTATTCGAACTCTTTAAATGATGATTCAATCCATTTATAGTTTTTCCAATGGAAAATTACTAGTATGAAAGCAAAGTGTTATATTGAATTATCACAAGCTTCATTTAACAACTCCAATGTCTTAGAAACTACATCCTTAACCCATTTTTAGTTGCCCATTCTGTATGAGATTGGAACTGAACTTTTGACCAATTTCAAAAAATTTGGTTCCACTCACATTCATGAGTGGCAACATCATCATCGTATGGTCAAGAACTACATTCTTGATCAGTTATTAGCTTAATGGTTCATTAAATCTTTGTTAGCACCCATCACCGAAGATGTTGCTAAGGGTTGAATTGTGACTGAAGAGAAAGTAATTTTGATCTTTTTCATACACAATCTGGCACACTCTACGATAAAATACCCAATGCTTTGAGACCTTCCAATATTGTTCCACAACCTCCCGATAAAGAATCACATGTCGTTGATGGCGTGATTGGCTGTGCTAGCCAACAATCAGTGAGTAAACTATATGGTTCATCTCTTGTTGTGGCTGCCCAAAACCCATACTCCACTACTCTTGCAACTGCTACTTCCAAGATTACTGTTGTCCAATACATGAAGGGAAAATATTAACAACTAGGAAGTAAGAAAAAAGGAAAAGGAAAGAAGAAAGATAATCCTTCATAGGATAAACAAAATAACGAGTCTCCTGATGAAAAATGGAAACCTCGTCATCCTTGCTTAATCTGTAATGAGGAACATTTTACTTGGGACTGTCCACATCGGGTGGAAGTGAATCAATTCCTTAATTCATCTGCTGCACCCATTGTGTTAACAGATCCCTTTCCTAACTAGGATACAAACATGGTTGCACAAAATCTCTCTTCCTCTTCCTCAATTATGATGCTTTCCTCCACCAGACAGAAAAATGATGTTATAGTGGCTACGAGAAATAAGGACTATGGTAATTTGAATCTCTCGACTGGTAAGGATACTGATCAATCTACCTATTCTCCTTCATCTGCTTCGAATCCTTCTCCAAATGTGGTTCCAACCTAATTAACTATTAAACCTACTAAGGGCGTTATTCACAAATCTGCATTCAATCCTCATGTGATAGTTTCACATAATTATAGAATAGTTGAGGATCTAGCTCAAGTTCCTTTAGCTATGTCAACTCTCTAGGTTTTGCATAATTGTCCCACCTAGAAGAAGGCTTTAGTTGCCGCAATTGAAGGCATCAATCCTTCGGATTCTAGCCTTGTAGTCTTTAATCATGAGAACCATACACCCAAACTTCCAACGCAACTGGATTTTATGATCCAGGTTGTTATACGAAGTAAGACCATCGATCACACAATTGTGGATGAAGGAGATTCAACTTGTATCATGTCACTTTCTTGTTGGAAGGCTCTTGGCTCTCCTTAACTCAACCAGTCACCTACTACTCTCAAATCCTTTGATGGAATAGGCTTCAAGCCTTACGGAATTTTGGCTTCGTTACAAGTAGAATTAGCTAGCAAGATGGTGTCAGTAGAAGTTGAAGTCATAGATGGACCTTTATATTGTAACTTTTGTTGGGTCGTACATGGGTGTATTTTACGGCTACTATCATTTTGACCTATTTTAGAATGATTGTTTTCCCTCACTAGGGGAGCATTGTGGTCATTGAGAAACTCGCCTTCTTTGCCAATAATTCTCAAACTACTAGAGGCATCCCTCTTATGGGTGAATTCCCACTACCTTATCAGCATGTCGAGGTGGTATTGCTTAAGGATTCTTCCCTTATGATAACCTTTTATTGTCCTCCTGCTCCTCCTTATCCCCTTCCTTCTCCCGACAACCCAAAACTAGTTTTCTGTATCAATATGATCTCGTCTTCTACTACTCCATCTGATCCTTGGATAGTACCAGATGCTTCTAATATTGATAGATTTGGTGACCGCATGCCACTCAATCATGTTTAGCTCGAATATGAAGCTATCTATTTGTCCTATTCGACGTCCTCTGATTTCTCCTTTTTGATCAATTGGGTTGATCACTCCTTAGCTTATGCCTCATCTTCTGATTCTTTCTCTAGTACATTTTCTACTTATGAAAGCATCATGGAGATCATGAGGCGAGATGATGCACCATGGAATGATAATCATCATCATTCCTCTCTGCCTGATACCTTCAAGGATAATCTTAGTGATATTTATTCACCCAATATTGTTGAGATATCTACGAATTATGTATTTATTCACGATATTGATTCTAAGAATAATTTATTGAATATTGAAGACACTATTCCTCTTGATATTTTGATTAAACTTGGAATTGTCAAGAATTTCCACACTGGTGCATCTTGCTCTCCCAATGAGGTCAATATCTATAAAGCCATCTTCCAAGAATTTTGAGACGTTTTCACTGGTCATATGAAGAGATGCTAGGTATTGATCCAAATGTTGTTGTACATGAAATCAAAACATATCCAAATGCTAAGCCATTTCGGCAGCGCTTGCATCCCATCCATCTTAAGAAGGTTGTCGCTATTAATGTAGAAGTTAAAAAGCTTTTGCGGGCTAGTTTCATTTACTCTGTTCCTCTAACTGATTGAGTTTGAAACATTGTTCTCATCATGAAGCAACATGGAACAATTCGTGTGTGTGTCGATTACTGTGACATCAACCGTGCTTGTCCAAAGGACAATTATCCTACCCCATTTATCGACCAGTTTGTTGATGATTGTGCTGGGAGTGAAGTATTTTCATTTATGGATGGATTTTTTGACTACAACCAAATCAACATTATCCCATTGGACCAACATAAAACCACATTTATCTATCCATGGGGCGCATTTTCTTATCGAAAGCTCCTTTTTGGTTTGAAAAATGTTGGGGAAACCTTTCAGAGGGAAATGAATTATGCCTTCCATGACATTAAACACATTGTACAACCATATTTGGATGATTTACCTGCCCACTCGAAACATCGTGCAAATCATCCCATACATCTCAAGGCTATCTTTTTACGTTGTTGACATTATAATATGAAGCTCAATTTGTACAAGTGTGTCTTTTGCGTTCAATCCATTTGACTTCTTGGCTTCGTAGTGTCAAAGAAATGAATTCATTTTGCTCCACTTAAAGTCCAAGCGATCCTCGATTTGCCTACTCCTTCCTCTCTCGTTTAACAACGCCTTCAAGAGAAAGCTAACTTTCTACGGAGTTTTGTTCCCAATTATACTGAATTGACCAAAGGATTTACTTGATTGTTGAAGAAAGATGTTCCCTTCCATTGGGACGACACTACCCAAAAGTCATTTGATGCTTTGAAAGATGTTATGATTCAGGCACCATTGTTGTATCCCCTGGATTATCAACGCGATTACTTCATGTATCGCGTTACTACAGTTACTACCATTGTTATGGTATTGGTCCAAGAAGATGATGTAGGGGACAGAAATCCCATTTATTATTTGATTTGGAACTTAAATGACATAGAAATCAAATATACTCACATTGAAAAGTTGGATTTGGCAGTTGTCCAAGATGTCCAAAGGTTTCACCACTACATTATGCTTCGCAAGACTATGGTTGTCTCTTATTACAACCCAATGACATACATCTTGTCACAACAATTATTGGGTTACAAGTACTCCAAATGGATTTTTATTCTCCAAGAGTTTGATTTGGAGTTGATCAAGTCCAAATCCAAGAAATCCTTAGTCTTTTTCGCACTGATCTATGACCTTCCCTCTTCTAAATATGAGTCTACCTCAGACGATTCTATTCTCGACGAGTCGTTGTTCCTGATCGAATCATCTAACCCGTGGTGTGGATATATCATCACAGATCTCCAGACCCAGGCTTTCTAGCATGATACCTCTTGCTCTAATCAATGACATATCTGATGCCAGGCTAAAAATTATATTATAATTGGCGACACCCTTTATCGTCATGGTATCGATACGATTTTTAGGCAGTGCCTCACTCATGAGGAGGTTGAGAAAGCTTGAAATGAATGCCATGTTGGGGCATGTGGTGGACATATTTCTAGTTATGCCATAGCACAAAATATTTTGTGTGTGTGTTGGCTACTTTTGGCCTACTTTGTTTCATGATTGCATCCTCGCGATCCAAAAGTGTCATGCTTTCCAGATCTATTGTCGTAAAACCTATGCTCCACATGCTCCTTTACATCATGTTATCACCGTTGGGCCTTCTATGAAATGGGGCATTGACTTAATGACATGTAACCCTCACTCACATAGGGGAAATGGCTACATCATTGTGGAATTATATTTTTTTTACCAAGTGGGTTGAGGTGATGCTTACATATAATAACACCCGTGAAACAACTGCTTTGTTTCTCTTCAATAACATCATTGCAAGGTTTGGTGTACCACAAGCTATAGTTACAAACCATGGGAAGCATTTTTGAAATCACATGATGTCTAAGCTTACTGCAAAGTTGGACCTTCACCATGAAATCTCAAATCCATATTACCCACAACTGAATGGGCAAGTCGAAGAAATCAATAAAGTGTTGAAAACAATCCTTCAGCGCATGATAGGGATCCACAAATTGGATTGATATCTTATCCTTTATGTAGCTTTATGGGCATATCAAACCTCTGCCTAGAATACTACTGGATTCACACCTTTCCAATTGGTGTATGGTTTAGAGGAAATTCTTCCTATTGAGTGTGGAATTCCATCTCTGGAACTTATTTTTGAACTCCTCCCTGCCACTTTTGTAGAAGAAGAGCGTCTCTTGCATATGACATGCTTAGATGAAACCCAACACGATTCTATGATGGCCAATGAGACCCACAAGAAACATATTAAGGCACAATACGATAAGAATGTTAAGCCTTGTGCCTTCTCAGAAGTTGACTTTGTCCTGTTGTATGATTAGGAATCTGATAAGTTAGGGTATGGGAAGTTTGAGTACTAGGCCCATGCATAGTGAAACATGTCCTTACGAAATGGGCCTATGAGCTTATCGATTTTGATGGAATTCTGTTGGTGGAACCCAAAAATGGGTTGTACCTCAAAAAATATTATGCTTGAATCTTTTTTGCGTAGTCACTATGTACATATTGTCTATATGTGTGTTGAGTGTGGTTTGCAGTGTGTTCCATTCAGAGTTTCCTACTGTATTTGTTAATCTTGCTTTACATTTGGTTTGTAGATGTAGGTGTCCCCTCAACCATATGTTAGTTATGCTGATGGTGCTAGTTGTAGTACTCAAAACCTTTCTTCCGCAGCATGGGAAATCTATGCTCCAAGTGGCAAGTTAGTGAGTTTACAAGGGATTTTGATTGCTCTACCAATAACATCGTTGAGTATATCACAATGATCAAGTTTTTGTTTGATGTTATTTCTCATGGAATCCACCATATGGTGGTCAGACTTGACTCATAACTTGTAGTACTACATTTGACTAATGTTTATTTAGTAAGAAGTCCAACTATGCTTCGTATGTTTTTAAGGGTTCGCCTTCTAGAAAGACATTTTGATTATATCCAATATCAACACATTCCTAGAAGTATAAACACATTAACAGATGCATTAGAAAATCATGTTTTAGACAGACATTTGCGACACATGTAAAGTAAAATTCAATCCACATCATACATTGAACAAGATAATAGAGCACATAAGAAACACCGATAGGTAGATAGTTGTATATATAAAAGTTTAGTTTTACAAAAAAGATGTGTCTGAGACACATATGGCCACACTGCCTATCATATAAAAAATACATGTAGTCAAAATATGTCCCTAATGCCTCCTAGTAGACTAGTCCTCATGGTGTTCACGGTAACAAACAACCGTACGAGCAAATTTGCACAACAACTAACTAATGCGCTCACACACCCGAATGGTGTAACACTGTAATATCATAGGAATCTGATTGACCCTAGTCTCTGGTATGCTCTAGGTCAATCTCTCAATATTTCATTTGAACTTTGCAAGGGTCTTTTCCACATTGAGATCTTGCATCTCTTCCCATGCCCCTTCAACAACCAGTGCTCCAATCTCTGCATGAAGTGGTTCTCCAAGACACTGAAGATAGGATGAACCCACTGGTCAAACAGGTCCAAGGTCTGCATGTAAAATATATAGTTAGTTTTATATAAATGAAAATAACAAAAAAATGTAAAACCCAAAAATAAAAAATGTTCAAAATGATTTATTTTTACCTATGGCACCCCATTGCGCCTTCAAGTAGCACGAGCTCTGGGTCTCTACGGAAGTCCATCCCAATATATGGGTAGTCTTCAATCATAATGAGTTGCATTGGTAGCCATCAGAAGAAGACAAGTGTGAAACTTATGGAAGAAAGACCTGCATGTGTGAAACTTATGGAAGAAGGACCTGCATGTCTCGACATGAGATCTACACATTGCCTCATCCGTGGAGATTTGGGATCAGGAATCTCTAGAGATATACGTTGAGGACGGATTAATGGAATCCTCTCTAAGGAAAATGAAATCAAGATGGAACCATATCTAAAGTTTTTCAGCCTTCCATACTTTGCTTTAGTGGGTTGCTCCATGTTTTCTAACACCCCTTTGCTCCAATTGAACATTATTGGTTATATGCATTCTAGTGCATATTTCATTTGGGACATGTTAGCCAAATGCAGAGTAGCACTTCTAACCCATCTTGATATGATAAAAAGGATTGTCTTGAGAGGCAAACAGACCACATCCTTAATCTCGATTTTCCCATCCTTTGTTGGTTGGGAATGAGGTCTACAGTGTGTAGTAATATAGACTTTGACAGTTTCTCCACCCCTTCTCAAACTAGATAACGAGACAAGATCTCCTCTCCTTGATAATCCTGTCAAGAAATAAATGTCTTCCACTTGTAGATGAGCATATGTGCTCCAAGCCTAAATAATTTTGCTTGAACATCCCATGCTATGATAAGATACTCCAAAAATTCCGATTGTGCTCTCATCCTAGGAAGCTAAAAGAACTTGGGAAGCCCACAGTTTCTTAGTGCTTGAATAATTGTTAGATCATTGGCAACATCCATGTATTGGTTTTCATGTTCTCTTTCTTGCCAAATCAAAGCCATTTTTGTTCCAATGGATACCTAAAATACAATAAGAAGATTCATCAGAACAAATCTCATGCATAAGTTTGAGGAAAAAATGAGTGGAAATGGAAAAACAATTTTTTGAAATGAGCCCAGCGCACCCTGCTAAAGGAGGACAGAGTGTTGCAACACACCCTCCCTTCTCTAGGAGGTGCATTGAAGTGCTCTTCCTAGTTATATCTTTCTTGGCCCAACACAATTTTTGACATTGATGGGGTGCGTTGGAGCTAAGGTGCAAAATTATAGCCCCAAAGTGTTCAAAACCTCAAAACTTTTGCATGAAATAAAAAACCAGAATTGTGAAAAGAAAGAGAACGTTAAGATCTCCTACCTGGAAGTGACGACACCAAAAATGATCCACCATATTGGCCACAATCAGTTGCTAAAGTTTGGGGGGTAAAAACCCACTCAAAGCTCACTCACAAAGAGGTGTAATGAAAATGGTAAAAAATGAATTTACTTTGTCCTATTTATGATTATTTTATTATATTTTGCTATGCTGACCTAAATTTCACCTAATATTACCACAATTGCATATTTTTTTCTGATGTTCTAAATAGGTTAAGAACTATTTGAAGGATTTAATAACATTTTTGAGTCGAAACAAATCATTTTGATGAAGGAGCATACCTTTTTTTGCTTTTTCAGGCTCTGTAAACTCATGAAAAAGGAACCACCTGGGTCCTCTTTCAACTCTTTTAAGAATCCCTAAACATGAAAATATTGTCAAGTACTTCTCTTTTTGAACACATTAAAGTAAATGAAAAGATGTCTACTCAGTATAAGTTTAATCCTTTTCTGGACTGAGATAGACTATTTACGAAAAAGGAATACCTTAGTTGAACATGGCTAAGAGGCTCTCCTATGTATCCTTTTCTACCTTTTCGGACTCGAGAGAAAATTTTACAAAAGAGAACCTTTGGAGTTTTCTTTTTCACCTCTTTTTCAAATTCTTTAACAAAAAAATAAGTGGAGTCACACCTCCACTAGACTTGTAAAAGTATCAAACAACATTGAACTCATCAAACATGATGGTACTAAACCACTCCTTCTCAGGGTTCGTAAAAAATACTCATAGGGATTCATTCGAAGGATGAACTTACAGATCGAGCTTATGTTATCCTCCTCAATTTTGTCAAAAATATAGAGGTAATGACTAGAAATGGTTGGGGAAATTGGGAAAATGGGGTACCTAACCTATTAATGGCAGTGAGTTGCTCTTGAACATGACACTCTCTCACTTCATCTCCATGGCTGTTGGTCTGGGAAATCTTCTTGCCTATTTGTTTCACCACACTATATCAAAGCCTCCATATTTGGTTTTTGGGTCAATGCTTCCAACTCCATAATGTGTCGCCAATATGTTCAAGAGGAGTCTTTCAATTGATATCTACTACAATGCTCCTAAGCCTTCATTCATGTCTATCGTTCTCAATCAGTTCCACATCAACATCATTTTATCTCAAATCTTGATACCCGTTTCATGTTGTTGATAGGGATACACCAAGTCCCTCCTGTGATTTGTCACTTCCTGTCGACATCAACTCATTATCTAGGAAGTTGACGTAGAAAATCCCTTTTATACCTTGGAGCTTGCATACATCAATGGCAAGTCTCCTCTCTCTTGGCGACAGGTCTTCATCATTAGCCTTCAACCGAAATATTCCATGTGGAGTTTGACTTTAGCTCATTCATTCACACCATACAAATTTTACTATGGTACCTTGAGAGCCATTAACATCATCAGTGGTTTCTATCGTGTCTGTTAACTACTTACATCATTGGCCAGTAATCAGATAGTTTCTACCATGTTCGACTCCAGCATATTTATTTGCATGGCTAGACTCATACATTGGACGATCGAGTGAACGCGATAGAAGACCCTGGATCTAGTTTCATCCATCTCGACTATGATTTTAGGATTAATACAAGATTACAAAGTATGATGGCTATGGTCATAGAAACAATCATCTGAGCATGGGTCCACACTCTGTCATCATTGGACAAGACTTCTTGATCATCATAAATGTAATGTTAGCTTATGTGTTGAGCATGGGCATGCCTCCCTCAACAGTGATATCATGATGAAAATGTATTGTATCAGATGATGATCTCGACCAATTGCTCTTGATCCAGACTTGTCACAAGGTAAAGTACTTCATTCATCAACTGCCACTTCTGACTTTGTACTTTCAGGGCCAACTTATTGTTGGCCATTTTGTCACATCTGGTCAATAGGCCGCAAACTAGATCAATCAATATGGATGAACATGTTGTCACCATCCCTTCACAAAGCCCTAAGACTGAAATCTCCAAAAAGTCTTAGTTTTTGGGACAAATTAATCAAAAAAACTATTTTTAGCTGCAACACACCTTTCTTCCTTGGCTCCCTGTGTTCAATGTTGGTTGCATGCTTTTCCACCCACACTGGTTAGCACATGTTGCTCTCATCTGCAGGTGCAATGATTCTAGAAATTCGGGAAAATTAAAACTAATTTCGAAGCTTCCTCTGCTAGAAGCTTCCAAAGTTGTTTTAACTATTTACCATGGATAAAGAGCTCGAATCCTATCCGACCCTATCTTGGAGATTTCACCTCTCATCCCTTGAGCTCATCCTCCCATCATATGTGGATCTCAAGTCCATAATGGTAAATTCTAAACTACCACACTTCTCCTATAAATTTACTACCATCCATAACATCAAGGTTCGCTTTTGGAGATTGATAGTACCATTATGTTGCTGCATTAAACCTAGAGGAGTCATCATCTTCAAGCATTAGGGTTGATCTTGAGGTGTCCATTGTGAAAAGGAAGGATAAGTCAACTTGTGGAGACATATACAAAGTGAGCTACTATTTATGGTTGTAAAATATCTCCTATTTCTATTAATAGAAAGAGTATTTTGATTTCTTATATTTGTTGTGTTATGTTTGCACTCATGTATTTAAATTCCATGATGATTCATTGAATATAGATGTTAGATTATGCTATGTGGATGTTGTGGATACTTTTCTTGTTTTATTTGTGTGTGCAGGTTCTAATTATAGCACTAAGAGCTACAATTGGAGCTTACAAGTGAGGAGGAAAGGGAAGCTTGCTACAAATTCGAGGTATGCTTCATTCCTATACTCTAATTTCTCTAAGGAAAACTTTAAGTTATTTGCCTTCTGTTTTTATAGACCGGGCCACTAGGTCTAGGGAATTCACCTTTATCCACAATCATAAATTCCGCATAACAATCCCTGACCTGAAATTCCTATAAGTTATTTTCCTGTTTACATAGGCTTTATGTTTGTCTTAGGAAAATTTCAGGTTTTGTCGAACTTTCCTTACTGTTTGCTCCATTTCAGCTAACATATCAGGTCCTAAGATTAACTTATCCTCTGGATTATTCCAGTTAGTAGGTGTTCTGCATCTTCTCCCATATAGTACTTCAAAAGGGCTCATTTTCAATGAGTCATGATAACTATTATTGTATGCAAATTCAACTAGGTGGAGGTATTCTTCCCACTTGGTTGGCTATTGCATAACATAAATTCTTAACATGTCTTCAAGTACCTGGTTCACCTGTTCGGCCTGCGGATGATAGGCAGTACTAAATTGAACTTGAGTACCCAATACCTCAAAAAGAGCCTTCCAAAATGCAGAAGTAAATTTTACATCTCTGTCAGAAATAACTACTCTAGGTATGCCATGTAATCAAAATATTTCCCTCATAAAAATGTCAACAATTTGAATAGTCTTATACGTAGATTATACTGGATGAAATGGGTTGTTTTGCTAAGCTTGTCCACCACTACCATCACTGAGTCATTTTGTCTTTTTGATCTGGGAAAACATGTTATAAAGTCTAACTTGATGACATCCCATTTCCATTCTGGAATGGGTAATGGATGAAGTAATCCTGATGGGTGTTGGTGCTCAAAGTTGAATTGCTGGCACTCTAGACATTTAGCCAAATAATCTGCAATATCCCTTCTCATTCCGGGCCATAAATAATGTTTCTTTATTGTAGAAAATAATTTTGATATCGAGGATGCACAACATAAGGGCTCCTATGGAACTCATCCAAAATTAAGTGTTTGAAAATCAGCTGGTTACGAACATACATCCTTTAAAAGTTAACAAACCTTCTTTATTTATACCATACTCAGTTTGGTTTCTAGATTTACTTGCTTGCTGAGATTGTTGCCATAAAAATTCATATTCAGGGTCTCTTGAGGAAGCTTCTTTTATCTAATCTGAAAAATGAATTTCAATTTGATTATAGGAGAGTTCATATTCACAATGCAACTTTCTTCTTAATGCATATGCTACCCAGTTTTCCTTCCCTTTAAGATGTTTAATATAAAATTCAAACTCGTTCAAAAAGGCGGTCCACCTGGCTTGACGTGCATTAAGATCAGGCTACTTAATGAAACTTGCTAGATTATTATGGTCAGTCATTAAAATGAACCTTTTACAGAAGAGGTAGTGTCGTCATACCTTCAAAGCATGTACTAGCACAATAAACTCTAAATAATAAGCCAAGTATCTTTTTTCATGCTCCTTCAGCTTGCGCGACTTGTAATCTATCACCCATCCCTCTTGCATCAAAACCCCTCCTACACCTTGGCACACATCCATGCAAACTACAAACTTTTTTCTGGGTCTGCAATTTTTAGCACCAGGGTCGAGGTCAATAAATGCTTCAATTTTTCAAAACTATGCTAACATTATGTGGTCCACCTAATGACCTACCCTTTTTCTGTAGGAAGGTTATAGGATAAGAAATTTTTGAAAATCCCCATATGAATTGACGGTAATACCGAACCAAGCCCATAAAGGATCGAAAGTCTACAACATTTTTAGGGACAGGCCACTACATAATGGTTCTAATCTTCTTGGGGTCTACAACTATTCCTCTAGAGGAAATTACATGTCCCGTGTATTGGATCTGATCTTTGTAGAACTCACATTTACTAAATTTCGCATATAGCTGATGATCTCATAGAGTTTGTAAAACCAGCCGTAGATGTTCCTTATGCTCCTCTAAATTCCTTAATAAATAAGAATACCATCGATAAAGACGAGAACAAATTTATCTAAATAAGGATGGAAAATATTGTTCATCAAACTCATAAATGTTGTTGCGGCATTCGTAAGTCCAAATGGAAGAACAACAAACTCATAATGACCATATTGGGTTCTAAATGTTTTCTTATAAATATTTTCCTCTTTTATTCTTATCTGATGATATCCCGACTATAAGTCTATCTTAGAGAATATGGTGGCACCCTTAACTTGATCAAACAAGTTGTCAATTATTAGCATTGAATATTTATTATTAACAATTAATTTATTTAGTTGCCTGTAGTCAATACATAACCGCAGGATGCCATCTTTTTTCGTAACAAATAACACTGGAGCTCCCCAAGGTGACACACCTATGCTAATATATCCTTTGTTAAGTAACTCTTGCAATTGCAACATGAGTTCAGTTAACTCGTGAATACTCATATGGTAGGGGGATTTGGATACTGGAGCAACACCCGGGACTAAATCTATGGTGAAGTCAATATATCGCTTAAGGGGCAGCCCCATAATTTCCTCCGGAAATATATTAGAAAAATCTTGAAAAATTGATATATTTTCCATTGTGACTATTTTATCTTTGGCATTGGAATACCCAACCTACACAGCATAAACTTGGCATCATTTTCTAAGGTATTTTTCTAACTGGGTAGTTGTAATGGGTTACAACTTGATTGACCTCCTGATTCCTTGAATTTCATGTCTTATGCCCTCTTAAGTGAGGAAACTAATAGTATTTTCCTTGTAGTTTATCAAGGACCAATGTCCTTCTAACCAATCCATTATGATTAAGACATCATAAGACCCTGAGGGAAATATATTTAAGTTTACTTTAATCTGATGTCTTGTTGTTTCAATAGACAATTTTCAACCTTAGCAATTACTCTTCTTTTAGTCCCAGTAGCCAATTGTACTAACCATGGGCCTTTAAAATTGTTGGTTTACAACTGACACAACTTAACTACCTTTGGGCTGACATAACTTAAACTAGTCATTGGATCTATTCAAATAGAAACAACATGGTTAGTTATATTACCTTCCAGTTCTATCATCATAGGTTGATATTCCGCTTGGTGATCCTCTAAGGTAGCATTAATCCTTTGTATAATTCTCGCCACTTCTCCCACTGTTGAAGCCTCTTGAACATTAGCAGCCTGCTATGTTCTGGTATGGTGGGGGAAATTTTTGTAATAGTGGGGCTCCCCACAACCCTAGCACTGTAAAGGAGGTTTTTGGGATTTGCTTAGTTTTGGTCTACTTGATACCTCTGCTTGCTTGGCCTCACTCGACAATATTGGCTTTTGTTGATTCCTCCCAGAATATCTATTTTGTTGTCCTTTATGTCAATTTTTTTGTGTTGACAACTTTCACACCCTTGGTATTCTGAAAATTCCTTTGTCCTTTCTTATTGAGATTTTCTCCTTTTGCTTCATTTGCTAGTAGAAAATTCGAGCCTTTCGAATCGCCTTATCCATTATTTTTGGGTTATCAAACTCCAACCTCTCTTTCATAAATACTGGTAAGCTACTAATGAAGCGTTTCACTTTAGCTTTCTCCTTGCGAATGTAGGGGACATATCTTATTAAGGAAGTAAACTTGGTTATGAATTCGTCCATAGACAACTACCCCAATCTCAGATCATGAAATTCTTTTGTTTTTTCATCATAAAATCGTCCTGTTAAATATTTATCTTTAAAATATTTCTAGAAATTATCCCATGTTACGTCTTGCTCCTAAATTCCCAGAACAATCTTAATTTCTTCCCACCATAAGGTGGCCTTTCCTTGTAACTGGTAAATCGTTAGTCTAGCCTTTAAATTAGTGTCATACTCATAGATTTGAAAATATTTGTTCATGTTGATTAACCATGCCTTTGTAGCCTCCTTACCTTATCCATAAAACATCAGGGGCTTAATATTTTTAAATTCCCCTTGCAATTTAATCTTTTTTCTTTTGGTCTCCTTTCCACCGATACCATTATCAGATTCCTCTCCATTATCGTTTTGGCCCCCTCCCGAATTGAATGGTTCTCCTTCTGTCGATGTGTTTCAACTCTATTCCCATTATCAAGGCTAGGATTTCGATTTCTCTGATTTTGTCTATCTGAGAGAATCTTCAGAATCTCTCATTGTCAACCCTTAAATTAGTCATTTCATCTCATAACTACTGAACCATTTCTAATAAAATTGTATTGGCATTGTGCAGTTCCTCTCCTAGCTACATCCACATTTCTGGGTTAACTTCTGTAATAGGTGTCATCCCAGTTCCCACGGTTGGTGTTATTGGTGGTGTGACACCAACTCCTCTCCTCATCCTATTCACTCTATGCAACATTACATATTTTGTTATTCCATAATTGCCCAAATAGGCCACAATGTTGGAACTTGATGATCTGATACCACTTGTAACATGTTTACCCATGCTAATTTTTTTTTTCTCTTTTAAGACTTCATTACCATAACAAATTGGTTCACCCAATGCATAGATTACACGTTCACTTACTACATCAAACTTTAATTTCTTTATGCGAAAGTTAATACAAACATATATATATATATATATATATATATATATATATATCAAAGTGAATTGGATATGGTGTAAACATTCATGCATGTTGACATAACTTTTAGGTTTGTGCTTATCATAACATGTTTCTAATATAGGGTTTTGAGAGCACTACATAACATGACTTATTAATATTCCATACTCCCTAGGAATTAAGTTTAGTAGGTGATTAGTCATATTGAATGGATACCAACTAGTCTCGTTTTACTCACCAAGCTACCAAGGTACCATGGATATTTCTCAAACCCTAGATCAACCTACTTGTAACTTACTCTGCCATTGATCTAATGGGGTTGTGATCCGACGATTCTTCGAGCTCCAGAGTAGTTGAGGTAACCACCAACCTTTCCACCTTGGGTTGTTAGTCATTTACGCTCTATCTTATGCGGGAAACTGCTCTGCTACAACCTTTACAACTCAGGATTTTCACTTTTCCTTACACTAGGTAAACCATTTTCAGATTTCTTTTCGTTTGCTAGAATTTAGCTCTCTACAACCATTATGTTGTTTCTCTTTTGCTGATAACAGACAATACTCTCTATTATGGTTTCAGTCAAGCTGGGTTCGAGGCGGCATGGCGTTTCTCAGCTATGCATGCTATCCAACTATTCTTTTCAGGCTTGAAGCAGGTAAGTTTACCCTAACCCCCGCCAATTTTCATTGCTTGCATTTTGTGTCTTCACAAGGTTTCTTGAGCTAATCTGCTACTCATTCTCTCCCATTGCAGGTCTACCATGTTCCACTAAATTGCCACAGGTAAGTTATAGAATCATAATTTTTAATTACACTTTCATCTTCGATTGCTATCATTATTTTTCTAGGGTGTTGCATGCCACCTAACACCTACATGGTTGATGACACAAGTTGGTCTTCCAAGCCTACTTTTGTCTTTCTTTCATTCTCTAATCATATCTGGTGGAAAAAGAGTGGCGAGGCCAACTTGCCAACCCTCACACATTTTGTTCTTCTTCCAAGTTCCAAAAAAACTACGTTATCTCCACTCCATTTCTGAGTTTTGTTCCTAAAACATTCATGCTAGAGCTTTTAGTTAATAGGTCGAGACATGTGGAGTACAACGAGCCCAAGTGGCCGCAATGTGTTACTATTTAAGTTTTGTTCCAATTCGGCATTGGAATAAGTTATTTAGAAGTTGTTGTGACTTATAATTATGTATGATATGATTTTCTATGTTTGTGAGACCGACTTAAGCTTGGTACAATGAAATCCATTAAACTACATTTCTTTTATGTACAATTGAATATATATATATCTATATATATCTATATATATATATATATATATATATATATATATATTATTATTATTATTATGTACCGTGTCATTATTAATCGATCTTTATAGATGAGGGTTTTCACATATTGTTATGCTCTTTTTTAAAGTAGTTTTTCTTTTACCTGTGGTCATTTTATAGGTGTTACAGTTTAATTTGTCGATTATACTCTTAGCTGTGTTAGTTTGTTCACAACTTTATATTCGATGCTTTGTAGTTCCTTCCTTTCCCCCAAGGTATTTGGGGTTCTTTTGTTAATTACTTACCCTAGAAGTTGTTATGGGGTGGAAGACTCCAACACTTCCCTAGGTTGCTGGTTGGTCTGACTCGACCTGGAGACTAAACTAGTCTTTGCATAACCTACTAGTTCCTTTACATAGCCAACATTATTTCTTTAATTTGTATTTTAGCAACATGGTTAATTGATTTACAAGTTTGGGTTTCAAATCATTGTTTCCCTTCCACGTACTGAATTTCTTTGTTCCATTACAAAACCAACATTCTTTCTTTAAGTTGTATTTTAGCAACATGTTTCTTTAAGTTGTATTTTAGCAACATGGTTAATTGATTTACAAGTTTGGGTTTCAAATCATTGTTTCCCTTCCACGTAATGAATTTCTTGGGTTCTATTTACACGTAGGAGTAATAAATAAGACTATGTTTTCTTTTTATTGCACCACCATCTTTCTTTATTGTCTTTGCTTGACAGGATTGGTAAACCCTCATTTTTTTCCGGCAGAAGGTGAATGGACCCATGAACATAGCTTAACAATCTCCCTACTGGTTAAGCCATACAATTAAAAATTACATTTGTTTTTTCTTGAAGGTACAATTGTGGTTTGTGTGGTTTTTGAATTATATCTTAAAATGTATTTTTTCTTGAAGGTACAGTCGTGGTTTGTGTGGTTTTTGAATTATATCTTAAAATGTAGCTGTATTATTCATTACACAGACCCACATTGTCTTGAACCTTCAAATCTACACATGTAGCTTCCTTTACACAACAGTGATATAATTCTGCATTACAAGATTAACTGTAATTTGACAAATATTTTTCTAAGTATTGTAACCACAATTAAAAGAACGTAACAATTCAATCTCCTCCAAAAGTATTGTAAACACAGTTACTTACTAATCACTATTATTATTCAATAAAATTTCTAGCAAAGAAAATTTACTTATCTGATTTTCAAACTGAGTGCAAATTTCACCAGAAAAGACCCCACTTCCCAACAGTTGAGATTGACAATTATGTCCAATCTCCTCGTAAGCCTTTTCACTTCGAGAACTAAGAGAATGTAACAATTCAATCTCTTCCAAAAGTATCGTAAACACAATTACTTACTAATCACTATTATTATTCAATAAAATTTCTAGCAAAAAAAAATTACTTATCTGATTTTCAAACTGAGTGCAAATTTCACCAGAAAAGACCCCACTTCCCAACAGTTGAGATTGAAAATTATGTCCAATCTCCTCGTGAGCCTTTTCACTCCGAGAAAAACAACTTAGAGAATGATTTACTAGGTAATGTTCTCAGGCATCAAGACCACTCATTCTATCCTAGAACTCACAACCTTAACTAGGCTTAGCGTTTCCATTGGCTCCAACACCCTAGAGGAAATTTCACCAGAAAAGACCCCACCTCCCAATAGTTGAGATTGACAATTATGTACAATCTCTCCCTGAGCCTTTTCACATCCAGAACAACAACCGTTAGACAATGATTTACTAGTTAATGTTCTCAGGCATCAAGACCACTCATTCCAACCTGGTACTCACAACCTTAACTAGGCTTAGGGTTTCCATTAGCTCCTAGTCCAACTCAAAAACACCCTATAAGCAGCCTACGAACTTACCTTTTTCTTTCTTCTCTCTGATGCCTCCAACTTTCATCCTCTGCCTTCCCCCGACTCTTTTCCCCAGGGAGATACTTTATTTCTAGGGAGAGAGAGATAAATGTGACCTATGGTAGTTGAAAATTGCTTCTAAGGTATTTTCCCATAAAATTTCCAAAACTTATTTATTACTATATATTTAACAAAATAAAATAAAATAAAAAAAAATACCTTTTAGCACTTTTAAAGTCTACTAAGTTTTTGTCAATTCATAAGTTACTCAACCGAGTGCAGTAAAGTTATTAGTAAAAGTAAAATATTCACAAAGCCTAGGGGTGTTACAACTAGGGATTAAGATTTTGGTAAATACAGACACAACATCAAAACTAACTATAATGTCATGTCCATCTAGGTGAAAAGATGATTAGTTTTTGATAATGTCAAAGAAATTTTTAATAAATAAGAGTATTTTTCCAATTAAAAATTAGACTTGATCAAGAAGAGTGGACTAGGCATGATTTTTTTTACTCAATTTATTTCTAAAATCCTCAAAAAATATTAATGAATTCTTAACCAATCAAAAGCTATTTTTATTTTTTAATCAATCAAAAACAGTTTTAAATCAATTTAGAGATGTTCAATTTCACCTTTTCACATTTATTAACATCAATAATCTACTTGTTCAAATTTTTAAAACTTTTTTCCAAAAAAAATATAGAAAATGAATCCTAACTTATTTGTCAATTAACAATAAAGACAATTCTCAGTGAATTAGAGCATGATTTTTTTTACCCAATTTATCTATACAAACCCCAAAAAAATATTAATGAATTCTTAACCAATCAAAATCTATTTTTATTTTTTAATCAAAAACAATTAAAAATCAATTTAGAATTATTGAATTTCACTTTTTCAGGTTTATTAACCTCACTAGTTCAATTTTTTAAAACTCTTCTGCCAAAAATTAAAAATAAAAAATAAAAAATAAAAAATAAAAAATCAGTCTTTGTCAATTAACAATAAAGACAACCCTCACTAATTTATTTGTCAATTAACAATAAAGACAACCCTTACTAATGACTAACCTAACTCACTTGTCAATTAACCCATTTGTCAACTAACAATAAAGACAACCCTTACTAATATGTTTTTAATGGATTAAAAACAATTTTAAAATTTCACCAAAATTATATCCCCTCTTAACTTTAATATAAAATATTAAATAATGGAGTTGTCTAACGAGGTCCGAGTGGTTGGAATCTGGGCAAATTTTTTTCCATAAGAGACAGTGTTTGAATCGTGTTTTTGATGGTGGAAATGGATTCAACAACATCAAAAACGTCTAAAACACCTATAATTTTGAAGTTTAACAACTATAACTTAAATTTACAAATATCCTTGCTAAATAACTTTCTAGAAAACTCCTCAGCTAATACATAGTTAATATGTTATGACCCAATTTAAACATTCAACTTTTTTACCGAGATCCAAGAAGATATATTGGATTTAGTAAAAAATTATAAAAAAAATCTAATTAAAATAAATGAAAAACCAAACAAATCAAACATTAAATATATTTTTAATAGATTAAAAACATTATTTAAATTTTCACCAAAATTATATACCCTCTTAACTTTAATATATAATATTAAATAATACAGGGTTGTTATGACCCAGTTTAAACATTCAGCTTTTTAACGAGATCTAATAATATATATTGGATTTCGCCCAAAATTGATAAAAAAATCTAATTAAAATGAATAAACTCCGGTATTTATTATTATAATAATTTATTTTAAAAGAATCATACTATTATTTCCTTTGAAGGTCCGAACTTTATAAAGAGCCGAAGGCTAAGGCAGTCGGTGCTCCATGTGACCTTACGAGCCAAAACAAAGGGCAGCAAGGAATAGAATGAGATTCCTCCTCATCTCTGCCCCTTCAATCGAACACAGTCCACGGAATCGAACTGTGCGACCTTCAAATTCTCGGCTTTTTATCTCCCTTTAAGTCTCCCACCATTTCAATCAATAATTTCATGATTCCCTGCCTGCCTCGATTTTCGAGCTGCAACTACCATTTCTAGGCGAGAAATTAGCCGAGTTTGACCCAACCCTGCTCGGACCGCAGCGTTATCTATATATTTAAGCTTCGTCGGACCCTTTTTTCATTTGGGTTCGAATCGCAGCTGTGTTAAGGGTTTTTGAAGGTTGCCTTTCTGAATTTATTTTCAGGGTTTATCGAGATGGGTTCTAGAAGTAGTTCTCCCTACTGGTGCCATGCTTGCAATCGTATGTCAAGATTATCGGCCAGAGACCCTACCCTTTGTCCCACCTGTGGCGGAGGGTTTATAGAGGAAGTAAGCGATGGCGTTTCGATCTCTCGAACAAACCCCTTTGAGGGCTTCTTAATGGAGGACAGAGAGAGGCCTTCTGGGGCTGACCTCATGGCCGCCTTGCTCAGCCGGCTGAACAGCCGAGGAATCAATGAAGGCCATGACCACGTCCATGACCGGATGTTCTACAGTCCCCTTCTGATTCTCAGACGGGGCCCGATGGGGGCTAAGGGCCACATGGAGTTAATTTTGGGTGGCGATACAGGAATTGAACCCAGGGCCTTGCCTGCAAACTTTGGGGATTATTTCATGGGCTCTGGGTTAGAACAGCTCATAGAACAGCTGTCTCAGAATGATAGATGCGGCCCTCCTCCTGCCCCAAGTGCAGCCGTGGATGCAATGCCCACGATTAAGATCAATTCTCGGCATCTGGTTAACAATTCGCACTGCCCTGTCTGCAAGGACCGGTTCGAGGTCGGCGGCGAAGCCAGGGAGATGCCCTGCAAGCACATTTACCATTCAGATTGCATACTTCCCTGGCTGGCTCAACACAATACGTGTTCTGTCTGTCGCCATGGATTGTCGGGCGGCGTTCCTGATGGCACACAGGCTAGATCTTCATTCAGGCCCAGCAGTGCCGCCTCATACCCCTCCGCACCTTCAGCATCCGGCGGCCAAGGTAATATCCGAGAATCTAATGATGACCCTTTGTTTTCTGCTAGGGCTGAATCCATTGGGCAAAACAGTAATTCTAGGAATTATGTTTCAGGTGGAAGAAATACTAATGTTAACGCTAATAATAATTCAGGAAGCAGAGACCAGAGCCGAGGCTCTAGCAGCGGAGATAACCATGGTAGGCGCAGTCTGTTATCTTATTTGTGGCCATTTCGATCTTCCAATGCGAATCAGCATTCACATCGTGGTCAGAATGCTTCAAATTCAAATGATAATGTTGGCCGCAGGCATCCGGGATGGCCCTTTGAGGAAGGCAATGGTCCTCCTTGGAGGTTCGGCTGAGTCAAGAAAATCACTCCAACACGTTGCCTGTAAATACTGGTTACATGGAGTTAGCCCCTATGTGGTTTTTCAATGCGGGGCAACGTATTTGAATTATTTTACAAAGCTTAATCACGGATTCTGTTTATTGTTTTCATTGTAAAGTGCTGTTTTTCTCGATTTTACTTTGGAAACGCTTCACTGTGTTCTCTAGTGTTTGATCTCTGGTATTCAAGGATACGTTTTCTCTGGGGTCTACGCTATTTTTCTCCATAGTTGTTAATTGCTTTTCCTTCTCAGATTCAGGGATGTGTTCTATTTCTATTGCTCTGTTTTTTTTACAAGTATTTCTTCCTTGTATATCCCTGGTTCAATCAGCAAGGCTTGGCTTCTCAATCTCATGCTTTAAGCAGTAACATTTTACTTTGAAATAAATGTAATTTCATCCATTAAAGGCAGTCTGGTTGCACTAAACGACATTGGAGTTTCTGCATCAAGCATGTCTCTGTTATTTGATCATAACATAGCCTAATTTTAGCCGGTTCGTCATAAGATATGTCGCCTGAGGGCGCTCGAGTAGAACCATTTTATCTGTAAGTTCAAAACGTAACCTGTGCCTACTATGGTGATTATCAATCGACCTACCACTGGACCACAGCCCTGCTTACAAAAACTAAATTGTTATGCAACCAGATTGTACCAGTAAATTCTCGTCATATCACTGATTTGACTTAGTAACCTCTGCCCATGTCACTGATCTGAATCAGTGACGGTCAAACATGTCCTTGTTATTTAGTATTATGGTAGTTTGCTTCATTTTAGTTTAGCGGATCATGGATGGAGTCATGGGTGCCTATTGAATCTTTCTTGCAGTTGCAGATTGAATATGGACAGTTTAACAACTTTAATTCTGCCTACTAAATAAATGAGAGGAAAGTCAATAAATGTAAACCCTGGAAATCCTACAACATGCCTGGCTTTTAGGCACAAACAACTTCATGTTGAAATTTACTTTCAGTTTATTTCATATTAAATAGGGGGCAGTTTAACAACTTTAATGCTGCCTTTAAATAAACGGAAGAGAGGACAATAAATATAATCTTGAAAAAGCTGCTTCTTTGCCTGTACCAGACATAAATAGCTTTGGAATCCAAATTATAGCTGAAGTGGCAAAGAATAATCTCTCTAAATTAATGTGTCCATATGTTCCATAACTATCGGATTGTGACTTGGATAACCTGTCTGAACCCAGCAGGTAATCTGTGTGAACCCATTCTACAGTTTCTCTATTTGGATGGATTTTCTTGTGGCCGTACTTCTGGCTTCTTTACTACAAGGAATTACCATATTGCCGGCCTAGAGTGCTATAAGGCTTAAAGTGCTATAAGCCAAAACTGGATTGCATATATCAAATCAGAATCAAATAATTTGTCATGTTTTTACAAATTGATTAAACTGATTCCCCTTCTTTTTCAAACTTGTATTTTATACCAGTATGGGTTCTTTGGGTCGGAATCTGCCTTAACATTATTGTAAAGCTAAACATTACAGCATATTTTTTTGTGTCTGACTTTCATCACAGGAAGGGAGTATCTAAGGAGATGGAACTCCTTGTTGCTCTAGTAAGGAATGGTTATATTTTGCATCAATTTAACTTCCTCAATAGGACATCTTTGCCATCTGTGGGCCATTTCCTTGGATTAACAGATTTCTTCAAGTTTTCGGGAGTAGCTGGGCCATTTTGCGCCATTTTGCTCTGATAAACAAGTTTCCAATAGTTCTTGGGATTAACTGAGTATCTTCGGTGGAATAAATACCTTCACCCACACTCAGCACCTTAGCTGCAGAGTTATTCCTTGAATGTTACCCAACTAAACTTTATGACAATACTCACAAAGTTAAGAAAAACATGTGGTTCCTTGAATGTTACCCAACTAAACTTTATGACAATACTCACAAAGTTAAGAAAACATGCCTAGTTAAGAAAACATGCCTACCACATCAGAGCATTTTTTTTCTTTGATACAAGAAACCCTTCTCCCTGGCCTTACAACATCAAGAATGGCCCCTTTTTAACATGCTTGTTGCATTCTCTGTTGTCTGGACTTCATGCAAACGACAGTTTTGCCCCTCTTTTGCCCCTCTTTATGTGTTTCATTTCTACAACTTACAATTCCACTCTTGGGGGCCAGGAATTCCCTTACCACACCTACTTTCTATCATGCCTACCACTCTTCGGGGCCAGGAATTCCCTTACCACACCTTTCTATCATGCCTATTTTGTAATGTCTTGCTGCCTTTGCTTTTGTGGTTTGACATTTATCTTGCTGTATCATTCATTACTTCCTGGTCTTGTACTAATTCACCTAGAGAAAGAACTTGTACTAATCTATTTGGAGTAGGAATTGGTGTTTCCTCTCACTAGACTTCTCTTCCAACTAGGATAGCTTGAAGAACAACTGATCTGCATTTACAATAGAATGTATAATTGTTGCATATGGTAATTAATCTAAACTCAAGGCATGCTTTTTGATCTTCTATAAATCTTCGTTTGAAAGGCTTGAATTTTTGATATATTGAACTTTTTCTTTTATACTTTCAGTTCAAAGTTCGAATGTAATAGTTCGAATGTAATAATTCTCCAATGCTCATCATTTCGTTTCTTATATGTTGTTTGAGACTTTGTGAGACTTTGTGAGGTTATTTGTATTGTTTATGGATTCGTTGCTTGAGACTTTGCGAGATTAACAGTTTTACTTAATGTTAGAATCCTTCCACTGAGCACACGGTGTGTATATATATATATATGGTACACTGTTCAGTTCAGTACCTCCAATTAGAATCCTTCCACTGAACACACCGTGTGTATATATATATGGTACACTGTTCAGTTCAGTACCTCCAATTAGAATCCTTCCACTGAACACACCGTGTGTATATATATATGGTACACTGTTCAATTCAGTACCTCCAGTTCCAGCAACACCGTGCGTATATATATAATAATGGTACACTGTTCAATTCAGTATCTCCATTTCCAGCAATGTTGTATGGCAAACTTTCATTCTGGCTTGTAAGATGTTTATGATAGATTGCTTCTCCTGTGCATTCCAAAGTTTCTTTTATAACTTCACTATATCAGCATATAGCACAATGTTTAATTCAGTACCTCAGTTCTTCCCATTCCATACAGGTAAAATCTAGAGTTTAGATTTCATAATGGAATTAGTGTCACAAAATGTTATAGTTTTTAATTACAGTTGATACTCTGCAAAATCTATGGTTTAGATTTCGTAATGGAATTAGTGTGGCAAAATGTTATAGTTTTTAATTGCAGCTGATATTCTTTAGCACGAAAAAATTCAAATGTTATTCATCTTTTCATTCCATGTCTGAAAATGTTCAAAATGTAATATTTTTCATTGGAAATTTTGAAATTTTCATGTGTTTCATTCATGTTGTAAAAGTCTGAAACTCCCACACATGGTTTCAAAAGCTTCAGTGTGAAACTTTCATTCAATACCTTGTCAGTGCGTTACTTCCAATATAAGCCTGAAACTTCCACCAGCCCTGTCAATGTGTCATGCAAAAGGTGCAAAAGTCGCAGTGTGAAACTTCCACTCAATGCTTTGTTAATGTGTCATATGTGAAATTCCCACTCAAAGTACTGTTGATATGTTGGAAGGTTGTAAGGTCTACATGTGAAACTTCCACTCATGGCTTTGTCAATCTGTCGTTGCAACTTGCACTCATGACATTGTCAATGTGTCATTGTAGGGATGCATAGGTTTTATGGCTTTTGTGAATTTGTCATTCTAGTGATGCATAAGTTTTACGTTTTTATGACAACTCTGGCAATCAACGTGTCATTTGCACTCAAAGCTTTTGTCAATGTGCTGCCAAGTCCATGCGAAACTTCTACTTCGAACCACCTTTGTCAATGTGTCAGCTTAACGATCAGTAATCACTTTTTGGAAGTTTGTCTCGTAATTTTGGGGTCGCATGTCGAATTCCAAAAAACAACTATTATTTATTTTATTTCAAATTAAGTAAACAAGATTATGAGCATTATAAACAAGTGAAGAGAAGAGTGGAAAACAATTTTGTAATTTACTTCAAATTAAATAAATAAAGCTATATATAAAATAAATAATATGAGTCTGTTAGAATAAAAAATAAACTAAACTAAAGGAGTGTTTATAAACAAGTGAAGGGTGGAAAACAATTTTATAATTCACTTTAAATTAAATAAATAAAGCTATTGGAATAAAAAATAAACTAAAGGACTGTTTAAAATAAATGCTGTGAAATTTGAGTAATAAGTATAAAAATCAGTTATGTTTAAAAATAAACTGTAAACAAGTGTTTAAACTTGAGTAATAAGTATAAAAATCAGATATGTTTAAAAATAAACTGTAAATAAGTGTTTATACTTTAGGTTACACTTTACAAAGAAATTCAACTCATTTTTAAACATAAGAAATAAAATTAAAAGAGCGATATTTCTAAAAGAGCGATGGTTCAAAATGTGTTGGTCAATTTTTTTTAAAGATTTAACTAGAAATACTGTTTAAATATTTAGTGTTTAAATTTTTAAAATTTTTTTTTTTAAATATTTTTTAAAGATTTAATTAGAAATAGTTTAAAGATTTAACTACAAATAGTGTTTAACTATTTTTTAAAGATTTAATTAGAAATGGTGTTTAAATATTAGGATCTTTAATTAAATATAGTGTTTAAATATTAGAAAAATAAACTAAAATAGTGTTTAAAAAATTAGAGGGATGAAATTTGAATATTTTAAAAAATTATAAATAGTGTTTAAAAAATTAGAGATGGGATGAAATTTGAATAAAAGTTTTTTAATATGTTTACAGATAAATGTAAATAATTTTTTTATATAATATATATATATATATATATATATATATATATATATATATAATTAATGTAAATAAAAAATTTATAATATATATATATATATATATATATATATATATATATAATGTGAAATTTGAATAATATGTTTAAAGTAAATGTAAATAGTGTTTAAATATTAAAAATAGAAATAGTGTAAAAGCTTAATAATTTGTACAAGTGATATGTACCAGTGATAAGGTTTATAAATATTGGGAATAAATAGAGTAATATGGTTAAAATAATGTATTTTTTTGGTTAAAATAATGTTATTGTAGAAATACATTATTTAAGTTAATGGATTGATATTTATTGTATCATTTAAATCAATTTCAAATTAATGGATTATAATATTATCATTTTATTTAGAATGAATGATGTTCAAAAGAAAATCAGAGTGGGATAATATTTAAAATCAATGATGTTCAAAAGAAAAAAGAAAAATAGAATGGGATAATAAGTGAAAGTTTAATAATATGTATAAGTGATAAGGTTTATAAAAATTAGGAAAAGTGTAACTAGAGTAATAGGTTTAAAATAACTTGATGGACTGATATTTATTGTATCATTTAAATCAATTTCAAGTTAATGGACTATAATATTATCATTTCATTTAAAATCAGTGATGTTCAAAAAAAAATCAGAATAATGGGATAATAAATTATCATTTCATTACAAATAGTGTGAAAGTTTAATAATATTTTTAAGTGATAAGATTTATAAAGATTAGTAAAAGTGTAAATAGAGTAATAGGTTTAAAATAACTTGATGGATTGATATTTATTGTATCATTTAAATCAATTTCAAGTTAATGGACTATAATATTATCATTTCATTTAAAATCAATGATGTTCAAAAGAAAATCAGAATAATGGGATAATAAATTATCATTTCATTAGAAATAGTGTGAAAGTTTAATAATATTTTTAAGTGATAAGGTTTATAAAGATTAGTAAAAGTGTAAATAGAGTAATAGGTTTAAAATAACTTGATGGATTGATATTTATTGTATCATTTAAATCAATTTCAAGTTAATGGACTATAATATTATCATTTCATTTAAAATCAGTGATGTTCAAAAGAAAATCAGAATAATGGGATAATAAATTAAAGGTATCATTTCATTTAAAATCAATGATGTTTAAAAGACAATCAGAGTGAGATAATAAATTAAAGGAATATTATCATTTCATTTAAAATCAATGATGTTAAAAAGAAAATTAAAATAATGGGATAATAAATTAAAGGTATCATTTCATTTAAAATCAATGATGTTCAAAAGAAAACCAGAGGGGGATAATAAATTAAAGGTATAGAGTAAAATGATTTGGTTGAATTTATTTTTTCTAATAAATATTTATATTTTTTTATTAATTGAAAAAATGGTCACTACAATGATTAGGAGAAAAAATGGAATGATATTGATAGCTATATGTAACAATTTAAATTTTAAGTGAGATAATTCACTTTGATGACCATTGAAATGAATGAAAAGATTATATGAAATTTTATACAAAACTCAAATTTTCAAAAGTACTCAACATTATATGCTAAAAACCAAGTTAAAAGCCTTGATAATTTCAAAAACCATATTTTACCATTGAAACTTGCATAAAAGAGTTCATATTAATATTATTTTAAATATTTGAAAGGATGCCAGTTTTAACTCTTAACGAAAGATGTTTAAGACATTGTGTCAACAAACCAAAAATTTGCATTCTGAAACAAACTATTTTTCTATTTATTTATCTGAAGTTTAAAAAAATTCAAATTTTATGTGAGAATAAATATCACCTCAATAAATATCACCTTAAAAAATGTAAGTTAATGACAATTAAAAGAATAAATGGATGAGAAAATTTAATGCAAAGCTCAAATTTTTAAAAGTACACAAAAAACTTTGATAATTTCAAAAATCTTATTTTACCATTGAAATTTGCATTAAAGAGCTCATATTAATATCATTTTAAATATTTGAAAGATGCAAGGTTCAACTCTTCAAAAAAAAGTTCAAGACATTATTGTGTCAACAAACCAAAAATTACATTTTGAAACAAACTAACTATTTTTCTATTTATTTATTTGAGGTAAGTCTAACTTATTCGGTTGATTTGATTGTGTCACCTTGAAGTTCTGCCTCATTGAAAATCTTTGCTTCTTTTCGAATTGTTTGAGATTTATTTGGAATTGATATTAACAACATTTTATTATTCTGCTTGTCTTTTTTATTTTGGTAATAAATTTTGGGTTTATGAGTAAAATGTTGTATCATTTGAATTTTACACCACTCTTTTGAACTAAAATATTCTTTCGAACTAAAATACTATTTCATGTAAAAACTATATAGATATAACAAGTAGTAAATTTACATCTTATTTGTATTTTTTTTGGGAAGTTGATGCTACTTAAATTCACTTGCAGTATTTATTTTTTTGGGGAAGTTGATGCTACTTAAATTCACTTGCAGTATTTATTTATCTATGATCTAATGTAAAACTTGTGTATGATAGCTTAAAAGGGAGGTTCGCAAAATGAGTTCACCCTCTCCGTGTATAACTCTTCAAGTGTTGTTTGGGTACCCGTTATATAAATCACAAGCATGTAAAACCTTATCACTTTTAATACATCCCCAAATGTATGTGCCATTTATATTATATGACATTTCAATAAGGAAAAAATAAAAGGTTATTAAGGTAGTTGGCATTTCAATTTTTGTTTGAAAAGGCTTATGACTTTATGATGCACAATGTCAATGACTGTGTTATGATTATGTAATTAGAATTTACTAATTTAGCATATAATTTGGAAGATACTAAATGTATGTTCAATAATTTTAGTAACACCTTCTTAATCTAGTAACATTTTTTTAAATTTGAATTTAAATTATGTTTAAAAAAAGTGTTAATCTATATATATACACGTTTAATTTAGATTTAACTTAATGAATATTTAGTAATTTGATTACAACTTTAACAAGATAACAATATCTACCTAACACAATATTGATTATTTTACTAAAAATCAATATGGAACCATCACTATAAATTATAACTATTTAATTTTATGGTCACTAAGATCAATTTGTCACTTTTTTATAACTACTTCATTTTACTTAATTTTATGGTCACTAATATCAATTTGTCACTTTTTTTTTGTAAGCTTGGTAGGACTACATCTTCATCATGTCCAACTTCTCACCCCGATAAGGGGATAGCACAAGATTTGAACTCAAGACTTCTGGTTCAGTGAGACTTCATTTCCATGGCCATTGCCAATTGAGCTACCCAAAGTAGACATCAATTTGTCACTTTTAAATGAATAAAATCTTGATATTTATACGTTTTTTCTACCTAAGAGTTCCTTTACTCATTAGAACTTGTACCTTGAACACATTTAAAGAAGGTACATTTAAGCGTTATGATTATTTTATTTAGTGGATCTTGTATGAATAATAATGAACTCGAAACTTGTATTAATAGGAACTAAGGGTGTGTGTATATATATATAAAATAGAATGTTAATATAATTGTGATGTGATGATTTCCATATGGATGTCAATTGTGTAAGGAATTTATTTTAAATAGGTTTATAATATTGACTTATTATCATTTTATTCCAATATATTTGGGTCACAAGTTCGCCCTAAAATTTATATAAATATCTTTATTTTAAATGTACAACTCAACAATGCATTTTCAATGTTAGCTTTTATTGCCCAAAAATATGCCTGAAACTCAACATGACATTTCTCACTTTTATATTTTCTTGAGATAACAAAAGGGTTGCTTTTGGTAGCCTATCAAGCTCCCATTCTAGTTAAGATAATGGTAGGATTCATGGTTAGTATGGCTCTTTCCCATTAAAAAGTATCAATAGGTTACTTCTAGAAGCACATAGTGAGTTGTTAGACACTAAAGGAGTGCCCATCATTGATTTGTGGCCACTTGGTCTTAGTTTAAGTCAAATATAGGATTATTTTTTTTGGTCAATGCCTCAAGTACGGATCCAAGGATTAGTAGTGATAAATGGATTTAAAATTAACATTATTTATAGCATACTATCACCCATTAGATGTTTTCATGATAGTCATCAATATAATTATGTCCAACAATATCTTGTTGGCATTCCAACAAGCACAATTCAACCTCATTCAACTTGTTTCAATACCATAACTTTTTACCCTATGGGAGGCGATCTTGGGATTACTTTGGAGTTTTAGAACCTTTTTGTATCAAAATTTCATATGACAAGGTTACTTAATTAATTTTTCAACAGAAGAGGGTTCAATTTGAAAAAGTTTCAATGTTGGCAGCTTTTGTTGGTCACTAGTGGGTCTCACATGAGCATGATCTATCACATAGAATAAATGATTTATATTAATTTTGTATAAAATACAATGAATGTACTCTATACAACTCAAGATAGGATTTTAAACAAGCTATCATTTTCCTAATTTTGAATTTATATGACTAGTCTAGAAAAGGCATGATTTACACAAATCTTAAATGGATAATTTCCATAGCTATGAATTTGTCATTGGTTTCTCTTTTGGAATATGAATAAAAAAAATGAAGCCTAGAATGATCAATGGTAGCGTGAGACATTTTAGATGGTATATCACATGCCCCGTTTTAACCCTTAGTTGTTGAGAATGAAGCTATGCAATTTTCAAACTAGTTTTAGGGTCAAGTTTGGTGATAGTGGTTTAGGGTTTAAAATTTACTATTGATAGGACTAAAATTAGAAAATAAAATTTTCCATGCTAGAGTGGACTCAAATAACTTTCTAACATTGCCTTATTTGTCTCATCTCAACATTGTATGACTTAGAGTTGGCACCAATCTTTAAATTGGTTGAGATAGGATGGTCTAACTAGCTTGCATGGTAGTCAAAGTAGCAATTAAATACCTCATCTTAGAGTTTCATGCCCACATATTCAAAGTACTTATTAAGACCTTTTTGATGTTACCTCATTTTCCTTCATTGGATATCATTTGATGACATGGAAGCTTTCACAAGTTTGGGTATTTTGTATTCCTCACTACAAAATAAGGGTTTAGATGCTAGATCTTCTTGCAAAATTTGAGGCCACAGGTGGCACTGGATAAGATTTCCAATTGTGAAACCTTGATGGGCTGTCTACGACATTTTTTCTAATGTAGTCGATGCCACATTCTGACTTCATCTCATTTGGCCTCATTTTCGATCTCATGTCAGTGAAGGTTAAGTCAAAGTCAAATTCAACTAGGGTTGATTTTGCATTCATTTCATAAAGAAATAAAAAATATATAAAAAAGGGGGGGGGTGCATATCTCATGCACCCCCTCCCATGCAAAATTTTCTTTTGGAAAATACAATTCCCATACCCCTCTATCTTAGTCTCATTTGATAGGTCCACTGGAGAGAGAATGAAGCTCTAGTGTAGGCTTTCATTCAACACATATTTTCTCAAGAAAATTTGTAGGGCTTCCTCATTCACTCTGGTAGGTAGCTCCTCCACACTTCCTAATTGTTGAAGCTTTTTGAGCTCAAGTGAATGTTGGGCTCACACTCCCTCTAATATATGAAGCTTTGTGAGCTCAAGTGAATGATGGGCTTAATTTTTTATTAGTGAAAGGTTGAGTTCTAGTGATTAATAGTTTATCAAGGGCTAGATAGATTGGATGTTTTGGGGTTAAATGGTAGATATAATAGATATTATTGATTTATTGGCCATTGATTCAATTTTCATTGTTATTTTTGGCTCAAATTTATCTTGGTTTTTTGTGTTTGATGGAAAACATATCAAATATGATGTGAAAGCAGCCATGTGAATTTAGTGTTATGGTAATTGGAGTGCTTTGTTTAATGACTAAGTTTAGGTATAGTGGGCTAACATGGTTCAAGCTAATTTCTTGTTCAATTTCCCATGAGATAAAAATGCGAGAGGGAGGGGATTTGAACCCTTCTTGGAACCAATCCAAATCCCCATGGGCCTCTTAAATTCCTAGTTTTGTGTGTGTGTTATTTTAGGTATGTGCATGCAAATTTGAGGGGAAGGGGATTCAAAAACAACAAAATTGACTATTTGCTCAATTTATTCAAATATTAACTAAGGTTGCTTTTTAAGTGAATTAATAAGGAAAATTTATTTTTATGTGTCGTAAACTTTAAAACTTGAAATCTGAAATAAACCATGAACAACATAAATAAGAAGCAAAATCAACAAAATTGATGACAGAGTTCGTCCCTCCTAGACTACATCTCCGGGTTCGCTTCCAATGGTCGTTCGATGTATTGAAAATTCTTATAAAATCTCTTTACATCAAAATTAACCATTATGGAATCTACTCATAGGCTTCAATAGCTATTGTCAGCTGAAAGGTCTCAGCCTTAGCTTTCCAACGCAACGTTCAGATTACAAAAAGGCCCAATATTGGTCGAGTTATGTCTCCAAAGGCATTTACAGGCACTGTCAAAACAATTACAGAATACACTCCTGATATCTCCCTTGGCCATGGCACATTGGTATAGTCTTTTATAACTCCACGAGAAGTTTCAGGGTTAAATCCGCAGGACTCCTGAGATTTGCTTGGCAACGACATATATTAACATAGTATATGACTGTTTGTATTGATATACCTCGCGCCACACATATCAAATGGTTATTAACAGAGTGTTAACAATAGTCCGACAGTGATAGGCCTCGACCATATTTAACATATGGTTTGTAACATAATTTTAACAATAGACTATGGATATATATTAATCTTTCGCATGGCGTTTGGTTATAACAAGTATTAACTTTGGTATATGGGTTATATCATATGGTTTGACTACGCGTTGAGTTTAGAGCATATTTGGATCGACATTAAAATAAACTCGGGTTTTGGCGGGTTCTGCCAACCCTTTCCCACCATATTCATATAACAACTGTTTAAATATAACATTGCGCCCTTTGTATAACAAGTCATGCTGTGGTCTGTTGGTAAGATTTTGGGCCGAAAACCCGGTGGTTGCGGGTTCGACCCACGACTTATCCGCTTGGTAGTTTCACTTGTGGGGTGTGCCTCCTGCTGCCATGTGCCTTACTCTGACGCTGCTACCTGTCCTTCTTTGGTACTGCCACTTGGCCTGCTTTAGTGCCTTCTTTGGTACTGCCACTTGGCCTGCTCTAGCACCTTCTTTGGTACTGCCACTTGGCCTGCTCTAGCGCCTTCTTTGGTACTGCCACTTGGCCTGCTCTAGCGCCTTCTTTGGTACTGCCACTTGGCCTGCTCTAGCGCTACCACTTAGCCTACTTTGGCCTCCCTTTTTTGCCTATTTGGAAAAAACTTCAGAACACATTTTCTCCCTCATACAGAGGCCATTTTGAAAACCGAATATACCACTAGTATCAACACAATGAGCCCTTTGACTTGGCGCTAGTTTCATGAAAATATGAGAATGTTGAATTTTGAGCATTTTGAGGATCCTCCTAGATCATTCCTCTCCACTAGAAGCTTGTGGACCACCAAAAGTTTGGTTTTAAGTAGACATGAGGTGAGGGTATTATTCCCTCACTCTTCTGATCTCCATCCACCTTGCTTTTCTTGGATTCATGCCTTTGAGTCCCACTCGAAGATACTCTATATCTCCTTGCCTGGAAGTGCGGACCTTCCTATCCAAGATGGTTTCTTCTTGTAACTCAATCATACATTCAGGTGAAAAATCATCTATTGTTGGAGTTTGAGCATTTTCCTCTTGATCCATGTTCATTGGGGGTTCATACAACTTCAATTTATCAACATTTACATATGGATATATATGCATGTATGGAGGCAAATTTAACCGGAATGCATTGTGCCCAATCTTTTCAACAATTTTAAAAGGACCATACCATATGGGTTTTTCACTTTTTACCTTCACCTTTCATCCTTTCTTTGCTGATGTATATCCATACTTGATCACCAACCTGAAAGTGATGATCCACTAGATGATGACACATTTTGTACTTGGCTTGACTTTTCTCCAATTGATCCTGCACTGCTTCATGAATCTTTTTTATTTTTTGAATGAACTTGATTACTTTGTCAGCATCTCCATGTCCACCCTCCTTAGCTTCTTAACTAAACATAAAGTCCATTGGTGATTTTGGTAGGTACCCATAACATGTTTCAAAACGAGGTTTGCTAGTAGAAGACTACAAGGCCTAGTTGTAAGCATGCTGGACATAATGTAAGGATTAATCCCACAACTTAGGATGTTTTCTGCAATAACCTTTGGGAATATGTACCACTGTTCTGTTCACCACCTCTATTTTCCTATTGGTTTGTGGATGAAAAGTTGTGCTCTTTTTCAACTTAGTGTCCACGAGTCCCCACAAAGTGCACCAAAACTATACCAGAAAGTGAGAGTCCCGATATGAGATTATAGAAGTAGGAAACCAAAAATGAACTCGGACATTTTGAAAGAACATCTGTGCAGTCTGTTTAACATTAACTTGTTTTTTACATGGAACAAGAATACACATTTTTTTAAATCTATCAACCACACCATACAAATAATCATGCCCTTTTCTAGACATTAGAAGCCCTCCTACAAAATCCATAGATATACTTCCCCATGGCCGAGAAGGAATTGGAAGTGGCATATACAAACCTAAATTTCTGTTGTTTGGTTTGCTTGTTGAACAAATGACACAACCTTTGATGTACTTAGGAACTGTTTCATTCATTCAAGGCCAATAACAAAACCTTTGTAATTGTGCCACTATCTTACCTACACCAGAATGCTCTGAAACACGAGAAGAATTTGCTTCCCTTATGACATGCACTCTTTCTCCCTGTGGTATGCACAACTTGCCAAGATGGTACAATACCCTGTCATGAACATGATAATTCACTTCTTCCACCTAAGCACCATGAGTTAGTGATTCATAAACATCCTTAAAATCAATATCTGCAGCATATTGTTCTATATAACTTTCATGTGCTAAAGAACTGTTTTGTAGAATAACTGAAGCATTCAAAGGTCTTAATAACATATCAACTACTTTATTGGTGGTACCTTTCTTATATTTGATTACTAAATGGAATTTCTGCAAAAACCCCATCCATCTATAATGTTGAGACTATTGAAACTTAGTTTGTGATTGAAGGTACTGAAGTGACTGATGATCTTTATGAATCACTATTTCTTTTCCCATTAAATAATGTTTCCATTTTTTAATACCTTCCACTGATGCATACAATTCTTTATCATAAGTTGGATAGTTAGCAACTACGTTAGAAAATGTTTCTTAATGAAAACAAATAGGATTTTCTTTTTGTAATAATACTGCACCCATTGCATACCCACTAGCATCAGTTTCTATTTAAAATGGTTGTTGAAAGTTTGGTAAAGACAAGATTGGAGCTGTAACAATTTTCTGCTTTAAAGTATCAAATGCTTTATGTTGTTTTCCTCCCCACTAAAAGGAGGCTTTATAACTTGTTAAATATGAAATGGTGATGCAATAAAAGAGAAATGAGAAATAAACTTCCTCCAATACTGAAATGCACCCAAGAAACTTCTAACTTCCGCTTCACCACTTAATAATTACATCAATTTTAGTTGGATCTAATTTTAGTAGACCTCCTCCAACTATGTAACCAAGATATACTAAGGAATTTTTTCCAAATTCACATTTAGAGAGTTTGAGATACAATTTCTCTTTTTGCAACACATCAAAAACTTGTTTAACATGCTTTACGTGTTCTTCCCAACTTGAACTAAAAATAAGGATATCATCCAGATAGACTATGACAAAATTATCAATAAAAGGATGAAAAAAATCATTCATCACTCTCATAAAAGTTGTTGGAGCATTTCATAACCCAAACGACATAACCAACCATTCAAAAAGCCCCTATATAGTCTTAAATGCAGTTTTCCATATATCATTTTCTGCAATACAAATCTGATGATAACCACTTCTTAAATCCAGTTTTTTAAAGTAAAAAACATTCTTTAACTGATCAAGAAAACCTTCAATTCTAGGAAGAGGATACCTGTTCTTAATGGTGATTTTATTTAAATCTCTAAACTCATCACACATTCTCCAAGTTCCATCTTTCTTTGGGGCTAATATGAGTGGTGATCCACATGGAGAATAACTAGGTCGAATAAAGCCTTTATCAACCAATTCCTAAGTTTTTTTCTTAATCTCTTCATTTTCAATGATTGACATACGATACATGCCAATGTTTGGAAGAGGAGCATCAGATTATAGTTGAATCTCATTTTGTATTTCTCGTTTTGGAGGTAAATCTTTTGGTTCTTTAAACAATTCTTTATAAGAATCTACTATTTCAATCAATTTGTCCTTAAACTGAGAAACACACCCTTGAAAAGCATCATAATTATCTTTAGGTTGTTCTTTAACAATCATGAGAATATACTTTTTACTTGAATTTATTAGCCTTTTCATTTGACTAACATTGATTAAATCCAAGTTTGTCTTAATTCTGTGTGCCTTGGAAATGTATTTAATTCCATATTTAGAGAGATGATACTTATTTTCCTTTCTATGAAATATGGCATTTCTTTCATAAAGATACAAACTACCCAACACAACTCCACATATATCCAAAGGAATCACATATAGCTTAACTTCATCAACAGAATTAGTTGTAATTACAAACCTTAATCGACACTGTTTTGTGACTTGCATCTGAGTATTTTCTTTCAACCATCCTAAGGGGTAAGGTTTTGGATGATTCTTAGTTTCCAATCCCAATTTCCTTACTAATTCCTCATAAATTTGATTTGATTATGATCCACTATCGAATAATGTGTCTATCTTAGTGTGCTTGGATATTATCCTTATGTGAAACAATTCAACTCTCTCCTTTTCTTCAATCATATTATTAGATTTTGAAGAAGATGTAGAACAAGTAGACCTAGAGCTAGTTTCAATAGGAATACCTGTCAAACCCATAGCGGTAATATTCTTTTCGTCACCGGAGTTAGATCCTAAATCTTGTTGGACTGCAACATTAACTTTCATTTCACCCTTTTTCTTAAGGAACTTCTTTGGTTTAATTTGAGGATGAAGCTTCCAACATTTGGATTCTTCATGTCCAACCCTCTGAAAATGAGTACAAGTAGGCCTTTCTCTTTCCTTCTTTGTTGTTGCCGACTTATTCCTTTTCAACCTATTCTTTCCCTTTCCTTCTTTGGAATCTTTTTTCTCTGAATGCTTGAATGGCTTCTTTGAAAAGTATGACTAAAAAGGCCACCTGATTCAATATGAATCGTTTGTACACACACCATCAAAGTCAGTTGGATTAAACATAAGCAAAGTATGTCTCAAATAAGAATGTAAAATTCCAATATACTTTAACAAAGTTTCCGTGTGTCTAATGGAACATTAAGTGCTAATGCCTTTTTCCTGAATTCCTGTGTAAACTGTTTCACACTCTGTCCTTTACCTTGCCTTAAATGCTGCTAATCCATTACAATCTGTTGCGTATATCCTAAAGGATAGAATTGCTTTTTGAGAGCTTTAACAAACTTAGACCATGAAGAGATAATTTTACCTTTTTGATTCAAATCTGATTGAGTTTTACTTTCCCACCAAATCAAAGTTGTTCTTCCCATTCTAACTGTAGCTAACCAAATTTTTGTAGATTCATCAACAACATTTTGAATTCTACAATACACCTCAAGTTTCTTTATCCAGTTATCTAACTTTTCAGGATTCATTTCACCGTCATATATTGGCAATTCAAACTTAACATCAAGGTTCAAAAAAGGAGATTTCTTTTACTTCTTTTGTGAGTCTGAATTTGAACTTGAATGATAAGAGAATAAAGAAGAAGAAGACGAAGATGGAGGAGGAGTTGCATTACCATCAAATTTTTCCTTTCCCTTTTTCTCTTTCATGCCTTTAGAAGATGAAGTTGCATCTCTAGTCTTCTCGTTTTCATAAAGTTATGCAATCATCCTTTGCATATTAAGGAAAATTTTCTGAAATTTCTCCTCACCAACGAATTTGTTTCAGTAGATTCTCCTTCATTTGGCTCTCCCATCTTCAAATTTTGAGAGACTTTCCTCTTTCCAATCTTTGCATTTATCTTCTCAAGTTTCCCTTCTTCACATCGCAACCTGGATCTAGTCAGCATTCACATTGGAAAATATCCTGCTTATACATGATCAACCTTGCTTTGATACCAAAATATGATCCAAAAACAACAGAATTGACTATTTTCTCAATTTCTTCAAATATTAACTAAGGTTGCTTTTTAAGTGAATTAATAAGGAAAATGAATTTTTATCTGCCTTAAACTTTAAAACTTGAAATTTGAAATCAACCATGAAAAACAAAAATAAGAAGAAAACACAACAAAATTGATGACAGAGTTCGTCCCTCTTGGACTACATCTTCGGGCCTACTTCCAATGGGCGTCCGATGTATTGAAAATGCTCATAAAGTCTCTTTACATCAAAATTAACCATTCTAGAATCTACTCACAGATTTCAATGGCTACTGTCAGTTGAAAGGTCTCAGCCTTAGCTTTCCAACACAACTTTTAGATTACAAAAAGGCCCAATATTAGTTGAGTTATGCCTCCAAAGGCATTTATAGGCAATGTCAAAACAATTATAGAATACAATCTTGATATCTCCCTTGCCCATGGTGCATTGGTATAGTCTTTTATAACTCCACAACGATTTACAAGGTCAAACCTGTGGAACTCCTGAGATTTTCTTGGCAACGTCATATATTAACATAGTATATGACTGTTTGTATTGATACGCCCCACGCCACATATATCAAATGGTTATTAACAAAGTGTTAACAATAGTCCGGTGGTGATAGGCCTCGACCATATTTAACATATGGTTTGTAACATAGTTTTTAACAATAGACGACATATATATATTAATCTTCCACGTGGCGTTTGGTTATAACAAGTGTTAAATTTGGTATATGGGTTATATCATATGGTTTGACTGCGCTCTAAGTTTAGAGCATATTTAGATCGGTGTTAAAACAAACTTGGGGTTTGGCAGTCCTGCCAGATATGGTGGGCTCTGCCAACCCTTTCCCACCATATTCATATAACAACTATTTAAATATAACATTGCGCCCTTTGTATAACAAGTCATGTTGTGGTCTGTTGGTAAGATTTTGGGCTGACATCTTGGTGGTCGCTGGTTCGACCCACGACTTCTCTGCTTGTTAGTTTGACTTGTTGGCTGTGCCTCTTACTGCCATGTTCCCTACTCTCATGTTGTCACCTTTCATTCTCTGGCGCTGCCACTTGACTTGCTCTGACCTCCCTTTTTTCCCTGTTTGGACAAAACTTCAAAACACATTTTCTCCCTCATACGGAGTCCATTTTGAAAACCGAATATACCATTGGAATCAACACATCGAGCTCTTCGACTTGGTGCTAGTTTCATGAGAATCCGAGAATGTTTAATTTTGAGAATTTTGAGGATCCTCTTGGATCATTTGAACACCCGACTTACCCCATTTCCTACTGTGAAAGCAATATTACTTAGAAGGTGTGTGTTTGTGGGGGAGGGATTGTAGGTGAATCAATATAATATATTTTTTATAAGATATATGTGGAAACCCTTTTAGGAGAAAACTTAGTTTTATAATTATTTACAGGCACCAGTCTAGTGATACAAATATTTGTGGGTACCAAATTACTAAAGACACCAATCCGCAATAGTACACACTCTAGTAGACACCAACCTACTCTTACAGATATTTGTAGAAACCAATCGAAAACACTAACCTCCACCACTACAAATATTCATAGGCACCAACTGGAGACACTAATCCCCATTGGTACATACCCTAGTATACACCAACCTACTCTTTTACAAATATTTGTAGACACCAATCTACTAGAGACACTAATCCCCACTACTATAAATATTCACAATCACCAATCTACTAGAGACACCAATTCACACCACTACACATATTCATAGGCACTAACCTACCTATTGGGTGTGGAGCCTGATTATATTCTTGATTTAAAGGTATTAGCCATGTTGGACCCAGTTCCTAAATAGGGTGGAAACGCCATCCGTATGATAGCCACCAAGGTTGTCCAGGGGGGGTGATGACTACTTTTAAAGAGCCTCCCCGTGGTGGGGGTTCAGGGGAAACACCCCCAAAATTAAAAATAGATGAAAAATTACCTTGTAATAATGTAATTTTGTAGTCAATATGGGTCGTTCATTAGGCAAATGATTTGATGGTAGAAGTTATGTTAATTTAGGGTTTTTCTCTTATAAAGAAACACTTGGTTTATATGAGCGAATTTCATTGCGGTTGTGTATGATCATTCTGAGCGAGAAAGGGAAAGGAGATTTTGTGAGAGCGAAGAGGAAATTACATCAGATTTTTTGTAGGTTTTATCTCTTCATTTTGATAGATAATATAAAAGGAAGGATTGACTATTTATCTGTGGATATAACCCACATTGTGTGAACCACGTATGTCTGTGTCTCTCTTGTTTTATGCATTTCTGTATTTGTGTTTCCGTAATATTTTATGTGTTCCATTGATCTGTAATATATAAAATTTTTAACAATTGGTATCAGAGTTGAAGGTTTATTTGGCTGATAAACTTGCAGGAGAGAAGGGTTCCTGGTTTAGGGTCGAGAAATTTAATGGCCAAAACTACTAGTTGTGGAAGATGCAAATGGAAGATTATATGTATCAAAAAGATCTGTACCTACCATTGAGTGGAAAATTGTTAGGTCCCTATACTACTAGTGTAACCTCTTATTGTTATTAGTGCAACCCTCTTATTGTATTATTGTGCCCATATAGTCCCCATGTTGTTATTATTGTTCCCCATAGAAGCCCACTATTGTTATTGTTGCGCCCCTGAAATATTATTGTTATGTAGGCTCTGATTGTATTGTGACCCCTTAGACTCCTATATATAGAAAGGAGGTCTTATCATTTGTATCATCCAAGAATTGTTCAATTGTGTAATGTAAATGAGGTTTCCCCCTCAAAGAGACTAATTTTGAAGTCATTGATTATCTTTTATTCTATTTTGTGAGCTGGTTGCATAACATTTGGTATCGGAGCTTTGGATTCTAGGGTTTTGCTGCTTCAAACATGTCATTGCAGAATGTTCGATATAACCTTTTTTATATGATGTTTCAAAAGATAAAATTAAAACCCATTTGAGCTAAAATCTTGATGAACCTCAAGTCCAAATTTTAGATCTTTTCTCGCTATATTTTCAGAGATATGATCCAAGGAAGTTAGGTTTTTTGCAGGCTCCCGAATTATATCTCAAACAGGTGACCTAGGTAAAATAATCATATATTTCTCTCTGAGAATAAGATTGAAATTTCATAAAAATTTACATAAATAGGACGGACTATAGTTTTTTGTGTATCGTTTCTAGGTCTGAAGGTTGAAACAGTGACACGTGGCACTTCATAGAAGTTCGCTCTACTAAACTAGTCTATAATCATGCCATTGTGGGATATTTGGAATAACTCTTTCTTGGAGAATCCAATATTGATCAGACTTATGGGGTTGGAAATAAGACTCAAAAGGCTACAATAGGATGGAATTTCAGATCTTGGAGATCTGAAATTACAGATATACAATAGATTCAATATCGAGTTCCTACAAAGAATAAAAGGTGCGTAGTCTTTTTAAATTTTTGCATAAGTTTGGTATGAAAAACTAGTTTGGAGTAATTCAAAGGGCACAGTGAAGCATAAATATCATTAATTGATGCCCTGAAGTATGAAAATGGAAACACCTAGTAAGCAACCTGAAATATCTACCATGACTCATGAAGAAGAGGAAGAAATGCAACATGATATATCAAAATTACAAGACCAAGTGCAACAAATTTCACTCTCACAAAAAGTAACAAAAGCTAACATGGATGGTTTAAAGAAAGGCGTGGAAGCTAAGATGAATGGCATGGAATCTAAGATGAATGAAATGGAAGCTAATATTGATGGAGTGGAATCTAAGATGGATGGTTTAGAAGTAAACATTGAAGATTTGAAGAAAAACATGGAAGGTTTGAAAGGAGGTTTGACAAAATTGCTTCAAGAAATTCTTCCTAATGAATAAAAGATAGTAGAGGAAACTCATGATGAGAACAAAAAAAATGTTAATCATGATTCCATAGAATCTAATGTTGGATTGAAGACCCACCATGTTCCAAAGATCGATATGAGGAAGTTTGATGACAAGGATCTCATAACATGGATACTACAGATGGAGTAATATTTCGATCTCCATAATGTGAAAACCACACAAAAGGTACACCTTCCAACTTTATATTTAGAACCCAATCAGATTGTATGGTATCGATGGCTTTTCTGTCGTAAAAAAATTATCTCTTGGTTAATTTTTATGGAGGAAAAGATAGCACATTATGAGGATACAAAAAGAAACACCTTCTTTAGCCACTTGATAAATCTCAAACAAAAGGGTTCACAGGTGAATCACATTGAGGAATTACAAAAATTTAATATAAGGGTAAAAGATATTAGAAAGGAGCATAGAATTGATGTGTTCATAGGGACTTTAAAGGATAACATCCAACATGAAGTTTTCCTTTGGGAACCTGATTGATTGGAGAAGGCATTCAGGTTGGCATGAAAATTGAAAGCAAAATTATGGCAACAAGGAAGCCTACCACTCACAACTATATTGATGGAAGTGTTTCTTCCCCTAGCCTTCCATAACCTACAAGTTTGACACCACAACAATTGGAAGAAAAAATAGCAAAAGGGATTTGTTACAGTTGTGATAAAAAATACACAAAAGGTCATAAGTGTTCTGAGAAGAAATTATTTTACATAGATTGTGAAGAGGAGGAATAAAAGGAACAAGAAATGTCAAAAGAAGAGGATATACACCAGGAACCAACCCTAGAGAAAGAAGAAATGAATCCTACTATATCTTGTAATGCATTGGAAGGAATTACCACTCCTCAAACTCTCAAGATAGAAGGACATATCAAGAAGAGAAATCTAATAGTGTTTATTTATTCGGGTAGTATCCATAATTTTATTCATTGTAAGATAGCCAAGGAATTGAATTGCTTCCTATATCTAGCACCAGAGTGTCAAGTGATGGTTGCAAATGGAGGAACCATAAATTGTTGTGGAAAGTGCCATAATAGCAAACTATCCATGGGAGAATATGTAATGAATAGTTCAATGCTTTCCATTCCAATGGGTGGTGCTGATGTTGTACTAGGATTCTAATGGCTAAAATCTTTGGGCACGATAAATTTTAATTTTCAAAAAAATTTCTTGAAATTCTTTTGGGAAGGAAAGGAAGTTGAATTAAGGGGTATCGCATGGAAACCAGGAAAGATAATTATCTTTAACAACATGAAAAAGCTTCTAAATAAAGAACAATGGGGCATAATTGCACAATTATGTTCACTAGAGGTTCCCACATCGAAATCATCTATCTATCCAGATATCCAAAAGGTTTTGGAAAATCATCAAGGTATCTGAGACTCCTAGAGGCCTCCCAACTATTCATGAACATGATCATGCTATTCATTTGATTCCAGGAAGTGTTCCCCCAAACATCAAGCCTTACAGATATCCATATGCCCAAAAGAGTGAAATTGAACGTATGGTTGCAGAAATGTTAGAGGTTGGTATAATTCAACCTAGTCAAAGTTCTTTCTCTGCTCCAGTGGTATTGGTACACAAGGAGGACAGATCATGGCACATGTGTCCAGATTATAGGGAGCTCAACAAGGTTACTATTAAAGATAAATTTCCCATTCCTATCATTGATGAATTATTAGATGAATTACATGGAGAAATTTACTTCACCAAGTTGGATCATCATTCAGGATATCATCAAATCAAAATGAAGACTAAAGACATTCCAAAAACAACATTTAGAGAGGGTCATTATAAATTTTTTGTCAAGCCTTTTGGCCTTACCAATGAACCTTCTACATTTCAAGGTTTGATTAATTCCATTTTCAAACCCTTCCTTGGAAAATTTGTGTTATTATTTTTTGATGATATACTAATCTACAGCAAGTCTTGGAAGGATCATGTTCAACATGTTGACAGGGCACTCAAACTATTGGAGGAGAAACAATTATATGTAAAAAACTCCAAATTTTTCTTTGGAGTACAAGAGGTGGAATATTTGGGTCATATTGTATCTCATGAAGGTGTTAAGGTAGACCCTAGCAAAATTAAAGCCATTAAGGAATGAAAAATTCCCACATCCATAAAGAAAATGCGAGGATTTATCGGGTTGATAGGGTATTATCACGATTTGGTTAAGAATTATGGGAGAATAGAAGCACCTCTAACAACATTACTAAATAAAGATGCTGTAGTTTTCACTGCCAGTCTCCCTCTGCTGCGTGCACTGTTTCCTTGAAAAATTGTGTAGATCTACCCTCTAGCCAAGCCAGATCCCGCAGTCTGTCACTGTCGATTCAGATTTTCCATCTCATCCTCCCAGTGAACTCTATGAAATTTTCATGGACAGTTCCCAAATCCCACATCCCGACTTGAAATGTACTCTATGCAGTTTCAGAGCCTTGTCCTCTCTCTTGGTCGCTCGCATCCGAAAGTGAAAAAAATGCATCATGGTAGACTAAAAGATTTATGGATTTGATGTTGTCTCGTCATGAGTGATTGAAGATACAGGTACATAGATGAGACATGGAACAACGAAAAATGAGATGAAGAAGGAGTGCATGCAAGGAGACTTGTTCATGAACGAACAAACACATGGAGCATGCTAAAGTACAAGTGAAGGAGAGACATTCATGTGAAACATCAAGCAAACACCAATACCATTGAAGACTCTGCACACCTTGCCATATGGAGGTGAAGCTATGATGCACCAAGAGCACATCCATGACTCAACATCACTGTAGCTCGATATGGACACCACCAACAACATGAACATACCATCTCTGTCGTGTCGAGTCATGTCATGAGTCATCTCAGCCACATCACTATTGTGGGCCATACTATTGTAATCAATGTAATGTAACGTGGAAGTCCAAGAGACCCACATGTAAATTTGAAGAGCCATGTAAAGTTGAAGAGTCATGTAAGTCAAACAATCATGAGGGAAGTCAAACAGTCACAAGGGCCAGTTTTACCCTTGGCTATAAATACCCCTCATTTGTATATGAAAAAGAATTTTCACCTTGATTCCTCCCACGTAGCCTTGAGAGTTTGTAGTATTTTCTTTGAGGAGTGAGCAGTGGCTCCAACTCCTTGCTATCGGGGTTAGTGATGTAATGGTGTATCGATGTGTCCTTGACCTTTCTCTCAATTTAGAAGCCTGATAACATGCCATCACATTTTCACAAATGTATTGTATTCATTTGTAAGACTATTCTTTAGATGCTTGTAATGCATGTTGCTTTAACCTGTATTAAGACAATTGAACTATTTCAGTTGTTCTAATACATATGCTTACGGAAATGTGTTGTATAAGTTGTTAACTCTGTCTCAACCATGTGGACTATTCTGTTGGACACTCGACAAAACCAATCTCATAAAATTTTTATAATGACTATTGCAATGATGTGGAATATTCCACTGGGTGTTGTACGTGCTACTCGTTCACTGTGTGTTTGTGATTGTTGCATCCGTGTGGAATACTCCGCTGGACGCTGCGCATGTCTTGTTGTGTTGTGTGTCTCTAACAGAGTTGGGACTATTCCCTTTCGACTCGAGACTCACTCCCACCCTCTCCCTCTGTGGTGAAAGAACCTTGACACAAGTAACACTAAGAACTCACCAGGCACATAAACCTCACTATTTGAAGAAAAATAAAACCACTCTCATGTGTTGGCAAGAAAGAGATAAGGTAAAAATTTAAGACAATTGAAACCAAGCCGTCATATCGGATGGGATTCCTGCACCAAAAATGTGAGGTTTAGTTTGGACTTCATACTGGGAAGATCCCATGAATGTTGGTTGGTCCAACACCATCAACACTCTGGAACCCTTGCACCAAATTTTAACTAGACCTTTGTATGTAGGGTAGAGGTGGGTAAAGCCTATGTAAACCATGGTCTAGACAATGGGACAGGTTTCATCAACTAGGGGGTGAACTGTACTATTGGCAGTCTCCCAATGGTTGGGAGGAAAAACATCACGAACCTCATCCCAATGCCCATATTGTGGTATTTTATTGACTATACTATGTAATAAAGTCACAGGGCTATAGAATTACTTAAGGGTTTTACAACCATGGATAAAACTGAGGCTTAGGGAAATGTTGTTGACCCACAAACTCCCACAAGTGGGATAGTTTACTTGATCCCTGAGACAATAGGATCCTCCTTGTTTGTGACCTATCAAAGAGTAATTATGTTCCTGGTATAATCTTTACACATGCTCTGTTGAATTGCACAAAATAGGGCTCTGTAGCATTGTGCATGCTCTGTTGGAATATGCTGCATTATTTAGGAAATCGATGGCTACTGCTGATATTTATAGAAGATAAACACCCTCTTTGCTACAACCATAAGAATTGGTACTGTATGAACAATAGGAAATTGTTTAAGCAACAAAAGCTAGTAATGGTACTAATTTCTAGTGACTAGATGAAGTGTTGTTGTTTTATGGTATAATCACTAGATATAGAGCTATTTATGACTAGGCGTGGGACCATTCTCTACCTGGATACAACCTATAATAGTACAACAAGAGATGGGAAATTTTGAATGGCTACCACCATCCCTAAACCATGACTACTAATAACTCTATTAATACCATAAAATGTTGTACATAAACATGTGAGTTGATGTGCATAAACAAGGGGGGCTCACTGTCGCCCCCCCTAGACCCCCCTAGTGGTGATTAAATGATCGAAATTTCCACTCGGTTAGTAATTGGGGTCTAACACAACGATACCTATGAATAAAGAAGATAATCAGGCTCCACTCCTAACACATTCCAAATCTAAATTATACAGGATCTTCCTACAATTATTTGCTTGGGACTAGTAGATGTTAGAATTGTTGCAGATTGAAAACTACTTGGCACACCTTTCATAGAAATTTACCAGAGTAGATAAACATTAGCAATGAAAGAAGGTTGTCCACACTGGACTAATTATTAACCATAGTTTCTCAGTCGACTAAAGCTTATCAGTTGTATTTATGATTAGGCATGGGACCATTCTCTACTTGGATATGACCTATAATAGTACAACAAGAGATGGGAATTTTTGAATGGCTACCACCATCCCTAAACCATGAATACTAATAACTATATTAATACCATAAAATGTTGTACATAAACATGTGAGTTGATGTGAAAAATTTGCAAAAGATGGCTGGAAAATAGAGTCTTTCAAGATGAAACCATAATCTTTGTGTGTTGCATCTATAGCATAGTCCTGAGCATATGAATACCCTTGTGATACAAATTTTCACATATAATATGCAGTGAGAAATGCTTGGATTACAATAATTAATAGAATACCATCCTTACTCTGTGACTTATTATGGATTTTCCTGATGAACCCTTACACAAGCTCTATTGTAGTACTCCTATGGTTCTTTGAGAACCATGCAAATGCTATCACCAGGGCTTCTCCATTTGTTTTGGCCATAATTGTCAATTTATTGTGTGTACCTACTATGCTACCCTTAAGCATTCATGATGGTGTATAGAGCCTAAAGTCAATGCAAGACATAGATTGTGCAGTCAATAATTAATTTCTGTAGTCGGTTTCATTGAAATAATGACATACTGCCATATGTATGGTTGATTTAGGAAACAACTATACTATGGAGCCTTGGCTTTCCAATGATGCATATTAACATCCATATATTCCATTGTTCCTAGCAGCTCATTAAATTCTATTTGCTTATGCTCTCACTTATAATTGTTTGCACTATGAGAAGAGTGAATACTGAAAAATGTACTTGATTCTAGAAAATTATATATTATAGAGAAATGGTACACATAAATATTGCAGAAACATAAACATAGAAAACACATAAACAAGAGAGACATCGATATACATGGTTCACCCAATTTGGGTTACATCCACGAAGAAACATCTATTCCTTCCTTTTATATTATCTAGAAAAATGAAGAGATACAACCTACAACATATCCGCTATAATTTCCTCTTCGCTCTGACACAATCTTCTCTCTCTTTCTCGTTCAAAACACACATATACACAACCACCATACAATTCCATCATATATAGCGAAGGGTTTCCTGCTAGGGGAAAAACCCTAAATTAAACATAACTTCTACCATCAGATCATTTTCCTAATGAACAACTCATATTGACTACGAAATTACAATATTTTACAAGGCAATTTTACATCTATTTTCAGCTTTGGGGGCATTTCCCTTGGACCTCTGTGAAGGGGGGCTTGCTATCGCCCCCCCTGGACCCCCCTAATGGATATTAAATGGCCGACCTTTCCACCCCATTAATTATTGGGGTCCAACGCAGCGATACCTTTGAATAAAGAAGATAATTAGGCTCTACTCCCAACATTTTCCAAATCTGAATTTTACAGGATCTTCCTACAATTATTTGCTTAGGACTGGTAAATGTTAGAATTGTTGCAAATTGAAAACTACTTGGCACAAATTTCATAGAAATTTACCAGAGTAGATAAACATTAGCAATGAAAGAAGGTTGTCCAGACTAGACTAATTATTAACCATATTGCTCAGTTGACTAAAGCTTATCAGCAGGTATCAATTGTTACCCTGGAGGGTTTCGTTTCTTCGATTGTGAGATGGTTATGTGCTCAATATGGGAAGATATGTGGTCTTACCAAATGAGGTCCTTCTTTTAGGATAATCATTGCGATATAGGAAATGATTTAGAATCTTATATATATATATATATATATATATATATATATATATATATATATATATATATATATATATATATATATATATACATGGTTTTGGGGTTTACTAGGTAGTAATGATGGAGTATATAAAGGAAACATGGAATAGTGTTTTGATATAAAACAAAATCAATTAGTGGGGGGGTTTGCAAATATGAAAATTGAAGTTTTGGTCAAGGACGAGGTGGGGGTCCTCCTGCTGAAGATTATGGAAGTTTCAACATTTCTCTACGCTTGTGAGTGAGACGTAGTGACGAGAATTACCAATGAGAAGGTTCCATACTTAAATGATCCCATATACTTACAACATAAAACCCATATAGGCAATGTTGAAGAAATATTTGATCCTGCAAAGCTGTTGCCTTTGTAGAAATTTCTTCCTCAACCCAAGGGCTAGCTGAATGGTGGTAGAGGATGATATTGATGACCATACATTGGTTATTAATTATATGGCCTACTTTTATAGTCAGTTCCTTCTGGTAGCTATTGTTGAAAATTTGAATGCCATGGTAGTAAATTTCATCATCCATTCTAAAGTGACCTAGTGTAGGAAGATGGTGGTAGAGAATATCATAACAGAGTTTGTAACCTGGATGTGTTTATCAAAATTCTCACATGGGTGAAGATAAAAACAATGATATTTGACATGGAAAAATAAATTACAATGTTAGCATATGAGAATCTATGGCTACTGTGGAAGAGGAGTAGGTGAAATTGAGATTCCTTGAAGAAACCCAAGAATTTGAAATTGAATGGGCTTACAGTAGTTAGGACTATGAAAACACACATCCTTGTCATATCCAAGATTTTTTATTTTTTTTTCCTATTGTTGACAAATTCTTCCCAAGGTCTGATGATGGGCTTGGAATGTGCAACCTGAACTTTTGCATATTTATGCAAATCTGATCCTGCAAGGGGAACTTTATGTGAATCAACCTCAACCTCACTGATTTGATCAATTTCTTATTACTAATGGGAGTCAAATTCAGACTCAAAAAGGGATTTTTTTTTTTTTTTTTTTTACTTTTATTATTTATTTATTTATTTATTTTTGAACAAAAACAAGTTCACAATGGCAACTCCTCTATTGTAACTCATCTTGTTGTAGTTGTGATTCAAGCTACGAAAATTCAATCTTTTCTTATGTATTTTACAAACAACTGTGAATATTAGTGAGAAAAGCCCTATTGATTTTTATTGTATCCTGAACAACAAAGTGTATTAAAGTATTCAATAACTATAATACTCCATCAAGTCTGTCCATTTTATTAATAGCTCAAATAAATGAAGGATTCAACCTAAAACACACACTTTTACAATGCAAATTCAACCTATTAAAAAAAAAACTATAACTAGAATTACCATCCCCATGTTGTCCAAATGGGATAGATGGTGCAACATTGAATGTCACTTGAGCAATAAAGATGCAAGTAGAAACAATATTAAAAATGTTGAAAGAGAAAAATAAAACTTCCAAGATGCTCCACTTTCACCACGAGGACAATTTTGGGCACATCTTATGTAATCATATCCAAATCTTCTTGATAATTTTTCAACCTATTAGATTATTGAAAAAGAGTTAAGTTGGAGTTGAAGGGTTATAAGCCCCTAAAATTATTGAAGGTCCAAACCCTCATAAATACATAAATGCAAAGAAACCCCCAATGCCAAAGCTTACCATTTTGTAACAAATATTGGTCCAATAACTAGACTTTGTGACCACCTACAAGGGCTAACTCTTACAGGACTATGTGAGTATTTTCTCTTGAAATAAATGAGTCTAATAACTCCCCACCAACTCTATATGGCTTGTACTTAGACAATTTCTTTCAAAGATTGTCCATTGTGTATTACTATCATGAGTTATTATTTCATTATTTTGTTAAGGGTATTCTCATTAATAAGGTCACAATTACCAACATGCTAGTCTTTTCTTAAGGAAACCACTTACTATTAATCTAACTAACTCATGAAGTTTTTAAGTTTTTAAATCTAGATAGGGGACTTTAAACATTAAATAAACCTAAGTATAGTAAATGAGGCATGATATAAGGCTTTAAACAAAAATGTGCATACAGTTGAACAAAGAAAAGAGAGGAGCAAAAGGTGTTGGAAAGCATAGAGTTCATACAACTGAATAGTGTTGACATAGGAACAATTATTCAACAAATGGTAGATATTTTATATCCTAATCACACATGATGGAGGATATTCCCCCCCACACCTGGCCAATTCTAGAACAAGCCTAGAATGAGGGAAAATGGTAGGTGGGAAGAGTAAGGGAGGAAAAATGGCAGGAAATGGATTGATTAAGGAAACCCAATTAGCCAGACCCTAACTAACCAGAAGTAGGGGGGTGAATTGTAGAAAAGGAAGGAACTGGTACCAGTATGGGGAGGAAAAAAAATCAAGAGAAATAAATTAATGGAGATATAGAGAACAAGAAGAAGAGTTGGGTTTCAAATCAACATTGGAAGAGGATAAGACATGGAATTCACTACAAAGGAAAGGAGGCACTAGATCAAAAGCATGTAGTTGGAATCACGAGGGAAACAAGGGAACCCATAATACTAGAGGTTAGTCACGAGGAAACTAGCTAAGTATTAGGAATTGATTTCTGTTGTTTTCACATTACCTAGTTAGTGTTTGAACGCTAGATGTGTGGACATGTATTCTGATAAAATCGTGCTAGAGAATGTGTTTACCTTATGCATCACTATGGTTTATTTAATAGATATATATAACTTATCCATTCAACATTTAGGTTTTTTACACCCAATTTGGTTAGGGAAACACCTCCTGCTACACTCCGATTGTCTAGGAATACACTTCAATAGTGCATTTGACAAACATCCCTCCATCCTTTTAGTCAGGAGAAATTCTTCATAGTCACCAAATTTATAGATACAAATTTCATATGTGGCAAATTAAGGTGTTCTAGGTACCCTTCTTGGTAACGATGGTACCTATTGACTCCCTGCACTCCTTGCACCTTTTATCTTTGCTGCATTTTGGCCTTCTGCTGTAGGAAGAAGGAGATTCTTAGAAGCACTTAAAGGAAAATAAATCTCAATTTTACGGACAAAAATAAAATACACATGGGATAAAATACTAGAGATAAAAAATTGTCTCAAGAAATGGGAAGCTATTAGTTTCCTTAGTTAACTTCTTGCTGGTTAATATCTAGGATACCCATTTTGCATCATACTGCTATTTTTTAGTCATGAATTAACCTTGATCATGGACTTATTGACTGAATGGTACATGAATTAATAAGGGTGGAGATGTGATATTTGGATCCCCTTAGTGATAAGAGGGAAGAGGCCTCTAGATGCCCTCTGCTGAGCTTCTTGTTGAAGGTTCAAATTAACAGGCTCTAGATTCCCAACACTAGGTGGATCCATTGAACCATTTTAGGGTGGAGGAAAATCCATGGATACCCTAAATAATTAAAGGCGTGGATTTTCATCTCTAGAGTCCCTCTTGGGTTATAGGCTGGAGGATAAATTATCTCTGGAACCCTTACACCAACTTTTAACTAAACCTTTTTATGCAAGGTAGAGGTGGGTAAAAACCTCTGGAAACCTTGGTTTGGATATTGGGACAAGTTTCATAAGATAGGGGGTGGTAGCTACACTTTTGGTAGTCTACCAATGGTTGGGAGGAAAAACATTGATGAAACTCATCCCAAAGCTCATGTTTTGGTAGTTTACTGACTATACTATGTAATGAAGTCACAAGACTGCAAAATTACTTATGGGTTTTACAAACATGGATAAAAATGATCTATGAAAGAGTAATTATGTTCCTAGTATAAATTTTACACATGCTCCATTGAATTGCACAAAATATGGCTCTGTTCCTAGTATAGTGAGTTGGACACATTAAATTATGATGCCATTCTTAGTGTAGCATTGTGCATGCTCTGTTGGCATATGCTACATTATTTGTGAAATCAATGTCTACTGCTGATAATTATAGAATATAAACACCCTCTCTACTACAACCATAAGAATTGGTGGATGTATGAGAAATATGAAATTGTTTATGCAACAAAATCTAGTAATTGTACTAATTTCTAGTGATTGGATGAAGTGCTTTTGTTTTGTGGTATAATCACCAGATATAGCATCATTTATTACTAGGCATGGGACCATTCTCTACCTAGATGCAACCTATAATAGTACAACAAGAGATGGGCATTTTTGAATGGCTACCACCATCACTAAACCATGACTACTAATAACTTTGTTAATAACTTAATACAATAAAATGTTGTACATAAACATGTGAGTTGTTGTGCAAACTTTGCAAAAGATGGCTGGAAAATAGAGTCTTTCAAGCTGAAACTGTAGTCCTTGTGTGTGACATCTAGAGCGTAGTGCTGAGTGCATGAATTCCATTGTGATATGATTTTCACATATACTATGTAGTGAGAAATTCTTGGATTAGAATAATTATTAGAATACCATGCATACTCTGTGAATTATTATAGATTGCCTTGATGAATCCTTACATAAGCTCTACTATAGAACTCATTCTATGGTTTTTTGAGAACCATGCAAATGCTATCAGTAGCCTTTATTTCATTTATTTTGGACACAATAGTTAATGTATTATGTGGACCTGTTATGCTACCCTTAAGTATTCATGATAGTGTATAGAACCTAAAGTTAATTTAAGACATATATTGTGCAACCATTAATTAATTTTTTTAGTAGGTTGCGTTGAAATAATGGCATACTTCCATATGTATCATTGATTTAGGAACCAACTACACTATGGAGGATTGGCTTGTAAACAATGCATACTAGCACCCATCTATTCCAGTGTTGCTAGAAGCTCGTTAAATTCTATTTGCTTATGCTATCACTTACAGTTGTTTGCACTATGAGAAGAGTGAATACTAAAAAATGTACTTGACAAATCTGAATCATACAAGATATTCTTGAAATTATTTTCTCGAGATTGGTAGATGTTAGACTTTTCATAGATTGACAACTACTTGGTACACCTTTCATAGAAATTGACGATAGTAGATAAAAATTATCAATGAAAGAAGGTTGTCTAGACTGGACTGATTATTAACCATAGTTACTCAGTCAACTAAAGCTTATCAATAGGTATCAATTGTTACCCTATAGGGTTCTGTTTCTTTGATTGTGAGATGGTTTTGTGCTTAGGATGGGAGATGTGCGGTATTACCAAATGAGGTCCTTCTCTTAAGAGCATCATTGCCAGAGAGGACACAATTTAGAATCTCATATATATATATATATATATATATATATATATATATATATATATCTACAGGATTTTTGGGTTTACTGGGTAGTAATCATGGAGTATATAAAGGAAACATGGAATAGTGTTTTGACATAAACCAAAATCAATTAGTGGGGGGGGGGTGTTTGAAGATCCGAAAATTTAAGGTTTTGTCAAGGACGAGGCGAGGGTCCTCTCGTTGAAGATTGTGGAAGTTTCAACTTTTCTCCACCTGTGAAGGAGACATAGTGACTAGGCTTACCAATGAGAAGGTTCCATACTTCAATGCTCCCATATAATTACATCATAAACCCCTCATAGGTATATATGAATAAATATTTAGGCTTATTTTTTTGTAAAATGATGGAGGGCATCATTGTTGCCTCATACACTCTTGGAGACAACTTTTATGTTGATCCTACAAGGTTATTGTCTTTGCAAAAATTTCTTCCTCAATCCAAGGGCCAGCTGAATGGTGTTAGAGGAATATATTTGTGATTATACATTGGTTATTAATTAAATGGCCTACTTTGATAGCCATTTCCTTGTGGTAGTTGTTGTTGAAAATTTGAATGCCATGGTAGTAAATTTCATCATCCATTCTAAAGTGACCTAGTGAAGGAAGATGGTGGTTCATGAGTTGTTTGCTATATACCTATCCCTTTAATTTCATAAATGAACATATATTTGTGTTTGTAACTTGGATGCATGTTTAAAATTGGTTGAAGGTGAATTGCAACTAGAGTTGAAATTTTATTTTATAGTTTTGGTTGTTCTATTCCTACCCTTAAAAAAAAAGTAATATACAAAAAATACATATTGCAAGGGACTTGTTACATGTATTTTAAGGAATTAAGTGTGTTATAATGTGGTTTTTGAGGAAGAAAGTGCATTATAGCCATAACATAGGTATCAACTTATTAAGTTCTTTATAACACAAGTTTTATGTGTCGGGGTGTGTTATAACAAGTAAATGGAATTTCTTGAATTATGTGCACACTTAGGTTATTTCTAGGGACATTTCCTTGGGCTTTGCACTTGGTAATTGGTTAATATGTTCAAGGAAATCATCTAGAATATTGTTAAAGTTGATAAGATCTTAATTTAAATAAAGGTCATGGAGGATCAGGTAAAGGAGGAGAAATGTTCAAAATACTGGACCAATTCATGAGTGTATGAATAGAGTTGTTGAGCTCATTATTACTTTGTAATTATTGTCTTAATCACTCTAGTAAATTATTTATTGGAGATTGCTTTGAGGATTTTTGGTTGGTTGCATTGTTGATTGTGTGAGTGTGAGAAAAGAGAAGAGTGTGCAAGCTATGAGGGACATTATGCAGAAAATCTAAAGCAATTTTCAAGTGTTGCAAAAGGAAGTAAAAACATGTTTCAGTCAACATCTTGTGTAGAGACCGAGGAAATGGAGAAAAGAGACTTTTGAATATTAATCTTGTGTATTTTTATTCTCTTCTGATGTATTTATAAAATTGTCATATGCAATTTTTTTTGGATCAAATTTATCATATTGCAGAGGATTGATATGTTGTTATTGAGCTTTTTAGTTCTCCTTGGAGTCTAGTTTGAAAATGAATGAAAGCATGGCTACAAGGGTTTGAGGAGGTGGTGGCCTCTATTCAATATTGGTTGAAAAATATAGGGGTGGTGGATCCTTTCTACTGGTGTCGAGTAAAATAATATATTTGGAGTAACATCTCCATCTAGTGGTGGCTGGATAATCTAGTGGCGGCTAGGGAAGGCTTACTAGGAGTGTTGTCCTGTAAAATCATGTGAGTAGAGACTTACTAGCTGGAAATGGAAAAATTGAATATGTAAAAAATTTGATTTATAATAATAAGAGAATGAGAAATAACAAAACAACAACGGGTGGTTTTTCTCCCCTTGAGGGTTTCCACCATAAATCATTGGTGTCTCATGTGTTGAATGTTTTTATGGTTTTGTGTTTATATTTAATAATCTGATCTCTCTAATTATGCGTTTTATATTGTGAATGGTTAAAAATTAATCTATTGGAAAAAAACTAAAGTTCCATCACTACTGATTCACCCCCCCTTAGTAGTGATCTACATTTATAACGAGTGGTATCATAACAAGTTATCTCTAGTGAAGCTTAACCACTCAAGAGTAGATCGAGGACCATGGATAAGAAAAAGAAGAAGATGTATCAAAAGAAGAAGAGCAACAAAAATGTTAAGTTATGGTATGTTCTATGCTTATAACAATTTACTTCTTTTTCTTATTATATTCCACCGTTTAGCAATCACATGTACATAAAGTAAAGTGCAGATAGAACATTAAACGATCGACAGAAAACAATACAAGACAAGAGACACAAGATGTGGCGGCTAGCCAGGGACGAACCCCACAATGTGTGGGGAAACCCTTTGATCAAATCTTCTTTTATCTTCAATAATTCAGCAGAGAGAAATAGTACAATAAATCTGATTCATATCAGCAGTAGCAAACCCTAGATCAGTAGCATCAGCATTAGCGGCTTCATTATCAAACTAGGGCAGACCATATCTCACAAACTGACCGTCGGATTGACTTCATTCCACCACCAAACATTTTTGCTTCCAGAGGAGGTTCAGATGAACCTACAACACAGTTCAGATGAGGAGATCTTCTAGGCCACGCAAGTCAATCTTTACTTTTGCAGTTGCAGCTTCAGTTTCAGCAGTTTCCGGCTTCAAACTAGGGCAGTCGATATCTTGCAAACCGTTCGTCGGATTGACTTCATTCCACCACCAAAAGTTGCAGCTTTCAAAGGAGATTCAAATGAACCTACAGCGCAGTTCCAAAGAGGAGATCTTCTAGGCCACGCAAGTCAATCTTTACTTCTGCAGTTGCAGCTTCAAATTCAACAGCTTCCGGCTTCACATGTGAGAGAGAGAGAGACCCATTTCAGCGCAGTAGAGAAGAGACTCATATCTGTGCAGTAGAGAGAGAGAGATGTGATGAGATGAGTAAGTCCAAATGAGGAAAAGTCCTCTTATATTTATACACAACGTTGGTGGGTGAATAGATGCAACTGTTGGAATTCTGAGCCTACATGAGTTGTAGGTTGGCTTGATAATAATTCCATAATCAAAATAAATTCATATCTCCATGAATACTTATTGAAATTGGATGATCTTTATATCAATCCTACACCTGTCGATGAGAGGAATATAATAAAAATATTATTAGCCATGAATAAGATGACCCACATGAAGTTTTGCCCTGGTTGCCAATTTTAACACTCCCTCTCAACCATGGAGAAATTCAACTGCAATCTGTCTATCGGTCGTTACTATTCATCCATCAAATGCACTGCCTTGTATAGCTTGACCCTCGCCCTGCTCTGTCTATTTTTCCTGTTATGCTTTGTCTTGTTCTGCCCTGCACTGATCTGTACTGTTTTGTTCTGTTCTGCTCTGCTCTTGCATTGTTCTGTTCTACTCTGCTTTTGTCCGAATTATGAAGAAGAAGAAATGATCGAGGATGTATCATACTGACTCAAAGTTAGTCTCAGAGTATGTACCACTGGTCCCAGACCAGTCTCAACCAACCCAAAGTCAGTGTCATAGTGAGTACAACTCCAATGGTCCCAGACCAATATCATCCTCCATTGACTCAAAGTCAGTCTCAGAGTATGTACCACTGATCCCAGACCAGTCTCAACCGACCCGAAGTCAGCGTCATAGTATGGTACAACTCCTACCACTAGTCCCAGACCAGTATCATTGATCCCAGATCAATGGAGGTCATCCTAGCGTAGGGAGTACGGTAGTTACAACGATGCGTCCATCGGTACTACTATGGTCCCTAACTTTATTTCCCTGCACATTGATTAGATGAGAGGTACTTCCCATGAGTCCCAAGCTGCATGGGTAGGATGCCTTGACAGGAGAACTAATCAATCCTGTCCTCACAGGAGAACACATCAATCCTGCTACAATTGCCATGGAGAACACATCAATCCAGGCCTCACAGGAGAACACATCAATCCTTCTACAATTGCCATGGAGAACACATCAATCCAGGCCTCACAGGAGAACTAATCATCCTGCTGCACAGGAGAGCGAATCATCCTGTTCCACAAGAGAGAAAATCATCTTGTCCCACAAGAGAGCGAATCATCTTGTTCCAGTGTGCACCACCAGTGGAGGGTGAGTAACCTTGTGGTCATATGTTGCTCCAGTAGGAACCGCAAGCCCTCAGAGCTCCCAGAGCTCAATATATGCAACATGCAAGACCCTTGTACAGAGGTTTCTTGCCGACTCCAAGTAGTTTGGGAAAATCACAGATTAGATCTTTCCTCGGGGCTTTGACAAGGTGTATCAAACTGTACATCATCTTAATGGGATGGAGCTTCCTTGCTCATCGACTTACCATATCCCAGATGATGTCTATCTGCTGGAGCAATTGACGAATACGGGATTCCTTAATAATCGAATCCCACCTCTGGTTGTTACAGAGAATCACAGTGGTATCCAATATAAATCCAAACAACTCACTGAAGAGCTTTCGCAACCAGACTGCCTCACACGAGGTTATGCTAGCAACAATATATCCTGCTTCGGCGGTGCTCAAAGCCACCGGCTTCTGCTTCCTACTCATTCAGGATATCGAAGCAGATCCCAAGGTGAAACAGTACCCAGAAGTGCTCTTACGGTCCACCACACTGCCTGCCCAATCAACATCAGTATATCCAAGTAGTCTCACATCTCCGACAGTGTATCTTAATCCATGAGAGATTGTGTCCTGAAGACATCTCAGAAGATTCCTGGCATCAATCTAGTGAGACTCAACCAAATATGAGCTCACAATGCTAACTGCAAAACATATGTTTGGACGGAGGTTCACCAAGAACATCAATGCGAATGAGTTTTTGAAACTCAGAGGCATTGCCCAAGTCTGGTCCGACATCACTATTAGTCACAGGCTTGCAGTCCATCATACCGAATCTTTCCAATATATTTACCACATATTTTCCTTGAGATAGGAAAATTTCCCTTGGCTTCTGCCACACTTCAAGTCCTTGGTCCTTCATTTCAAATTCAGAATCCATATCCCTCTTACATTTGTGAATGAGAGGGTTTGCATCTGTTAGAAAGAGGTCATCCACATACAACACCAGTATGAGAGGCTTGTCATCTTCAACCTTAAAGTAAAGGTTAGGATCAGCTTCACTCCTAGTGAATCCCAACTTCATCAAGTATCTATCGATCCTCTCATACCATGCTCGGGGAGCTTGCTTCAGCCCATAGAGAGCTTTCTTCAACCTGCATACATGATATTTTCGATCATAAATCTCAAATCCTTTGGGTTGCTCCACGTAGACCTCTTCTTTGATTGAGCCATGCAAGAACGCAGTATTGACATCCATCTGATGTAGGTTTCATCCTTGTGAAGTGGCAAGGGCTATGATCGAGCGGATGGTCGTATATCTGGCAACAGGTGCAAATATCTCATCGTAGTCTATACCTTCCTTTTGGGAGAACCTCGAGCAACAAAACAAGCCTTATACTTTTCTGTGCTTCCATCTGCTGTATGCTTTATCTTGTAAAGCCATTTGGAAGTAACGACAGTCTTATCCTGGGGTCTGGGAAATACTTCCCAAACATCATTCTTTATGATAGACTCATATTCTTCGGTCATAGCATCCTTCCATACTTGATGCTTGACGGCATCTGAGAATGACGAAGGCTCATTTTGTATGATCGTGCTCATGATGGTCAGGTATCCTTGATACCTATTAGGTTTCTTACTTTCACGAAAGGTTGCTCGGGGTGCAACATGTCCTTCAGCATCATCAAGTAACCCCTTAAGCCATGAAGGCCTCTTCCTAGAAGAGGAAGGCTCATATGGAGGAGGATCAATCAGATCCATGGGTTCTTCTACATCAGGCATTGATTCATCATCCTTTTCTTTCGGTTCCCTGGTGTCGGCTTCTTGAGAGCTCCTCAAAGTCGGAAGATTGATCACCTTGCTGAGAGCCATATCTTCGTCAAAGGTGACATCATGACTAATTACAACTTCCCTTTGACCGGTGGAGAACATTTCTTCAGGATTTTAGGAACCTAATGCTTGACGAGGGCATCAATTTTGTACATATACGACGGTGATTGTAGTTTCAGCCCATAGAAACTTTGGAAGTCTTTGATCATGTAGCATGGCCCGGACAACTTCCATCATCGTGTGGTTCTTCCTTCCTGCGACACCATTCTACTCAAGAGTATGTGGTGTAGTAGTCTCCCTCTTAATGCTAGCCTCAGATATGCCTGAGTGAACCAACTGTAATACATCGGAGGTCTTGCTTTGGCTTGAGGGGAACGGTCCCCTTTTGAGCTTTCCTTCGACACATCCCGGACATACACCTTCTTTCTTTATTTGGAATTCGGGCATCCTTGTCACCATTTGTTTTACACCAAGTAGAGCTTTGTAATGAAGGTGGGCAAACCTCTGATGCCAAAGTTCGGACTGAAGAGTTGTGTCACAAGACATGACACCTAGCGGACTTCCATTGACCTGATATGATGAATCGACACTAAACCCAAGAGTAAAGGCATTTCCATATACATACCTTGCCATTGCTTAAGGTTACCTTGTAGCCTTTGTCTTCCATTGCCGAGATGGACACTAGGTTCTTTTTGAGGTCAGGTGCATTTAATACATCCTGGACTTTCTAGCCTTCTTGAATGGTTGTCCTCTTCCTTGATTTCCCGCATTCCTTTTTCCTTTGTTGTTGAATTTTCCATTCCTTCGATTACCATGAGAGGGATTTTTATCATCGTCACGGTGAGAGTCCTTTCTATCAGGGCATTCCCTTGTATAGTGACCTGCTTTATTGCAAATGAAACATCGTCCTTTTCTTCCACCCTTAAATCTAGCCTTTCTTTTCGATTTAGACCCAGAATTATTTCTTTTCTTAGCATGAGAAGAAAAAGTAGCAGGAGGACCTTTAGGCAAGGGCATTTCCTGCTCTTCTACCCTTGTTTGTTCTTGAATGCATCTAGCCATTAATTCCTCGAAACCAGGAATTACATTATAGTTCAGAAGAGTAGTCCTGAACACATACCATTCAGATGGTAATCCTCCGAGAGTTGTGAGTGCCATTTCTCTGTCAGTAATGGTTTCCCCAATAGATAGGAGATCGTTCTTGATCTCGGTGATTCTTAAGAAGTATGCTTGCATACTTTCATCTTTACCCTTCTTGATTTCCCTTAACTTATTTCTAAGAAACAAAACTTGATTTGCATCATTAACTTTAAATAAAATCACCAGTCTGTCGTAGATTTCCTTGGAGGTGTCTAGGTCAGAGATGTAGGCCACCATGTGCTTGTCGATAGAGTCCCGAATGATCTTCTTTGTTTTGACTTCTCCATTTTTCCATTTGTTCCAGGCAGCAGCAGATGCATTTGATGAAGGCTCAACAATATTGCCTCTTACATGGTCCAACACTCCTTGATCTTCAAGGGTTAGATCGATAGACATCTTCCATCCGTGATAGTCAACTTTCTCACGGAGCTTGTCTTCGGCAGGAAAGAGTGTTGAGGACCCCATAGTTCTTTTAGGATAGCCTTGCTAATCTTCTCTTCAATGATTGCTCTTGCTCTTGCTCGGGCTTTGTCTTCACCTCAGGTCTGATACCATGTTAAGCTATGGTATGTTCTATGCTTATAACAGTTTACTTCTTTTTCTTATTATATTCCACCGATTAGCAATCACATGTACATAAAGTAAAGTGCAGATAGAACATTAAACGATCGACAGAAAACAAGCCAAGACAAGAGACACAAGATGTGGCGGCTAGCCAGGGACAAACCCCACAAGGTGTGGGGAAACCCTTTGATCAAATCTTCTTTTATCTTCAATAAATCAGCAGAGAGAAATAGTACAATAAATCTGATTCATATCAGCAGTAGCAAACCCTAGATCAGTAGCATCAGCATTAGTGACAACATTAGCGGCTTCATTATCAAACTAGGGCAGACCATATCTCACAAACTGACCGTCTGATTGACTTCATTCCACCACCAAAAGTTTCGGCTTCCAGAGGAGGCTCAGATGAACCTACAACACAGTTCAGATGAGAAGATATTCTAGGCCACGCAAGTCAATCTTTACTTCTGCAGTTGCAGCTTCAGTTTCAGCAGTTTCCGACTTCAAACTAGGGCAGTCGATATCTTGCAAACCGTTCGTCGGATTGACTTCATTCCACCTCCAAAAGTTGCGGCTTTCAAAGGAGATTCAGATGAAACTACAACGTAGTTCCAAAGAGGAGATCTTCTAGGCCACGAAAGTCAATCTTTACTTCTGCAGTTGCAGCTTCAAATTCAACAGCTTCCGGCTTCACATGTGAGAGAGAGAGAGAGACCCATTTCAGCGTAGTAGAGAAGAGACTCATATCTGCGCAGTGGAGAGAGAGAGAGATGTGATGATATGAGTGAGTACAAATGAGGAAAAGTCCTCTTATATTTATACACAACGTTGGTGGGTGAATAGATGCGACTGTTGGGCTTCTGAGCCTACATGAGTTGTAGGTCGGCTTGATAATAATTCCATAATCAAAATATATTCATATCTCCATGAATACTTATCGGAATTGGATGATATTTATATCAATACTACACCTCTCGATGAGAGGAATGTAATAAAAATATTATTAGCCATGAATAATATGACCCACATGAAGTTTTGCCCTGGTTGCCAATTTTAACAAAAAAAGACAAGAGAATTTCAGATTAAGGAGAACCCCTCTTTTTTCTGGTCAAGAATGGTGAAAAATTACAAGGTTCCTCATGCGCATGTAGTGATGATGATTCTCTTGAGATTGATGGGTTAGAAGATGATAATCAATCATTTGAGATTGATCTTTTGGATATAAGTGGAGATAATACTTTTGGAGAATAAATTAGGAGCAATGTTGGAGAAAAGGAGAGATTAGGTGAAGATCAAACTCAACTTATCACAAAATTGGGTGCAATATAAAGGCTTTCACTTGAAAATAGAGATTTGAGGAAATTGCTTCAATTTCCTGAAGAAAGAGACCAATTTTTTTAGGAATAAATTTCTGATTTGAAAAATCAGCTCAAAGAAGGAAGGGAAATTGAAGAAGGAATGAAGAATTAGTATAAGGAAAATGAAGATCAGTGTCAAATACTGAAAGCTTAAGAAAAATCTATAAGAGAAGAATTATAAGGATTATATCTAGTGCTCAAGAAAATACAAGAAAATCAGAAAATATTGGAGCAACTAGTAGCGACATCAAAAAGGAAAGTCATCAACAAGATCAACAACCAAGAAAGGAGAAAAATAATGAGACAAGAAAGGTAAATTCACCAAGAAGATCTAGTGCTCCCATAATGAACACTGTCAATTGTTTCAACTATAAAAAACTTGGACATATTGTAACAAATTTCAGAAGGAAAAAGATCAAGTCCTCTAAAAAAAATAGAAACCTTCTCAAGAAAGCATGCAAATAATATTTCCCTTATCATGAAGATCATCAATAGTTATGTATACTAGTCCTTTTTTATGGTTATTATTTCTCATGCAATGATTTTGGCCATAGGTCTATTGACTACAGGGCATATGCAAGGAATAAAAATCATATCAACAAAAGATATGACACTATTCCATTGTTACTCGGTCACATACGGTGTTATGTGTGTGATAATATTGGCCATAAGGCCAAAAATTGCAAGTCGCCCATGTGTTACAGGCGATCTAGTCAAAGTGAGAAGATCATGAAAGGCCAAACACACAAGAAGAAAGAAGGTGATGCACATGTCAAAGGTAAACCTATCAAAGTATGGAGGAGAAAGGAGAAACAAGAGATCCCCACCAAAAACTAAGGCCTGCATGGTCTCACGGGGAGCATATGGCCACATATTGAGTTGCATGTAGACCATTGGAGGTGCAACCATACCAGAGATATTGTATGACAACAAATTTTCATGTTGGAAGGAGATGCATGAGTTCAGGGGGAGCTTCTTGAGGTTTCAAGTATTATTTCTATTTCAAATTTTAACCTTATTACAATTTGTGACTAGTTGGATCAACCTTATATATACTTGTTGATATTTTGGGAGAAACTGTATGTTGATTGTTATGATATTTTTGAGGACATGAAAACCATGTATTTGAACTAATGTTTGCTATAATAATTTATGCTTCTAATGGTGGATATGATCATAGTTTTGTGATCAAGATTTAGAGAATGAACTCTTCATACAAAGTTTAGTCAAGGAGGGAAGGAATATCACACATTCAAGGGGAGCATTATTGCTTCCAATGAAATAACATATTGTTGGGATTATGATCACCATGGAGGAGCTAGTCATGCACTTATTGGCTCATATGTACTTGGTATATAGTTTTGAGTAAGACTTTGTTGTTGCTGCCACATAATGCTAGTAAGATGTGTTAGCATCCTTACTACTTACTTGGCATAGTTGACATACTGATAGTGCTCATATTGCTAGATCACATTTAGGTCATGTGTGAGTAGCTGCTATGGAGATTAGATGGTGGTGTTTTGGAGTTAACACATCTAGAGTGTGCATATTGTTACTCATGTCTTCTATATATAGATGTATGATGCATGCTGTAGCTAATATGTTTTTCTTTTGGATAGCTAAGTTGTCATGAGTTTATGTTGTTATATTGCTACTGATACATGGAGAGAGTATGTTGTTGCATGAGTCTCATTAGAGTATGTATGAAGCCTATGGTGTTTTATCCCTAATGATTTTTCTGCTTGAGAGTTTAATCTTATTGTACGAGAAGATATTGAGTTGAACTTGATAGCATGAGGTCAAAGAGATGATGAGTTTATAAGTTGTTGATGGTTCTCTATTGCAAAATATTATGTTGTTGCTATTGTTGCTTTGTGATTCTTGGATGCATTACATATACGGTCACACATTGATGATGTTAGTGTTAATTTGGAAGCTCAGTGACAAATTCCAACCATGGGACGATATTCCTATTTTTGAGAGGACAAATTTTTGACTATTAAAGAGCTCAATTCGGACAAGGGAAAGTGTATTTTTTAATTAAAGACCACATGTGAATATTTGATTAGGTCAGACCTAAAGAAAATTGGAAACCCTAGGAAGGATATAAATACAAATGACATCAAACTCATTTGGAAATCATCATTATGATCATTCTTCTTCTTTCTTTGGTTTGGATTGCACAGGTTTGAGGCAGGTCCACGAAGAATGGGTTCACACAAAGGAAAAATTGCAAGGTTTGAAGCTCGCATCTCTGTTTTTAGTGTCTCTAGTCTTAGTCACAAGCATGTCATAGTGGATGAAGCCTTTTAACTTCATGCACAACACATATTCCCTGTGGCTGGAAAGTAGGGTTGAATTTTCATTAATTTCCGCAGTTGACCATAGTTGACCACATCTGTCTGAAGATGAATATAGTCTAATGAAGTGATATCTGATCAATACTCTTACTCGAATATTATTTTATATTTTGTTAGATTGATGTTGTTGGGATCATCTTCATTGATAGATTTTAGTTGTATGGATAAAGATATGGATCATTGTACTCTCTTTTGCTGAATCATTCAGTGAGAATCTAACAAGAAGAATCTAAAAGGTTTTCCCCCATAGTGGGTTTTCCCTTGGTCTCCGACCAATTATGGTGTCTCTATGTGTGAATTATTTTCTTCTATTGTTCCTTTATGTTCTGCTGCATTGATGATGATGTTGTTCTTTATATATAATTTCATATGCTGCTGAATAATGTTGTAAATATGAATAATGTTAAGTTACTATGGGGTGAATTTAATATGCACAAGTTGAAATGAAATTATCAAAGAAAATAACAATATAGCCTTAAGAAAAATTAACATGGTATCAGAGTTGGGATGAGTAGAAGTCATTGAAGATCACCTCTATGAAGACACCATTAATGGAAGCAAGAGGAGATGGTGGATGCCTAAAAGAATACTAGGATTTGAAGGAAACCCTAGAAAGTTTGGTTGTAAGGGTTTGATAGATATCACGAGGTTAGGTTTTGGAATAAACCATGGAATATGAAAAACATTGGATTCATGCACCCTAGAAACCTTAGCATGATCAACATAAAGATGTTCAAGATTTGTGACATATTTGATGAAGCCATAGATAGGATAATCTCTATTAGGCTTGGTTGATGATGAAGTTGGTTGAAATATTGAAGGCAACATTTTCATATGGATAAAGGATGGTAATTAATCTTGAAGGATGGTTCAAGAGGCAGCTTATCTCCTCTTGTTAAAGATAAGTAACTTTTTGTTATGAAACCAACTCACAAAAAGATAGAAAAGATAGATGAATGCCTTAGAAATAAGCCTCTTCAAGGGGGAAACCTCCTTTACATTACACAAATGAACAATTCTTGGATGATACAAATGAAAAGACCTCCTTTCTATATATAGGAGTGTAAGGGGTCATAATATAATCAGAGCCGACATAACAATAATAATGTAAGGGCACAATAATAACAATAATGGGCTTCTATGGGGCACAATAGTAACAATATGGGCACTACATGGGTACATCAATATAATAAGGGGGTTGTACTAATAACAATAAGGGGTTACACTAGTAGTATAGGGGCCCAACATGCCCCTCTCCTTCAAAAATTGTTGTCCTCAATTCTTGAGTAGTTCTTGATGCTTCGGTATAAAATTCTTGTCCTCCCATGTGGAATCTTCAACAGGTAAGTTCTTCCACTTGATGATATACTCTGAAATTGATAGATTTCGTAGCTGTCGGGTTCTTGTTTCTGTGACTGCTCCAGGTTCCAATATGATTTTTCCTTCCTCTTCAATTTCTGGCAATATTGTTTGAATTGAGATCTTTTGCAACTTTTGAATAAGTGGCCATACTTCTTCGTCCTTGTTCCATTCATCCCTTGCTTCGTTTATCCAATCTGGTTGGATAATAGAAATAGCACAAAACAATGCTTCCACATCCTCATCCTTTCTTGAGAGTGCATCTGCAACAAAATTTTGCTTCCATTTTCTATAGATGATGTCAAAGTCATAACCCAACATATTTGTGACACATTTTTTCTATTCTTCTAATGATAATAGTTGTTATAAAAAGTATTTAAGACTATCATGATCCATTTTTACCTTGAAGTGTCTTCCCATTCTGTAAGGTCGCCATTTCTTAAGTGCATGTAGTATTGCCAACATTTCCTTTTCATAAATAGCTTGCTTGAGATGTAGCAGTAAAAATACCCAATCACCTACATCAAAACATTTTTCACTACGATGTTGATCTACCTGTTGTTTCATTCGATTTTGCACCAAAGTGGCGTTATCCTTTAAAAGTTGGAGAACTTCTTACTACTTGAACCTTTTTCTTCTTCATATGTCCTTCTATCATTAGAGTTTTAGGAGTGGTAATTTCTTCCAATCCTTTACAAGATATGGTCGGATTCATTTCTTGATGCTCGATGTGATCTTTCACTTCTTGAACATTTTTCTTTTTAATATGTCCTTCTATCTTGATAGTTTAAGGAGTGGTAATTCTGACCAATGAATTGCAAGATATGGTTGGATTCATTTCTTCTTTCTCGTTGTGATCTTTCACTTATTGCACCTTTTTATTCTTGATATGTCCCTCAATCTTGAGAGTTTGAGGAGTGGTAATTCTTGCCAATGCTTTACAAGATATGGTCTGATTCATTTCTTCTTTCTCTGGGGTTGGGTCCTGGCATATATCCTCTTCTTTTGATGTTTCTTGATCCTTTTCTTCCTCCTCTTCATACTCTATGTAAAATAATTACTTCTCAACACACTTATGACCTTTAGTGCATTTGCTATCACAATTGTAACAAAGCCCTTTTTCTCTTTTTTCTTCCAATTGTTGTGGTGTAACCCTTGTAGGTTGTGGAAGGCTAGGAGAAACAACACTTCCATCCTTATAGTTGTGAGGGGTAGACTTCCTTGTTGCCATAATTTTACTTTCCACTATGTAACAAAGTCCTTTTACTCTTTCCAATTGTTGCGATGTTGCTCTAAAGAAGGTGTTTCTCTTTGTATCCTGATAATGTGCTATCATTTCCTTCGTGAAAATTGACCACGTAACAAGTTGTTTACGAGAACAAAGCCCTTTATACCCTAAAAATTGATCTGGTTCTAAATATGAAGATGCAATACATACATTTTGTAACAGTGTTACACCATGTAGATCAAAATATTGCTCCATCTGAAGTATCCAATTTACCGGATCCTTGCCATCAAAATTCCTCATATCGCCTTTTCTTGATTTTAGGAGCTTGATATTGAAATGACTATAACTCTGTAATTTTAGCTCTTCCAGTTCTGAAATTGTGACCTGTAGTATCCCTCTGTGTCCTCTTTCCAATACCACTATTCTGATCGAATTTAGATTCTCCAAGAAATATTTATGCAGAACCTCCCAAGATGAATCGATTATATACCTTTTCAGAAGAGCAAAATTGTAGGAGGTTCCACATGTCACTGTTTTGACCATAGGATCTGAAAAATATACAAAAGAAACTACAGTCCGTCCTCTTTCTGTAACTTCTGACGAAATTTCAATCTGATGCTCAAAACAAACGTTATGATGATTTTCCCAAGGTCACCTGTTTGGAATGTGATTCAGGAGTCTGCAAAAAGACTAACTTCCTCATATCATATCTCCGCAAATATAGCACAAAAAGCTCTGAAATTCGGTCCCAAGGTTCAGCGCAATTTCTTTTCAATTGGGTTTTTTTTTTCACTTCTGAAATGTCGTAGAAAAAAATTTATAGTGAAAATGTCACGATGACCTATTTAGAGCAGTGAAACCCTAGAATCCAAAGCTTTGATACCAAATGTTATGAAACCAGCTCACAAAAAGATAGAAAAGATAGATGAACGCCTTAGAAATAAGCCTCTTCGCGCAACCTCCTTTACATTACACAAATGAACAATTCTTGGATGATACAAATGAAAAGACCTCCTTTCTATATATAGGAGTGTAAGGGGTCATAATATAATCAGAGCCGACATAACAATAATAATGTAAGGGCACAATAATAACAATAGTGGGCTTCGATGGGGCACAATAGTAAAAATATGGGCACTACATGGGTATATCAATATAATAAGGGGGTTGTACTAATAACAATAAGGGGTTACACTAGTAGTATAGGGGCCTAACACTTTTATATTTATGTTGCCTCTCTGTGATTCTATGCCTGTTTGGGTTTATTGTTTTGATTATTACTTATACTTCCTACATGTATATTTGATAAATTGAATACTTCTAACCTCCTGATAAGTTGTGATAAGTGGATCCTTCTTGAGGATCATGGCTAGTGCATGAAGAGAAGAGATAACACTAGAAAAGGGAAAGAGGCACCTGATGAAAATTTGAAAAAAGTTCTACAACTACCTATGTCAAATAAGAAGGTGCATATGTATTTGAATAGTACAAGGTATGTATGGTGGATTATTTCAATGTTATGCTTCAGTTGCAAAATTGGATGGAAAGGTAAGCCCTAAGGTATAATGAGAGTATAACCTTCAATATTGCATATGAAAGTAGGTTTGACTCATGGTAATTATGATGAGACGATGCACTTGGTATTGACAAGTATCTTAAATTCTATTAAGTCATGATAAAGCTACTTAGAAACATTGATTTTTGATATATTGGTATACATGGAAAAGTATCTTACATGATGAATTTATATATCTTATGAAGCAAGTTAGATACTTTTTTTTGATATGGTGACTTAATACTACTGTTAATGCTTTTGATAAGCATGATGATAAAAGTGTAACAATAAGATTGTTTCTCAAAATACCCTTGTTGACCTTGGCTTAGTAATTTTGACAATCTAGTAAAAATGGAGGCCCTAACTTGATGGACTAAGATATATAAGTGATAGTTTGTTCATGATATTTGAGGTATGATGATACACTTATCAACTGCCCTAATAATATGACTCTAACCCTTGATGAAATTTTTATGTCATGTTCATATGTGATGACAAAGTAGCCAGTGCTAACATTTTATCACCATGACATATATATCTTTTAGAACTTGATATAGTTTGATTTCATGATATAATAGTTCTACTAATGCATGACAATATTATGATTAACGGCTTGATAATGATGAAGTATAAAGTGGTTTCTCATTAAGAGGGAGATTCTTAATAAGATCCCTATACCTATTATCATTTGCATTAAACATATGGAAGATTCGTTAATGTTGAAATACGTTTTTTGGACATAAATAGATAAATATATGACATTGTTGGTCTCCAACAAGTTCTAGTCTGAGAAGAGAGGGTTTCCCTTAGTCTAACCCCAACTGCATGGAAGTAATCTTATCAGTGCGGTTATAGGCCTCAAATCACACAAAAGAAAGTCTATGGGTGTAGTTATTCTTGTAGGTCATAAAACTGAGGATTTATGCATAAAATCAGGAATGCACTAGGAGTATGATAATCCTACATATATAGAGAAGACATCATAATGTCCTATGGGTAGGGAAGTTTGAATGTTTGACTTACTATAGAGAATGTGAATGTATTGACTAAAATTGTGCTTGTAGGTGACGAAAATATGCATATCAATATATCATTTTAATTTGAAGCTCGTGTATGATAGTATTTCATAACAATTGCAAGGGTTTGATAAGATTTGGCTCGTTGGCTTGACTTAGTGAGAATATTGGCTTGGATTATTGATTACGCTTTAGAACTTTGACATGATGCTTGATGGTTCATATATATGTTTTGGCTTATGAATTGTTTGAATTCACAGTGATAAGAAGTTAGATTTTTGATCCGATTTAGTAATTGATGTCTGATAATTTTCCTTGATGATAGTGTTATGTGAGAATAATTATTTTTAGTATCTAATATTGGTATCTAATAATTATTTTGTATTGGTTTCATTGGATTTGGCACCTTGGTTGAAGTATGAAAAGTTGTGACTTATCCTTGGTATATGCATTTGCATCTAGGAACAATAAATGTTATAATGGAATTATGGAATTTGATATTGTTTAATAACAATTTTTTGACATGAAAATAGATGAAATCATGACTTGGTATTTAGATGTGAGCTCTACCTAAAATTTGGTCTGAAGAAGTTTGTCATTGTGATATTGGCAAAAAAATTTATGATTTTGATATTAGTTTGGATATGATATCTAAGGCTTGATAAGCTATCTTAGATGACATGATTGCACAATATTTATTTGTGTAAGGATTAGCATATTGATTTGGTCAAGTGTTATGTTTGCAGAAAGAATTATATAAAGAAATCTCCCCAAGCCTGGTGTGTCTGCAATGACAATTACCTTGTTAATCTAGGAAGATGTGGAAATCCAAACATGTACTTCAAAATAGGTCCAAGGTATGACTTTGATTTTGGTTTTGTATACTGATGGTCTATTCATGGCAGATAATGAGCCTTTGGTGATAAAAGTAAGAGAGAGTTGGCCTTTGAAGTTTGAAATGGCGAACCATGATGAGTTACTTTCTAAAGTTTGTAAAAGAAAAATCTATATCGTGAAGCTATTGAAGAGTTGTTGGAAAATTGAAATGCAAATCCTTGGACACTCTGATTGAATTTCAAGAAGTTATGAAGAGATGTTGTTGAACCTGCCTTGGAAACTGACAATCAATTAAATAATTTATGTTTCGTGTGAACATTATTCCATATATTCATATGTTTTTCATAGAATATGATTCAATTCATGATTGAGTCTCTTAATACACATTGAGTTGTTGTCGAGCACACTTTGAGATATTTGCATGGGATGATCAATTTTTGGTCTGAGACATTCTTCCTGTGATATGTGACTACATGGATATAATAATTTTGTTTGGGATCATTATTGATGAAATGAGCACATCTGGGTGTTGCCTTAATATGAGATCTTCCATGATATTTTTGATGAAAATTTCGTAGCTTTAAGCATGACCGAGGTTGAATATGATGTTGCTGGCATGACTAGTTGTGAGGTAGGTTGAAGAATCCCTTTAGGGATCTTTTTGAGTAGGTCTTGGGTATGACATGGATACATTGTGATAATGATGAGTAGGATCCAATTGGCAGAGAATACTATATATAGTTGGGACTGAGTGTTGGGATCGGGTTCCCTGGGTCAATTTTGATAAAATATTGTAAGTCTCTACATTTTGAGGAGTAGAGCATGAGTAGCGCAAGTCAAATAGGAGTCAAAGGGTTTTAGGAAGGTCAAAACCCCTTATATTTTGGTGTTTTTTTGAGATCCACCCATGGTTTGTGATGAGCCTAGGTATTGCAACAATAATGCTACAACTCCTAGGGCTACCAACTTTACTTATCAACCAGGGGTTCGTACAAACTTGGAGGTGACAGTGCTATATGCACAAGTAGAAGTGAAGGTCCTGCCTGCTGTCACTATTTATAGAGGTAGAAGAAACTTTAATTATTTGATGGAAGGAGAGCAAACCTTATTCTAAGAGAAAGCTACTTTTATTGCAATAATGAAGAAAACAACATGAAAGGCTAAATTCACATCATAACCTAACTTAATCAACCAAATAGCTATGCTAAGAAGAATTTCTAATTTAACATTAACCTAAGGCTAATTATCTATGTTTGTAGAAGTAAAAACATAAAAACTAGACTAAGGAGTAACAAAGAAACTTAGGCTAAGTCGGGTTTCAGGCGGAAAAAGTGATCGGAGGTTGAAATTAGTGAAAGGAGGGCGTGAGGGAGAAAAAACACATAAGAACCGTTGGATCAGTCGGGTGAAAGGTAATGAATGGTGGAGATTTGATCGTGGAAGGTTACGTAGGCAGATGGGTGAACAGGGTTGCTAATGGGATAGACGGTTAAGATCTTATCGCGAAGGTTTTAAGTGAAGGGATGGATGAACAAGGGAGCAAGGCGGATGAATGACGGAGATCGTGTCGCAAGGGATTTAGGTGAGTGGATGGATGGATAGGGGAACAAAGGAGATGAGTGGCTGAGATTTAATCGCGCTGGTGAGGTCAAGAGATGGACAGGCGAGGCTAACAGGAGAAATGGACGGCTATGATCTTATCGCGGGGGTGAAGGTCAGAGATGGACGGTGGAGATCACATCGTGGGGAAAAGCAACGTGTAGAAATGAGGGAGTGGGTTTCTAAGGGGGAAATTAGTTTCTCTCGCGCCCTTCAGGCAGTAAGAAGTTTTCAAAATTTTCACGCAATTAACCTTACTGCATGACACATAGCACGAGAAAACCACTTTTCTTGCATGCTCTCAAGCGGATAACTTTTGTGCATTAATCCATGTGATATTTCGTGATAGCTGTTGGATCAGGCGAGGCTGATCAACGGTGGAGAATGGCTAAGCTAGTTGGTGATCGGGTAAAGCGAGAGTAGTAGGATCAGGCAAGGTAGATCAATGGTGGGTATTTAGAGTTTATAAAGTGAATGGTGGACCCCATGCGAGGTAGAAGTTGAAGAAAATAGTGAATTAGATGGTGATTGCGAAGGTTTTTTGGTGATCGGACGACGAGGAAGCGATGGAGGGAGAACGCACTGGAGGCGGTTTTAAACGAAAATAACAGAGAAATCTAGTGAGGGCATACAGCTAACTGCATTCAAACAATGAACTCCATAGCCTATGCAAGAACTAGAAACTATGTTTTTGGGGTTGCTAGTGGGTCTCTGCCTCAAGTCATGGTCCCAGAGGGAGGAGATGAGGCCAAGAAACCTGCACACAACCTAATAGTAATTATTTCCTTTAATCTGACCTGTGAATTAAAAAAACACAAATGACAGTAAACTATCGCAAATACAACTACTGAAACAGATGGATAGAAACATGAAGCTATTCAAATAAATGAACAGAACCAAAAAGATGCTTAGCTAAATGAATCAGAACCAAATTTTTTTGAGCAAATGCATCAACAAACCATGAAACTACTTAACAAATAAACAGAATAGAATTCTACGCCAGAATAATAGTACAGTAAAAAGGAGCTGTGGCTGCTTGGGTCGGGCCCTAACCCAAGAAATTTAGCCATCGAAGTTTAACTCAGAACTAGCTTAAATAGAACTCATCTTTATTATAGAAACCATGGATTATAGAGAAAATTCAAAAGTCTTTGTAGTTCAGAAAATAAAACAGAGTTTTAAAAATGAAGTTTGAATCCTAGTGAGGTCCTAAGCCTCTCTATTTATACATATGAAGTCTCCAACAACTTCCTCTCAAATTAGGGTGGTTTGGCTCCCCACTCAAAATAAATTGTTTTTTGTCCTTTTCACTTACTTGACTGTCTTTTAGTCCTCATGATGTGGCTATTTGCACTCCAAGTTGGTGGAGGAATATTCAAATGGAGGGGTATTAGATGAGGAGGATTAACCTCCTAAAATTCCTCTACCTTGTCCCATTCAAGTCTTGACCAAGGTATTTTCTATAGTTCTTTGCTTTTATCCTTTATACCTACATTTCTCCTCACTTTTATCCTTTCTTCCTGCATTATATGCACATTAGACCACAAAGCCAAATATCCAACTCTAACTAAGTTCATAAACAAAATATAATCAAAGGATGCAATAAGTTGTGAGAATAGTTGGTTTGACTAAGCTAGGAGGTGAATTAAGGCCAATTAAGGCCCATATAATTACTTAATAATGAGGCTCATCAGTTGCGAACCATGGTGTTGTAATATAAAAGAGTATAAAAATGTGTCTTAGCGGGTCTAAGGAGAGGAGAAACTTGATGGATGAGACATTTTTGAGTTTGATTTGTAGATATTTCTATATTTGGGCAAAGGGGAAGGCTCTTGCAGTTGAGTGCATGGAGACCTTGGTAAGTCCACAGCTGAGTTCACGGGTCCCTGTCACTGTGTGTGTAGGGTCTGGAAAGTTTGTATGAAGAAGATTTGAAGTAATAAAATACATTTGAAGCAATTATGTGTCTGCGTTTATGCACTTGTGTATTTTCACGCAATTGAATGAAATTTATCTGTATTTTATCTTAAGTACTCTGCAAAGATCTAGATCTATTGTTAGATGTTATTTTATGCATGGCTAGATGTTTACACTCAATTTATAACTTTATTTAACTGAAAATCCCTTAAGTTCATGAATAAGGGTTCACGGAGATTAGATCAGAACTAAAACTGTAGGAAATGCCTTAACCACATCACATAGCCTTATGGATGTAGAAGCCTGGTTCTAGCATCCCTGAATACTGCCTCGGGTGAGACTGCAACCTGCGCTACGTGGGTTGTTGCTAAAAGGGCTGGAAGTGTAGGGTTTTGTTGGTTAGCGCAACTAACTCTGAACCTGGGCTTGAGCCCCTCACGCCAACAAATGTCTTCGTTCACCAGCTTGAAAGAAAATATCCAAAGTGTACGAGTGGAGTGACTTGATGATGAGTCACATAATTGTGTTGGGGTCCTATTGTGATGGGGTCCCCTAGGTCAATTTTGATAAAATATCGTAAGTATTTTCATTTTGAGGAGCGGATCACGAGTAGCACAGGCTAAATAGGAGTCAGGGGATTTTAGGAAGGTCAAAACCCCTTATATTTTGGTATCGTTTTGGGATCCTCCCATGGTTTTCAAACCATGGTATTGTAATAGAAAAGAGTATAAAAAGGTGCCTTAGTGGGTCTAAGGATAGGAGCAACTTGATGGATGAGACATTTCTGAGTTTGATTTTGTAGATATTTTTGTATTCGAGCTAAGGGGAAGGCTCCTACAGCTGAGTGTGTTGAGACCTTGGTAAGTCCAAATTTGAGTGCGCGGGCCCCTGCAACTATGTGTGCATGGTCAGGAAAGCTTGTATGAAGAATATTTGAAGTAGTAAAAGATATTTGAAGCAATTCTGTGTCTATTTTTATGAACTTCTATATTTTCTGTATTTTTGTGCAATCGAATGAAATTTATTTGTACTTTATCTTAAGTACTCTGTGAAGATTTGAATCTATTGTTAGATGTTATTTTATGCATGATTAGATGTTTATGCGCAATTTATAACCTTCTTTAACCGAAAATCTCTTAATTTCATGAATAAGGGTTTGTGAAGATCATATCAGAACTAAAATTGGAGGAAACACCTTAACCACATCACATAGCCTTCTGGATGTGAAAGCCTGGTTCTAGCATCTCCCAGTACTGCCTTAGGTGAGATTGTAGCCTACGCTACATGTATTGTTACCAAAAGGGTCGATAGTGTCGGGTTTTTTTGGTTAGCGCAACTAACTCTGAATCTGGGTCCAAGCTCCTCATGCCAACATCTTACAGGGAGGTAGAATTTTCTATTGTTTTAGTGCCAAGGGAAACTCCAACATCAAAAGCACCTTACAGGATGAACACACTTGAGTTGGTTGAGTTAAAGTTATAGTTGAAGGAAACGCTGAACAAGGGATACATTAGGCCAAGTGTATCACCATGGGGTGCACTAGTACTCGTTTTAAAGACTAAAGATGGTACTCTCAGATTATGCATTGACTATAGGTAGTTGAACAAAGTGACTATCTAGAATAGGTATCCATTGCCGAGGATTGATGACTTGTTCGATTAGCTGAAGGGAGAAACAATGTCCCCAAAGATTGATTTGAGATCCAGATATCATCAAGTACACATCAAAGAGGAGGAAATTTACAAGACTGCATTAAGGACCAGGTATGGTTATTATGAGTTTTTTGTAGTTCCATTTGGCTTAACTAATGCTCCAACTACTTTTATGTGTTTGATGAATACTGTGTTGCATCCGTACTTGGATAAGTTTTTTATTGTGTTCATTGATGATATATTGGTATATTCTAAATATGAGGAAGATCATGCCGAACATTTAGCAACAATGTTGAGGTTGTTGAGAGAGAAACAATTGTATGCTAAGCTCACCAAGTGAAATTTATTTCAGACTGAGGTACATTACTTAGGGCATGTTGTCTCCAAGGAGGGAATTGCAGTAGATCCTGAAAAGATAAGAGCCATCATGGAATGGGTATCTCCTAAGAATGTGGATGATGTGAGATCTTTCATGGGGTTGGAAGGCTATTGCAAGAGGTTCATCAGGAACTTCTCATTTATTTCTTATCCTATCACATCATTGCAAAGGAAAGGTAAGAATTTTGAATGGACAGAGGAGTATGAGGCTAGTTTTGAGCGGCTTAAGCAATTGTTGACACATGCACTAGTGCTAAAGATTGCAGACCTAGACAAAGAGTTTGTAGTATGCACATATGCTTGCAAGAGAGGAATTGGTGGAGTCCTTATGCAAGATGGATAGGTGGTATGTTATGAGTCGTGGAAACTGAATGAGCACGAGCATAACTATCCCACACATGATCTTGAGTTGGCAAAGATTATACATGCAGTGAAGATGTGGAGGCACTATCTTCTGGGAAGGAGGTTTACATTGAGGTGTGATCATAGTGGTTTGCGGTATCTATTTGACCAATCAAATCTGAATGGTAGGCAAGCTTGGGGAATGGATATGATCACTGAGTTTGAATTTGAGATCCAGTATATCAAAGGTAAAGAGAACATAGTAGAATATGCTCTTAGTAGGTAGATACAGGTAAATCACTTAACAACTATGAGCTCCTATGGGATAGACTTACAAGACAAGATCTTGCAGGCAAGTCATCAAAATGTCAGATATATGGCAATTTTGTACAAGTTACAACTAAGCACAAGTACAGGGACAAGTATAGGTGACGACATATGTACAAGTATAGGTGATGGTATAGGTGACAATACATGTACAAGTATAGGTGATGGTACAGGTACAGATGATGGTATAGGTACATGTAAAGGTGATGGTACAGGCAAAGGTACATGTACAGGTAGTGGTACATGTACAAGTATAGGTACATGTATAGGTGTAGGTGCACAGGATGTGGACTATTGTCTTAAAGTAGATGGATTTGTTAGGTTCTAAGGATAACAGTGAGTTCAAGAAGGTAATCTTGAGAGAGTTTCATGCGAAACCTTATTAAGGTCACCCAGGTTATCATAAGACATTGACTGCAGTGAAGAGATTTTACTATTGTCTAAATTTGAAGAAGGACGTAGCAAATTTTGTGGCTAGGTGTTTTGATTGTCAGCATGTGAAGGCATAATGTAAGCACTGAGGTGGACTGCTATAGCTGATTGCGATTCTAGAGTGGAAATGGGAAGTCATTTCCATGGACTTCATCACAAGGTTTCTGAGGAAAGTGAGATAGCATGATTCCATCATGGTTATTGTGGACATGTTAACAAAGGTTGCATATTTCATTCCAGTGAAGTCTACTTTCTCAATTAGCAATGTAGCAAAAGTATTAATCTGAGATGTGGTCATATTGCATGATGTTCCAAAGAAGATTGTGTTAGACAAGTATGTAAAGTTCACTTCCAAGTTTTGGAAGGATTTGTTTGTAGGTATGGGCATGAAGTTGGCCTTCAATATAACTTATCATCTATAGACAGATGGAAAAACAGAGAGGGTCGACAGTATATTGGAGGACATGTTGAGGATGTATGTGATGCATCAAAAATGAAAGTGGGAAGAGTACCTTCCACTGGTTGAGTTTGCATACAACAATGGTTATAAGGATTCATTAAGGATGAGTCCTTTTGAGGCATTTTATGGGCGGAGTTGCAGTATTCCTATTAGTTGGAGTGATCTGGTTAATAGGGTATTGATTGGACTAGATATGTTGGCAGACATGGTGTAGGAAATGCAGGTAATCAAGAAGAATCTAAAGGCAACACAAGATAGGCAAAAAATCTATGAAGATAGGAATATGTTGTTTAAGGAATTCTAGGCTGGGGAACAAGTGTATTTGCACATCAAGTCGAAGAAGATCTCCTTGCAGATTGAATCATGTGCCAAGCTGGCGCCACAGTTTTTTGGACCCTTCAATATCATTGAGAGGATCAGGCCAGTATCCTATCGAATTGAACTTCTTCCAATAGTGAAATGCCGTGATGTTTTCCATGTGTCATTACTTAAGAAGTATGTTGAAGATGTTGATCATGTGATTAACTAGTCTGTATTGTTGGTGGAATCAGATGGAGAATTCCAGCTAGAGTTTTATATCCTTATAATACTAGTCTATTCCCTTATTATTATTGTCATTATAGCCCCTTATCATTATTGTTGTGCCCATGTTGTGCCAACTATTGTTATTGTTGTGCCCTTACATTATTATTGTTATGTCGGTTCTGGTTATACTATGACCCTTTAGACTCCCATATATATAAATAAGGTCTTGTCATTTGTATCATTGAATAATTATTCATTTATGTAATGTAAAGGAGGTTTCCCCTTGAAGAGGCTACTTTTGAAGTCGTTGATCTATCTCTTTCTTCTATTTTGTGAGATGCTTTCATAACATTTGGTATCAGAGCTTTGGATTCTAGGGTTTTGCTGCTTCAAACATGTGACCATGGAATTTTTGATGTAAAATTTTTTCTATGAACTTTAATAAGTTGAAATTAAAACCAATTTGAACAGAAATTGTTCTGAACTTCATGCACAAATTTCAGATCTTTCTTCGCTATATTTGAGGAGATATGATCCAAGGAATTTAGGGTTTTTGCAAGCCCTTGAATTCCATCTCAAACATGTGACATTGGGAAAATCATCATAACCTCATATCTGAGCATTAGATTCAAACTTCATAAAAATTGACAGAAAGATGACAAACTGTAGTTTGTTGGATATCATTTTCAGGGCTGAAGGTCGAAAAAGTGACATGTGGAACTTTGTACAAGTTCACTCTATTGAACCAGCCTATAATCGGGTCATCATGGGATATTGGGCATAAATATTTCTTAGAGAATAAAATCTCAATCAAACTTGTGGTGTTCGAAAGAGGACTCATAGGGACATCACAAGGAATTTTTTTAGAACTTGGAGATTCGAAATTACAAAGTTGCTTTTTTTTAAAGATCGAGCTCATATAAAGAGAAAAAATGTGTGTAGTTTTTTTAAAAATTTGCATAAGTTTTGTTTGAGAAAGTAGTTTGAAGTGATTCAACAGGCACTATGAAACATAATTATCATTAATTGATGAATCGAAGAAATAAAATGGAAACCCCTAGTAAGAAACTCAAAATCTCTACTATGACACATGAAGAAGAGGAGGACATGCAACATGATATATCAAAATTACGAGACCAAGTGAAACAAAGTTTGCTCTCACAAAAAGTAACTAAAGTTAAGATGGATGAATTAAAGAATGGAATGGATGCTAATATGGATGGCATGGAAGGTAAGATGGATAGTATAGAAGCAAAACTTAAAGGAAACATGGAATATTTGAAGATAGATTTGACAAAGTTGCTACAAGAAATGCTTACTAATGGTGAAATGGTAGTAAAGGAAACTCATGATGAGAACAAAATAAATGTTAATCATGATTTCATAGACTCTAACATTGGATTGAAGACCCACTATGTTCCAAATATTGATATGAGGAAGTTTGTTCGCAAAGATCCCGTAACATGGATACTACATCGGAGCAATATTTTGATCTCCATAATGTGCGGAACACACAAAAGGTATGCATCACAACTTTATATTTGGAACCCAATCAATTTGTATGGTATTGATGAATTTTATCTTGTAAACAAATTTGCACTTGGTCAATTTTTATGGAGGAAATGATAACACATTATGAGGATACAAAAAGCAACACTTCTTTAGCCAATTGATAAATCTCAAACAAAAGGGTTCAATGGTGGAGCACATTGTGGACTTCCAAAAATTGAATATAATGGTAAAATATATTTCAGACGAACATAGGATTGATGTGTTCATAGGTACTTTAAAGGATAACATCCAACATGAGGTTCGCCTTTGGGAATCTGATTCATTGGATAAGGAATGTAGGTTGGCAAGAAAAATCGTAAGAAAAATTTTGGCAACAAGGAAGCCTACCACTCAACTATAAAGATGGAAGTGCTGCTACCCCTAGCCTTCCATAACCTACAAGGTTGACACCACAAAAATTGGAACAAAAAAGAGAAAAAAGTCTTTGCTATAGTTGGGATAGAAAATACACTAAATGTCACAAATGTGCCGAGAAGAAATTATTTTACATAGATTGTGAAGAGGAGGAAGAAAAGGAACAAGAAACGTCAAAAGAAGGGGATATACACCAGGAAAAAATCCTAGAGAAAGAAGAAATGAATCCAACCATATCATGTAATGCATTGGATAGAATTAACACTCCTCAAAATCTCAAGATAGAAGGACTTGTCAAGAAGAAAAAGGTAATAGTGGTGATTGATTCAAACATTACCCATAATTTTATTCATTGTAAGATAACCAAGAAATTGAATTACTTCCTATATCTAGCACTAGAGTGTCAAGTGATGGCTGCAAATGGAGGAACCATAAATTATTCTGGAAAGTGCCATAATATCAAGCTATCCATGGGATAATATGTATAGAATAGTCCAATGCTTTCCATTCTAACAGGTGGTGCTGATGTTGTAATAGGAGTCTAATGGCTACAATCTTTGGGTACGATAGCTTTTAATTTTCAAGAAATTTTCTTGAATTTTCTTTTGGAAGGAAAGGAAGTTCAATTAAGGGGTAATACAGGGAAACTAAGAAAGATAATCAACTCTAATGACATGACAAACCTTATAAAGAAAGAACAACGAGGCATAATTGCACAATTATGTTCACTAGAGCCCCCCACATCAAAATCAACTATTTCTCTAGATCTCCAAAAGGTCTTGGAAAATCATTCCAAGATATCTGAGACTCCCAAAGGCCTCCCACATATTCATGATTATTATCATGCTATTCATTTGATTCCAGGAAGTGTTCATCCAAAAATTAGGTCTTACGGATATCCATATGCCCAAAAGAGTGAAATTAAACGTATGGTTGTAGAAATACTAGAGGCTGGCCTTAATTCAACCTAGTCAAAGTTATTTCTCTCGCTCCAGTAGTATTGGTTCACAAGAAGGATGGATCATGGTGCATATGTCCAAATTATAGGAAGCTCAACAAGCTAATTATTAAAGATAAATTTCCCATTCCTTTCATTGATGAATTATTGGATGAATTACATGGAGAAATTTACTTCACCAAGTTGGATCTTCATTAAGGATATCATCAAATTAGAATGGAGACTGAAGACATTTCGACAACAACATTTAGAACTCATGAGGGTCATTATGAATTTTTGTTCATGCCTTTTGGCCTTAACAATGCACCTTCTACATTTCAAGTTTTGATGAATTCCATTTTCAAACCCTTCCTTAGAAAATTTGTGTTAGCCAAGTCTTGGAAGGATCATGTTCAACATGTTGACAAGGTGCTAAAAATATTGGAGTAGAAACAATTATATGAAAAAACCTCCAAATGTTTCTTTGGAGTACAAGAGGTGGAATATCTGGGTCATATTGTATCTCTTGAAGGTGTTAAGGTAGACCCTAGCAAAATTGAAGCCATTAAGGAATGGAAAATCCCCACATCCATAAAGCATCTGCGAGGATTTCTCTGGTTGACAAGTTATTATCATAAGTTTGTTAAGAATTATGGGAGAATAGCAGCACCTATAACAAAATTACTTAAGAAAGATGAATTTTCTTAGACTCTAGAAGCAACGAAGGCCTTTGAAGATCTTAAAGAGGCAATGTGCCCAACACCTGCCTTATATATGCTAGACTTCACAAAACCTTTATTGTGCAATGTGATGCCTCAGGAAATGGAATTGGTGTTCTTTTAATGCAAGAAGCAAGACTCATTGCTTTCAAAATTAATCCAATTAGAGGAAAGTATTTACACAAAGCTATTTATGAGAAGGAAATGTTGGAAATACTACATGCACTTAAGAAATGGAGACCTTACCTAATGGGAAGACACTTCAAGGTAAAAAATTATCATGATAGTCTTAAATAATTTTTAGAACAAAGGTTATCTTCAGAAGAGAAACAAAAATGGGTCACAAAGATGTTGGGTTATGACTTTGAAATCATATACAAAAAAGGGAAGCAAAATGTTGTTGCAGATACACTCTCAAGGAAAGATGGGGATGTGGAAGAATTGTTTTGTGCCATTTCTATTATCCAACCATATTGGATAAACAAATCAAGGGAGGAATAGAAGAATGACGAAGAAGTGTGGCCACTCATTCAAAAGTTGCAGTAAGATCCCAATACATCTGATACATTTAGCTCAAAAAATGATTCGTTATGTTACACAGATCGCTTATACCTCTGTAAGAATTCTGAACTCAAACAAAATATTCTTCTGGAATTACACACCTCTCCCTTAGGAGGGCACTCAAGATTTTTGAAAATTTACCACAGGGTTAAGAAGGAATTTTTTTGGGATGGCGTTAAATCTGATAGTCAAAAGTTTATGGCGGAATGTTTGGTTTTCCAACAAAATAAAGTTGATACACCCTAGGTCTGTTACAACCTTTATCCATTCCAAGCCAACATTGGTAGGAGCTTTCAATGGATTTTATCACAGGTTTAACCAAGTATGAAGGAAAGAGGGTCATCATGGTGGTAGTTGATAGACTTACCAAGTATGCACACTTTTGTGCATTATCTCATCCATTTAAAGCAAATATAGTTGCTACTACATTTATGGAAACAATTCAAAATATACATGGAAACCCAAAGATTATTGTAAGTGATAGAGATCCCATTTTCACTGGAAATTTTTGGACATAATTATTTTCTTGTCTGGGTACTCAATTAGCTCATAACTCATCTTATCATCCTCAATATAATGGGAAAAATGAGATAATGAAAAGATGTTTGGAAGGATATATTCGTTGCTTTATATCTAATAAACAAACACAATGGGTCAAGTGGTTGCCTTTGGCTGAATGGTGGTATAATAATTCCTTCCATACTGCATAAAAAATGACCCCATTTATGGAACTTTATGGATATCATCCACTATCCATCACATCATCTTTAAGAGAAAATTCTAAGGTTCAAGCAGCGGAAGATCACATCGAGCATCAACAACAAGTTATCCAAATCTTAAAGGATAACCTTACTTTGGCATAGAATAGAATGAAACAACAAGAAAATCAACATCATAGCACAAATAAGTTTTGATGTAAGTGACTGGGTATTTCTATGACTACAACCATACAAACAAATATCCCTCAAGAAAACTAAGAAGGATAATAAATTTTCACCAAAGTATTATGGAACGTACAAGGTGTTGCAAAAGATTGGTACTATGGCATACAAATTGGAGTTTCCTGCAACTTCTCAAGTGCACCCAGTTTTCCATGTTTCATGCTTAAAGAAGGTTATAGGTGAAAAGCTCCCACTTCAAACAATATTGCCAGAACTTGACGAGGAAGGAAAAATCATATTGGAACCTGAATAAGTCACATAAACAAGAACTCGATAGCTACGAAATTGGTCAATTCTAGAGTATCTCATCAAGTTGAAGAACTTACCCATTGAAGATTCCACATGGGAGGGTGAGAATTTTATACAAAAGCATCCAAAACTACTCAAGTGTTAAGGACAACACTTTTTGAAGGAGAGGGGAATGTTAGGTCCCTATAATACTAGTGTATTCCCTTATTATTATTGTCATTGTAGCCCATTATTGTTATTGTTGTGCCCCATAGAAGCCCACTATTGTTATTGTTGTGCACTTACATTATTATTGTTATGTCGGCTCTGATTATATTGTGACCCCTTAGACTCCTATATATACAAATGAGGTCTTATCATTTGTATCATTGAAGAATTGTTCATTCGTATAATTTAAAGGAGGTTTCCCCCTCAAAGAGGCTACTTTTGAAGTCATTGATCTATGTATTTCTTCTATTTTTTGAGCTGGCTGCATAACACAAAGCCTTAGTGTATATTGCAGAAAATGTTGCTCATGCTCCAGAATCGAGCAATCGAGCAAGTTAAGGTGTAGTGGAAGTAATTTGGGCTTGGTGAATCTACATGGGAGATGGCGAATCAGATGTGGGCTTTGTATCCTTCCTTGTTTTCCGGTTGATGCAAAACAATTTTGGCTTGGTGTTTTAGTGTGATTTTGGTATATGTTTTGATGTATCTTTTGGTGATGTTTAGCATATGTACATATCTATATAGATGTAAATACCAGCACGAGATATGTTATAAAGCTCCAATAAGTAGGATGGGTTTCATGTCATTATGATGTTATGTTGTTATGTTTTCATGATGGTTTTCTTTTCAGCAAGTTGATCATTGTAAATACTGCAACGATCTAAGCTATAAAGTTCCATTGGGAGTATGTTTTTCTTACAGCAGTCTTGTGGTTATAGGTGTTGTTGAACACCTAGGATGGTATTCCCCAAAGAAGAGGGTTCTATAAAAACCCTAGTGAAAATTCCATGTATTAAAAGTAAATAAAGGAAAAATAATAACCACAGATGATGGGACACTTATTCCAAGCTGAATGTTGGAAAAAATCCTAGTGATGGGGATCACTTGTGATTATTTATGGATAAGAAAATTGGCAAAGGCAATGGCTAACGCTTTGGAAAGGAAAAATGACATTTTTGGCATAGTTATTTATAAAAATAATGGAAATTAGGAGAAAAGGAGGTGAACGGTAACAAGTTGCATGTGAGGAGGAAAATGAAGGAAAATAATGGAAAATTAAGAAAATAGAGACCTCATTCATAAAAAGGCTTATGAGGATCAGTTGGTGACCATTTGTTAGTTCAGTTTTGGAGCTCTCCCATTATTTTCTCTCTCTCTCATACACTTGGAGACTTATATTTTTCTTGGAACACTGTTGGAGGGTGTGGCATACTTGGATTCTTGGAGCAAGAGGGAAAAGGAAGAGAAGGAAAGCACAAGAGGGTATCGGGATCAAAAACTACATCATATTTGATTGCAAGTACCGAGTTGCATGTATGAGTTCTTCACTAGTTTTGGCATGCATGGCATATGCATGTAGACTCTTGGTCATGATCTGTCATTGGCATGAAGGGTTGCCTGGATTAATAGTGGATGGCCTAGCCTTGCCATTTCTTGAATAACCATGGTGATTATGGGTTTACTTTCATTGTTTTCTTTGGTTTGTTCTCATGTTTCCTTAGCTTGGGTTGAGTTATTAGTTCTTGGAAGCCCTTGTTGGACAAATGCTCTGGAATCCTTATAAAAAATTGGGTTGAGTTACTAGTCCTGTAAGCCTTGGTCGGACAAATACTCTAGAAGCTCGGTGACAGCTATGGGTTGAGTTACTAGTCCTGGAATCCTTGGTTGGAACAAACACTCTGTAAGCCCTGGAAGGCTTGGATGGAGACCACTATGATGATGGTTTTGTGATGTCCAGCTGCGAGGTGGAATCATTGTTTGACAGGTTGAGGTGGCTGGCCTCTGGAATCCCTAGATGAGTTTTGATTGATGTGTTCTATGAGATCCCACATTCATTCTTGGAATATGGCATGAGGGTGAATGTATGAAGAGTGGTTGGGCTCAACTATTCTACGGTTAGGTAGAACGTGGAATTCCCATCCCAAGTTTGGATTGTGCATCATTAGTGAAAGGTTATTTCTCCTTGTATTTCTATGAGTATTTTGATGGATTATATGTGGTCTATATGAATATACTTTCATTAGTATTTCTGATGCTATTATGCTGCTTATGTATGTGTTTTATGATAGCAGTTATGTATGGACTTCATCATGTTTTTACTCGTAACTGGGTGACCAATGTATCTATGACCTAAAGGATGGAATGGAAATTTATGTCTTGAGGCATCAATTATTCTTAGCGATTCTTAGCTAAGTATGAGACTGTTATGCTCAGAACTATTATTTACACTTTTATTTTACATATTCATGATATGTTTGACGAAATTCCTATCATGGATTGTACGGGTCCAGTCTAGGTCTTAAACAAGTGTTTTCTTTAGTACTACCATTTCCATCTTATTTTATTGTTCTGAATAAATGGATCAATTCTGGGCAGTTACCAAGTGGCTCAAATCCTAGGGACATTGGCATAACACTGACTAAATGAGTCTTTGAATTCTGGCAGGAAAGCCTATTAGAGCGAATTTGGGTTTATGGATGCTGTCATGCATATATCATGAGAGCGGCTGAGGCTTAAGTTGTATAAAATCTCAGTGGGACCCAAGGGAAAGTTGTCTTAAGTGTTGGATTGGTTCCCGAGGCTCTTGAAGTTGATGTTGAATGTTTGTATGGTGTGTTTCAATCGGTTCCACTTCCTTAAGGTGACTTAGGAGGTCGAATCATATCATAGTGGCCTCTCATCGCATGGTTACCCCGGCTGGCCAGTTGCTTGGGTAGATGTGGGAGGGGGGTGTTACAATTATGATGGGAGAATAAATTTGTTTTGAAATTGACATACCTTTTTCACCTCACTCATCAACAGTAAGCACTCCTCCTCTTGCCATAAGTTAAAATCCTAACTGCTCTGAAATTGATAATTGGCAGCAGGGCTCCCTTGTACAAACCTTGAGAACACATGGACAAATTTTGTTAACATGGATAGAGAAGCTTTTATGGACTTGAAGAAACAATAATGTAAACTTTGAAAGGAGAACTGATATGATTACCCATTTCGTAGAGGTAGCAAAAAATGACCGAATGCTGAAAAGGGGCAATGCAGAATACACATATTTTTTTAAGCACAGTTTTTGGCACTTTATATTTTTTTATGTACATTAATTTTTAGAATTTTAGTCATTTGCATTCCGATTTATAAAAGTGGTGACTCTACATCAGACCCTTTTTTTAAAAGACCTATTTTTTGACTTAAATTTTCTAATGTATGAATCATATATTATTATTTTCTAAATTTAACAATTTTTGAAGTGGTTTTCTTCTTCATATTTTTATTTTTTATTTTTTTTTATTTTCTTTTGTAGTGAGGTTTTTATTGTTTTGCATATTTAAAGAAAAAGGTCGATATTTTAAAGTTTCAATATTCTACATATTTATACATCATTAATTAATTTTTTAATGCACATCAAATAATTGTCTCTAAAAATAACAATTGACATAAAATAACCATTTTCAACATAAATATAACTAAAAAATTACACATTTTGATATTTTTTTGCTAGAAATGACATGTCAAAATCACAATTTTAAAAGGAAAAAAAAATGGTTAAATAATATATATATATATATATATATATATATATATATATATATTAATGAATTTCATGTCAAAAAAATAATAATAATCACTATTTTTTTCAAAAAATAATGATTAACATAAAAATTAATGCGAAAATCACATAATACAAATATTGAACACATAACAACATTAATTGAATGCTTATTCTTCTCATAAAATGTCAAAGTCAAAACATTACAAGTATAACTAATTAATAGTTACAAAAAATGAGCTTGATTTCCAAGCATAACTTAAATTTAATCAACAATATCACGTAATCCAAACTCTTCATCCTCTAGAGTTTCATCATTGTCTTCTTCCACAATATTTTCTGCTTTATTTTGCTCATTTTCCTCTTCTAATGGATCTTTGATCTCTGTGAATCTCCCAGTGTATGCCTTTCCAATCATTCCATGTAATGGTGGTTGAGGTTCCTTTTCCTTTCTTTCTACACGTGATTCACTAAATTCCCATTTCTTCAACCCAATTTCTTTCATTGCATCTGGAAGAAATTGAAGAGCATTAATTCTTTGCTGAATAAAATTGCATTGTACTGGATCTTTTTCAATGTCAATGCAATTTCTTCATTTTTGAAGACAAAATGCTAGTGTTGTACCTAATTATCAAGCACAAAAGAAATAATGAATTTTATTAGCATAATGATTTATAAATTAAGAAAGAAGATATTGAAATTCAATTCCATATAATAAAACTTACCTGAGCTAGAAAATAAATCTAGAACTCAATCTCCTTCATTTGAACATATGTCTATAAGATAGTTAATCAATAATTGTGGTTTTTGATAAATGTTAACTATCTCTCATCTTTCTTCTTTGTCTTCATATGCTAGTTTTCTCACAACAACATCATAAGCCAGTACTTGGCTATGAGTCTTTCCATCTACCCGATTAAAAATCATAGACATATAGCTATCATCTTTTGCCCAACTATCAATATGGATGAACTTACAATCATTTATAAATGGTTGATATTCACGGTTAATAATATTTGACATTTTCCTGTAACATGAAATAGTATAAGTTCAATTAACTTGTACATAAATAAATTTTTTAACATTAATCAAATATACATTTTCAACGTCTTACCATGTAAGCTGCATCAATGAGTTTGTTTTCCCCTTGAAGCTTGACAATAACATTGCCAATTGTGTGTCTGAATGAAATGTCATAAATCTCCATAATGGTGATGAAGTGACTTCTAGAAATCCCGTAACCACTTTTCTAATAGCTTGATAAGTATAAGGGTCACTATCATAGTCAATGTTTGGGATATTGAAACCATGGGGAATATTTGCAATAACTAGGGCATAATCCATTTTAGGTATGCGTTTAGCAATGTATTCATATTCGCCTTGTATTACTTGATATTGAAAAGTGTCAAGCCCATTCCAAATGAAATGAGTGAGAGTTGGATCAAGTTCAACATTCCTAAGACGTTGCTTCTTCAGTCTTTCGATCTTAATTTTTTCAATAAAGGTTTTGAAACTATATGGTGCTCCATTTACATCCTTCCTCATCTTTAACAAAATAAACAAATATATGTATAAGTTATAAAATAAAAATAGTATACAGATGAATAAAAATGAATGTATAAATCAACATACCTTTTTAAATGAAAGATAATTTTTTTTAGTGTTGATGTAGAACTTGAATCTGGATAGTTGTGTACAACACCATCCCAACTATATTCATTCAACAGTTTAACCATTTGTTCTTGTATTTTCATGTAAACTTTGCGACTGCATAGACAAAGTAAAGAAACTTAATATAATGATATTTATAATAAATACTACCAAGAACAATATGTTATATTTAAAAGAAAATTGTAATCTAGAAATAAGTAAAAATAATTCAACAAATTTACTTTTGAAATTCTTCAGACATTTCCTCCAATGATAATTCCCCTGACCTCACACGAGACAATATTTCTTTGACAAGTTTTTCATCCTTCACTCCTTGCAATGCTCTCCAAGGTGTGATAGTCAAATCTTCTGGAAGCTGCTTCATTTCAGGACCTGATTTACTATTGCAACATATCAATGGTTTAGACCTTTTGACCTTCTAACTTTTAATGCCAATGTTATCCCACATGCTTAAAATCTAATTAATCAATTCCCATATCTCTCTAGTTCTAAATGCCAACTGGAAAATGTTATCAATAACTCTGAATAAATCAATATTTACTTTGCCACCTTTTGAATTAATTTTCTCCTCAATTTGATAGCCTATTTCCATACAACATTCCTTTCAAAAATCTACAATAACATTTATCTTATCCCCACCACATTTTTATTCAAATTCACTATGAATAAATATAACCCTTTGGATGAAAGTCATGGACGTCATATATTCATTATCTGAATTATGATCCCATGCCACTAACTTTGCTTCTGTATCTGATAAACCAAAATAAATGATACATTTCATTGTTTCAAAATCTGGGTTATTGGGATATTCCTCCATCAATTGTCTTTGAGATTCTACAAAATGGTTCCCCCTAAGCACATAATAATTGTATTCAAAACATTTTGACTTATCAACTGCCTCTTTGTTGGGAACTTGAACTGGATCAACAAGAAACACATAATTAACCACATGAGCATAATGATTATACCTCATCAATGTCTTCAAGTTGTGAACATGTAGGTGGTGTGGCTTTCTGATTTGATATTTACATTGTCCTTCAGTTGCCTTATATATTTGTCTCACATTAAGCTGAAATGTACAACCACCTTCAATTAAGTTTCTCTTTGTCAAGTTCTGTCAAATGAAATTTTGTTTTGTTTTAATAATGCCATCCTCTAAATCATCTCCTGGTGTAATGATTTCTCTGCTTTCTTTTGAAGTTTCACTATGATCTTCACTGTTGGTAATGGCTACTTGAGAATGTTCAAATTTACTTTTCTTCCTCATAACATTCTCATCATTAATTAGAACATATTTATTCTTGAGCATTGTTACTTTTGTTCTTTTACGACTCTTCTCATTTCTAACATCAGTTCCAATGTCATCCTTAATAATGACAACATATTCTTTAGTGTCAGTTTCAACTTCCTCATGTTCAAAAGTAACCTATCTACCTTTGCTAGATTTATTGACTAGAGGCATTTTTTATGATCCCTTGGATGTAGTTTTGTAGCATCATGAATTACTACCTTTTGCTTGTTTGCCAGATCTTCTTCTGACACTGAGTAGAAACTACTGACAACATTTATAATATCATGCTCTATGAAATGAATGCCTCCAACATAATTGAAACACTTTCAACAAAATCCTATCAAACAAAATATCATATGTTAATAAAAACTAAGCTATAAAAATATAATGAGATAGTTACAATAACACAAACACACAAATATAAATAACAATATTTACGATATTTTGTGTAATCTCATTTACGATTTGTTTACACAACTTTGTCGATACCTCTCTCGTGTCATACAATGAATATCAATGATATTTAGTCCTTTCATGTGACTTGGGTGGTTTTGTAAGTATATAAAAAACTTTACTGTCCGGTACCAAACACATGTCTATGAACTTTCCCAACACCTCATAAATTCCACTATCATTAAGTATATTAGAATATAGATATATCTCCACATCTCTGCTTTCTCTTTCTTTTACATACCATATATTTTTTGGAAGTTTCACTTGTTTTGATTTCTTCTAGTATGAATGTTGGGAACGGGTCCCCTACGGTCAAATTTGGGATTAAAAGCCCAAGTTTTGGGGCTAAAGGCCCAAGTTTTGTATAAAGAATGTAAAGTCTCCACATTTTGTGGATCCAACTAAGAAAGAGATCGAAGACTAGTTGGATAGAAAGATCCACGAATTCATGGCACAAGAGAACAAGAATCCATGATTGATGAAAGAACATTGGTTGGACAAATACCTATACATAGAGATACACGAGATATTCTTCTATTCCTTCCGTGTCAAGTTATACAAGGGGATTGCGAAATTGGTAGTTGGCCAAGGAAGGTGGATGCTTGATAGTCCAATAGTCTAGACCCCGAGTTAGTGTGTATATTAGAAGCCTTTGAAGATAAGATCACACACGCTGTCGTTCATTGGCTCGATCGTATCATAGGAGGGTTCATGACAGAGTTCACGGTCGATACCTTGGTCAATTATAACGAAGCAGAGTGTCGTTTATTCAAGGGGTCGCGAGGTAAGTATTTAAAGTCTTTAAATACTTGGATTAATATGCTCTTGTGTGAAAAGCAGGTTATGTAGCTACCTTGATGTTTGGGGCTACGTGAAGTGGAAGTACATTCAGGAACAGAGGGAAAACAAGCCCTAAATATAGCCCAATAATTGAACCTCCTCTGAGTGACGATGAGGAAGCAACACAGGCTTCTTCGCAGAGTGTTGTTCAGTTGATAAAGCAAGGATTCCCACAAATACCCCATCCACCCACACCACCTCCATCTTCACCTCCGCCGCATACACCTTCGCCTACACCACTGCCACCTTCATCACCATTCAATATGGTGAACTCAGTAAAGCTACCTATGTTTAAGGGCTTGGGAAATGAAGATCCGGACCAGTTTTGGTTCGTCACGAAGGCTATATGGTAAGCTCAGGGTATCATGGATGATCAAATGAAGAAAGAAACATTGGTTAGTTCTTTGTAGGATCACACGCTAACATGGTACATTAAGTACTGCATTGATCACTCGACGTCTGCGTTGGCAGATATCCAGACCATGCCAAATAAGGAATTTAGTAGACCTAAGTCTGAAGTGAAATCAATTGTGGGATTCAAAGAGATCATGATGAAGGCTAAAGAGACACCTTGGGACTTGGATCAGAGATTGAAGTGTACAATCTGCGAAGCTAACATGAATCTGACAGACGGGTAGCACCACGAATGGTTTGTGGCTTCGCTCCTGCCTCATCCAGGGGTTGCGTTATCACAACAAAAGATTGGGACCTAGGCGGAAGCCCTGGAAATTGCAATGAGATTGCATGAGACATCGATGCAAGATGCTAATCTGGGGGTTCAGTAGATTCATGCGCAGTTGCAGAACCTTTGCCTAAAGATGTAGAGTCTCAAGAAAGATAGAATAACTCAGCCAGAGGTGTGTGTATAATTTTGGTGTTTGAAGTGCAAAGGTTAGGGGGACACAGATCACTGTCATGTCTTCGCAGATTATGTTGCAATAGGGGGACCAATGACTCTGAGGCTAGAAGCTCTAGTAGGGCCAAGTACAGGGCCCGCGCTATGGTGTGCTATCTGTTAGGTAGGTGGAAAACATGCTATAGAAAATTTCCATTTGCTACAGAAATTTGTACAGACACCGCAACAACTCTTCTACAACTTTTGTCAATTAGTGGGTCATGTTGAGCGCAATTACCATAGTTACGAGTTAATGATGGAAAAAACACCTGCCTATAGGGTGCAGGTAGAAACCCGACCTCCAGACTAAGGCCCTGGGGGAGTGCGAGGAGAATACCAAGGTGAAAATTAGGCCGAGGTGGAGGAGGACCTGGTAGAGGTTGGAGATAGGTCATTTGTTACAAATGTGGAGGACTAGGACACTATGAGCGAGACTCCCCGAATTCGACGCGTCTGTCATGCCAATATTGCACTCAGTTTGACCATGCAAATGAAGATTTCCTGGTATTGCTAGCTAAGATACGTGAAAAGGGGGCATAGCCTCCATAACTGACTCAAAACCTACAGATGATGAGGGCTGAGCCTTGCGAAGAGGATCCCAAGGCAAATATTATGTTGCAGAGTGGGATGACGACTAGCGAAGATAAGGGGAGGCAGCCTAAAGAAAGTGAATGGGCCCAAAAAGATCCAGAAAAGGAGGTCGAGTTTGATATGAAACACGCATGGGAAACATTTATGGAAGCAAAGAAAAGCTTCATTGAGGCCTCTACCTCAGGAAGTCAGGACAAGCTAGCTAAAGAGATGGACCCATCCATGTTTACTACATTCTTGGAGACCTGTATGAAGCTTATGCGTGATAGGAAGGCTGTGAAAGGGCTACATGAACTGATAAATAAGTGCCTTGGGAAAGAAAAAACTCCTGATGAACAAAACATAGTTAGGAAGATTGGTAAGCATAAGGCAAGAACGGGGCATGAGATGAGACTCACTGCACAGATAGGAGAATATGAGATGGATCAAGTAATTTTGGATCTGGGGTCAGACGTGAATGTCTTGCCTAAATAAACCTGGGAGAGGATGGGGAGACCTACGCTATAGTGGTCTCTGATTCAGTTAAGAATGGAAAATCAACAGAAAATTATCCCCATGGGAAGATTGCAGGGAGTGATAGTTTATATTGAAGGCGCAAGTACATTGGTTGACTTCGAAGTGATAGAGATTGTGGATGAAAACAATCCCTACCCTGCACTCCTTGGGATCGACTGGGCCACTGACATGAATGGGGTAATCAATTTGAAGAAGTGGAATATGTTATTTGAGAATAAATCGCTCCGCATAGTAGTTCCTCTGGACCCTACAGAAAGACTGCACTATACTGATTTGTGATTGTCAAACGATGATGATTTGGACCAGATTTACAAGATAATGACGTGAGATCAGGATTGGGTGAATCTGATAGCAGATGGACATATTGCATGGGACTGTGATAGCTCCTACATGTCAGTTTTAGATGAGGAGTTGGAACACTAGCAGAACCGACTACATGAAGTATCTACGCTGTGCTGTAATATGATGACCAAGTCGTTGCATTGTGTATTGTTAGAGGTAAGAAATCTGCCTTACTATGATGGTTTAACTCATGTTGATAACTTTTTGGATGTATTTGAGAGGGAAGTGCCAGAGAAACATTGCTTCCAGGCCTTGGATTGGGCATTGCGCATTACGCTTGCAAGATGGTGTGGCACACAAAAAGACAGTTTTGATGATTGGGGCATGTACAAAAAGATGACGAGAGTGTGGTTTGGTCACCCACAAGTGTGGCTAACAAAGAAATATGATGGGAGAAATGACCCGTGTGATCACGTGGCCAAATGGATGAAGGTTTATGGAGCGGAGCGTCAGCCTGAATGGGTGCACCTATTTTTTCATACTTTGGATGTAATACCGATGAACTGGTACTTGGAGATAGAGATCTGCCATGGCACTGAAGAATGGGACGTTTTGTGACAAGGATTCTCTTGGTGTTTAACTTTGAGGATGGGTTTGAGAGTATTAACGAATAATTGTAGGAAGTTAAGGCAACAATCTTCAGATTACTATAGTATCCCTTGGACTCGATTCAACCAGATTGGACCACCCAACTGAGGCATGCATTGGAGTGCTACAAAGTGACCGTCGAAGAAGAGGAAGAGAACCTGAGGAACATTAACATCCTAGAGACTAAAGGTCACTACGAGGTTGAAGGACCACAAATTGAAAATCTAGATATCACTGCACCACTAAAATCAAAACAAATGAACATTAGGATAGAGGTGGAGTCGAAGTTTGCAAAGATTGGGGTATACTGGGATGACACAACAATAGATAAGGTTGCTAAATTGCTCAGCGAATACCAGGATTTGTTCCCTACGAAGTTCTCAGACCTAAAGGGGATAATAGGAGACTTGGGGGTGATGAAAATTATGCTGAAACCAGACGTGAAGCCGATCAAGCAGAGGCCTTACAACCTCAATCCGAAGTATAAAGAAAGGGTTTACTTAGAGTTGGATAAAATGCTCGCGGTGGGCATCATTGAACCAATAGAAGAGTCTGATTGGGTAAGCCCAATGGTAGTCCAGGAAAAGAAACAGAAGGATGAAATAAGGATATGCGTAGATCTCAAGAAGTTGAATGACACCTGCCTACATGATCCCTTTCCAACTCCGTTCACTAACAAGGTGCTAGATAATGTAGGAGGACAGGAGGCATATTCGTTCACAGATGGATTCTTGGGGTACCATCAGATCAAGATCACACCGGAGGATAGAAGTAAGATGACCTTCGCCATGCAGTGGGGGTGCTTCCAGTATACATTAATGCCTTTTGGGTTGAAAAACGCGTCGACGATATTTTTGCGTGTGGTCATCGCAGCATTCAAGGACTTCATTCACAAGTTTTTGGAGGTATACTTTGATGATTGGATGGTGTTTGGGTTGGTAAAGAACCATGTAGCTAGTCTACGCTTGATATTGCATACATGCTGAAGGTACCAGATCGTGCTCAATTTGAAGAAATGCTTGTTCTATGTCCCTTTTGGGATCTTGCTGGGTCATATGGTATGCATACAAGGCTTGATGGTAGACCCTGCTAAGATTGTGGTTATAATCAATTTGGAGACACTAAGAAGTGTGAAAAAGTTGCGCGTAACGTTGGGGCATATAGGGTACTATAGAAAGTTTGTCAAAAGCTATGCCCAGATTACGACATCGATGGAGAAGCTGCTAAAGAAGGATGCCATGTTCTGTTGGAGTGAAGAATGTCAACAAAGCTTAGATGTGTTGAAGGAAAAGATGTTCACTGTGCCAATCCTAGTCTTCTCAGATTGGAAGAAGGAATTTCATGTGCATGTGGACGCCTCATGTATTGTGCTTGGGGCAGTACTGACACAGGCCGGTGAAGGAGAATTGGATCATCCTATAATATTCGCAAGTAGGAAGTTGTCTAAAGTCAAGAAGAATTATTCAACAACAGAGCACGAAGGGTTGGCCATGGTGTACATGCTCTAGAATTTCGGACACTACTTGTTAGGAAAACACTTTAAGTTGTATACAGAACATCATGCATTGAAGTGCTTGGTGAACAAGCCTGTGTTGGGGGGAAAGATATGCAGATGGATATTGCTATTTTATGAATATGATTTCAAAGTTATTTTGAAGCTAGGACGATTGAATGCCGGACCAGATCATCTATCGTGCATTGAAACAGGAGAAGAGCCCACTAATTTGGAGGAATGATTGCTTGAAACGTAGGTCTTTGCAGTGCGTGTCACAAAAAATCACTTTATAGATATCATACACTTCCTGATGACGGGGACAACTCCAGAAGGGTATACTAGTAAAGAAAAGAAGGATCCAGTGGTGCGCGCGATATACTTTTCAGTCATTGCAAGGGATTTATATAAAATGGGCTCATATGAAATTCTGCGATGTTATGTACCTGACTTTGAACAGAAAAACATCCTTCCTGAATCTCATGAAGGAGTTGCAGGAGGACATTATGCAGGAAAAGATATAGCACAAAAGATTTTACGTGTTGGGCTATGGTGGTCAACGCTTCATAAGGATTCAAAGGCTTATTGTAAGGCATGTGATGCATGTCAGAGGATGTGTAGGCCATCATAGAGGGATGAGCTACCTTTCAATCTACAGATGTCATTACAACCGTTCGAAAAGTGGATGATTGACTTTGTAGGACCAATTTAGCCTCCAGGAAAGAAGACGGGTGCGCGGTACATCATCACCGCGACTAAGTATTTGACTAGATGGGCGGGAAGCATAGTCTGTAAAGGACTGTACAGGGGCAACAACAACAAAATTCCTCTTTGAGTATGTGCTGACTAGATTTGGTTGCCCGAAGATTTTGATGAGCGATCGCGGTACACATTTCCTTAATGAGACGATCAGTGCACTGATGGAGGAGTTCGAGGTTTATCATCAGAAGAGTATGCCATATCACCCGTAGGCTAATGGGATGATGGAAGCGTTTAATAAGATATTGGAGAATTCACTAACGAAGGTCTGCAATGCACAAAGAAATGACTGGGATGTGCACGTATCTATGGTGCTATGGGCTTATAGAACGACTTGCAAAAATATGACTGGACAAATGCCTTTTAGGCTGGTTTATGGCATAGAAGCTATGATGCCGATGGAGTACATTGTACCTAGTCTGCGCATAGTGGAATTCACAAGAATGGCGGAGAGTGGAGCCCTAGAAGAGAGGCTCGCACAATTGACAGAGCTGGAAGAAGATATGTTTTTGGCTGGATTCTATCAACAATTTCAAAAGGAGCACGAAAATGCATGTCACGACCGACACATCAAACTGTGCACCTTCAAGGTAAATGATTTAGTGTTATTATATGAAAACAAGTTTGATAAATTTCCAGGGAAATTTTAGATGCATTGGTTGAGGCATTATGTCATCAAGGAGATTACCAATGGTGGAGCAGTTCAGTTGGTGAAGTTGAATGGAGACCCATTTCCAGGGAAGGTGAATGGCAACCAATTGAAGCTATACATTGAGGATCCGGCCATATGACTATATGGTGTGTTAGTGTCGGTCTTGAGCCCTCCATCAGTGATCAATAGCTCTTTGCATATGCATAGGTAGGTGTCTCATTAGTGTCAGTTTTGCATCCCGCTAGGCATGCCATAAAACTGAATGGAGGGCTGGTCTTTGTTCCCTTCTTGGCGTTGCTGGATCAGGTCATACCACAATGAAATTGAGTCATGTTTGTTTTTATTTTTGTCTTGATGTCCCAGGTCTTAGGTCTAGGGTTTTGAGTCAAAATCACTGCAAGGTCATGAGTTCAAGTTCAGTGAGTGCCCAGCAAGCCAGAAGGAGGTATGTACATATGTTTCATTGTTATTTTCATCAGCTACAGGTCATTTAATGCCTTGGATTTAAAAACCCTGTTTTTAAGTTCAAGGTCATGAGAAATTTGTAAAAATAAAGAAATTTTCAAAAGTTTTCAAAAGTGCCGGCAAAAACCCTGGTTCATTCGCCACAGTCCATCAGATGGTCAACCTGCAAAAAGAATGGAGTCAAACGCCTCAAAAAGCTAATTTCAGGACAAAATCAACTCAAAAACAGTGTTAAAAAGAATGCAAAAGTGAAAACATTATAAAGTGGGTTTTTTAAGTTAATTTTTTCAAATGTGAGCATATAAAGGCCAATTCCCTCTCAAAAGAGACTCATTGTGCATTTGAAGGCAAGAAAACACAAGGAGAGAGGCAAGAGGGCGAATTTGGTAAGTTTTAGCAGTTTTCACTTTTTGAGGGTGCGCGACCACTCCACCAGGGTGCGCGACCACCTGGGAGGTGCGCGACCACTCCAGCAACATTTCCCTGTGTTAATTTGGTCGGGCGCGACCACTCGAGGGGGGCGCGACCACTCGAGACTGGTGCGCGACCACTCGGCCAGCTTGCTCCAGAACGCATCAAAACTTCAAAATTTTTTTGTGATTGCTCGTGAATTCTCTGAGGTAGGCCTCCCTTGCATTGTTAATGATTGTGCCATGGATTCAATGGATGATTATGGTCATTTTTATCATGAGAAATTAATGAAAAGATAGGTTAAGTGATTGTTTGTTTTGCAAGCATTATGCTAGGGTTATTGTTTGTTCTTCAAGGTTTTTTATTCCTTCATTTCCCTCCATGGTTTCCCATCATTATGCACAAATTTCAGAGTGTTAATTTATTCAATCTCATTTGCAAGTAATGCTAAACCCCAGTTCACTTTCCTAAAAAAAACCCAATCCCTCCCTAAGACCCTATTCAAATCCTAATTTCTCCCATACAAACTTACCCAAACCCTAGTACTATGTCATACAGCAAATATATATGTAAAAAACACAGCAAAAAATAAAAAGAAACATTTTGAAAAGAAAAAATATGATGGCAAGAGGCATGCACATGAATATCATAAAAAACTGAGTAATGTAATTATGCATAGCCTAGTAAAAGACATGAGCAAAAAAGGATATGTTGCTGTATAAATATCAGAGGTTAGATAGCTGTGGGAGTGTCCATGACAAAGTTTATCAATGTACTAGTGGTCAAAATGAACAGTTTGTTGTGCTAGGGTTTGCACAAGGGCATGATACATCTCCCTAATCACAAAACTCCGTTTTTCTACCCTTCCCTTCACCAAAACCCTAATTCAATTGCTCTATCTCTTCCTAAAAGTCCCTATGAAATTGAAATCCCTTTCCCTTTGTCAAAGCATGTAAATGAAACCTTATTTCACCTATGACAAAAAGAATTCATGAAGCTGCCAGCATTGTTAAAGGAACTGCTGTTATAAAGTATAGTTGGCAGAGATTGTTAATGTGTTCCCCAGTCCCAAAATCCTAATTTCCTTTCTCCCTCCATCTCCCTAATACCCTTGATACAAAATTCCCCTTTTCCCTTTCAAACTGTCATAAAAACCCTTCCCCTCCCCTATGATCAAATAAGTAAAGATCCCTGTTTCCCATTAAGCATCAATGGCCATTTTAAATGTTGAAAAAACAAAGTATGCTCATGAAAGGCATTCAAAGAAAAAATAAAAGGGAGCAGCCTGTTAATTGCTTGTGGTTGATGATACCTCATACCCTGATGATCATACCCTCATTCCTTCCATGATGAAAATTTATATTGTCCTTTCCCTTGGTGATCATAACACCTATTTTCCCTAATAAAGTATTTATTTGCAAATGATGAGAGATAGAATGACATATTTGACATTATGTGATTATTTCCTTCAAAGTTCCCTGTTGTTTATATATATTTTCCCTTTCCTTATGTAAATTCCCTCCCCTAACATTTCCCTCATGATTTTTCCCCTTGAAAACAACATACTTCTCAGCATTTTTGCAGGCACGGCAGCAGTCATCTTGGCTTATTTGTTCCACCTTGCTCAATAACATCATGTCAACCACTGAGACTAATGAGCAAGGTGATGACCGATCTTCATCCACGGAGGTTGAGACACAACGGAGGCCTCGTAAGGGTGGCAAGGGTGGTCACCACAAGAGAGAAGAGCCCACATCCTTGGCAGAGTTGCAGGCTTGCCCATTGGCAGTGACTGGCTTTCAGTACATGTCATGCTATCAGTTTTGCGAGAGGCTTGCATAGATTCAGCATCATAGGGAGCTGGCCCGGTTATTTGTTTTACACCTTCATGACGGGCAGGTCACCCTTGCAGGGGTGAATTTTGTGTTTTCTCCAGAGGCTATTTCACTGGCTACCGGGATACCCAATGTGGGTGAGGTGTGGCCAAAGCGCAAGTGGCTGGATTTGGTTTACTTTGAGCCATATGTCAGGCCAACATACATACACAACTTGTCAGGGAACTTTCCTTTCAGATTCCTCCGAGAGGAGTATGCTCCGATCATGCGGCTTATCATGCATTACTTCACATGTGAGGGAAGGTTTTCACGAGTCTTTGCTTGTCACATTCGCCTGTTGATGCACTTTACCTGAGTGAGGATGATGAACATCCCGGTTTACTTCTTCCAGGATATTCAGAGGATGGTGTCCGTGTTTCAGAGGCAGTCCCTAGCTCAGCAGCTCAGGAGCTTGTGTCATCATGGTCTCATCCAGCTGGTTGTTTCCCATTAGCTGAGCCAGCAGGGAATTTCTTGGGCAGATTTTATCTCCCGTGAGTTCTTCACACAGCCACAGCCAGAGCCAGAGGTCATTCATGAGGTGGGAGGTCCATCACACCAGCCCGAGATTATTGTTCCGAGACATGTGGCTTCTTCACCTCGGGTCACCTATCAGAGAGGTCCTAGGACCTTATTTGCAACAGCTCGACGAGTATTTTCTCCACAGCAGGTGGAAGGGGTCTCGTCATCTTCTTCAGATCAGCGAGTGTTATCTCCACAGTAGGTGGAAGGGGCCTCACATTCTTCATCAGCAGAGGTAGTACGGGAGGGCAAGCAGCCCATGATTGAGGATGAGAGAGCTGGTGATACACATGATGATTTCATTGGTCGTGATGCCCGCTCTCCTTCTTCAGATTTTTATGAGATTATCAGGCAGAGAGAGGAGGAGAACCTCGTGTTGCAGCAAAAGCTCCAAATGGCTCAATGGACCATCACTTATCTAGAACAGCGCACCAAACAATTAGAAGAAGAAAAAGAACTTGATGAGCTATGGAGGATCCGCAATGATCGAACTTTGAACCGTAGGAGGCCCGGTGACCCATTGCCTGCTGACTGGGAGTCCATGCTTATCCGTGTGAAATGCACACTTGGAGAGATTGTTGGAGAAAGAAAATCGTGACAAAGAGCTGCTACGCAACATGAAAACACACTATTGGGCAAGATTGCATGTTTGCAAGGCTAAAATGAAAATTCTCCGAATGAAGCTGTCAGAGGCCCAGAAGAAGAAGAAAAGGACAAACCCACTCCGTATCTTGGCTGAGGCATCCCTCACTCACCATGGTACTCATTAGCCTTCATCCAGCAGCAAAATCAAAAAATTTTGAGAGTTTTGGAGCATTTTGGAAATTTTTTGGAAATTTATAGGTTTTTGCCTATGGAGTGGTCTCACCCCCCGCGCGACCACTCGGGAGGACTGCTCAGAATCACAAAAAGTTGACATTTTTGGAAAGGGCATGCAAAAACTAGAATTACCTATACTTGGGGTCAACTTGATTTTGAGATTTGGGCCTCCAAAAGCTCAAAATACATCAAAATTTTGACTTTCTGCCCACTTTTTGAGTTGCAGAAAGTGACCTTGGGAGAATTGACTTTGGAGGGGTCAAATCAACTCCAAATCCAGAAATTCCACTTGGGATGGAAAGTAGACACACAGATCTTTCCAATGAGATATCTTGCACTTGATTTGGACAACTGGAACCCACTCAAAAAGTGCTGCAAAGGGGCACGACCACTCGAGCAGGGGGCGCGACCACTCGAGCTGAAAATTGCCAGTTTTGACTTTTCAGCCTGCAAAACTCAGTTTTTACCTTGGTTAATCATTTGTACTTGTAAATGATGGATGTATGGATAATTTTCATGGCACATTGATAGATTTAATCTCTCTTAACCCTTCTAGAAGCTTCCCTGATGTAAATAGTGAATATTTAATGCATGGATGAGTTAGCTAAGTTTTAGAGGCAAGTTGTTTTGACTGCCTATTATCTAGTGCTAAGTTTAGAATTAGTTCAAACTGCTCCTAGGAAGCTAAGCTCGACCCCTAGAGGTGGGGAAAGGAGTTAGATGGTCTATATTATGCCTTCTCTTGCTCATTTTCATGGTTGGACTCTTGTGGGAGAAGTATTATTGTATATTGTACATCAATTACTGCAATTTAAGGAAAAGGAAGGCCAGGGTTTTGCAGACATCATTATGGATTCTTGTGGATTGTTGTATTGATGGTGTGTTCTCTACATGTTATTGTAAGTGTGTTTATGTGTTCCATCTCTTTCTTTGCTGCTAATTGAACAGATGAAGTGATAAAGTTTGAATTCATGCATGCCATGCTCAGCTTTTAATTTTGTTCAATATCTATGTTTTCCACTGTCTAAAGAGGATTCAAAGTTGTTGTTTGCCCTCTTTAGCTCCTCCTCTATCATTCCTGATCATCCATCTCAGATTAAGGCATCAGCACTCACTCCTACCTTGCCCCAAAGATCCCCCTGCGAAAACTGAGCCCAATCCCCGCACCCTGAATTGCACTTCCTCCAATTGCCACCAAAAACCCCAAAAATATTTAAATCAAACTCCCTTATCAATTTACTAGCCTAAAATATTTATCCCTAATTGGTCAGCTTATCATATTGAAAGATCTACCGAATCTGACCCGAGAGAGCCTTCTCATACCTCGTAGGGCTAGCTACGAGGTGAAATGGTTTGATGTAGCCTTGAGAGTTTGTCTATCTCAGCCTAGGTGAATTCCAAGCGCTAACATATTGGCGACCATACTGGGGAGAACAAACTTCTTTGTGTGTTGATGTGTGTGTTTCGCAAGTCTTAGACGGAGTCTGAAGTTACGCCAGGTAGCCTTTGAACACGCTCTTGTTTTACATCAGCGTTAGTAGATAAACGCTGCTTCAGTCAATCTCCGTGAGCTTCTGAAACACTCACTTCAGTGACATCTTTATCCCAGTATCATTATGGACTCTAAGCTTCGGATGATAGGCTAAGAGTTTCCATACGGCTGAGCGGTTTTTCCTTTCCTAGTCTATTTGCGAAAACAAGCTGGCTACTGATCCAAGACCAATTGTTAGATCTAATTCATGCCCAGCTATTTTTGAGTATCTTGAAGATCTTGATTTTGATGAAAGTTTCGAGTTGTCCTTGTTCAAATCTAAATCTGAAAGTGCACTTGCTACTCTAGTTCCTAATCCTGATTTTGCAGCTGCTATTGAATTTGAGAGGCATAATAAATTAGTTGAAAATTTCATTTTGAGGAATCTCCAGACACGTATACAAGCTACAACTCTTGCTGATTTCCTTGAAAATATCTCTGGTCATATCGGATCTTCTATCACGGCGCATGAACACGCAAATCCCCCTTATATTGCCCTCACTCCCATAGTTCCTCATCCCCCATCTACAGTTGTTTCGCCTTTGGTTTCACATACTACTTCTCCTCCTCTTACTCCTCATACTACCACACCTACTCTGCCTGCTACTCCCAGACCTACATTACCAAGAAAAATGGCAGCCCGTTTTGCCCCACTTGTATTGCCTGCTAATCTTCATGACATGCCAGCTGACTATCAAAGCAAAATTCCCATGTTCGATGGCGCTCCACGAAGTGTTACAGCACATCAACATGTCGATAAAATGTCCACTTTCTTTGATCTATATGAGTTAGATGAAGAAGATGTTACCATGCGGTTGTTCGTGTAGACATTTGCCGGAGAAGTAAGAAAATGGTTCAGAGGGTTGGCAGCTAACAGCATCACCACCTTAGAAGCACTCGAGAATCAATTCTTGGACCGATGGGAAATAAGGAAAGACCCGCTGCAAATCAATGCCGAGTACAACAACCTCAAGTGAAATCCGGGTGAGTCGGTTCAAGATTATATCATCATATTTAATTCAGTGTATAACGCTATACCCGATGATTTGAAACCATCAAGAAAGTCCGCATTGCTTAAGTTCCCGGATGGTTTCGATCCGGAGATGGCCTACTCACTACGGGACCGAGATCCTCCTACTTTGGAGGAAATGCAGAAAATTGCAGTAACTGTAGAGGCTAATTTGAATGACAAAAGGGCAAGAATGAAAGCGGAAAAGAAGGTCACAATCAAGGAGGAGGTGCCATCCACTTCTCAAGTTATTCGGAAAATGGAAGAGGTGTCAAAGGCACTCCAAAATCTCAGTCTTGGCAAACCGGAACCACAAGTTCGAAATCCAAACTTCAGAGGCCAACAACAACAACCCCAATATAGGATCAAACAGCGGGAAACACGAGCACAAGAGGTGGCAGTGCAGCAACTGATCCAACCCCCATTTCAGCAAAACTATGTCACTCAAGAATCTGAAGATGAGGGTGAAGGTCCTGGTGAAGAAAATCATTTTTTCACTCCCGATGATATGCCCACTTACATCACGGAAGAAGAAGAGCTGGTAAGTAATGCTTATACACCTCAAGATGAGCATTACATTCTATCTAATGATGTTGTACTTCAAGAAGAGTCAGAAGAGTATCAAAGAGGTTACTTACATGCTTTATTAGCTCAATAAGGCCAGCAGAGACAGTTGAGAAACCGGACAGTTCCCATACATCCAATTCAAAAGAGGGCAGAAAATTTGGCAAAGAATGGTGCTGCTGTTCCACAGAGAAAGGGTAAAGAAGTCATGGATCCCCCATCAACTCAGACAGTTCCAGCAAACAAGATGGATCAGCCATCAAATGTACCCAAAGATAGAGCAGAAAAACGAGATAATTCGGCAAAAGAAAGTGAGAAAAGTCAAGCATTCAACATTGAGAACGAAGTCTCGAAATTGAAATTGTCCATTCCACTAACAGAAGTCATGAAGAACACTACCTACAGAGCACAAATTTCTAAGATGTTCAATACTGATCCAATGTTAGATGCGGTAAATGTGGAGGATGATCAGCCGGAATTAATCTTTGGGCCAGCTCTAAACGGTGAGTCTCCGGAAAGCGATGTCCCGCCATTCTATATCAGCTTAAGCATTCATGATTATGTGCTTCATAATGCTATGTTCGATTCGGGAGCATCACACAATTTAATGCCCAAGGCAATAATGGAGAAGTTGGGACTTGATATAACTCGTAAGTACCATGATCTATATTCATTTGATTCCAGCCGAGTTAGATGCATCGGTTTGATTAAAGATTTGGTTGTTAGCTTGGATCAAATTCCCGCAAAGAATCTCTTGATGGATGTGGTAGTGGTGGACATTCCTCCAAGGTTTGGTATTCTCCTTTCAAGGTCATGGGGATCAAAAATTAAAGGTACTTTACAGCTGGACTTTTCATATGCCACTATTCCGGTGTTTGGTCAAATGAGAAAGGTGTACCGAGAGCAAAAGATGAAGTATATGATTACTAGCAAGGAAAAGCCAGTAAATCATCCTGTAAATTATGTACAAACAGATTTAGAATCCTTTGTTTTATTTGCTGATAATTTTAATGAGGTAGATAGTCAATTAGTTCAGATAGAAGATATCCCAGGCATGGCAGAAAATTTCAGGGAAGTATTGAGAACGGACAGTGAAGAAAGGACTGCTGTCATAAAGTCAATTGCTGAAACAAATGGGCAGCAAGTCATGACTGCAACAAAATCACAAGTGCAGCCCTTAGATGATGATGAAGATGGTCTTTGGACCATGGATTTTGATGGTGCAGTGGGCAGCGATGGAGTTGGCATAGGTGTATGGATTCGTAGCCCGTTTTCAGTCCCTAACCAAGTCCCAAGCAAGGTACAAGTGTGCTCTTATAAATTGGCTTTTGATTGTTCGAATAATGAAGCAGAATATGAGGCCCTTATAGCTGGTTTGAAAATCCTCCGAAAATTAAAAGCAAAGAAGATAGAAGTTTATGGCGACTCCGAGTTAGTGATCAAACAAGTAAAGGGGGAATTTCAAGCTAAACATCCTCGTATGCGGGCTTATCGCAATGCTGTTCTAGACATTTTGAAGCGGTTTTCAGGGCATACTTTAACATGCATACCCTGGATACAAAATGGAGTTGCGGATGCATTGGCCAGGGCAGCAAGCAATTTGAAAATACCAATGAGTTCGAGCAACAAGTTTGAAATCTATGTAAAGCATCACCCTACAATCCCGGACAACCAAAGGAGTTGGCAAGTCTTTCAGGATGATGAGGAAATCAAAGACTTCTTGCATGGAGAAGGTAAATTTGAAGAAATTTCAATAGACATGGAGCCTGAAGGAATGAATCAAATGGATTTTTTGCAGCTGAAAGATAATCATATTCCTAAAGGGCTGATTCCTTTAGAAGAACTTTTTGATCAAGATGATGTGGTTCGCAAGCCAACTTTGATGCCAACAGAAGAAGGTGTGGAAGATGTGAACCTTGGGACAGCGGAACATCCAAAGATGGTGAAATTATCAAAGGCTCTGCCACTCAAGGTAAAGAATCAATACATTAGATTGCTGTCATCATTTTCTAATGTATTCGCTTGGGATTATTCAGATTTAAAGTTGCGGAGGATCAACCCCAAGTTGCTACCCTTAATTGAAAAAGAGGTAAATAGGCTCTATCAGTTCGGAATTATAGTTCCCGTTCGCTTTTCAGATTGGATCTCCAACCTAGTGACTGTGAGAAAGAAGACTGGTGAGATTCGCTTGTGCATAGACTTCAGAAATTTAAACAAAGTGTCGCTAAAGGACAACTATCCGCTGCCTAAAATGGACCACATATTGTAGCGGGTAGTGGGTGCCTCAAAGATGTCATTGCTAGATGGATACTCCGGCTACAATCAAATCTTAGTCCATGAGGATGACCGTGATAAGACAACCTTCACTACACCTTGGGGAACATTCCATTATGCTAAAATGTCATTCGGTTTGAAGAATGCAGGTGCTAATTTTCAGCGAGCTATGGATATGGCTTTTGCCAATGAAAAGGACATATTCTTAGTTGTATATCTTGATGACTTAACGGTATTTTCCAAATCCGATGAGGAGCATCTATTTCACTTAACTAAAGTGTTCCAAAAATGTAGAAAATATGGCATTTCTTTAAATCCAAAAAAGAGTGTTTTTGCCATGAGTGAAGGTAAATTGCTGGGACATATCATTTCCAAAGACGGTATACGAATTGATCCCGCACGGGTGGAGGCAATTCAGTAGCTAGAGCAGCCCCGAAATAAGAAGGAGATACAATCTTTTAATGGTAAATTAAATTTTCTGCGCCGCTTCATTCCTAATCTTGCAGAGCACCTTAGAGAAATGACCAACATGCTTCGGAAGGACAGCGAGATCAAATGGACCGAGGAGGCAGTCAAATCCTTCAATTTAATCAAGGTAATCTTGTCTTCAGCCCCGACCTTAATCAACCCTGATTATACTCAGGATTTCATTGTGTTTTCTTTTGCTTCCGAGCATACATTAGCAGCAGTATTAATGCAAAAAAGAGAGGGTGTTGAAAGGCCAATTGCATTTTTCAGCCAGATCATTAGAGATGGGGCATTAAACTATAACATCATTGAGAAACAAGCGCTGGCCCTGATTAAGGCATTGAAAGATTTTCGGGTTTATATTCTTCACTCTCATGTATTAGCTTATGTTCCTAGTGCAGCGGTAAAGGATGTCTTGGTACAAACAGAGCCGGAAGGTAGGAGAGGTAAGTGGATTGCTGCTCTCTTGGAATATGATGTTGAAATCAAGCCCACCAAGCTGATTAAAGGACAAGGACTTGCTAAACTAATGGCTGAAACAAACCTTCACGCCCTTGATATCAACTTGATCGCTGCCTTATCTGATGGTGAAGGAGAAAATTCAGCGGTTCAGGTATCAGATATTTTTATTAATTCTCCTTGGTATGCTGATATAGTGTATGTACTTCAGAATGTGTCCACGCCTCCTGGAATGTCAAAAAACAAAGCGAGGACTTTGAAATTAAAGGCTGCTAAATTTTGCATTGTGAAATCAACATTGTATTGGAAAGATCCTGGGGGCATCTTGCTAAATTGTTTGGTTGAAGAGGAAGCAAAAGCGACGGTAGAAGACTTCCATAAAGGTGACTGTGGAGGTCATTTATTTTGGAAAACTACAGCCAACAAGATTTTGCGAGCTGGTTTTTATTGGCCTTCTCTTTTTTCTGATGTGTACAAAGCGGTAAAGAGCTGCCATGAGTGCCAAATATTTCAAGGAAAACAAAGACTGCAGCCATTGCCTCTCAAACTGGTGGAAATCAGTGCACCATTTCAGCAGTGGGGCCTTGATTTCATTGGTGAAATCCACCCAGCTTCGTCCGGGCAGCATAGATGGATCTTGACTGCCACTGATTACTTCACAAAGTGGATAGAGGCAATTCCTACTCGGCAGGCCACAGATTCGGTAATTATCTCTTTTCTTGAAACTAATATCTTGTCACGTTTCGGCTGTCCATTCAAAATAATCACAGATAATGCAGCTGCCTTTAAGTCCAATAAGATGGTTGATTTCTGCTATAAGTACAACATCAGCTTGGGTCACTCCACCGCTTATCATCCACAAGGTAATGGGCTGGCCGAATCATCAAATAAGTCACTAGTGAACATTATCAAGAAGATGCTGGAAATTAACAAGAAAATTTGGCACAAGAAGTTGGTCAATGCATTATGGGCTGATCGGGTGAGCCAAAAGAAGTCCATTGGAATGTCGCCATTTGAGATTGTTTACGGAGTTGATGCAGTCTTTCCAACATCACTTAGTGTACTGGTCGCGAAATTACTTCAAGAAACGGGAGAAGATATGGATCCAATGCAACGGAGAATCAATCAAATGGTCCACTTACAGCAAACAAGGGAAGAAGTTCTCCAAAACTCTTTAAAGCTGCAAGAACGTATCAAGAAAATCTATGATAAGAAGGCAAAGTTGGAAAATTTTCAGCTAGAGGATGTTGTTTTGAGATGGGATGCTCGAAACGAGGACAAAGGTAAGCACAGTAAATTTGATAATTTATGGAAAGGTCCTTATAAGATTACTGCATATCGTGGTCCTAATGCTTTCATTCTCAAAGAGTTGAATGGTGATGAATGTCCCGGTGGGTCGGTGAATGGCCGGCTTCTCAAGAGATATCATGCTTGAGCAATGCTGCTCTAAGTCATCTTCATTGTATATATCATTTTACTTTACTACAGCAAGTGTGAACTGATCTCTCATCCTTGGTTTGGGGCCCGCAGTGAAGGCTATAATTCCGAGGATGAAGATTGGTTGGTGTGAGGTTTTTAGTTTGTTTATTTTCTGCAAAAATCAGTTTGTTTGAGTCATAGTCCTTTGAAAGTTTTCAGTTTATAATCCAAGTCAAATAAAGTCTGTTCGAGTATGGTTATATTTGTACTAGTTGACTCCATTGCGCAATGAATAAGGCACTAGTCTGCTCTCCCAAGAGGTCTGAGGTTCTTGGCACCTCCAAGGAGCTGCCATCCCCATTGGAGCCAATGTTAGTGTCGGTCTTGAGCCCTCCATCAGTGATCAATAGCTCTTTGCATATGCATAGGTAGGTGTCTCATTAGTGTCAGTTTTGCATCCCGCTAGGCATGCCATAAAACTGAATGGAGGGCTGGTCTTTGTTCCCTTCTTGGCTTTGCTGGATCAGGTCATACCACAATGAAATTGAGTCATGTTTGTTTTTATTTTTGTCTTGAGGTCCCAGGTCTTAGGTCTAGGGTTTTGAGTCAAAATCACTGCAAGGTCACGAGTTCAAGTTCAGTGAGTGCCCAACAAGCCAGAAGGAGGTATGTACATATGTTTCATTGTTATTTTCATCAGCTATAGGTCATTTAATGCCTTGGATTTAAAAACCCTGTTTTTAAGTTCAAGGTCATGAGAAATTTGTAAAAATAAAGAAATTTTCAAAAGTTTTCAAAAGTGCCGGCAACAACCCTGGTTCATTCGCCACAGTCCATCAGATGATCAACCTGCAAAAAGAACGGAGTCAAACGCCTCAAAAAGCTAATTTCAGGACAAAATCAACTCAAAAACAGTGTTAAAAAGAATGCAAAAGTGAAAAGATTATAAAGTGGGTTTTTTAAGTTAATTTTTTCAAATGTGAGCATATAAAGGCCAATTCCCTCTCAAAAGAGACTCATTGTGCATTTGAAGGCAAGAAAACACAAGGAGAGAGGCAAGAGGGCGAATTTGGTAAGTTTTAGCAGTTTTCAGGCTTTTTGAGGGTGCACGACCACTCCACCAGGGTGCGCGACCACCTGGGAGGTGCGCGACCCCTCCAGCAACATTTCCCTGTGTTAATTTGGTCGGGCGCGACCACTCGAGGGGGGCGCGACCACTCGAGACTGGTGCGCGACCACTCGGCCAGCTTGCTCCAGAACGCATCAAAACTTCAATTTTTTTTTGTGATTGCTCGTGAATTCTCTGAGGTAGGCCTCCCTTGCATTGTTAATGATTGTGCCATGGATTCAATGGATGATTATGGTCATTTTTATCATGAGAAATTAATGAAAAGATAGGTTAAGTGATTGCTTGTTTTGCAAGCATTATGCTAGGGTTATTGTTTGTTCTTCAAGGTTTTTTATTCCTTCATTTCCCTCCATGGTTTCCCATCATTATGCACAAATGTCAGAGTGTTAATTTATTCAATCTCATTTGCAAGTAATGCTAAACCCCAGTTCACTTTCCTAAAAAAACCCAATCCCTCCCTAAGACCCTATTCAAATCCTAATTTCTCCCATACAAACTTACCCAAACCCTAGTACTATGTCATATAGCAAATATATATGTAAAAAACACAGCAAAAAATAAAAAGAAACATTTTGAAAAGAAAAAATATGATGGCAAGAGGCATGCACATGAATATCATAAAAAACAGAGTAATGTAATTATGCATAGCCTAGTAAAAGACATGAGCAAAAAAGGATATGTTGCTGTATAAATATCAGAGGTTAGATAGCTATGGGAGTGTCCATGACAAAGTTTATCAATGTACTAGTGGTCAAAATGAACATTTTGCTGTGCTAGGGTTTGCACAAGGGAATGATACATCTCCCTAATCCCAAAACTCTGTTTTTCTACCATTCCCTTCACCAAAACCCTAATTCAATTGCTCTATCTCTTCCTAAAAGTCCCTATGCAATTGAAATCCCTTTCCCTTTGTCAAAGCATGTAAATGAAACCTTATTTCACCTATGACAAAAAGCATTCATGAAGCTGCCAGCATTGTTAAAGGAACTGCTGTTATAAAGTATAGTTGGCAGAGATTGTTAATGTGTTCCCCAGTCCCAAAATCCTAATTTCCTTTCTCCCTCCATCTCCCTAATACCCTTGATACAAAATATCCCTTTTCCCTTTCAAACTGTCATAAAAACCCTTCCCCTCCCCTATGATCAAATAAGTAAAGATCCCTGTTTCCCATTAAGCATCAATGGCCATTTTAAATGTTGAAAAAACAAAGTATGCTCATGAAAGGCATTCAAAGACAAAATAAAAGGGAGCAGCCTGTTAATTGCTTGTGGTTGATGCTACCTCATACCCTGATGATCATACCCTCATTCCTTCCATGATGAAAATTTATATTGTCCTTTCCCTTGGTGATCATAAAACCTATTTTCCCTAATAGAGTATTTATTTGCAAATGATGAGAGATAGAATGACATATTTGACATTATGTGATTATTTCCTTCAAAGTTCCCTGTTGTTTATATATATTTTCCCTTTCCTTATGTAAATTCCCTCCCCTAACATTTCCCTCATGATTTTTCCCCTTGAAAACAGCATACTTCTCAGCATTTTTGCAGGCAGGGCAGCAGTCATCTTGGCTTATTTGTTCCACCTTGCTCAATAACATCATGTCAACCACTGAGACTAATGAGCAAGGTGATGACCGATCTTCATCCACGGAGGTTGAGACACAGCGGAGGCCTCGTAAGGGTGGCAAGGGTGGTCACCACAAGAGAGAAGAGCCCACATCCTTGGCAGAGTTGCAGGCTTGCCCATTGGCAGTGACTGGCTTTCAGTACATGTCATGCTATCAGTTTTGCGAGAGGCTTGCACAGATTCAGCATCATAGGGAGCTGGCCCGGTTATTTGTTTTACACCTTCATGACGGGCAGGTCACCCTTGCAGGGGTGAATTTTGTGTTTTCTCCAGAGGCTATTTCACTGGCTACCGGGATACCCAATGTGGGTGAGGTGTGGCCAAAGCGCAAGTGGCTGGATTTGGTTTACTTTGAGCCATATGTCAGGCCAACATACATACACAACTTGTTAGGGAACTTTCCTTTCAGATTCCTCCGAGAGGAGTATGCTCCGATCATGCGGCTTATCATGCATTACTTCACATGTGAGGGAAGGTTTTCACGAGTCTTTGCTTGTCACATTCGCCTGTTGATGCACTTTACCCGAGTGAGGATGATGAACATCCCGGTTTAATTCTTCCAGGATATTCAGAGGATGGTGTCCGTGTTTCAGAGGCAGTCCCCAGCTCAGCAGCTCAGGAGCTTGTGTCATCATGGTCTCATCTAGCTGGTTGTTTCCCATCAGCTGAGCCAGCAGGGCATTTCTTGGGCAGATTTTATCTCCTGTGAGTTCTTCACACAGCCACAGCCAGAGCCAGAGGTCATTCATGAGGTGGGAGGTCCATCACACCAGCCCGAGATTATTGTTCCGAGACATGTGGCTTCTTCACCTCGGGTCACCTATCAGAGAGGTCCTAGGACCTTATTTGCAGCAGCTCGACGAGTATTTTCTCCACAGCAGGTGGAAGGGGTCTCGTCATCTTCTTCAGATCAACGAGTGTTATCTCCACACCAGGTGGAAGGGGCCTCGCATTCTTCATCAGCAGAGGCAGTACGGGAGGGCAAGCAACCCATGATTGAGGATGAGAGAGCTGGTGATACACATGATGATTTCATTGGTCGTGATGCCCGCTCTCCTTCTTCAGATTTTTATGAGATTATCAGGCAGAGAGAGGAGGAGAACCTCGTGTTGCAGCAAAAGCTCCAAATGGCTCAATGGACCATCACTTATCTAGAACAACGCACCAAACAATTAGAAGAAGAAAAAGAACTTGATGAGCTATGGAGGATCCGCAATGATCGAACTTTGAACTGTAGGAGGCCCGGTGACCCATTGCCTGCTGACCGGGAGTCCATGCTTATCCGTGTGAATGCACACTTGGAGAGATTGTTGGAGAAAGCAAATCGTGACAAAGAGCTGCTACGCAACATGAAAACACACTATTGGGCAAGATTGCATGTTTGCAAGGCTAAAATGAAAATTCTCCGAAGGAAGCTGTCAGAGGCCCAGAAGAAGAAGAAAAGGACAAACCCACTCCGTATCTTGGCTGAGGCATCCCTCACTCACCATGGTACTCATTAGCCTTCATCCAGCAGCAAAGTCAAAATTTTTTGAGAGTTTTGGAGCATTTTGGAAATTTTTTGGAAATTTACAGGTTTTTGCCTATGGAGTGGTCTCACCCCCCGCGCGACCACTCGGGAGGACTGCTCAGAATCACAAAAAGTTGACATTTTTGGAAAGGGCATGCAAAAACTAGAATTACCTATACTTGGGGTCAAATTGATTTTGAGATTTGGGCCTCCAAAAGCTCAAAATACATCAAAATTTTGACTACCTGCCCACTTTTTGAGTTGCAGAAAGTGACCTTGGGAGAATTGACCTTTGAGGGGTCAAATCAACTCCAAATCCAGAAATTCCACTTGGGATGGAAAGTAGACACACAGAGCTTTCCAATGAGCCATCTTGCACTTGATTTGGACAACCGGAACCCACTCAAAAAGTGGTGCAAAGGGGCGCGACCAATCGAGCAGGGGGCACGACCACTCGAGGTGAAAATTGCCAGTTTTGACTTTTTCGGCCTGCAAAACTTAGTTTTTACCTTGGTTAATCATTTGTACTTGTAAATGATGGATGTATGGATAATTTTCATGGCACATTGATAGATTTAATCTCTCTTAACCCTTCTAGATGCTTCCTTGATGTAAATAGTGAATATTTAATGCATGGATGAGTTAGCTAAGTTTTAGAGGCAAGTTGTTTTGACTGCCTATTATCTAGTGCTAAGTTTAGAATTAGTTCAAACTGCTCCTAGGAAGCTGAGATCGACCCCTAGAGGTGGGGAAAGGAGTTATATGGTCTATATTATGCCTTCTCTTGCTCATTTTCATGGTTGGACTCTTGTGGGAGAAGTATTATTGTATATTGTACATCTATTACTGCAATTTAAGGAAAAGGAAGGCCAGGGTTTTGCAGACATCATTGTGGATTCTTGTGGATTGTTGTGTTGATGGTGTGTTCTCTACATGTTATTTTAAGTGTGTTTATGTGTTCCATCTCTTTCTTTGCTGCTAATTGAACAGATGAAGTGATAAAGTTTGAATTCATGCATGCCATGCTCAGCTTTTAATTTTGTTCAATATCTATGTTTTCCACTGTCTAAAGAGGATTCAAAGTTGTTGTTTGCCCTATTTAGCTCCTCCTCTATCATTCCTGATCATCCATCTCAGATTAAGGCATCAACACTCACTCCTACCTTGCCCCAAAGATCCCCCTGCGAAAACTGAGCCCAATCCCCGCACCCTGAATTGCACTTCCTCCAATTGCCACCAAAAACCCCAAAAATATTTAAATCAACCTCCCTTATCAATTTACTAGCCTAAAATGTTTATCCCTAATTGGTCAGCTTATCATATTGAAAGATCTACCGAATCTGACCCGAGAGAGCCTTCTCATACCTCGTAGGGCTAGCTACGAGGTGGAATGGTTTGATGTAGCCTTGAGAGTTTGTCTATCTCAGCCTAGGTGAATTCCAAGCGCTAACATGGTGGAAGCACAGTCTTAGCGCTCCAGGCAGCTGAAAGGAGGCGCATGACTACAAAATACACTACCTAGGTTGTAGAGCTATCTGACTAGGGAATTGCGTTGAAGGGAGGAATGTCACAATATCGGAAGAAGCATGCAGGGAGTTGTGCCATAGGAGGAGAGACCACACAAGGCAGCCAGAAAGAGACCATTATGGTCACTGTTCATGAGTTGACAGTGGGAAAATGACTAAATGGACTGGGGGGCAGCATTTAAGTTAGAATTGAAGAGCCAGATCTGTGAAAATATGCCGCTAATCTAGCATTCATGAGCTAATTTTGGGGGGAAAGTTGGATTAAAATTCAAATCTGCCGATAAATTACAGATGACCACCCAACGAAAAGCACTTTGCATTATGGGAATTGAGGTGTTGAGATATCAGGCTTGCATGAAACTTGACTATTTCAAGGCTTTGGTGGCTATTTCAGTATTTGACAAGTTGTCTAAAGAAACCTAGGAGCTCATTATTGGATTCATGTCAGCGCCCGTGGAAACCACAAGTTCTCGAGGTTCAATGGCATCTAACGGAGTTGCCCTAGAGGTTGTGAGTGCAGAAATGACGGAAGTGCCAAAATCGCAAAGGTCGCCTAGGCCGAGGCCTATGCTACCTAAAGAGGGTCCCAAGATAAAGAAGGATAAGCAGAAAGCAACACATCTGGTGAGCGATTCACCAAGGAAACATTAGAAGAAGGAAAAGCCCACCGCATAGGAGAAAGGTAAGGTGGTAGATTTAGAATCCAAGGAAGGCGCCGAATATGTGGATATGGGCACAGAAGACATTGACATAGAGGGTGTAGACCCTATCTCAAAGATTCCTGAGTACATCCCTCCCCGCCAGGGTAAGGTGAAGGTCCCAAAGGACCCGAATGTGGGGAAAATTCTCCTAAATTCCCCGTTGCTACCTGACCAAATCACATTTGAAGGGCTGCACTTAGCACACATTCCCGGTCTTAAGCTAGAGTATTGGGGCTTGGCGGACACAGAGTGGTTTCCCGACATGGCAACTGAAACCTTTATGACCCATGTGTTTTACAAGGTAGGACTGTTAAACCTATTATGGGTGTCACATTACCACCACATGCCCATAACCTTGATGGTGATCAAGCAACTGCTATGATTAGTGCACAATGGGTGCCTATGGTTAGGAGAATCGATACCCATCACAAATATGTTGATCCATAGGGTCATTTCATTACCACATTTAGGGTTGAATCCAACCCTGACATTTGGCGGAAAGACAGGTGAGTGCAACCTCGCTGTAAGAATGAAGGACAAATTCAAGCTCGCCAAGAACCATGTGGGTACTCAATTTCCAGCATAACCGACCCTGCGGTTAAGGTCGCCACCCATATTTTGGCTGGGAAAATCATGAGGAAGTGTCGCGTAGATGAATTTCCAGCACTTGTTGTGTCATTAGTGGCCCAGTGTGCAGAGGGTGTACAATTTAATTGGGAGTGTTACCTCTGCGAGGAATTCCTCACGAACTCTAGATAAGCACAAGAGGAGAGTAATACATTCCATTATTCCTGGCTCTTACTCTCAATTGCATTGGTCATATGCGAATTGCCATAGGACAACCAATTTTCTTCGGTCATGTCATATCTACTAGAAGTAGCGAAGTTCGCTTTGCTCTAGGCCATGAAGGACACCGCGAGGGTCAGGGACGTGAAAATATTTTGGGTGGTGATGGAGGCAAGCATCTGCACTGTGATTAATCGCAAGCCGAGGCTATCCCCAACTGTCTTTGAGCAGTTGTCAAGATATGTGGAGTTCAAAGTGAGCTTCCACTGTGTCTCCATTTAGGTGTGGAATGACCCCAAGAAAAAATGGTATGGTCTTCCATAGCTGGAAATAGACAATGCAATCACAACGGTCCTGGAGAGTTGGCCATCAGAGTGGCACATGATGTCAGACTTGTCATCTGGGTCTAGTAAGTCCACCATGAAGTAGAAGAAGGAAGAGGCCCGGCTGAAGATGCAACAGTTGGCCGATAGAAGGAGAAAGGAAGATGAAGAAAAATCTAAGGCAGAGCGTGCTGCTAGGAAGCATGCCAAAGAGGAGGAAGAAGAAGAGGAAGACCATGACTCTAACAAAAGTCAAAAGTCTCCTTCATTGTAGATGGAGGAATATAAGTAGTAGCCAAGACAAGGAGGTGCAGACCCGAAGACTAATCCATTATGGGTTAAGCACACTAGGGAGGAGGAAAAGGTAGGGCCACGAAAAAAAGTCCAAGGCCAAAAAATCATCACTTGACCCGATCACTTTGACTGAAGGTGATTTGAATGAAATCAGGACACAGTGAGGGACGCGACTGTGAAACTACTACAATAATTCGAGCAACAACAGAAGCAAGCCTTGGTCGCCATTCAGATGGGTCTGCGTGAGCTACAGATCCAAGCCACTCAAGTGTAGACTAGTATGGGGCAGCACAACGCGACATCAACTAGCTTGGCCCCTGAGACCTCAGACGTAGCAGAGCTGGTCCGCTCTTTGGATCCTCGGGCCATCATGCTATCGTATAGAGCATTAACTATAGGAGTGGAAGCTAATAAGGCCACTATCAGTGTCCTCAATAAGGTTGGGTTGAACCTAGCCACGCTGCCAAGTGAAGCCCTTTACACCCTACAAGACGGTGTGATCACGGAACTTCAAGCTAGAGAGTAGTGCACGCTGAATGTGATTAGTGAGCAGAAGGTCAACAATGCCTAGATGTTTGTAGAAAAGAATGATCACACCATAGCTATGGTAGCTGAGGCCTGCAGAACCATTCCAACACTGAATATCCTAGAGGATGCGCTAGTCGACGTAAGAATTCAGAAGCTCGCTACGAGTGTGCGTGATGCAAGGATGGAGCTAGTTAAGGTTTAGTTTGAACCTTAAGATCACAGAGCTCGAGTTCAGGGCCTAGCCTTCGACTCCACTGGAAGTAAGAGAGAAGTGAGGCAGCTGTCAAGGATGCAGCTGCCCCAGTGAAGGAGTCCACTTCGCTCTTCGAGCAGTCACTTGAAATAGTTACCAGCCTTCAGGAAGATCCAAATGTACAATGGATACAAACAGAAGCAAGGGAACTACAGCATAAGTATGATGAGGTCAAAGCGATGACGCACACTGTTGCCATCACATAGAGGCTGGCAAAGCTACAGGAAGCGAAGGCACTATAGGAAAAGGTGGACGCAAAATAGCACAAGGAGGTAGTATTGAAGGCCAGGTTGGGGCCTTGGCTAGATGAATCCTATGTTGTCACTACCTCCATTAAAGGAGAATTGGCTAGTCTGCAGGCAACAAAACAGAAAATACAGGCAGATAGCGCAGGACGAGTGACGAGCAACTGGTCGAGCAGGCTAAGCAGGCGGTGATGCAGTGTACAACCAAGGTTGTAATAGTATAGGTGGAGCTGGGAGGTCTTCGTGACAAGATCTCTGTGCCAGTAGAGTGACTTGGGGGCGAGTCACCAGATTTGTGTTGGGGGCCTGTTGGGAATGGGTCCCCTAGGGTCAAGTTTGGGGTTAAAAGCCCAAGTTTTGGGGATAAAGGCCCAAGTTTTGTATAAAGAATGTAAAGTCTCCACATTTTGTGGTCATATAGTGCAAATATGTAAAGAGTCATCAAGGGTCTCTGCCCTTAGTTTATGTAAGTTGTGTCAGCTTTATGAGATCCACCCTTGGTCCATGAACCGTGGGATTGTATAAAAAGGGAAGTCTTAGAAAGGTCTAAGGGAGTCTTAGTCCATAGTTGAGGATGATGAGGAATGTAATGGGTCTGTGAGAGCTAAGAGTGAAGAGTCTTAGCACTGGAAATAGGCTCTATAGCTGAGTGCACAGATGCCTAGGGTAGAAGTTTGCAACTGAGTGCACGGACCCTTGCATCTGTGTGCGCAAGGTAGTCAGAGTCTGTAAAGGAGGTCTGAACATCAATAAAGAGAATTATTCTGGAAATACCTATGTATGAGCTATTTTACTTCTATTATGAATGTATGTGATTATGTTATGTTGAATACTAGGTTTATGTTTTAATGCTGTATTGATGCGCAAATCTACGTGTTTTACTTTGTTATATGAACACAAGTTAGAATATCGGTTTACACAAAGATAATCATAATTCATGTTGAAGTTATCCACCAATTAAGCTAATTTGGATAAATACAGTAGTAAGAGTAGTCACATAGGCTTGTAAGTGTCTAAATTTCCTATTTAGGGTTCGTGAAGGATGATCACAGATCTTCATGAAGGTCTCGAAGCCGAATAAGAGAAGTATATTGATAAGCCCTAAAGGGCTTATCAATCTGTGTGACAGAAGGGTTAGAGTATAAAATGGCATCACTATCACCTCAAGGTGCAAAAACATGGTTCCTGCATCCCCCCATACTGCCTCGAGAAAGACTTCAGTCTGTGTTCTGAAGATTGATGCCGAAAGGTCTAGTAGTGTAGGGATTTGCTTGGCTAATTAACGTTGAACCTGGGTCAAGGCCCATCATGCCAACAATGAAATTGTCTTCTTATCGTTTGAGGCACTTGAAATATTTGTAGCTATCAACTCAGGTTTGGTTCATTCAATAATGCTTTTTGACGATCCACCTTTAATAGTCTTTGGTCTAGAAAGATTCACATAAATCTTCTTTGATGCCATTTTCTTGCAAAAAAATACACATATATAAATCAATAAATTACAAAAAAATAATAGCTTAAATTAACAAACAAAATGATAAATGATAATTAATTTTTTAAAACATAACAATTTAAAAAAAATTAAAAGAAAATAAGAAATTTAAAAAATACAGCCCCCTACTACCCACTGTGGAAATCGGCCCAACACCCGGACCGACTGTTGGGCCACCGGAGTGGGCGAGGAGCCAGGCTCCAGCCCCCCTACCCCACCTTGGCGGCCCAACGGCCGCCCCCCCACCCACAACTCCCCCACACCACCCCGACGACCCAACGACCCGCCGCCCCTGTCGGCCGTTGGGCCGCCAGGGTGGTGAGCCGATTGCGAGACCTCGCCCCACCCCAGCGACCCAATAGGCCACGGGGGTGGCGGGCCAATTCCCAGAATCAGCTCGCCACCCTAGCTGGTCGTTGGAATGCCGTGGTGGGTTGGGAAGCTATCCCCCGTCCCTTCCCCACGGGCCCGTTGGGCCACTGGGAGCATGATCAAGCCCACCACGCCCACTACAGATTTAGTGGGTAAATCTGTATCATTGAAATTTTTAATTTCTAAAAAAAATTAAATTTTATTAAACCTATTTAATTTTAAAATTTTCACACAGGAAAAAGAGAAACTAACCTTTCAAATGCGATAATCCTCCATTGAATATGTTGTTGATAACAATGTAGTTGCTCCACAAATTCACTCCAAGTCTTTTAGTGAACCTTAGAAAACCTTGATGTGATGTGAGGAATAGTGATAATGAAGTTTATTATATAGAATAAATTATGGAATTGTTTTACTGTACGGTTAATGTGGGACTAATTTTTTTTTATAAAAAACTTTAACTTGTAAATTTTGTTATGGCGATATAGGGAACTATGATAAAGAAAACATTACAGAATTGTTTTAAAGCATGGTGAATGTGGGATTAATTTGTTTTAGAAGGTAAAATAAAAATTAAAAAAACATTCAATTGTCTTGTAAATATTATATATTATAGTAATAAATTAATTTAGGTAAAATATTTAGTTTACAATTTTAATTTACAAGATTTATTTCATAAGAAAATTTTAGTTAAAATTTTTCAATAAATTCTAGAAGAAAATTATGCAGGGAAATACATGAAACAAAATTTTTGGAGGGAAATTTTCATTATTTAAGCTATATATTATCATTACGAGAGTCTGCATTTGTATCATTCAACCTCTTCTATCTGAAAGGCATGGATTCTTCTGATAGTGAATTTTCACTTTGTGAAGCATTAACATCTTCGTCGTGTAACAACTCTATTCATATTGATGAATATAACAAAAATTCTTCCACTATGAATAGAGAGTCAAATCTTCCACTTAGTCCTAATCTTAAGGAATATGAGAGCAGCACTGATGAAAAACGGGACGAAGAATTTCAAATAAATAAAGAGTCACAGTTTCCACTTAGTCATAATCCTATGGATTATGAGAGCAACAATGATGAAGAGCATGATGAAGAATTTCAAAAGAATGGAGTGTCACAGTGTCCACTTATTCCTAATCTTATCGACTATGAGAGTAATAGTGATGAAGAGCATGATGAAGAATTTCAAAATAATGGAGTGCCATAGTGTCCACTTAGTCCTAATCTCATGGACTATGAGAGCAACAATGATGAAGAATTTCAAAATAATGGAGTGTCACGGTGTCCACTTAGTCCTAATCCTATGGACTATGAAAATAACAATGATGAAGAGCATGATGACGAGTTTCAAAAGAATGGAGAGTCATGGTGTCCACTTAGTCCTAATCCTATGGACTATGAGAGCAACAATGATGAAGAGCATGATGAAGAATTTCAAATGTATAGAGTGTCACAGTGTCCACTTAGTCCTAATCCTATGGACTATGAAAGCAGCAGTGATGTTATGAAGAATTTGGTATCTACAGATAAATACTAATTCCCTAGATAAGTAGCCATATCTAGAACAATAGTTTAAAGCACTTTAACCTTTTCCTATAAACAATAGATAAGACAAAGAGAATGAGAGGACCTACTTGTACTTTCACTTTCCTCTTGTCTCCTTTGTATCAGTCCTGTCGCTCCTTCCCGTACTTAACATGCTTGAGAAGTACCTATAAACATCAACATAAGACAAAGAACCAATCAAAGAAAAAGATCTATTGATTACAAGTAAATGGAATCAGATACATTCACACATATAAGCATCACATATCAATATAAGCATATGGAAAAAGGTGTAAATACTTTATTGAATAAAAGGAAGAATTACAACCATGAAGCCTAATTCGAAGTCACTCCTCTAGCTTTGGTTCCATCGACATCACATCATAAGCATGACATTCCAGCAGCATAATGACACTTACAATAGTCTCAATTCTCAAACTAACATTATCTCCTTACAGTTCATCAAAGTCCAACCCTTGATCACTTAGATGAGTGCTCAATTTATAGGAAGATGGAGGAGCTTTTGTCATTAATGAGGGTATTGAATGGCCTTCCATACTTAGAATTAGTTCCATGGAGGAAGGGATGAGAGGATAGGAGGTATCTTAACTCATTCCTCATCCATTTTTGAGCTCATAAGAGATGATAAGTGTGGTAATCTTCTAGAAGGCTCTAGAAGATAAGAATATTCCCCAATCCCTATGTGAATTTCTCTCAAACTCGCCCAACAAAGGTCAAAGAGGGCCTATGTGCTCTGCAGAGAACCCTGACATGGACTTAATTGCTCTGCAGTGAACCCTTGCATGGGCCTACCTGCACTGGTCCCTCTAGAGGTCATTTCAGGATGTCTTTAGGCCGTGAAACCGTCTGGGAAGGAGGCATTCAAAAGGTTGACTTGTTTAGCACATGTAGCAACTGAAATTAGGGTTTGATGAGCCCTAAAATACTAATCTGGATGATGGGAGTGATGTGCTCAAATGGATTTTTAACAACTACCCCATAAAGCATGAAGTAAAAAATGTAAATGTCGAATGAAATGCTTTACGATGTGATGAGGAGGTTCTGAAGTGGTTGGTGACCTGCATCGATCACAATACATAACATCGTGATATTTTGATTTTTTCTCATGAATTGTTGAGGGAAGGCATACCCATGCCCTACATATAAACTTTTATTACAAGTATGTTGGGCATCAGATCCTCCCAAAACATGTTTTGGTCCATGAATTACGAGTGTAATGTAATGTCATGTCGGCCTACCCATGTAACATCCAACTAATTAATTAACCAATCAACTAAACATGTAATTAATCAATATGCAATTCAATTAATTAACTTCAAGCTCAAAACTATGATTAGAACACTTACCTGTGATTTCGGTTGAAGTCTGCTACCTGCAACAAGGTTTTGGGGACGACTCTCCACCCAACCATAGGCTCAATTGTGCAACGTCTTGCTACAATCGGCCACCCCCGAGCCCTCAATCAACATACTACTGCCAGTGACTCCTAGGTCTTAGTATACCATTCTCCCAAGAGAATGAAAGACAGAATCTCGGAAAGATGGAATGCCAGAATGACTCTCATCTTCCTCACCATCTATTAAATAGAACAACATTGGAAGGGGAACCACATGCACACACTCCATTTGTCTACATGCAACTTTCTTTTGATTTTTAGCTTTCTTGTTTTATTTCTTTACTTTTCTTTTGATTTTTTTAGCTTTCTTGTTTTATTTCCTTCTTTTTGATAGTTTTCTTGTTTTATTTCTATTTATTCTGATTTAGAGTTTTAGTATAGTTATTACTATTTTTTATTTTTATTATTTTTATTTATTTTCTTGTATATTTTTAAATTCATTTATTATTTATGATTTATTATTTTTATTATTTATTATTAAGTGATTTATTATTTATTACTTATATTATTATTATTTATTTGTATTATTTATTATATTATTATTATATTATTATTTATTATGTATTATTAAGGGAAGGGATATTACATACTCTCCCCCTTTAAGGAACTTCGTCCCGAAGTTATGTTGAATTATGTATTATGTGTTGCTTTTATTTTTATTATTTTTATTTATTTTCTTGTATATTTTTAAATTCATTTGTTATTTATGATTTATTATTTTTATTATTTATTATTAAGTGATTTATTATTTATTACTTATATTATTATTATTTATTTGTATTATTTATTATTTGTATTATTTATTATTTATTATATTATTATTATATTATTATTTATTATGTATTATTAAGGGAAGGGATATTACATACTCTCCCCCTTTAAGGAACTTCGTCCCGAAGTTATGTTGAATTATGTATTATGTGTTGTTTTTATTATTTATTATTTATTATTTTATTTACTTCATGTTTCCAACACCCTCTGTTGAACTAGTATAACCAGCAGGCATCGAAAGTCCCCAACACCCCGGGAAATCTCAAGGAATCTCTATCCTTTTTCCACTTTCGGCACCAGGCTAAGCCTGACCCAGTCTATATCCTAGTCCAAGGCTAGCCCCAAGGCTCGCGCCTGACTCAGACCTCATCTGCCCCAAGGCAGGCATCCGGTCCGGTACTGAATGACCCCGGGCATCTGGCAAGGCTGGCCCACTCCCTCCACAACTACTAAGGCGCACAGCTCCAGGCATCGAAGTCTTATACAACCCTTCCAGACTTCGGCATCCCAATCCAATAACAGGCACCAAGCCTAGAACATCAGGCACTTGGCCTCCTCAAGATGGTCCCATAGCTCTTCTAAAGCTATCCATCAAGAGCTATACACAAGACAAAGGATCACTGGCATATGTAGTGTTGATTGAGTTTGTCCCCAGCCCATATGATGTTACTTATTCTCCCTCGTGCGTATGGGCTCACACGAGATCATCAAATAAACCGGCCCTCTCGGCCCATCATCATACTTCAACATGCAACCAATGCATTAGATATACCATCATAGTATCATAGAAATTGCATTCATCATAGTTAATCGCAAATACATGCTTCATCTCATGAAATACTATCATAAGTTATAACATCCACATCACGTACCTATTCATCATGTAGTAAATGAATATGTTAATATACCTTGTCATAACATCATAATCATAAGGATACAACATCGCTATAAGAACCACATGTGCATCATTATTCCTTTACCATTATACTCACATCTTAACAGTTAATTAAACTAAATGGAAATCATAGTGTACGTATCATAAAGTTTAAGCAATAAAACATGATTCAGATTCCCCATAAAAGTATCTGTTTTAGCTAAGGAGCACTATTCACCACACATTTTAATCAAGTAAATAAGGAAAGTCTTGAAAAATAACAGCTGCATCCTCCCAGGTAGCTGACCCTGGGCTATATTGGTCCCATTGGACCTTGACTTGCTCGAACTCACGGTTCCTGAGTCGACGAACCCGGCGGTCCAGTATACAGAATGGTTCGACTTGAAGGGCTCCTTCCTCGGAAACCTGCAATTTTTCAAATTTCAAAACATGGGATGGGTCGGGTACATATTTTCTAAGCATAGAAACATGAAACACATTATGCATTCTTCTTAGATGGAAAGGCAGCTCGAGCTTGTAAGCAACTGGTCCAATCCTCTCTAGGATCTTGAATGGCCCAACAAATCTAGGCGATAGCTTTGTTCCTTTACCCATCCTAAAGGGACTTTTAAAAGGTTTGATTCTAATAAAAACTTGGCTTCCTTCCTCAAAGTTTCTATCAATTCTCTTTGCATCAACATAACTTTTTTGGCGATCCCTGGCTTCTTTTAGTCTCTGCTTAATTGTGGCCATTTGTTCTTCCATTTCTTGGAGCATTTCAGGTCCCAACATGACTCGGTCCTCTAATCGATCCCAACTTAACGGAGTACGACATGGTCTTCCATACAAGATTTCGAAGGGAGCTGCCTGTATTGAACTATGGTAACTATTGTTGTAGGCAAACTCTACTAAGGGAAGGTATTTCTCCCATTGGTTTTGTTGATCCATGACATACATTCTTAGCATGTCCTCCAACACTTGGTTTACTCTTTTTGTTTGACCATCGGTCTCTGGGTGATACGCTGTACTAAAATTCAGTTGTGTTCCCATAGATTGTAATAGACTTTTCCAAAATCTGGAAGTAAAACGTGCGTCTCTATCAGATATTATCTTTCGTGGTACTCCATGAAGGCGAATTATTTCTTTCAGGAAAATTTGAGCGATGGCTGATGCTTCAAAGGTGGTCTTGACTGGAATGAAGTGAGCACTCTTAGTTAATTTATCAACCACAACCATAATACAGTCATGTCTCTGGGACGTCATAGGTAAGCCTCCAACAAAATCCATTGAAACAACTTCCCACTTAGTTTCTGGTATATCATGGGGTTGTAAAAGTCCTGCTAGATGACGATGTTCAGCTTTAACCTGTTGACATTCTAAACATCGTGCCACAAACATTGTTATATCCTTTTTCATTCCTGTCCAGAAAAATAATTGTTTTAAGTGTGCATACATTTTCTGGACTCCTGGATGTGCAGCGTATGGAGCTTGATGGGCTTCCTTGATTATTAGATTCCGAAGATCATCATCTTCTGGGACATAAATCCTACCCTTATATCGTAGCAATCCATCATTGTCTAAGGTGTATTCCTGCCACTTGGTTGCCACAGGTACCTCTTCTTGTAAGGCAAATTTTACTTGCTGGTAATGTGGGTCTCCTACTAGCTGATTTAGAATCCGGCTCCTCAAGTCTATCTTTAATGCCGACATTGAATGAAGTCTAGGTCTCCTGCTTAAAGCATCTGCCACTTTGTTTTCTTTTCCCTTAATATAAGATATCTTGAAATCATAATCACTAAATAGCTCACTCCAGCGTCGTTGTCGAGCATTAAGATCCTTTTGTGTGAATATATACTCAAGACTTTTATGATCTGTTCTTAACTCAAATTGACGCCCCATTAGATAATGTCTCCACAATTTCAAGGCCATTACAACTGCTGCTAACTCCAGATCATGAGTTGCATAATTGATTTCATGGTTCTTAAGTTTTCGAGAAGCATAAGCGATAACCCCTTCATCTTGCATCAAGACTGCACCTAATCCTTCTTCTGATGCATCCGTGCATACCAGAAAGTCCTTGTCCATGTCAGGTACTTTTAATATTGGGGCTGTTGTTAGTCGATGCTTTAGCTCATTAAATGCTTTCTCACACTCACTTGTCCATTCAAACTTAACCCCTTTCCTTTGGAGGCGGGTGATGGGATTAGATATCTGCGAGAACCTTTCTACAAACCTTCTATAGTAGCCGGCCAATCCCATAAAGCTACGTACTTCCTTGACATTCCGGGGAGAGGGCCAAGTCATTATAGTTTCTATCTTACTGTAATCAACTGCAATGCCTTTGCCACTAATGGTATGGCCTAGATATTGAATTTCCTTTTCAAAGAAGGAACATTTAGAAAGTTTTCCATATAGCTTATGTTCCCTAAGGCATTGTAGTACCAACCTCAAGTGTTCGAGATGCTCTTTCTCATTACGAGAGTAAATGAGGATGTCATCCAAGAAAACTTGGACAAAGCGGTCCAGATATTTTCGAAAGACACTATTCATCAAGTTCATGAAGGCTGCTGGGGCATTAGTCAAACCAAATGGCATAACAATGAACTCATAGTGTTCATATCGCGTTCTGAATGCTGTTTTAGGTATGTCTTCCTCCTTGATTCTTAGCTAATGATAACCTGACCGTAAGTCTATCTTGGAGAATATTGAAGCTCCTTTTAGTTGGTCAAAGAGGTCATCGATCCGAGGCATGGGATACCTATTCCGAATGGTGGCCTTGTTTAGATCTCGGTAATCAATACATAACCTAAGAGTTCCATCCTTCTTTTTTACAAAAATTACTGGTGCACCCCAAGGTGACACACTAGGTCTTATAAAACCTTGATCAAGAAGTTCTTTGAGCTGTATACTCAATTCATTAAGCTCTGGAATAGTCATCCGATAAGGTGCTTTGGATATGGGTTCCACTTCTGGTTTCAAGGTTATGGAGAAATCAATTTCTCGAACTGGAGGCAAACCTGGTAACTCTGGAGGAAATACATCTGCAAATTCAGAAAGTAGTGGGTGCAATTTATCTGAGGACTTCCCATTGGTAGGAACCATTTCTACCGCATAAATCTTGCACCCTTTCCTCATACACTTATTAACTTTCTTGGCTGATATGAGGCGTAATGTAATAGCACGTCTAATCCCTTTTATTACCTTAGTTTCTCCTTGGTCATTTTTTATGAGGACTGTCTTATTATAACAATCCAGTATAGCTTTATGGGGTTCAAGCCAATCCATTCCCACGATTAAGTCATATGTTCCGAGAGTTGTACTATATAGATTCATCTTGGTATCACACCCCCCAATGTTAACACTACAATCTCTTACCATTGACCCTACTGATTGCTGAGAGCCTGATGCCATTTCAACCATTCTAAAGTTACTTTGCTCATGAGCTGTCAATCCACATCTAAGTATTGTTGAAGGTGAAATAAAACTATCAGTAGCACCTGGATCAATTAACACAGATAGAGGAATGTTATTGATCATACCTGCAGATTCTACTACAGTAGCTTGGTGCTCAGCCTGGCGATGGTTTGTAGCTGCATGAATTCGATGTGGGTTTTGTGGTCTTCCTCCTTTTGCTTTGTATTCCTGTTGTTTAATCCCTGATTGATAACTTGGACAATATTTTCTATAATGTGGACCTTTACAATGCCAACATTCTACTTGTGCCTGCTTCCCACGTTGTACTTGTCCTTGGTCACCAAATCTTCTACTCGTCCCCTTAATCAAGTGGGGTTGACCCTTATGTCCCCTTGGAGGTGGTCAAGAAGTTGTGCTAGCGATTCGAGAAATAGTGTTTTGTCTTCCTTGGAATCTATATGGCTGCCCCCCTGGTTTATTCAGCCTCATTGCAGAATGCTCCTTCCCTGAACTTTCATCAACTACCATTTGTGTCTTCATATTGATTTTCCTCAAGACTTGTTTGGCTAAACTAGTGGTTGTTGCCATAGTGGTGGGTTTCCACATGGCGACTTCTGCTCGGACTAAGGGGTCGAGTCCATGTAAGAATCTTTCAGCTTGACGTCAGTCCACGTGATGGACCAACGAATAAAATTCAGCTTCATAGTCCTCGATAGATCTACCATTCTATCGTACTTCATGGAAAGCTCCTACTTGTTGGTGTTTGTACTCTTCTGATAGGTACCTAGTTCGCAAGGCTTCCTCAAACATTTCCCATGTAACTTGTACTGGGGTGACTTGCATCTTTGTTTCTTCATTTACCCACCATAATAAGGCATTTCCTTTTAGTAGACTCATTGATATCTGGGTTTTTTCCGTAGAAGTGTATGCCTTAAAACTAAGTGCTCTTTTGACAGCCATTACCCATGCTTCTGCTTTTGAACCCCCTTCTAGACCCGTAAACTCTGGTAATTTGGATTTTTGGACTTCTTTCATAATATCAAGTGTTGCTTGTCCATCTTTGACATTAAGTTGAGAATTTAGATCTTGTCTATGTTTTTGTTCCAATTCCTTTTGCACATTTCCTTGATCTTGTCCTTGGCTTGAGACCCAGTCCTTAAAGATATTGGTCATTTCTCCAAGGGAATGTAATATAGCTTGCTCAGCCGGGGTTCCTATCGCTGAAGTGGCGGGAGGTGGTGTTTCTACTCCAAGGTTGTTTCGGGCTTGTCTTCGACGTTTAGGAGCCATGATCTACCCTGTAATATTCAGTGGATTTATTCATTACCTTTATGCCAAAATTACAATAAATTTAGAATATGTTTAACTTTAAAATATCCATTTAGTACTCAATTGAAGTATAATTCTTAAACCATAATTGATCACACATTCCGAAGTATATAAAAACATGGAGTTTATGAGTTCATGAATAATCACAATGTTGTAATATAGGCCTTAAAACTTTAGAGGATTGGATCCATGTAAAATAAAACAAAATTCGAATGAGTAAAACATTATATGTCATGATAATACTAATTCTACAGATTCATGACTTTAAAAATATACGTAAGAAAATTTATGAATCAAGCATAAAAATTATTCCACACCATAAAGAAAGACACTGCCACGCGACCCAAAACTGGATCGGATGACTGGGAAGGTTATTCCTTCCCCAAAAAAAAATAATCATTTTATTAATTATATGGTCTGCCTGCAAGCGCACCTGCAAAGGCAACACCATTTTTTTGAATCCCTTAAGTCACAATACATTTAGCCATAAAATTGCTTGCATAAGACAAAAGTTTGTAAGCTTGCAGCTATGGCTATGCGTGTTCCTGCAAATTCCATTGTTCATTTCGACAATAAGATCAGCTGACCAACCTCACATTGTGGTTCGAAACATTCGTTGAGAGATAGAACCGTTTACACACTCAATTGTACTATTTCCTCATCCAAAGTAAGTAATTGTTCCTACAACAATTATACTTGTTACAATTTGTTCTTGCAGCTATCAAGAACCAAGCAATAAAGGAAGGATTCAGTGAAAGACCCAGGTAACTGTTCGGGCCAAAGTACACTCATCATACTTCCTGATGCGGTGTGTCTCCAGAGACAAAGATGATAAGATTGCCGAGAACACAATAGGCACATGGGCTGAATATTGAAACGAATACGAGCCCTCGTTTGCAATGACAAAAGCGAAGATTCCACTCCTATCTAGTACCCATGATGTTGGCTTCATTCCTCTATCGAGAACCGTTATTAGGACAGCAATTTGAATGCTCCTGGATCTTGGATATTTATTTCTAAGCCATCTAAATGCTCCGGTTGATCTCGATCATTAAATTCAATGGAAATTGACAATATTAGACAATGTGGATCGGATTATTTTAGTTGAATTACTTGCCTCATTCATAAAATTCACTGAAATTTAAATTAATACTATTGATATACGTGGATTGGATTATTTTATTTGGGAATTTGAAGGGAATAGATGTACCGCATCAAACAGTTGGAATATTTCGTTTTGAAAACTAATTTTATTGCATAATACATGATAGCAGCAAAGTAATCAAATAATTAGAATAATATCTATTTCCAAATAATTAGCATAATGTGTATTTACAAAAATGTTGTAAGGGGTACCGAGTTCAATTCTCAGAAAGACTTGCTTTAGTTTAATATTAAGTAGCTTCACAAAAATCCTGAGGATTATCAAATACGGACATATCTTGGCTTATTTTGTACTTTACCGATTGGGTAATGCCACAACCCATTTTAAATTAATGCACTCATTATTTCTATTAAATAAAAAGCACTCATAATGATTCCTATGATGGGAAAGAACATGATTCTTGTCTATTAAACCACATGTGAAACAAATACCAATGCAACCTCAGCAAAATAGCGTTTTCAAAAATTTTGCGATACAGTAAACCAATATTATTGTTGCCTTGAAAATCCTGTGATATATCACAATATTTTCAACATTGTCACAATATTTGGAAAAATGATATATATAAACAAGCTAGCGGCAAATGCGCTAACCATTTTTTTTTTTAACCATGTAAAACAAACCTTTTGTTTGATGGGATTTTTAACGCAAAAAAAAAAAAAAAAAAAAAAAAAAAAATTCCTTTATATCAGCGGCATATTAATTCCTGAGTAAAATAAAAATCAGTCTATGTTGTCTCCATTATGGAATGTATCGGTTCTGTGCATGACTAATTGAGAGTTAAAAATCAAAAAAGGTTATCTACAGCAGTTCCCTGCCAACTGTTTGACAAAAACTCACTAAGGCCAGACTAGACAAAAACTCACTAAATGTTTGTGAGCTTTAAGCCTTAAGGTACTTGCAGTGAGGAATATTACAGATAATTTGGCTTCCATGCTAATTTGGCACAATCACACCCAAAGTACAAAAACTAAAACTATCCATAAAACGATATCTAGCCTTAGCTGAGATAGCCCATAACTATGCATTGATACTAGCTGTTGAACCGCAGAGCATGTATATTTGATCAGCAGAGTGCACTGGTTTGAAGGCAAAATGGATGCAAACTTCATACAATGAAACTTGAAAGAAAAAGAGATTTCCAGCAAGAATTATACTCACCTTATATTCAAGACTACTCTTGGGATCCCTATTATTTGAGCCATATAATTTTTCTGTGCCCCGATGTATTAATTTGACTTTTGAAATATAATATGAAACTTCAAATAAAAAGATTACTTCTACCTCTAAGTGAAGCAAATTCATTTCAGACTACAATTTGGCATGCGATCTCACCTTTGATTCGGGCCATGTAAAATACGCTAAAGCTTAAAAGTATACAAAATTCTATACGCACACATGGAAAATAAATTACATCATCCTTATTTGTATACCAATATCTTTATACATTCAAGTACAAACTATGGATCCTTTACAACAGAAATTGAAATGAAGTATGCCCTTCTTGAATAAATCTGCATGAGGAAAGGTAGTCATCTGTTGAATGTACGAATATATGGAATGAGCAATATTTACATGAATTGAGAATGAAATAATTTGGTAATAGGAGATTACGAATTTTGTTGGATATCCAAGAAATATACAAATGGAACACACTAGCTGATGTAGTTGATTATTATATATCTTAAAAGCTATAAATCCCCTTAGTCGTATATCTGGATATAGTAGGATATGAAATCTAAGGTACCTTCTTTTAACATTCTTAGTTCGCAATAATAAATGTTCAAAAGTCTAACTGATATGTTATACAGTGTGAAAAGTATATATATAAGTGTAGGAAATCAAAGACAATGAACTTAAATATCAGAGGATTCCAATCTTCTAATTGAATTCTTGTTTAATAACGCAACAGTTAACAGAGATTTACCACAGAATTATATTGCTCGCACACATAATAATAATTGTTAAAATTGTAAATTCCGACTAGGCCGAACCCTACGTCTGATTGAATAAATGAGGGTTTCGACGAGAAAGAACAAAAATAAAGATTCCAAAAGGGTTTCCAGCTAACTCCACTCAAGAACGCCAATTATCGTATTCACTCAAAATATTAATACTAATGTAAATAACCACAACCAATCATAACAATAAATCCTGATCAGCAGAATCCTGTAATCTTTAAAGAAAACAAGTCAAGTTAAATATCTTGATAAAAAAATTGGATGCCCATAGGCCCTAAGGGTTGAGACCTGCTCTGATACCATATGTAACATCCAACTAATTAATTAATCAATCAACTAAACATGTAATTAATCAATATGCAATTCAATTAATTAACTTCAAGCTCAAAACTATGATTAGAACACTTACCTGTGATTTCGGTTGAAGTCTGCTACCTGCAACAAGGTTTTGGGGACGACTCTCCACCCAACCGTAGGCTCAATTGTGCAACGTCTTGCTACAATTGGCCACCCCCGAGCCCTCAATCAACATACTACTGCCAGTGACTCCTAGGTCTTAGTATACCATTCTCCCAAGAGAATGAAAGACAGAATCTCGGAAAGATGGAATGCCAGAATGCCTCTCATCTTCCTCACCATCTATTAAATAGAACAACATTGGAAGGGGAACCACATGCACACACTCCATGTGTCTACATGCAACTTTCTTTTGATTTTTAGCTTTCTTGTTTTATTTCTTTACTTTTCTTTTGATTTTTTTAGCTTTCTTGTTTTATTTCCTTCTTTTTGATAGTTTTCTTGTTTTATTTCTATTTATTCTGATTTAGAGTTTTAGTATAGTTATTACTATTTTTATTTTTATTATTTTTATTTATTTTCTTGTATATTTTTAAATTCATTTATTATTTATGATTTATTATTTTTATTATTTATTATTAAGTGATTTATTATTTATTACTTATATTATTATTATTTATTTGTATTATTTATTATTTATTATATTATTATTTATTATGTATTATTAAGGGAAGGGATATTACAACCCATGGTCAGTAGACCATGGGATTGTATAAATAGGGCGAGGCTCTAAGTTGTAAAGATAGCTAAGAAGAAGGAGATAGATGAGAACGAATGGTTCAAGCATAGAGTAAGAGTCTAAGTGTATTTGGTCATAGTAGTAGGAAGAGGCTCTGTAGCTAAGTGCGAAGAGGCCTGGTAGAGTCTGCAGATGAGTGCGCAGACCCCTACAGCTGAGTATGCAAGGTGGTGTTGGGTCTGTAACCTTGAATGAAGAATAATAAAGAGAAGTTGAATCCAATTAATGTGTATCTACTTTTGTATTACGTTCTATGCATTTATGTTGTTTTGTTTATCGTGTGCCCTTATATGAATGCTGGATATACTATTAATTATCTCTAGACTTACATAGATAAGCTAAGTAACCGAATAATAACATGTTAATAGTAAGGAACTTGGGTAATAACACATATCAAGCCCCAAGTAGGGCTGCACGAAGGCAGCATCACAGATTGTGAAGGACTAATAGATGCGCTTAACAATGTGTGTGCAGGGTCAAACGCAGACCACTTGATACCATCAGACATCCCCAGGGTGTGGAAACCTAGTTCTATCACCCTCCCATACTACTTCGGGTGAGGCCTCAGTCCACACTTTGTATACTGTTGCTAAAAGGGCCAGTAGTACCGTGATTTGTTGGCTAAATCACCTCTAAACCTAGGTCAGGCCCCAACAAGCCAACAAATGGTTCCGTTACCGGGACCAGGATGTGAATAAGGGATGTCTGATGTTGTGCCATTGGAATCTAACAAATAAAGAAATTGAAAGGTGGTTGGACAAGAACATTTACGAGTTCGTGGCACAGGAAAACAAAAATCTGAGAGTATCAAAGGAAAAATTGTTGGAGCACTACTTATATGCAGAAATCCACAAAATTTTCTTTGCATCCTTCCCCTTTGAGTTGTATGAGTGGATCGCGAGGCTAGTAGTCAGTCAGGGAAGGTGTAGGCTCAAAAAACCAATTGTGTGGACTCCTGAATTGGTGCGTAGACTAGAAGCATCGGAAGAGAAGCTCGAACATGCTATGGACCACTAACTCAATCGAATTATAGGAGGATTTATCACCAAGTTCGCGGTAGACATGATAGTCAGTTACAGCAACGCAAAACGACACTTCCTCAAAGGACCACGAGGCAAGTACATTAAGTATTTGAAAACATGGATTAAAATTCTACTGTGTGAAAAAATGGTTATGCAAATAAATTGATATTTGGGTCAACGCAAAGTGGGAGGACCTATAGAAATGGAAGTAACGAATAACTACAAACTAGTCCCTTGATTTCACCTCCGTGGGAGAGTGAGGAGGAGATCGCAAAAGTTTCGTTGAGGAGCGTGATCAGTTTGATAAGACAATGAATTCTGCGCATACCACCCCCACCTACACTGCCACCGGTTTCACCATCTTCACCTCCAACTTCGCCCACACCACCTCCGCCACCACCACAGTTTAATATGGCGAGCACAATAAAATTGCCGGTATTCAAGGGAGTAGGAAACGAGGATCCAGACCAATTTTGGTTTGTGGTAAAAGTTGTATGGGAAGCACAAGGAGTCACGGATGATAGTATCAAGAAGGAAACATTGGTTAGTGCATTAACATGGTACATTAAGCATTCTAATGACCATCAAAATGCAGTGATTGTAGATATCCAGACCACACTAAACAGGGAATTTAGCAAGCCAAAGTCGGAAACACAATCAATCATCAGGTTTAAGGAGATCACGATTATCCCAGGAGAGACCCCCTGGGATCTAGACCAAAGACTGAAGGGTATGATTCGTGAAGCCAACATGACATTGACGGATGGACAACACCGCACATGTTTTGTAGTGTCACTAACACGCACTTAAGGATGGTGTTATCACAACAAAAACTTTCCACCCAGGATGAAGCTTTGGAGATGGCAATGAGATTGCATGAGACTCCTATATAAGACCCTGGTTTGGGAGTCCAAAAAATCCATGTGCAACTGCAAAATATATGTCTGGATATGCAAAGCTTAAAACAAGATAGGACACCCCGGCTAGAGGTGCACGAGGAGGTATGGTGCACAAAATGCAAAGGCCAAAGGCATAACAAGGACCATTGTCCAGTCTTCATGAACTACTTGGCAGGAGGAGGGATGATACCATTAAGACCAGAGGCATAGGTAGGACCAAGCGCGGCCCCTGTATTATGGTGCACGATCTATCAGATAGGAGGAAAACACACTACGGATAATTGTCATCTATTGCAGAAGTATATGCAGACGTCCCAACAATTGTTTCGTAATTTCTACAGGTCAGTAGGCCATAAGGAACACACTTACAGAAGCTATGAACTAATGATGGTCAGACTCCTGCCTATAGGGTGCAGACCAAAACACGAGCCCTCTATCGAAATGAAGGAATGACGTGTGCTAGATTTCAGGGGCATGGTCGAGGTCGAGGTGGAATGGGACCAGGAAGGGGTCATAGACAACTAATTTGTTATAATTGCAAAGGGCCAAGGCACTATGCCCATGATTGTACAATCCTGACAAGGACATCATTTTTGTACTATACTCTGTTTGATCATGAGGCAGAAGACTACCCTACATTGATAGCGAGACTACGCGAAAAAGGGGTACTTCAACCCTCTCCAACTCAGAATTTGTAGATGATGAGGTCTAAGTTGTGCGAAGAAGACCTGAATGTAAACATGATGCTCAAGAGCGATATTACCACTGGCGATGATAAAGGTAAGTAGTCTGAAGAAAGTGTGTGGGTTCGCAAGGCTCCTATAAAAGAACCTAAATTTGATTTAGAATGCGCGAAGGAGACATTCATGGAAGCTAAGAAGAGCTTCACAGAGGCCTCCACTTCAGGTAGTAAGGACCAACTAGAACCAGGGATGGATCCTTCAAACTACCTTTATGGATACATGCATGAAATTGCTATGTGACAGCAAGGCAGTGAAATGGCTACAGGAACTTATCACTAGGTGCACGGGGTCAGGAGAACTACGCGTGGTACGGAAACTTGGAAAGCATGCATTGCACACAGGAAGGGAAATGAGGTTGACTGTGCAAATCGATGAGTATGAAATGGATGAGGTAATCCTGGATCTCAGATCGGATGTGAATGTACTGCTAAAACAAACATGGGAATGCATGGGTAGACCCGCGCTATAGTGGTCTCATATTCAGTTACGAATGGCGAACTAACAGAAGATCTTGTCCATGGGAAGATTGCAAGGGATGACAGTAGATATTGAAGGTGCGAGCACGCAAATGGATTTGAAGTGATAGATATTTTCGATGACAGTAATCCCTATCCTGCACTACTAGGAATAGACTGGGCCACCGATATGAACGGAGTCATAAATTTGAAGAAGCAGAAAATGATCTTTGAAAACAAGTCACTACGCGTTGTAGTACCGTTAGATCCAGCTAAAGGAGCTCATTACACTGAACCGATGCGCGATGATGGTAGTGATGATGATCTTGATTGTATTTACAAGATAACAATACTTGAAGAGGATTGGGTGAATCCCACAATAGATGGTAGGATTTCATGGGAGCACGACAACTCCTGCACTTCGGATTCGAACAAAGAAGTAGAATGATGGCAGAACCGGTTACACGAGGTAACCACACTCAATTGCAACATGATGATAAGGTCACTACACTGTGTAACAACAGAAGAAAAGGATCTACCTATGTATGATGGGTTGACAACGGTGGAATAATTCCTAAAAAAATTTGAAAGCGCAGTACTAAAATAGCAGCTACTTGGTGCTTTGAAGTGGGCACTACATGCAATGCCTGCATAATGGTGGGGTATGCATCAAGGAAGTTTTGAGGATTGGAGTAGATGCAGAAGGATGATGTGCCTATGATTTGGAAAAATCTAGCTCAGGATGAGAGCCAGTCACCAGGGGTGGAACAACTTGCACGCCCACCTTTCCCGATGGGTACGGACATATGCCATATAGCCTGCACCAGCACACACCACTCCCAAAATAGAGAATTGGAAAAAAACACAACAGTAAGAAAGGTGACACGCACTACCAATGTTCCTCACAAAGAAGCATCGGAAGAGCACATGCAGTAGGTCCAACAAACCGCAGAACTGTGCGATGCAGACCTCTGAGCAGCACGGGACCAGTTGGAGGGACTCCGCGCTAAGATCACTGTGCCAACAGAGTGACTTGAGGGCGAGTCACAATGTTTGTGTTGGGGGCCTGTTGGGGCTCAAAGCCCAAGTTTTGGGTCAAATGTATTGTAAGACTCCACGAATTGCGGGCGCGAAGCGCGAAGTATAGGTTGAGTCATAGGGTTGTCTGCCGTAAGTTTTGTAATGTAATGTAATTTCATGTCGGCCTACCCATGGTCCATGGACCATGGGATTGTATAAATAGAGCAAGGCTCTAAGTTGTGAAGATAGCTAAGAAGAAGGAGATAGATGAGTACAAATGGTTCGAGCATTGAGTAAGAGTCTAAGTGTATTGGGTCGTAGTAGTAGGAAGAGGCTGTGTAGTTGAGTGCGTAGAGGCCTGGTAGAGTTCGCAGCTGAGTGCACGGACACCTGCAGCTGAGTACACAGGGCGGTGTCAGGTTTGTAACCTTGAATGAAGAATAACAAAGAGAAGTTGATTCCAATTGCTGTGTATCTACTTTTGTGTTACGTTTTGTTTATCGTGCACCCTTATATGAATGTTGGATATACTGTTAATTATCTCTAGACTTACACAGATAATATAAGTAACTGAATAATAACAGGTTAATAGTAAGGAACTTGGGTAATAATACAGATTGTGCCCCAAGTAGGGTTGCGCGAAGGCATCATCACAAATTGTGAAGGACTAATAGATGCGCATAGTGATGTAGGCACAGGGTGAAACCGTGGACCATTTGATACCATTAGACATCCCTAGGTTGTGGAAACCCATTTCTAGCACCCTCCCATACTACTTTAGGTGAGACCTTAGTCCGCGCTCTACGAACTGTTGTTGAAAGGGTCAGTAGTATTGGGATTTGTTTGGCTAAATCAATTCCGAACCTGGCTCAGGCCCCAACAAGCCAAAAAAGTACATAGACAATCATCTACAGATATAGACCCATGATTGGATGACCATCAATGTAAACCCATTGTACAGATGATTTGGTACATTTCCTAAAATCGCAGCTCGAATGGATGAATTAGATCCAGGGTCTTCTATCTCGTTCAATCGTTCGCTCAAGTATGAGTCTAGCCATGCGAATATGTGATCTGAAGTCAAACATGGGAATACACCGTCTGATTACCTGCCATTGATATAAGATGTTAACAGACACAAGAGAAATCACCGATAATGATAATGATCCTCAAGGTACTGCAATACATTCTGCATGGTGTGAATGGATGTTTTGATGTCGAACACCACACAAAGTCTTTCGGTTGAAGGCCAGTGATGTCAACCTATCGCCAAAAGTGAGAAACTTGCCCTTGATGTATGCAAGCTTCAAGGTACTATAAGGGTGTTTCTAAGTCAACTTCTTGGATAATGAGCTGATGTCGACAAGAAGCGACTCGTCGTAGGAGGGCCTTGATGTATCCCACATAAAAAACATGAAACTAATGATTTTGGAGATGGAATTTGATTGATGAAAAAAGGTTCAAGAATGGCGATGATGAAAATGAAGGTTTATGAGTATGAAAAAGGATGAATTTTGATAGAATGACTTCTCTTGAACATGTCGGTGACACTGAAATGAATTGGTAGCATTGACCCAAAACAATGTGATGGATGTTATGATAGACCAATGGTATGATAACCATCAAGTTGACAACCCAACCCAAATAGTCACGGTGATGAAGTGAAAGTGTCATGTTCAAGAGCAACCTACTAGCAAAAGTGGTTTACCTCTTTTTCCTTTTTGCCCAGTCATTGCTGACCAGTACCTCATTATTTTTTATCAAGCTTGAGGAGGATAACGTATGCTTGTTGTATAATTCCACCCTTTGGGTGAATCCATCATTATGTGATGTTTTAATGAGTCTAGTGAAGGTGAAACTCGGTCCTGTCATGATTGACAAGTTTGTCACTATTTGATGTTTTAATGAGTTTAATGACAAAGATAACTCGGTCCTTTTCATGTTAGAGAGTTTGAAAAGGGACGAAAATAAAACTCCACAAGTTATTTTTTGTATATTTGTCTCTCAAGCCCGAAAAAGTGTAAAAAAATACGAGAGAGAACCTATTGACCATGTTTGGTCAACCAATTCCTTTTTCGTAAATAATCTATCTTAGCCCGAAAAAAAGGGTTAAAATTATACTAAGTAGATGTCATTTCCAATCCGTTAACGAGCTGAAAAGGACAAGCGCTCGACAATATTTTCATATTTAGAGAGTATGAAAAGAGCTTAAATAGGACTCCAAGGGGGTTCCTTTTTTGATGTTTAGCAGAGCTCGAAAAAGAGATAAAAGTATGCTCTGTGGTCAAAGATACAATTTACAATCGAGCACGTCAAATTCTATAAGTCAGCTATAAAACCTGCTCAAAACACCACCAAATGGATTAAACATACCTGTTTCATGAGTAAAAATAGGTAAATACTAAAGTTTATTCGATTAATGAACATGAAATAAACATAAAACAAGTATTTACCATGTCATTTTTACCATTTGATATTTACCATTCAGTTTTGTGCTTTGGGCTAGTTTTTTACCTTGAACTTTAGCAGCTGATTGTGAGAGATTCTGTGGACCATTTATCGTGTCTTCTGGACGAAGTAGGAGATCTACCCTTCCTATTTCTTGTCATGTCATTCTTTTACTGTTTCATGCAAGTTTTAGGGTTTTTTGGGGCCTCCAGGGTTAGATTTTTTTTCGCCTTGGGATCAACGTAGGTTTTCATTTTGAAAATTGTTCTGAAGAGAACCTAGATAGAAGGTGTCCTACTCTACGGTGCACTGTCTCCTTTCCTGGGCTGCACTGTGCAAGTTTCCCAAACTTGTTTCACTTGTTTGCTCGAAAATTTGTACTATTTTTTGCATGGAAAGGATCCTAATTAAGCTTATGTTTTGATTTCAGGCTTTCATCAGATCAGAATGTCTATTACTTGGTGAGAAAGAGAGCATGAATAACAAGACATGATTTCCCTAAATAATGCAGGTATAGTTGAGGCCCTCAAATCTATGGGTTGCTCAAATACTTCAGGTTGTTTGGAATGAGGCAAAAAATAGAAGTATTGCAGTTCCTAGTTCATGCATGGGATCTAACAATTTAGGATTTTCACATAGGGGACAAAGTGGTCCCTATTATGATTGATGATGTTTAATTTCTTACCAGACTGTCGAGGCGAGGTGCCCCCATCTCACTTTCAGGATTTGGTCGTGGAGGTGAATCGGTCAGGGATTACATTCGACAATTTTGTTGGCCAGGTACACAACCTAGAAAGGATGGGAAAATAAACATTAGGGATGTAAGTGATTTTCCTTTGTGAACTATCCTTTTCATTATCGCAAAGTTGGATGTTAGTGTGACACTTCATCTAGCGAACATATCATATATGTAGTATGCACTAGAGTGTCTTGAGCCACCAATATTCAATTGGTGTGAGGCCATGTTTTCTTCACTGAAAGAACAACTGACAAAGGTAAAAAGTGGTAAGATGAAGAATTTTAGCTATGGTTCGATCTTAATCTCTTTTTCCTTAGAAATAATTCCATTGATGCAACCACATCATGTAACACTAGGTGTAGCTGGTCCTAGAGATCCACGGATGCAGATGTGGGTTGAATTGATGGCTAGACATGCGGGTCAATCAACAATCATTTTTTCCACTAAATTGTTCAGTTGGCTTAATCAACAACACCTTGTCATTGAGGAGCATCCATACTCAGGGATGGATTTTCATGGAGATCCAGATTTTATTTTACGAGTGGGGGCTCAATATGGTGCTATAGGTAAATTTTTTGATCAAGTGTTTTTGATTTTTTAAGTTTCTACATGTTTTTGTGTTTTGATGTTCCAAGACTAAACTAAAATCGTTCTCATGCATGCAGATGTGGGTGCTATTTGACCTATGAGGCACCAACAGGAGGCGGGTGAGCCAACGAGGAGAAACATTAGGAGAGTGGCTCTCCAGGATTTAGATTTGGCCGGGACCTTGGTAGAGTTACAAGATCATGTGGAGGCTGCAGTGCCATACTATTGGTGTTCCAAGCCGTTGGATGTGGCTCTTGCACATGATAACTCAGGTTGTGACCTATTATCATGAGCATCACCAGCTCTACTTAGGATGTTTTTGCATGCATTTGAGTTTTTAGGTTAGATGACCAAACATGTCTTGGACACAGAATTTGTAAATACTTTTAAAACATCTATCTATTTTTACTTTCAGAGTTTTTATATGTATGGCTATATGCAATCCTATTCAGCTAATGATGTGAATTGAAAATTTACTTTTACATGTGTTGCAAATGTCTATTTAATACATAGTTTGATAATGAGTCGGTTAATGTGTTAAAGCTTCTGGAAATATGTTGATATTGAATGTACTCAAGATGTCTTTCCAAAAGACGAACTCTAAGGAACATATGAAGAATTGTTGGATTTTAGACAGTATAAATGTTTGTTAGTTGTAGTACAACGAGTTGTGAATCTAGCCTAATGATGATTCGGTGGATGCCAAGTGAAATGGCATCAGAGAGAAGTTCAATCTACGCACTATACTCAACGATATTGCTCATCAATTGACTGATACAAATCCCTTGAAAACTCACTAACTCACCACTTGGAGTGAAAATGGCCCATGCTGCAGAAGATAGGTTTTGCGTACTACGACTAGCACCATCGACATAACCAACAAATGTTTCCAAATGTTCGGACATCTACAACAAATGAAAAGTGGATTACTTAACCACATAAAAACTCTAAAAGACACAGTGACACACACACATGCAATTAAAGTGTATATACAATGATTTTTACTACACCCAATTAAGCATAGTAACGTTTCAGATATAACCCATTTTGGGGCTGTGACAATCGGATTCCATCATAATCAATCAACTTGTAGGAACCCTTTTCCAAAACACGCTTGCCAATATAAGGACCCATCCAAAGCAGTTCAAAGTTAGTTGTTCCTAGTTTATCAGCTTCTTGATTGTAAAGTAAGACCAGGTCTTCTTCTGAGAAAACACAAGGCTTGAAATTTATGTCATGTTGCACCTGGATTCTTTTCTTATGTGCTTCGTTAGACAATGCGGCTTCATGATGGGTTTAATCCAGATGGATAAGTTACAAGAAACACGCTTCTTCTTTAGAAGTGTCTGGTAACAGGTCAATCGCAAGTTTGAGAGATGAAATTTTGCATTGTATCGGAAGGATTTCCTCCAGATCATTCACCAATTAAAAGGGATTGAATCCAGTTGAATTTATCACTGAGGTTTGGTATGCCCACAAGGTTGAGTATAGGATTAAATTCCAGTACCGTTTATGAACACTTATCATTCTTTGAAACATTCGTTTTAGGACTTTGTTGATAGCCTCGACTTGTCCGTTAGATTGTGGTTAATATAGAGTAGAACTATCATGCGAAAGTCTTAACTTGGCAGTTAACTCACTGGTCATGTGATTATGAAAATGTGACCCATGATCTATAACTATAGCTTGTGGTACACCAAATCGAGAAACCACATGGTTGAAAATGAAAGAGCAACTGTTTCACTACTGTTGTTTAATGTTGGCATCGCCTCAGCCCATTTGGTAAAATAGTCAACGGTGACTATAATGTACCCATGCCTCCCGACCGAGGTGGGGTTACATGTCATGAAGTCAATGCCCCATTTTGTGAATGGTCCAACAACGATGACAGGATGCAATGGTTTAGGTGGCAATATATCTTTACGGTCATAGATCTGACATGTGTGATAGCTTATGATGACAATTATGCAATCTTTGAATATACTAGGACAAAAGTAACCAGCATGGAGAATTCTCTGCACGGTAGCATAACTAGATAAGTGTCCACCACAAGCACCTAAATGTAAATCATTCAAACTTTCTCGGCTTCCTCATGATTGAGGCACCTTCGTAAAATTGTATCGATACCACGACAGTAAAGAGTGTTGCCAATGATTAGATAATATTTGGCTTGGTATCGGATATGTCGCTATTGCGAGTGAGAGTTATCTTGCCAAAAAGTTTGGGTCCAAAGATAGATCAGTATATCTCCATGCCATGTTTCAGATGACGAAATTAGGAACAAAGACTCATCCAAAATTGATGGTTCTGATGTCGAATCAATGATATTGGAGGGAAGGTCGCAAAGTAGCTTGGAAAAAACTAGAGATTTCTTTGATTTGGAATTGATGAATTCCATATCAAACTCCTGCAAAATGACTATCCATTTTGAGTATTTGTCCCCCGGAAATTTACGTGACAAAATATATGTCATAGGGTTGCAATTTGAAATGAGAGTGGTCTTCTAGAGCAGGATATAGTGACGAAATCTTTGTAAAGCTTGAATAGCTGCAAAAGCTAGTTTCTCGACATAAGAGTACTTACTTTCTATATCATTGAGATTATGGCTCAAATAATATATCAGATGTTCAATCCTGTCTTCCTCTTGTACTAAAACCATTCCAATGGTTGTATCTATAGTGGCGAGATACATGAAGTAGTCATTTTGATAATTATGGGAATACATTAATGAGGCTCTAATCAAGGTATCTTTAAGAGAATCAAAGGAAGTTTTCACAATCTGATCCCAATGGAAGGGTATCCCCTTTTTCAATAAACGAGTAAATCCTTTAGCCATTTAAGCATAATTGGGAATGAACCTCCTTAGAAAGTTAGCCTTGCCTTGGAGTCTCCGTAGCTGTAGTAGATTAGAAGGTGGAGGCAAGTCAAGAATTGCTTGAACCTTAAGAGAGCCGAGTTGAATTCCATCCTTAGACACTATGAAACCAATAAAATTACCAAAACCAACACAAAACACACATTTGTGTGGATTGAGTCGTATTTTGGTGTCGACACTGTAAAAATATAGCTCTCAAATGTTGTGGGTGATCAGTTCGCTTTTGTGAATGAGTACGTAAATTTTCAAGGTAAGGTTGAACAATATGTTTGATGTCATGGAAGGCATAATTTAATGTGCTCTGAAATGTGGCCCCTACGTTCTTCAAACCAAAAGGGAGTTTCTGATAAGAAAATGTGCCCCATGGACAAATAAAAGCAGTTTTAGATTGGTCCTATGGGCATATATTGATTTGATTGTAGCTGGAAAATCCATCCATAAATGAAAATATTTCACATCCGGAACATTCATCAATAATATGGTTGATAAAGGGAGTGGGATAATTGTATTTTGGACAAGCCTGATTTACATCCCTATAATTGACACACACTTGTATTGTCCCTTGTTTCTTCATGACAGGAACAATATTGGAAACCCAGTCAGTGAGGGGAACAAGGTAAATGAAACCAGCATGCAAAAGTTTTTCAACTTCTGCCTTAATGGCAACAACCTTCTTTGGATGAATGGGTCGGAGGCGCTGTCATACTGATTTGACATCAGGATACATTTTCATTTCATGTTCAACTATACTAGAGTTGATTCCTGGCATCTCCTCGTATGACCATGCAAATATATATCAAAATTCACGAAAAAGAGAATGATAAATATCAAGTTCTGATGGAGAACAATATTTTCCAACATGAATTTTTTCTACAATGTTAGGTTTGGTCGATATATTGATAGAAATAGTCTCTTCAATATTTGATAGGTTTCGCTCGAAATTTACTGTATCTATGAAAACAAAATTCGAAAGGAAATCGACAACTGAAGGGTGGTTAAGTTCGTTTGAATAATATTCTATGTGATATGGAAGATGGGAATGATGATGATAATCCTCCCATGGTTCTCCTTCTATCATCATTGATTGGATGATTCCTTCATCAATAGAAAATATAAGTGAAAAGGGATCATAAGAAGTACCATATTCTAATTAACGATCTACCCATACAATTGGTGAAAATGGATTTAGGTTTGTTGTGCAAGCCAAAAATATTGATTGCTATGCTAGCTCAATAGGGCTTAGCAGCATGATTTTAGAATTAGCATCAACTTCAAAACTATTGGTAATCCTCCTTAAGTCAGATGAGGTGGAAGATATCATGTTGCAAGTCTCAACTTTTGCCACTTCCGCCAAATTTGATGGTGGCGGTAGTGAAAAAGTACCCATTAGGGAAGAGTCTTTAAAGAGACCTACACCAATGTTTTGGAGAGATAGCGGGGTTCCGTGTACCAATGGGATGCTTCCAGTAACCTATGAACTAGAGGCAAAGAAGGCGAGTTGGTTGATAACTGTGATTCCACCTTTACGAGGTGTTAGAGTTAGTCTTGTCAGTCCTCCGTCAGAGATCAAAACTCTTTCTGCATTTCATTTTTAGGTGTCTCGCCCCATTCACTCAGCTGCATTCCTCTAGGGGCATGCCATAACCTGATGGAAGGGCCTTACCATTCATTCCCCTCATGTCTTGTACCTGATGGCTCAGGTCTTTTCATCAATGTGTATTAAAGTCCATGACAGTCAATGTTTGATCTTTTAGTGGACGAGAGTCATTTCGGTCATCAAGTCTATGGATTGGTCATTTGGTCCTCAAGCAATGTCCAATAAAGCTAGCAAGGCCAGAGGGAGGCTCTTATAAAGTTGTGATTCACAAATTTTCATCATCATATTGATATATTACGACTGTTCTTCAAAACTCTGTTTTGAAGAAAAGTCAACAGTTTGTCATTTGTAAAAAAAATTCAAAGTTTCTCAGTGGATTTCTTCAAGCGTAGCCCTGGTCTGCTTGACCAAATGCCATGTCAACAACCCCTGCAAAAGTCCCAAAAAATTTCATCATTTTAGCTAAAAATTCAAAGGGAAAAGTGAAATTCAGTGTTGCTTTAAATCAGTGAAAAGTGTCAAAACAAAACATTAGCAAAATGGGTTTTGAAGAGACAAAAATCAAACCCATGACTCCCAATGCCTTTATAAAGGATTCCCACAAGAAACAAAGTCATTGTGAACACCAAGGAAGAGAGAAACATTGCAAAGTGAGTGTGAGAGTGCAAGCACGCGTTTGGAGTGAGTTTGGAGTCCTTTTCAGGAGCGCGGCGCACACACAGAGGGGCGCAACGCATATAAAGAGCGCGGCGCATAGAGCGCGACCCCGCAGTGTAAAGTTAACACGGGTGCGATGCATATACTAAGCGCGGCCCACTAGGTTTGTTGTGCTGCGCACTCCCATAGAGGCCTAAAATTGTTCACAATTGCATCAAATCTTTTGGAATTCCTTCCAATTGCCAGGTAGGGTCTACCTCTTGGATTGCTCATCCAATTTTGTAGATAGGATGATGGTTATGGCCATTTATAATTTCAATAAAAAAAAACACCTAAACCCTACCACTTGAAATCACCAAAGCTATTGCTCTAGGGTTGAAGACTTGTTGTGTTGATGCCAAGATTCCTCTTTCACCTCTCATTTTTTCACTCCTTTCCATTGTTCCCTTCCCCCCTATCTCATTTTTCCCTATTTTCCCTACCCTAAAACATTACTAAACCCATATTCCCTATCCCTCCACTCATTGGTCAATGTAAATCCCCAAACCCTCCTACATGTCCCTAAACAAAATTTCCCCCCCATAACCCCTATTCCCATCATATTATTCCCCTCCCTAACACTCCCTTTTTGCATTATTCCCCTTGGTGGCAAATATCACAAAAACACTTTGTTTCATACCATCATCAAAGGGCAGTCCAAACACAGTACACATACAACAGTCATGGCATCTGAGCATTCATCGGAGTATGAGATGGAAACACAAAGTGATTCATCCTCGGAAGAACAGGCTCCTCGGAGACATCACAAAAGTGGCAAACATGTTAGGGATGAGCCAACCACCTTCACTGAATTTCAAGCCTGCCCTCTTGCTATGTCATGTTTCCAACATCTATCATGTTTTGAGTTTTGTCAAAGGGTGGCTAATGTTCGAGTTCATCATGAGTTGGCCCGTATTTTTGTGCTTCACCTACATGGAGATCACTCTATCTTGGATGGTGTCACCTTTACACTAACACCTGAAACTGTCTCATTAGCAACCGACATACCGAATGTTGGAGAACCATGGCACAAGAAACAAAAGTTTGATCAGCAGCATTATGAGCCTTACATTAAGGCCACTTTCTTGAGGTAGCTCACAAGAGTCTTTCCATTTCGATATTTGAAAGATGAATATGCTCCAGTCATGAAGTTGATCATGAAGTACTTCAGCTGTGAGGGAGGTTCTCTCGTCTATATGCCTATCACATCAAGTTGCTCATGCACTTTTCCAGGGTACGGATGATGAAAATCCCATATTTCATTTGCAGGAACATAGAGATGATGAACACCTTCATGCATCACAAGACCCCTCAGTAGCAACTTAACATTGTTTATCACTTTGATCTTATTAAGATTTTGGTGGTTCATCAGCTGGGATTGCAGGGCATTACATGGGATGATTTCATCTCCCGTGACCTCTTCAGTACTTCACAGGTATTATAAGAGGTTAAGCATGAGGGTGAACCTTCTCGTCGGTATGAGCGCCATGAGACTGCTAGTGTGCCAGTTTTCATCACATATCAGAAAGGCACCAGACGTTTGTTTGCAGTGACAAAGCGAGTGTTTTCTCCACCTGGGGTGGAAGGGGCTTCGCTTCCTCCATCATCATCACAGGAACAAGACAAATGCAAGGAGCCAATGGAAGATGAGGGGCCTGCAAGTGAGCCATCAGGTGAAAGAGAGACCGAATTCGTTCTCCTTCATGATGATGAGACAGATACAGAACCAACAAATGCACAGCTTAAAGAGATCATCCAGAATCAGAAAGCAGAGATTCAAGCCTTGTCCCTTGATTTGGAAAGAGCCAAATGGAACATGAAATATCTAGAGCAAAGGAACAAACGGCTGGAGGATCAACAAGCGATCATGGAGCTATAAAACATTCGTGAGCATCGCCAAGCTGCACAAAGGAGAAGAGTTGAGCTCACGTCATTGGAGCAAGAGATTAATGAGGATCGGGAGGGAAATCTCGAGAGAGTTAACATGCACTTGGAGAGGCTTCTGGACAAGGCCGATAAGGACCATTAATTGCTGAGACACATGGCTTTCCACTACATGGCGCAAAACAAAGTGTGCAAGGCCAGAATTAGGAATTTGAAGGCGAAATTGAGGAAGGCAATCAAGAAGAAAAGGAGGAAAAGGGAGCTTGATCAACTTCAGATATTGGCTGAAGCCTCTTTGGCCCTGCATAACACTTGATAAGGAAGCTCCAGCCCAAATTTCAAGAAATTTGGGGCATTTTTGGTGTTTTTGGAAATTTTTGTGCAAAAAACAATGTTTTTCCTAGTGGTGCGGCGCTTATGATTGGGAGCTCCAAATCACAAATGGTTTGTATTTTTGGATTCAGCATGAAGAATCATGCCTGCTGGTGCATGGACAAGAAATTTGGGCATGATTTGAGTCCCCAGGAGGTCAAAAACACTCAAAAAATGACCTCTCTGCCCCTATTTTGACACACAAGAAGCAGTCTTGGGAGAATGAAGTTTTGGAGGGCCAAATGAGCATGAAATTCAAAAATTCCACTTGGTTAGAAAGTAGACAGGCCAGGCTTTCCAACAAGCACACTTGGGCACAATTTGGACTCCTACAAGTACCTCAAAATCGCCTCCAAAGTGGCACGATGCATATAGATTTTGGCGCGACGCATATAGACCCAAAGGCCAAAATCACTTCCGCTCCGCGACATTTCGATTCGCGACTTTCTCCAAGTGGGCCCGCTCATTTACACTACATTTTGTTTGGCACCTAAGGCAAAATTTAAATAATATTTTCACTAAACTTTTGCTTCTATCCAAGTGGCAAAGGAAGGCAAGCAGTTACCCAAGACATTTGTCATTTTTGTAACGCTGCACCTGTAACTAATGGTTGGCTTTCCATTTCCAGTTTGTAATCATTTGGAAAAATCCCCAACGCTAGGTCATTCTATTTGCCAATGGCATAGTATATTTATTGTATGCAAACCATTTGCAAATGGTTAGTTGGAATTTCTGGGAAACTGTGGGAGGGACACCCAGTCACTCACTGTACATTTTGACAGAGAATTAATGAAAGGTTGCAACTATGGTTCATGAGATTCCTGTGGCGTGAGTTTAGCAAATGTATCTTCTTTATGTTTCATATGTATTTCATTATGTTTCATATTTTCATTCATATTCATTTCCAGTGAAATATTTCTAAGTAAAAAGGTAGAATTTAGTGTACTGCTTTGCCTTGGGATAATTTTCACGTTCTATGTTTTCTTCTGTTGAAAAGGATTCATGTATTTATGCCCTTTTCACACTCTTAAACGATCTCTCCACTCCATATTATTTTGAATCTAATCGCTTGACTTTCCGCCTGTCTTGCCTCATGAAATAATCTACGTATTTGAGTTAAATTCTCTGCTCATGCTATTCCTTGGCCCCCACACATCCCAGAAAAATTAGTCATTTTTCAAAATACCTCTTTCATATTTATTTACCTAGCCTAAAATCAGTATCCATTTTTGAGTCATCTTAGACCCTATTGTTTATTTTCCTGAGTGTGACCCAGAGAGAGCCCTTTCCTGTTCTGGTAGGGCTAGCTACCAGACTGAGCATGGTTTGTGGTTACCCTGAATTTTGCCTTCTTTCAGCCTAAGGCAGATTTAGGTTCTAACATAGTGGCGAATCCACTGGGGATGAAAATGGTTTTCTTGCAGATTGTCTTGCCCCAATACATATCTCAAGTTCAGAGCTGATTGTTGATGGTGAATAGCGATCAGACATAAGAAGGTTGAAATCATTCATCTGGCGACTCCATTCACTGAAGAATCCAGCAATCAATCCTTCATGGTGACTCCACTACAGAGAGATCAGTAGCTTTGAGATTATCTAGATGGAACGGATTGCAAGAAGATACGCTCCCATGAGTTGAGATCACATCCCAGGTTTTCCGAATAAAATTCCCAAGGTGGATTGGCTTCAGAATTTGCCTATGTTCAAAAATGTGGAAGGTAATGATGCTGCTCTTAATTTGGTGAAATTTCACATTCACGTGCATAAACTAAAGATCAATTTTCCTGAAGACTGTTTGATGAAAATGTTTATGGATACTTTGGAAAACGAAGCCCGATCTTGGTATGAAAGTTTGCCTCCTGCTTCTATTTATTGTTTAAAGGATTTTCATGCAATATTCTTTGAAAGGTATAAAGAATCATTTCCATCCTTGGCTTTAGTTCAGGACTGTTGTAGCCATGTTCATAGTTTTGTTGAAGATCTTGAGAATTTCTACGGGCGTGATGACTTAATGGAGGGAGAAATCATGGAAGAATTGTATGAAAAACCACTTCAGCAGCATAAAGACGTTCATGAAAATTTGCAGCAGAATCAAGATTTTAGTACAGTGGAAGATGAAGGAATTTTGCATCTTGACAGTCAACAAGAATTACATTAAATGGATCAACAGTATGAGGAAACTTTGTACACTCCTTCACTAGAAATTAATGAAGACAATCGCTACTTGAGAAAGAGAAAACAAAAAGTTTTATCTCCTCTATCAGAAGACGAGAGAGATCAACTCTTGCACGGTCATGTTACAACTCAAGTTAACACAGATCTGCAGTGTGCACATGGTCAAGAAGGTGAGGGCGGAACTTCTTCCTCTTCTGAAAAGGATGACAATCTTGTAAGCAACTTCATAGATCAGCAGGCTGAAGAGGTATATATGGCTGAAAATGATGAAAGAAAAAGTGTTGTTTCAGATCTGTCCATAGAAGAAGACAACATGCAAGGAAGTCAAGTTTCAAATTTATATTGTGATGACCAAGAAAACCTTGTACTAATTCCCATGAAAGAGAATTCTGCTGTTAAAATCATCTAGAATGAAGAAAACAAAGTTATGAATCCAAATGTTCTCATGTCATCAGAACACAATCTTCATAAAGAGGTAATCCAGTCCGCTCATGAACAACAAGGTGAGAGCTTTGTTCAAGTAATTGAAAAAGTTTCTCTGGATGAATCGTTGGTAGATGATAGAAATGTCATGCTTGAGTTTCACAAAACATCTGAAGTTTCTTTTCTCATGATTGATGAATGTAATGAGAATCTGGCTGTCATATCGTATGAAGATGACCTACCATATATTCAGACTTCAGAAGATCAGATCATTCAGGATTCTCTTTCAGATTCTTCCTCATATGTCTCATGTTTTGAAGTGTTCTTTGAAGAGGAAATCTGCTCATCCAATTGTTCAGATTTTTTTGAGGACCAGGAACATACTCTTATTGAAGTACAGTGTGAAGAAAGATCAGGATCAAAGGAGAAAGACACCTTGCTCTTTCAGCAGGAGGAAAGTCTTCATGTTTTTCATGATCCATTGGCAAATCTGTTGCAGTCAACAGTGAAAGTGTTTATTGCGGTATTCGATGATGAAGGAGATCATGGTCAATTATGTTTTTGGATGCCCAATGGCCAATATCTGTTGTTGACCAGAATATCTGGCCAGGAGAATAAATCAAGGAGGCGTCTGCTTGATTGGTTACATTGGAAAGCTCATTATACATGATTGTGTATATTTCATCAGTATGCGGGTGGTTGTCATCATGATTTGAAATCTTGATGGACTACTACCTTTTTCAAAAATATTTGTAAATACTTGTTTTAGTTAAGTCAGTCATGAGTCATTTGTCGAGTCAGTTTTTAGTTGAGTCATGAGTCATTTGTGAGTCAGTTTTCAGTCTTGTTGTTAAGTTAGTTTGTGTCGGTTTTCGGTCATGAATTTTAGCTTAAGTTTTGACTCCATTGCCCAGCGGAAGAAGGCACTATCTATTCTCCCAAAGGTCTGCCATTCTTGGCACCTCCAAGGAGCTACCATCCCCCATTGGAGCCAATGTTAGAGTCAGTCTTGTCAGTCCTCCGTTAGAGATCAAAACTCTTTCTGCATTTCATTTTTACGTGTCTCGCCCCATTCACTCAACTGCATTTCGCTAGGGGCATGCCATAACCTGACGGAAGGGCCTTACCATTCATTCCCCTCATGTCTTGTACCTGCTGGCTCAGGTCTTTTCATCAATATGTATTAAAGTCCATGATAGTCAATGTTTGATCTTTTAGTGGACGAGAGTCATTTCGGTCATCAAGTCTAGGCATTGGTCATTTGGTCCTCAAGGAATGTCCAATAAAGCCAGCAAGGCCAGAGGGAGGCTCTTATAAAGTTGTGATTCACAGATTTTCATCATCATATTTATATATTACGACTGTTCTTCAAAACTCCGTTTTGAAGAAAAGTCAACAGTTTGTAATTTGTAAAAAAATTTCAAAGTTTCTCAGTGGATTTCTCCAAGCGTAACACTGGTCTCGTTGACCAAATGCCATGTCAACAACCCCTACAAAAGTGCCAAAAAATTTCATCATTTTAGCTAAAAATTCAAAGGTAAAAGTGAAATTCAGTGTTGCTTTAAATCAATGAAAAGTGTCAAAACAAAACATTAGCAAAATGGGTTTTGAAGAGACAAAAATCAAACCCATGACTCCCAATGCCTTTATAAAGGATTCCCACAAGAAACAAAGTCATTGTGAACACCAAGGAATAGAGAAACATTGCAAAGTGAGTGCGAGAGTGCAAACACGTGTTTGGAGTGAGTTTGGAGTCGTTTTCAGGAGTGCGGCGCACACACAGAGGGGTGCGGCGCATATAAAGAGTGTGACACACAGAGTGCGACCCCACAGTGTAAAGTTAACATGGGCGTGAAGCATATACCGAGTGCGGCGCACATCCATAGAGGCACGAAATTCTTCCCAATTGCATCAAAACTTTTGGAATTCCTTCCAATTGCCAGGTAGGGTCTATCTCTTGGCTTGCTCATCCAATTTTGTGGATAGGATGATGGTTATGGCCATTTATAATTGCAATAAAAAAAACACCTAAACCCTACCACTTGAAATCACCAAAGCTATTGCTCTAGGGTTGAAGACTTGTTGTGTTGATGCCAAGATTCCTCTTTCACCTCTCATTTTTCAATCCTTTCCATTGTTTCCTTCCCCCCTATCTCATTTTTCCCTATTTTCCCTACCCTAAAACATTACTAAACCCATATTCCCTATCCCTCCACTCATTGGTCAATGTAAATCCCCAAACCCTCCTACATGTCCCTAAACAAAATTCCCCCCCCATAACCCCTATTCCCATCATATTATTCCCCTCCCTAACACTCCCTTTTTTCATTATTCCCCTTGGTGGAAAATATCACAACAACACCTATTTTCATACCATCATCAAAGGGCAGTCCAAACACAGTACACATACAGCAGTCATGGCATCTGAGCATTCATCAGAGTATGAGATGGAAACAAAAAGTGATTCATCCTCGGAAGAACAGGCTCCCTGGAGACATCAAAAAAGTGGCAAACATGTTAGGGATGAGCCAACCACCCTCACTGAATTGCAGGCCTGCCCTCTTGCTATGTCATGTTTCCAGCATCTATCACGTTTTGAGTTTTGTCAAAGGGTGGCTAATGTTCGAGTTCATCATGAGTTGGCCCGCTTTTTTGTGCTTCACCTACATGGAGATCACTCTAACTTGGCCGTTGTGACCTTCACAGTGACACCTGAAACTGTCTCATTAGCAACCGGCATACCGAATGTTGGAGAACCATGGCATAAGAAATAGAAGGTTGATCGGTAGCATTATGAGCCTTACATTAAGGCCACTTTCTTGAGGTATCTCACAAGAGTCTTTCCATTATGATATTTGAAAGATGAATATGCTCCACTCATGAAGTTGATCATGAAGTACTTCAGCTGTGAGGGGAGGTTCTCTCGTCTATATGCCTATCACATCAGGTTGCTCATGCACTTTACCATGGTACAGATGATGAACATCCCATATTTCATTTGCAAGAACATAGAGAGCATGAACAACTTCATGCAGCACAAGACCCCTCAGCAACAACATAACAATGTTTATCACTTTGCTCTTATTAAGATTTTGGTGGTTCATCAGTTGGGATTGCAGGGCATTACTTGGGATGATTTCATCTCCTGTGACCTCTTCATATTTTCATTCATATTCATTTCCAGTGAAAGCTTTCTAAGTAGAAAGGGAGAATTCAGTGTACTGCTCTGCCTTGGGATATTTTTCACGTTGTATGTTTTCTTCTGTTGAAAAGGATTCATGTATTTATGCCCTTTTCACACTCTTAAACAATCTCTCCACTCCATATTATTTCAAATCTAATCGCTAGAATTCCCGCCTGTCTTGCCTCACGAAATAATCTGCATCTTTGAGTTAAATTCTCTACTCATGATGTTCCTTGGCCCCCACACATCCCAAAAAAAGCAGTCATTTTTCAAAATACCTCTTTCATATTTATTTACCTAGTCTAAAATCAGTATCCATTTTTGAGTCATCTTGGACCCTATTATTTATTTTCTTGAGTGTGACCCAGAGAGAGCCCTCTCTTGTTCTGGTAGGGCTAGCTACCATACTGAATGTGGTTTGTCGTTACCCTGAATTTTGCCTTCTTTCAGCCTAAGGCAGATTTAGGTGCTAACACGAGGAAATGAAATCATACGAAATTATGTTGAAACCATAACAACCATGGCATAAACCCATGGTCTTCCTAGTAAAATGTTGTAGTCAAGGGGTCTGTCAACTACCTCAACTTCAACCGTTACCATTTTTCCTCCTAGTTTGATTTACAGATTACTCAATATTCCACAAGGCATATATGTGCGACCGTCAAAAGCTTTTAATGTTGTTGGTGAACGTGACAAAGGCGGTGAGCCAAGTGTTTTCCAGAAACTCATAGACATTATACAAGTAGATTCCCCTTCATAAATAATGGTTCCATGAACAAGTTTATTCAAGGAATTTACTTGAATCAGAAATGCTAATTATGCTGGTAATTGTGGCGTATAACCCACATGGTTGAAAACCACAAGATTGGAATCAGTTGGATCGATTCCACCAATTGCTGACAACAAAGGCTGCTTTTGGGAGGGACAGTTCTAAAGTAACTTGAGTGTAGACATAGTAGAAGGTAACTAAGCCAAATATTCTACTATATTATAATTTTGTGCAGCTTGATCTCGAGGGTTAAATGTTGATTTGAGTACAACTCCCTTAGGCGGTTTTATTGTTAACTCTGGTACAATAGGTGGTGGAATAGGATCATTCGAAGTTGTATTCGAAGGGTTAGGTTGACCAACCTGGTTTTTCGATGATGATGGTTGATTTCCATAATCTTTAATTCATGTTGACACCAAAATATCATCTTTTTACCTAGAGGCAAATAGCATAAGCACTTGGGAAGTGGAATCTTGGTCTGTAGCATCCATATTTGTCTCTGGTTTTGGAAAAGGATCAGTTAATACCACAGATGTATTAGAAGTATTCAGAAGCTTAGAGACTTCGAAGTGGTGTGGAAAATCTCACGTAAAATGCTCATCGTTACAGATAAAACACGGGTAACAAGGTTTCCTAGCCAAAGAAGAGGAATAAAATGATTTCCCTTGAGGGGAGTTATTTTGTTTCTTCTTATTTTTCCCATTTTTCTTACCTCCTGGTTGCTTTTAATTCTTGCCCTTGTTAGATGACACAACATTGATTTCGGAAGTAAGAGTGTTATTAGGTGCATTTGTAGTTGGATTGGTATTGACAAGCGTTTGACCAGATGGTCTACCTGCCATTTGTGTGCTCGAAGAATCAATCACACCGTCGCCACCATGAGATTCCTTACTCAATGGTGGAGGAGGAATAATGAAAGCTAGTCGAGGTGCATTCAGAATCTTGTCATAGAGCATGCCACATTGTGTATAGATCAAGTCCAAATATTGGGCATGAGCAATTACTTGCTCTTTAGTGACAAATCCACCTTTAACCACATCCTCAACGATAGATGGTAGCAAGGATTTTATAAACCACTTAGCTAGAAGCTGATCAGGAACAAAAGTTTTAACCATCAATGATGACAACGCCACTCATAAATATGATCATAGATATGAGTAGTAGTAGTCTGTTTAAAGTTGGTTCATAGTTATGTTCCAGTCTCATATAATATGGGTAACTGGAAGTGGGTTAAAAACGTGGTAGCTAAGGCAGTGAAGTTATCGAAAGAAGCTTGTGGTAACTCGATGTACCACTTCGTGGCCGGACCAGTAAGCGTTCTCTGGAAAAGACGAAGTCTAACATAATCATCATTCAAGGATTTTGATGAACACCATAAATGAAAAGTCATGACATGGTTGGATGGGTCTTCTCCAGGATTTCCACTGAATTTCAGAATATCGGAAGGTAACTTATGAGGAATCACAGGCCACCAAGGTGAATAAAGAATTGGGTCACTGGTGAGATGATTTAGATCTGATAACTCAAGTGTTGTAACGAAAGGCAAGTGTCTATTGAGGTCAGGTTGAACATATCCAGGGTAAGATGGAATTGCTTGGGAAATGGGACTTTGCATACCAGCATAAGGCATCTGCTGCTGTTAACCTTGATATGAGTAAGCTTTTTGAGAAAATCTGGTGTAAGGTTGTTGTTGTTGTGCACCAGGGTAAATTTGTTGTTGTCCAAACCCAACATAGGCTTCTTGACTAGGGCTTGGATAAACTTGTTTCTAACCAAACCCAACATGAGCTTGTTGTCCAAGTCCATGTTGAGGTTGGTATTGCTGGAATTGTTGTTGTTGATATTTGGGCTTCTAAGGCTATTTAAGCAACTGTCGTTGTTGTTGGTACAACGATTGTTGACTTAACAATTGTTTTTGCCCACCAATGTAAGGTTGACTAGGTTGTAAATACACTAAACCAGTGTAAGTCTTAGTCATTCCAGTAAATGGTAAACTAGCCTGAAGTTGTTGGACTCCAGAAATAAGTGGTTGTTGTAAAACTGCCTGAGAAGGCTGGATCTGTATACCTGAAACTTGGGGTCTGAGGTTGAAGGGAAAACTTGCATAGGTTGTGATACAACAATCTGGGATTGTGACTACGACATAGATGTAACAATAGACGTTGTAGGTATGGATGAGACAGATTGCATAGGTTGTGATGGATACACAAGCCTAGGTTGAATGGGCATGGTTGGCTGCCACTGACAGACAGTCATTCCAGGCTGACCTAAAGATGACATCATATATACATATGGTTTCCCCTTAGAATATGGAGGATAAGGAGAATATGGATATTGTTCTTCGTATGGGGGTAGTCTAGTGTGAAGCGGATACATAGGATAGTAACCAGATGAACTAGATTGATGTGAACTTGATGGGCCCAACTGTTCGGTACCCGTAATTGAGAACGAGATAAATGTTGAAATTTGGTACCGGAGGACAGGTGGTTCTCTTAGGCTTTAATATTTGGCCTAGGGAAAAGTGTCCAAAAGAATTTAATTTTTCTCCTAAAGTGACTTTATAATTTTATAAAGTTAAATTTAATTTAAAAGTGACTTTAAGTGATAAAGTTACTAAGTCTAATTTTAAAGTGACTTTTATAAAGTCAATGAAAAATTAGAAAGGAAAAGTGACTTTGGAAATAAATGACTAAGTGGGTCTTTATTAAAGTGGGGTGAATTAACAAATAAAAAGTGAGATTTAAATGAGCATTTAATCTCAGCCATTGATCTAAATCTATTTCAGCCATTAGATTTAGAGATCACCCAAAAGTCACTTGGATCACCCAAAAGTCATTTGGAGTTATATTAAGGGAGGAAAAGGAGGAAAAAGATCACATTTGATTCAATTCTTTCATGAGCAGATTGGGAGAAGGAGAGAAAGAGAGCAAGAGAGATTTCTGAGTAGGGAGGAGAAGGAGACAACAACTTGGCACACATTCTAAGGCAACAGTTGAGCAGATTTGTACAGCTGATTTAGCACACAGTGAAAGGCAGATTTTGGCACGATTTTCGAGGAGAGGTTTGCACGAAAATTGAGGAGACCGTATAACATTTATTGCTGTCCTGTTTGCTGTAATTTCTAGTTTGTTGTGAAGCATGGGAAAAGAGATAAGTTGTAAATTTGCTTGTTGATTTTTTGCTGAAAATTTCTCACTGTAAAAGGCAATTTTCAGAAATAAAGAAGAGCTCTCAAACTGGTTTTCCCAAAGAGTTGTAGGGGGTTTTTCCAGGGTCACATTGACCAAAAATATCAGTGTTTAAATGTGTTTTAATGGCTGTTTATTACTGCTGATTTTATTTCTGCAATTTCCAGCATTCTGTAAAATTTCCAGAATTTGTGTTTTCAGCAAATTTATTTTTTTCAGCTTGTTAAATGTATGGTTATGGGAAAGGGCATTTAACTATATGGGAGAAATAAGGAGAAACTGAAAACCGGGGTGGGAAAACAGAAATTTCTACATGGTACTAGAGCTTGAGTGCTGAAGGGCAGTTTGGGACAGCAAAAGGAAAAATTACAGTTGCTGATTTTTCACTCAGAAAATTCCAGCAAGCTGATTTTTTCATAAACAACAATCTTATCGTTACTACAACAGTGCTATTTTTCAGTTTTAGGACAACAGGATGTCATTGGGATTGAGGGTGGAGGATAGGCTGGATGGGCATATAAATTACAACGTTTGGAAGGAGAGAATGCAGAGTATCTTTGAGGAGGCAGAAGTCTGGGATATCATGGTGCATACCACACAGAACCCTGTTGTTGTGCCTACTGATGCTACTCATTTGACAACTTATAATAAAAAGAACAACATGGGTAAGAGGCTGATTCTAGACGGAATCAAAGACCATTGCATTCCTCATGTGAGAGGAAAGAGCAATGCCCATGAGATGTGGATAGCATTGTCCAATCTCTACCAAAGTACCAATGAGAACCGGAAGATGGTCCTGAAGGAGAAGCTGAAGAACATTAAGATGGGTAATGAAGTGCAGCTGGATATCTCACAAAGATTACTAATGTGAGAGATGAGTTGGCAGCGATTGGAAAGGCCATTCCACCCATTGAGTTGGTGCGGATTGCAGTGAATGGCCTCCCCCGTTCATGGTTGAACTTTGCTGATGGGGTTTGTGCACGTGAGACCCTTCCCACATGCGAGAGGTTTTGGGATGATTGCATTCAGACAGAGATCATGAAAGGTCAGCTTGGGGCAGCCAAGCCAGTTGAGCAGGATGAGGATGTAGCACTGGTGGCAGGAGGCAAGAAAGGCAAAGGGAAGAAGCAGGCTTCCACAAGCAGTGGTGGGGGCAAAGGCAAAGGTAAAGGTAAACAGGGGAACACACAAAAGGACTATTCCAAGGTGAAGTGTTTGAATTGTCAAAAGATGGGACACTATGCAGTTGTGTGTTCGGAGAAGAAGAAGAAGAAGGGGAAGAACCAGGACGTGGCAGCTTCAATAGAGATTGAGGACTTTGCTGGTCGTTTTGACCGAGAGTTTGTGTTCACTACGTGTGAGTCCTCTAGTGCAGGATCACCTGCCACACAGGTTCAGAGGGAGCATGCTTTTCCCTCGATTAGCGGAGCATCTTCAGGTATCTGGTATGTGGACAGTGGGGCTTCACGTCATATGACAGGAGTCCGTGAGTACTTCTCAGAGATTTTAGAGAGTGGCACTGATATTGAGGTAGTACTCGGTGATGACAGAGTTGTTAGAGCAGTCGGGGTGGGGACAGTGACATTTCAGAGGGAGTCCAAACCTCCCTTGAAGGTGTCAGAGGTTCTTTATGTGCCAGGGATGAGGAAGAACCTCATATCTGTCTCAGCTTTGGAGGACAGAGGATATGAGGTACTGTTCAGGGGAGGATAGGTGTTGATGTATCCCACGAGCACTCTAGCTGATTCAGCTAGAGTGATAGGTGTACTCCATGCAAAGGTGTACAAGTTTGCATTCCAGCCCCTTTTGGTATTGAGCAGTAGTTCCGACAGCAGAGCTAGCAGTTCTGAGCTGTGTGAGATTTGGCACCGCAGGATGGGACATATGTATCATGGAGCCTTGAGGACATTGCGGGAGATCACTACAGGTGTGCCAGATTTCAGTACTGATCAATTTGATACTTGCAGAGGTTGTGCGATGGGAATATTTTCCAAATCCCCTTTTCCCAGCAGTGATAACAGAGCGATGGGGATACTTGATTTGATTCATTCCGATGTGAGCGGTCGGATGTCTCATATTTCCTTGAGTGGATATGAGTACTATGTTTTATTCATTGATGATCACTCCAGGAGGACCTGGATTTATTTTTTGAAGACCAAGAGTGAGGTCTTCAAGCGGTTTCAGGAGTTCAGAGCTCTTGTGGAGACTTAGACAGGTTGAAAGATCAAGTCCTTGAGGTCAGATAATGGAGGAGAGTACACCCTTGGAGAGTTTGTTGACTATTGTGCAGAGGCAAGCATTAGGAGGGAGTTCACTGTTCCTTACAACCCCCAGTATAACGGGGTTGTGGAGAGGAAGAACAGATCCATCATAGGGGCTGCCAAAGCCATGTTACATGATCAGGGGTTGCCATTGTTCTTGTGGGCAGAGGCCTGCAACACAACTGTTTACTTGCAGAATAGGAGTCCGCATCGTGCCTTGGGGCACATGACTCTGGAGGAGGCTTTCTCTGGGAAGAAGCCTGATATTGGTCGTCTTCATATCTTTGGATGCATTACATACTCCTATATACCCAAGGAGAAGAGGACCAAACTAGAGCCCACCGTAGAGAAGGGTATCTTTGTGGGCTACAGTGAGACCTCAAAGGCCTTTCGGATTTACATTCCTGCACAGAGGAGAGTTGTTGTCAGACGGGATGTGAAGTTCGAGGAGGAGAGGGCCTTTAGGAGGTCACGAGAGTTAGAGTATTAGGATCAGCCAGACCCTCAGTAGCAGTTGAGTCAGTTGTAGGGATCCAGTGGGCAGGGATCAGGAGGATCCGGAGGTACATCTATGAGGATGTCAGGTCCGTCAGTGAGCAGTGGCCAGAGGGGTGGTGCTCCGGGCAACATGCAGAGAAGTTCACAGAGCAGTTCACTAGGGAGTCCATTGATGGACAGTTCACATGGTGCCTCAGCTTCTACAGGTTCAGGTGCAGGAAGGAGGACAACAGACAGATAGTCAAGAGTTCAGGCTACTGATGGTGATGAGGAGGAGGAGTTTCATTTTCCTATGGGAGAAGCATGCTTAGGGAAGAGAAAGCCCAAGTGGCTTTAGGACACCTTGAGAGATGCCACATCTGTTGCTGAGCCGAAGAGGCCGGTCAGAGAGAGTAGACCACCTAAGATGTTTTGTAGCTATATGGCGATGGTTACCAACATCCTTGACTCTGAGCCTTCTAGCTATGAGGAGGCAGCTAGCCAGCAGGTCTGGAGAGAGGCCATGCAGGAGGAGTATTCTTCTATCATGAAGAATGATGTTTGGGAGGTGGTGCTGAGGCCTGAGGGCAAATCCATGGTTACTTCCATATGGATTTACAAGGTAAAGCATGCTGTAGATGGCAGCATTGAGAAATTCAAAGCGAGGTTTGTGGCTAGAGGGTTCTCCCAAGTAGAGGGAGTTGATTATGAGGAGACCTTCGCTCCCGTGGCTCGATATACTTCGATCCGCTCCATTATATTGATAGCAGTAGAGATGGGTTGGAAGATCCACCAGATGGATGTGAATACCACATTTCTCAATGGCTTCATACAGGAGGATGTGTACATTGAGCAGCCACATGGCTTTGAGGTGCATGGGAAGGAGTCGTGTGCAGACTGAAGAAGGCCCTTTATGCAAGCTCCCAGAGCTTGGTACTCCAGGATAGATACATATTTGCAGGGGATGGGTTTCACAAAGAGTGAGGCAGATCCGAACCTTTAATTTATTGTGATTGGTGAGGAGCCTCTCATTCTGGTGCTGTATGTGGATGACTTGATCATTACAGGTGCAGAGAGACTCATAGAGCACTGCAAGAGAGATCTTGCGATGGAGTTTGAGATGAAGGACATCGGCTTGATGCATTACTTTTTGGGTTTGGAGGTGTGGCAGGAGGAGGGGCATTTCTTCCTGGGGCAGGGGAAGTATATTGTGGACATCCTTAGCAGATTCCACATGGAGGATTGTAGACCCATGTCAACACCAATGATCACCAACTGAAAGAAGCTTCATGCTTCAGATTCCGAGTTGGTGGATCCCACATTGTACAGGCAGCTGATTGGTTCCTTGATGTATTTGGTCAACACTAGAACATATATCTGTTTTGCAGTCAACACGATGAGTCAGTTTATGTGTGAGCCTAGGAAGGTTCACTCGGTGGCTGCAAAACACATTTTGCGGTACTTGCAGGGGACAGTTAATTATGGTCTGGACTATAGGCAGGGAGATGGAGTGAGATTGGTAGGATACACTGATTCTGATTGGGCAGGTTGTGCTTCTGATAGGAAGAGCACTTCAGGGTGCTGTTTTGGGTTGGGTTCAGCAATAGTGTCATGGTTCAGCCGGAAGCAGCGGTCAGTAGCACTGAGTTCAGCGGAAGCAGAGTATATGGCAGCCAATCTAGCTAATTGTGAGGCTATCTGGCTTTGCAAGATGTTTTTTGGCTTATTTGGTCAGCCGTTGAGACCTTCAATGATTTACTGTGATAATTAGAGTTGCATTAAACTCACGGAGAATCCAGTATTTCATGACAGGTCAAAGCATATCAGGATCAGATATCATTTCATCAGAGACTATGTTCAGAAGGGAGTTGTGAAGCTTGAGTATATTTCCACTGATGAGCAGGTTGCAGATATCCTTACCAAAGCCTTACCACGGGGCAAGCATGTCTACTTCAGAGACAATATGGGTGTGGTGAGGAACACCTTCCTCGATAAGAGGGAGTGTTGAAATTTGGTACTGGAGGACAGGTGGTTCCCTTAGGTTTTGATCTTTGGCATAGGGAAAAGTGTCCAAAAGAATTTAATTTTTCTCCTAAAGTGACTTTATAATTTTATAAAGTTAAATCTAATTTAAAAGTGACTTTAAGTGATAAAGTTACTAAGTCTAATTTTAAAGTGACTTTTATAAAGTCAATGAAAAATTAGAAAGGAAAAGTGACTTTGGAAATAAATGACTAAGTGGGTCTTTATTAAAGTGGGGTGAATTAAAAAATAAAAAGTGAGATTTAAATGAGCATTTAATCTCAGCCATTGATCTAAATCTATTTCAGCCATTGGATTTAGAGATCACCCAAAAGACACTTGGATCACCCAAAAGTCATTTGGAGTTATATTAAGGGAGGAAAATGAGGAAAAAGATCACATTCGATTCAATTCTTTCATGAGCAGATTGGGAGAAGGAGAGCAAGAGAGCAAGAGAGATTTCTGAGCAGGGAGGAGAAGGAGACAGCAGCTTGGCACACATTCCAAGGCAACAGTTGAGTAGATTTGTACAGCTGATTCAGCACACAGTGAAAGGCAGATTTTGGCATGATTTTTGAGGAGAGGTTTGCACAAAAATCGAGGAGACCGTACATCATTTATTGCTGTCCTGTTTACTGTAATTTCCAGTTTGCTATGAAGCATGGGAAAAGAGATAAGTTGTAAATTTGCTTGCTGATTTTTTGCTGAAAATTTCTCACTGTAAAAGGCAATTTTCAGAAATAAAGAAGAGCTCTCAAATTGGTTTTCCCCAAGAGTTGTAGGGGGTTTTTCCAGGGTCACATTGACCAAAAATCTCAGTGTTTAAATGTGTTTTAATGACTGTTTATTACTGCTAATTTTTATTTCTGCAATTTCCAGCATTCTGTAAAATTTCCAGAATTTGTGTTTTCAGCAAATTTATTTTTTTCAGCTTGTTAAATGTATGGTTATGGGAAAGGGCATTTAACTATATGGGAGAAATAAGGAGAAACTGAAAACCGAGGTGGGAAAACAGAAATTTCTACAATAAAATTCCAATAGAGGACATTGGTGAAGACCAAGGGCTAGAAGCAACACCTGAGTGGGTTCCTGGTAAAGATTGGTAGCCTAATGGGACGGATGAAACACCATACAAGTGTGACTCAGGTGTCATAGTAAACATCGAAGAGGTTGTGATAGAAGATTCTACCATAGTCGTAACTGATGGTACGGTTTGGGATGTTGACTCTGCCATATTCAAATGTCCAAATAAGTTTCCTAACGAATCAAAAGGTGTTTGAAAGTAATCAAGATCAAAAGGAGCAGTAAAATGAGAAGTATAAGGTTACAGATAAAGTCCAGTTCCAAAATGGAATGGAGTTCTGGGTGATTCTACCTCAGGTTCCTCTTCTATTGAAATCAAATTAGGTGGAATAATTTCACCATCTGGTCCGTAATATATTTTTGGTTCTTCCTGAGGTAAAGAGGAGGTCTTGATAGTTACAGATGTCTGAGGATCTATCGGTCTATCTCCTTCTGGTAAGGTAACAACTTTTGATTGTTCCACCTCAAGATCCAAATGTTTTGGTAAAAGAACAAGTTCAGGTTGGGCTTCGTGAACAACTCCTGGTTCAAAAGTAACTTGTAATTGAACAGTGATGGGTTCAAGATCCAATTATGGTAGAACTGATTCAAGTTCAGAAGTAATTTCTTGTTGAACAACTTTGGATTGAGAATCAACTTGTTGTTGAACAACTTGGGTTACCATTTCACTAGATTCAATTCTAGTTTCCTCAGGTAGTTGTGGAGATTCCACTTCAATAACAGATGTACCAGTAACTGTAGGAGTAACTGGGGTCACTGTACTTACCGGTATAGGTGTTTCTAGTAATTTAGATGAAGAACTAGATGCTTGTGAAGTACTGGATCCAGTCAAATGAGACCACTTTGATCGAATATGTGTAGCTTCAGGCAGCAAAGGCGGTTTACTCGCTGCTCTCCACAAACGATGGGGTAAGGGTTGATTTTCCTCCATGATTGATGATTGATTTTATTACAAAAAAGAAATAAACAAAAAGGGGTAAGCTAGGCAAAAGGTTTACCAAGCAATTGTTAACTGCAGAATACCTCCTGGCGAACCAAGAAGTACGAGCAAGCAATCTACCCGAATGCTGTGTTAGGTGTATCACAGTGTTCAAGGTGGAAAACTCACTTACCTAAGGATGAATAGAAACCTAGTGTTGTTCTCCCATATATACCCAAAAGTACGTGGAGGCCCAATCCGTATTAACGCTGTCTAATGCAAAACTGCACAGTGAGAGCATTCCCATATACTTTACGTACTGTAACACTGCCCTATATACCCAAAGGTATGTGGATGAGATACGATATACTCATGTACGTGGAATGAGATATCACACTCGGGATGTATTACATACAAGATAACTACAACTGCTATGTTTTACGACGCCAGAACATGTCTCTAGCCTAGAACCTCTAAATGTTATTTGTTAGGTGACAATGCTCCATTAGGTAAATTGAGGTTAATTTTAAGTTGATCTTGATTAAGAATTTTCCTTTCAAGGTTCACCACGTGATGTATTTTCAATTCCTAGAATGTGAATAATATGATAAGAATTTTTTTCATTCAATTTAACAATGAAAATCTTAGCTAATAGGGATAGAGCAATCAGATTTCTTTCAATCAAAGAGAAAAGTGCACAATCTAATGAAATTTCCCTAAACTATTCCTATGAGCAAACAAAAAACTTTTTCAATGCACGCTGCAAGTTTTTCTATTCAATTCCCTTAATGTTATGATGAACAAAAGGAAACTAATGCACATACAATCAATCAATCTTTTTACAAGAACAAAGACTTTATGACAGTTTTGTTTTGAATGAAAATAATACTTTTATGACACTTTCTTTCGAACAAAGATTAATTGACTATAATCTAACTTTGACGATGAATCGATAATGACAAAGAAATAATTTAATAAATATTAATCAATCAAGTCAAAGTAGGGCTAGCAAAGGAGATACAATCTTGATTTCAGAGACATGACACTCATTGATCATTCAAACAACAATCAAACATAAGAAATTTGGTGAAAAACCCTATCCAAAGGTGGAAAACTGACCCAAGGAGGATCAACGCAGTCCTGAATGGGAGAGAGTGTGCTTCAGAGCACTGTACATAAGACAAGGGTGCTCTGCAGTGCACTATGTCCCTCACAAGCCTGCACTGGTGACAGTAAGCCATTTCAAGAGGCAACTAAACACCGTTTTTGACCAAAATTCACTTCAACAAGGCTAAAATACAATCAATGAAAGGAAGTAAGGTCTGCTAGAGTGTCCTAGGATGTGGATAAGCTACTTGGAACGATGATCATTCCCCAGTGGAGTCACCAATTTGTTATGAATAATTTGGTATCTACGGATAAATACTAATTCCCTAGATAAGTAGCCATATATAGAACAACAAGTTAAAGCACTTTAACATTTTTCTATAAACAAAAGATAAGACAAAGACAATGAGAGGACCTACTTGTACTTTCTCTTTCCTCTTGTCTCCTTTGTATCGGTCTTGTTGCTCCTTCCCATACATAACATGCTTGAGAAGTACCTATAAACATCAACGGGAAACAAAGAACCAATCAAAGAAAAATATCTATTGGTTACAAGTAAATGGAATAAGATACATTCACACATATCATCATATGGAAAAAGGTGTAAATACTCTATTGAATAGAAGGAAGAATTACAACCATGAAGCGTAATTTGAAGTCACTCCTCCAGCTTTGGTTCCATCCACATCACATCATAAGCATGACATTCCGGTAGCATAACAACACTTATAATAGTCTCAATTCTCAAACTAACATTATCTCCTCACAATTCATCAAAGTCCAGCTCCTGATCACTTAGATGACTGCTCAATTTATAGGAATATGGAGGAGGTTTTGTCATCAATGAGGGTATTGAATCACCTTCCATACTTAGAATAAGTTCCATGGAGTAATGGATGAGAGTATAGGAGGTATCTTAACTCATTCCTCATCCATTTTCGAGCTCATAGGAGATGATAAGTGTGGGAATCTTCTAGAAGATAAGAATATTCCCCAAACCCTATGTGAATTTTGCTCAAACTCTCCCAACGAAGATAAAAAAGGTCCTAAGTGCTCTTTAGAGCACCCTGGCATGGACTTAACTACTTTGTAGCGTACCCTTGCATAGTCCTACCTGTGCGGGTCCCTCTAGAGGTCATTTTAGGATGTCTTCGGGCCATGAAACTGTCTGGGAAGGAGGTATTCAAAAGGTTGACTTGTTTAGGGCATGTAGAAACTGAAATTAGGGTTTGATGAGCCCTAAAGCATTGATATGGATGATGGGAGTGATGTGCCCAAATGGATCTATAACAAGTGATAAATAACATGATGAAGAATTTCAAAAGAATGAAGTGTCACGATGTCCACTTAGTCCTAATCCTATGGACTATGAGAGCAGTAGTGATGAGGAGAATGATGAAGAATTTCAAATGAATAGAGTGTCACAATTTCCACTTAGTCCTAATCCTATGGACTATGAAAGCAACAGTGATCAAGAACATGATGAAGAATTTCAAATGAATAGAGTGTCACTGTGTCTACTTAGTCCTAATCCTATGGACTATGAGAGCGGCAGTGATGAAGAGAATGATGAATATTTTCAAATAAATAAAGAGTCCTAGTTTCCACTTAGTCCTAATCCTAAGGACTATGAGATTAGTAGTGATGAAGGATAGGATGAAGCACTTAGTACTAATACTTAGGACTATGAGAGTAGCAGTGACAAAGGGTAGGATGTAGAATTTTCAGTAAGTAAATAGTCACATTTTCGACGTAGTCCTAATCCTATGGACTATGAGAGCATAACTGAAAATTCACATGATGAAAAATATCCAATAAACATCGAGTCAAATTTTCCATTTAATCCTAATTTTAAGGACTATGACAGTAGCACTGAAGAAGGGGAAGATGAAGAATATCCTCCAAGTCAGTATTTAAAACGCACAGATGATCATAGTGAGGATAACATTCCTCAAAATGATGATGAAAATACTTATACAAACGATGATCTAATGATGGAGATGTTTCCAGGAAATATTATATCGAGGAGTAGGAGCAGACCTTTTCATATCAATCCAAGATGTTCTAGTTATACAAAGGGTATACAAGAATATATAACGAGAAGAAGTTCTATTAGCGCTCTCATTTCAAGTGAATGTTGTCAAAAAGATTGCTTGAAACATATGGATTTCAAGTTTGCATTAGAGAAAAGGAAGAGATATTTGTAAATGAATAAAAGCATGCAAAATTCATATTTAGTGGGGTGCACGCAATCTACATTGTCAGGTTATGATTATCATATTGGGTCTTTATTTATCTATAGAAAGGCTTTCAAAATGTTTCATTCAATAAGTAATTTTCTTCTCTCAAGAATCCAAGAAAATTTGGAAAAGGATCCCACATTTTATTCAGAAGTACGTCATAAATGATAGTTTGGGCCATTATAAAATACTGCAATGTCATGGATGAAAGATTTGTTTTCAAAGCATCGAGAGTGTATGCCAAATAGGGAGACAATACGTATTCCAGTGATTTTATCAAGACAAGAAATCTACAACTTATAAAAAGAATATGTAGAAGGTGCTGAGGGACATGGTCGATTTATTACATTTAATTATTTTGTGAAGGTATGGAAGAAAGAATTCAACAATGTCCATATTCCTAAGAAGACAAGGATGGGGATTTGTAGTACATGTGCTCCTCTTAAATAAAAAAGGGATAAATGTGAAGGGTCAGAAAGAGTTAAGCATTCATAACTTTAACTTTTAAAACTGTATAGTCATCAACTATGAAAACATATTTCTTAATGAATTTCTTTTATGCTGTGTAGATTTCATTGTCAAAGAACTCTAGGAGCATTGCGAACAACAAACAAGTGAAAGGAAAAAGTTGTACAAGCATCGAAAGAAGTGTTATGATAATCTGAATAAATATTTGGGTTTTATAATTGATGGTATGGACCAAAAGAAAACACTTTTACCACATTTGTTTGCACACCCAAAATTTATAGGAGGAAAATTTTTATTCAGTATCAGTTGGTCGGTTGTATGTCTTCAATGGGAAAATTTTGCCAAGGGTGTACTTCACAGCTCCAAATATTCATAATGATGCAAATCTGACAATAACTATAATTCATGATGTACTTTCTCATTGGTCTGGTAATATTCTTGAAGTTTTGTATCTACAATTGGACAACACTTTCCGTGAAAACAAAAATCATATTGTTTTTGTATATCTAAACATGCTTCTTGAATTTATAATTTTTCAGAAGGTGAAGGTTGGTTTCTTTCTTGTTGGGAACACTCATGACCATATTGATAAGATGTTTAGTTGTTTTTTAGTCACATTGAGGAGGGAGGAAGTTGGGATCTTGCCATCATTAATTGAATGTATTAAGAAATCATACATGCCAAAGCCTACTTCTGATGTGTTGGAAGAAACTATTGACATGCGAAGGCTTATTCTGGGATTGCATGGTGAAGAGAAATGCATTGAACAACTTAATGAAATTAGCTTCTAGCATCAATTTCGTATCAAAAAAATTGATGGGAAAATGCTAATATGGGGCAAGAAGTATTCAACTACTGCAGAATGGTCATCGTCATCACATTTGGAATTTTTGAAGTTCATTCCATATCATCTAATATTTGCATCAAATATATTGTTATTACAATTAGTGGTTGAAGTTCATAATGCACACAGACAAAATATAGATATAAATCATTTTGATTTCCTAGAAGAAATTAAAAAATGTATTAGATACACATATGAGTACTTTGATATTGTTGATTCGGTTTGGTGGGAGTCCTTTTTAAATAATAAAAGTGATATCATTTCAAGAACAACAAATGAAGATATACCTTTGAAAAATCCATTCATTTGGCCACAAAATGTGTCAAATGAACATGAGGAAAGAAAGATTGTTGAACAACAACAATCTCAAGGTATTATTAATTATTCATAGGCAGAGGAAAGAGAGATGTATATTGGTTCCAGAAGATCCCATGCACAACATGAAGCCATGGAATACCTTTACAGGGGTTCAGTACATGATATTAAAGAGGGTTGCATGATCGCAGTGCTAGTAGATGGAGATCCCAATGGCTATCCATTCTGGGTTGCTAAGGTTATAAAGGTCATTACAGAAAATGAAGATGTTACAAGATTTGAAGTACATTGGTATGCCACAAATACACACCCATTCAATGGTGTGTATAAGCCAAAGATGGTAGTTGATGAAAAAAATGGCGGAAAGAGAAAAAGAAAAGGTACAAATATAAATCGTCGCCACACAGACCTCTTAAAATTGGAGGATTTTGACATGCTTGTTTATGACTTCAATTTAACAAAGAGAGGAACTCTTCGCTTCAAGATGATAGAGATTCTAAAAAGGTTCTTGCCAGAAGGAACAATGTTGAAATAGGAGTCTGCTGAAACCACTCGTAGATCTAGAAGAATTTTGAAACTTGAAATGGTGGGCATGCATGTGGACTCAGATGGGGCACTACTTGATGAAAGAGACGAATATGGAACATCTTCATCTGCATCCAGTCATTCATCTGAAGGCATGAATTCTGATGGTGTGCAAGAAAATATGAGTGATTTTGAATAATTGTCTAAGACAGTTTATATAAATGATGTTTGCATCGTATCTTGAAATAATTTTTTTCCTTTCCATATGGTGTTGAATCAGAAGTTTTGAGTCATTTTTATGTTGTTGGATTATATGTTTCAATTATGATGATTTTTATTGTTTATAATATCTATAAATAATGAAATTTTGATTAATTTAGTCATGTAATTTGTTCATAATGTCATGGATTTTTAATTTTATGGTTGAAAAAATTCCAATTTTTTTGTAACTTTAATGTTATGGTTGAAAATAATTAGAATTTTAGTGATCTTTAGTGTCATGTTATTATATGTTTAACAACATGGATGAAAACTAATAGAATTTTAATGTGTTTCAGATCCCATTATTTTATCTCTATTGTCATTACTAAAACATGTTGAAATTATACTTAGAAAAGAAAAATGTTATTCTACCGAAAACATTAGTGTGTTTTTTTGCACATAAAAATTCAGTTTTACTGGCATTTTTTAAAAATGTTGAAAATTGACCCTAAAAAAAAACCATCATTCCAATATCAACACTTTTCATTTTCAAGGTTTCTTTTGCACAAAAAAATCATTTTTACTGCCATTTGTAAAAGATTTTCAAAATTGACCCTAAAAAAAACCATCATTCCAATATACACACTTTTCATTTTTAGCACTGTTTTTGATGTTTTTTCGACCCTTTTTAGCCAGAGTTCCCATTTTGAGTTTATAGTTCCCGTTTCAAAGTTTAAATTGTTAAACAACCAGGAATGGATTTGAAGAAGAAGGAGAGGGTGGAAAATAAAAAGAAAAGGTCGAAACATAAGAAAAAGTGCCTGGAAAATTAGAAAAGGGATAAAAGGATAATAAGAAGCAAACTGAAGAGATAACCTTACTCCAATCCAAAAGAAAGGAGCCCCAAACCTATCAAAAGAAGCCAAGCACCAGGGGAGACATGAACAAACAACTAAAAGAAGAATATGCCCTGCTACAGGAAGGTAGAATGTTGCTACAAGAAAGCAGAAAGTTGTTAAAAGAAAATGTTGGACAGCTATAAGATAGATCAGGGAGGCCACCGGGGCCATGAATGAGGCACAATTAGGTCACTGAGTTGCTCAAAGGGTGCACAGCACTTTCAACAGGGATGTTTGATGGGCCTCCGAATTAGACATAAATTAAGGGCCATCTGACTATCCTTCAACACATTAAATATATCTTTTTGCATTAGATGAAATATTTTTAACTTTAATATGTTCATTAGGAAGGTTTATGGATACTTGCATATTTGTGCTTAATATTATTTATTTTTGTAGAATATCGGGTAGATTATGAAGATTTGGAGGAGGAGATAATCTAGGGAATTGTTTCCTACTTCAGGAGGATAAATATTGTCTAATAAATGAACAACATATCATGAAATTATTGAGAAATTCTGGAGCTCCAGTGATTGACAAAATCTAGGAATGTGTTCCTTGTCATTTAATGTAGATTCCTAGTGTTAGGAGGCAGATCCACCATTTCAGGGATTTTGGAGGGGAAATCTTCCTCATTTCAAGGAGAATGCTTCCTCATAATTTTTTATAAGTACCAATTTGAATTTTCCTCTAGAGGGATGCATTTCTTAGACTTCTTATAGAGAAAACTTGTATTTTTGCAGCCCCACCTTCATTTCTAGAAGGGATGTACTTGGATTGATTCAAATAATGAAGTTTGGTGCCATTTTTAGCTTCTAAACCTTGTTCTCCTTAATAGGAATATGAGTATCCTTGGTCTTGGCCATACCAGGAGCCTTAGAGCCCTTTTGTCTAATTTGTTTTTCTTCCTTTTACTTCTTATTCACAATTGCATCTCTTCTTATTGTTTTTCCTATTTCTGCATTTAGTATTGATGCTTATTTTGTTTTAGGATTGGGTTAAATAATTGAAGTGAGTTTTTTTGTAGGTTATTAACAGAGACACAAGAATGATCCATCGTTATAATATCTTTTGAAATTAATATTCATCATTGAGCTACTTGGATTGGGTTACTAGTTCATGAATCTAGAATTTCTAGAAGTCCTTGCAACAAAATAGTAGTAACTTTCTACTATTTTTAAGAACATGTTAATGAGATTCATTTGAGTTTATTACACTTGAATTATATTATAAAGGAAATAAATTTAATAAAAAAATTTACCCCATTTCATTTTTACTTGATTAGGTTAGGCATTTGATAGGTTAACTAGCTCACTAGTTCTCAAATTTCCATATTTTAGACTAGTAATTTTCTGCTATTTTTTAGCATGTGTGAACAACGGTATTTTGGAGTGATTCCACTTGGAATGGAGACCTAATACATCCTAATATATAATTTTTTTTTCCCATATAATTTTCATTTGATTTACTTGGTAATTCAGTGAGTTATCTCCTCCTGTAACAATTTTGTCTTCTCTTGTAGCAAATCTATCCCTTCATGTAGAAAACATGTAACACCACTTTCCTTCATTAGTTTTGATCCCCACTACAACTATGACTTAGTATAGATGAATAATAACCCCTAGATATTATTTTATGATCAGGGGAAGCTCCTAAGCCACTCCAACCCTTCCTTTTATTCATTGCAAAAATAGAGTAGACTTAGTTTCTTTATCACAAGTATGATACACGTAGGTTACTGATTTACAAGCAAGTGTGAACTCGGTAGATGGTACATGAAATTATGATTGGTATTTTGATGAATTATGAAAGATAAAATAACTTTCTTTTGGCATTTAGATTAAATTTTTTCCTTTCATGAATTGATTATTTAACATGTACAAGTTGAGCAAGTAACATTTCCATTTCTTGCAAGTAGAGTAACAATTCCATTTTTGCAATTAGTTTAGGATTTTATTTCATGGCATTAAATCTATTGCATCAAATTAAAAAAATAAGGACACAATGTATGTTGTACATATAGTGTTGATACCTCTTAATTTTATATGAACCCCGAGTTGATAATTAAAGTTGGTAGCCTTGGGAGTTGCAACATTCTTGTTGCAATACTGAGGCTTATCACTGGTGGTGACCGCACGACTCCATAAGAGTCATTTGTGTGGCCCTAGAAACCCACCCTCATAAGGCCATATAGGGGACCCCTGTACGACCTATCTACCCTAAATATACCAAAAGTATGAAGGGTAGGGTACAAGAACTTACCTGTCTCTCCCTGCATGCGTCCCTAGTAATTTGGCTAACCATAACGACAAGAAATTCCCCAAAAGTAGCTCTGACCTCTCAAGCTCGATAGTACAAATGAAGTGATATTTGCCCCCCTCAACCCTATCTGTCACCCTGTTTGCTATTTTTTGGAGCCCATTATAGAACCTCAGGACTTCCATTGACAAAACGAGGAGAGACACAAGGATCAGTACCACACCATATCCATCATGGAACTCTCCATTTCAATAATTGCAAAAAAATCATTTTTTAGACCCGCCGCATGCTTAGAAACTCATTTAAGGTACACCTTATCTTGTTCATTAATTCATATCATTTAACCAATCACAAATTATGTATATGTTTTGAAAATATTCTTTCACTTGGGGTATTGACCGTGTATATTTAAGGTACATCGCAAACAATCCGCTTCGACCAACACCTCGATAGGAAGATAGCAGAGCAAGTATCATTCACCACTTAGCATGATAGGATTCCTCTTAATCTTTTCATATCCTGACATCATTTCTCCAAAATGCACCATATGGTCCATCATCTCGACCATGTTGATCAACACCTCGCCTTGCATATGATAAACATCCATGCAATTTAATAGAGCCCTCCCACTCATGGCTTGTTTCATGTTTGTAGACCCCTAGTCACTATCAAGAGCCATGACTGCCTACTCAGGCTCGAGAATAAATCCACTTACATGCCTTGAATATCAGCCTCATTCTACTACACTCATCACCCATATGCCCTATTTCCCAGGCCATCTTTTGTACTTTACGACATATCAAGATGGATGACCACTACATTCTACATTTTTCATATCACCCAACCATATTTTATAGCCCTTCCGTGTCACTTCATCCGCCTTACCAACCCAACATCGAGACCAACCAATGGGGCCCCCGCCCTCAGCAAAAAAACCACACCCCTATACGGTTCACCATTATTATGGGGCACCCGTTTCCATGTCTGTACATCCAAACCACCTTCATATTATTTTCGTAAGTGTAAATTTTTTTTTTTTTTTTAGGAAAAAGACTCCCACCCACATTTTTCATGTCTTTTACCCAACGACAATTTCTAGTCACCCTTGTTTGGAGCTCACACATCACCCACAATCATTTACCATCATCATTCTAGTCAAAACATACTCACACCCACCTTGGAAATCCTACCAACTCCAGGGCCATCCCTATCAACAAACATGTTTTGACTGCCGCCATTTGCAAAAGAGCCCTGACTTGGGGCCAGTTGTCCATATCCACTCATATCGCCAACTCTCATTACCATGTGTTATCTAACCCACACTATTACAGTCTGTTTACATATTATATTTATTCCCTGACACAACATGTCAGGTGGTTGACACTTCTATCTTGTGAACTTCAACACTCGTATTCCAGGATGGAGGAAGTACCTAAGATAGTCTCCCCTTGAAGGGACATCCTCGGGTGGCACAATGGGAACCACTATCACCCACTGATGTCATCGATCCCCTTGACATTTGACACCAACACAAGTTTTCATATCAAGTTGGTAATGTACTTTGTGACTGTTGTAGTTCTTTCATTTAGTAGAAGATCCCTGCATCACTAAGAACCTCATTCAACAGTGCTTACACCATGATATAGGGGAGGTACCCAATGACAAAGACCCATGCATACCACAACACCTCATTGAGCAGTGCTTCACCTTTGATATGCATGGGGAACCAAATTCAGTCTATTTGTCCAATAAGCACCCTTAAGGGCATAAACAATTATCATCATCAACTATCAACATGTCAACCACCATAATGTTGACTGGATAGGACTATTCCCTATATGATTTTAATAATTCGTCACTAGTCATTATAACGAGCATCGAACATCCTTGCCTTGTATAGACATTTTTATTCTTTAGGTTTCTTCCAGAGCATGGTTATCCTTTATATAAAGTCAAGGGTTTTATCTACTCATCTCTATAACAAGCTATTCTCTCTCTAAAAAAATTTGATCAGATTCTCCATCAGAATATAAAACACAATGTATTTCAGCTATACGTTTTCTCCTAACCTCATACATCGGGGGGAAACTATTAACACCAGAAAATCATACACATTTTTGCACAATGCAGAAGATGCTAGAAGACATCTAGCAAAATGAACAAGTTAAGATTTTATAGTTGAATACATACTGAAGTTTAAAAATTTTAATTTCTTCTAAGGTCCAAAGTTTGTAAGGATAAAAAATTAAGGACTCTGCAACTAATTCTTCGACATCCATGCATGCATGGAATATCCTTAGAAAGCCACGCAGTGAAAGAAATGGATGACTTAGCAAATCCAGGACCACTCTACACACTTGGAGCCAATTCCCTGACATGAGCTTAGTCCATGACAACCGAATTTGAGTCACCCTGAAGATATGCAACCCTTAATGGAATCATCTTGTCCTACTCATGTGTCATTATCATGCATGAATCAGGAGAGGGAATATGGATTCAAAATTCTATATAAACAAGCCATGGGAGAGCCAAAATATGAGACATTGTTATGCTGGCCAAATTCCTATCAGAGAAAACCACCATTCCATTGTTGAAGCCAAATAAAGTAAGAGAACTAGCATGTTGGACATATTTCTTCTAAGAAATCCATCATCTTAGTGAGATAAGAGGAATCCACCTTTGGAGAGTCTTCATAATTATTTGAGAGAGAGGAGAAACTTGCAAAGAGATTGAGGAAAAGAATCCCCCTTACTGAGGATTTTTTTAACACCATAGGCCAAGGAATTCTCTTCAAGTGCTTGTGATTCATCTATTGTATACAATCTCTAATACGAGTAGTCAATAAAGGGAGCTTTTTCCATTATTTTGTTGACTTGTTTTCTCCATTGAGAAATGTTTGTGTATTTACCTCTTTTTTTTAGTTTATGTTTATATATGAATTGTTTGAACTATTTACAATGTTTTTTTTCATATCTAAGTCCATCCACTAACAACACCAATTGTACTTGTGATCCTTTGCAGGGAGCAATCAATTGTTAAGGATGTGTTTTTTGGTACAACATTACCACAAAAATACTACCACACACATATTCACAAAAGTCACAAAGTTCATGTAGTAGAAAGCTACACCAATTCAACTACGTGCCCTGCACACAAGCCTCTATAACTAAAATGGTGTATAATGTGCACTCATCTCTTGAAAAATCCCGCAAGAGTTTCCCAACAATTGTATAATAGGAGAAGTTGACATTAGGTTTATTAATTGGCTCTATCACAACACCCTTGCCTCCTTGTTGGGTACCATACCTATTATAATATTTTTCATCACCTATTTTCTTCCCCCACTTGGAAGCATTTTGAAAAGCATTTGATACTACGACTCCAATAGTAGACATGCATGTGAGTCTCTGAATGTCAACAACATGGATCAGGTACTCCTTGTCTAGCCATAACGACCCTCCATGCATCCCACTGATGAGGAATTTCATTCATTGCATAACTACTCTTGTTGTGTCGAATACGAGAAGACTCCTCAAATTCAACTGCGTTGACCTCTATAGTCCCATAAATTATTTTGTAACCTTTATTGACTGGATTTCATCAGCTTTGATTACAAGTTTTATGTAGACCTCCCGCATGAGTGCTGGAAATTAGAATGAATCCGAGGGTCATTTTCTCCAAGAACATCTTTATCGTACTTGCCACAAAGATGCTCTTTCTTCGCAATTCTTGAATCTGTCTCAGTTTCTAGAGCATAAATTATATTCTTCATCATTGCTGCAAAGAAACGATGATACACAATTAACACGGGGGGCTTGAACTTGGTCCGGGAACAAGGGAAGTTAGATATAGATTCCAGACTGCGCAATTCGACCACCTTGGTTTTTGGTTATGAGAAACTTGTCGTTGCCATGTAAATTAAATAGAAAATCCCAAAACGTTGTTTTTATTATACCACTTAACTAATTAATATGGTAACATTCCCCAATTGGTCCCAATCGTGGTAGAAATGAAGATGGTTGAGCGAGACCTGACTCAAATGACTCAAAATTGTAAAAGGATGGTAGAATTGATGGGTAATTATGGTGTTATGATGGTAGGCATCTAGAAGTTGATGACAGATAATGCTAAGGATATTACAAGAAATATTTAGCCTAAATTCAAACTAACACAGGAAATTATTACTAATTATTACGGATACGATGACTGACAGGTGTGACTCTCCGACCACAAATAGTTGTAGTGGGGTGAAAATACTTCGACAGCTAAAATAACTGACATAATTTTATTCTTGACTGACTTCAACCAGAACAAATTACCAAGTTAACTGAAACAACTGATATAGTATAAAGGACTGACTAATTCTACCTAAAATTACCTACAATCCCTTTTTGGAGATTCAATCAATTTGGTGCAGTATTGTTCGAACCATGGAAAGGTTTCAGGCATGCACCATTCACCCATATTGGGAGTAAAACACCATCCAATTGTGTGAGCTTTACAACTCTTGATTCTTTCACTTCCGCAACAATGAAGGGTCCCAACCAATGCATTTTCAGCTTCCCAGTAAAGTTTAATAATTTATTGTAATATAGAAAAACATTTCCTCCAACTATAAAGGATTTTCACTTGATATGTCTATTGTGCCATGCCTTATGCCTTTGCTTTTCGACAGTTTGGTGGAAATCTGCAAAACACCTAGACTTGTCTAGTTCCCAGAGCTCTTCCAACTACTTTGGAATTGATTCCTCCTCTATCATCTGAGTGGCCTATGCAATGAAGAGGTTAGAGATGGTAAACTCAACAAGTACTACAACTTCTCGTCCATATATTAACTAGAAGGGTGTATACTTGTGTAGGCACTTGACATTTGTATGATATGACCATAGTGTAGCTAGAACCCACTCGTCCCAATTGTCTTTGCTGGATGAGCATATCTTGATGAGTCCCTTCTCTAAGATTTTGTTAAAATATTCCACAGTAACGTTTGCTTAAGGGTGATACAAGCTTCTCTTATGGTGCTATTTCATAAAGTTTGTAGTAATGAGGCGATCATTTCATTAATAAAATGAGTCCCCTGGTCACTGGTGAGGCTTCAGGAGCACCCAAATCAAGTGATGATATTATCAAAAATGAATATGGCAGAAGTGTTTGTAGTGCAATATTTGACTAGTGTAGCTTCAACCCATCTAGTAAGGTACTCTGTGGCAGAGATAATATATCTTGTGTGGGAGTGGCATGCCGATGGGTTAATAGGTCCTACAAAGTTGATTTCCCATTTCTAAAAATCCTATAGTCCCCAGAATGGTTGCAAAGGTAGTTCATCCTAGTGCGATGGCTTTCCAACCCTTTGTATAACGTCACACCTCTTGATGTATTCCTTTGTGTCTCATAAAACCATGGGCCACTAGAGTCCCACCTGAAACACTTTCCTCGTAGTTGCCTTTCCCCCAACATGCACACCCAAAAATCTTGAATGACACTCCCCAAACACATCCTATCTTTCATGATCGTCACAATATCTGATCGAGGCCCAACTTGTACAATTGTCCTGCGATCAACTGGTAGTCTATAGCGTGAACCACCATGTGCCTTCGCTGTGTCATTATGTACCCCTCCAGGAATTTACCTGTGGCTATAAATACTACAATATCCTCCAATTAGTCTGGTACAAATTTGACTCGAATTAAGTTGGCATCTACTAGCTGATCATCTACTAAACCTCCAATTTCTCCTAACAATAACCGAGAAAGGTGATTGAGCACCATGTTTAGTTTTCCTAGCTTGATAATTACTTCAAATGTGAACTCCTGGAACAACATAATCCATTTTCAAGTCCTTCCTTTGAGTAATGTGTTTTTTTGCTAAGTATTTCAAGGCCAAATCATTAGTGAAAAATTTGAATCGACACCCTAGGAGACAGTGTTGAAACTTTTGTAGTGAATATACCATCACAAGCGCTTCACACTCAATCATGGTATAATTATTTTCTACCGTGGATTATTTTCTGCTAGAAAATTAAATGGGGTGATCAAGATTCTTGTCTCTGGGCTGAGCCAGGACAACCCCCAAGGCGATAACCAATGCATCGATGTGGACATGGAATTTCTTGTTCTATTATTGCTAGTTCTTCCTTTAGCACATTAAAATCAACTTCAAATTCATTTTATCATGTAAACCTTTCAATTTTCTTCAATAACTTCTCGAGTGGTGCGGTAATTGAAGCATAGTTGTAGATGAACCTCTTATAATATCCTGTGTGACCAAGGGTGGATCTCAGTTGTTTAATGGTTTTTGGTGGCTCCATATTCGGAATCACTGCAACCTTAGTAGGATCAACACATACTCCATCTTTGCAAACTATATGGCCCATAATTGTCCTGAAAGGAATAACAAATATGTACTTTTTCAGGTTTAGGGAAATCTGTAGTTGTCTACAATGATCAAACATCACTTAGAGCAAACTGGAATGCTTCTTTAGCAAATGTAGATGGTATATTCATCCATTTAAACTTCTAGAAACCTATGGATATAATCCCTGAATTTAGCAATTACAATTCTTGAGAATACTGCTAGCACATTCTTGAGTCCAAAAGGTATAACATGGTATGCATAGAATCCCAATTCAGTTGCGAATGTGGTTTTCTTCTTGTCTTCCTCTGTATTCTAAACTTTATGGTAACCAGAGAATCCATCTGTAAATGAGTAAGATTTATTTTCTACCACATTGTCTAGAACTTCATCACTGAATGGGGTATGGAAGGGGTCATGAACACAGGCATTGTCAGATTGCGGAAATCAACGTAAACCCAAATTTTTTTAGTGTCCTTCTTGTTCTATATAACAATTGGACTGACCCACTTGTCCTTGTTGAGTGGGAATATAAGCCCTACCACCAACATTTTATCTATCTCCTTCGTCACTTTATCTTTGACTCTCAATTTATCCTATACAATCGATGTTTCACTGGCTTTGCATTAGATTTGAGCACAATATTCATCTCCCCTAACTCTCCCTTGATCCCCTTAAGTTCTACAAGAGACAAAGGGAACAAATATTAGTACTATTTTAGGAGATTTAATATTTCCTTGGTAGTTTTCTCATCCCTGTAATCTTCGATTGAGGCTACCTTCGACTTCTCATTAGGTCCAATGTTTTGTTTCCACAACTTGAAAGGTAGTAACCATGAACCATTGGTTATCGACCCATATTCATCACTATGTTCCCCGTCAGTTTCCTTGAACATTAGATGTCTAAATTCCTCCAAGTCATCCTCATCTAGCTCCCATTTGATCCTTCCCCCCAACTACATCTTCATGGATTCTAGATTCATATAGATGCTCAAGGTGTGCTTATCTATACATCCCTCTGTAAACTATATTTCCATGAGAAAAACCCTTTTGACAGCGTGCAAAGAAGTCGTGACTCGTTCATCATTATCAGTAAAGGTAAAATATCTGATAAATTTAGCTACCATATCGTCCTAATCACTGACATTCCTCCTTATCACCTCCTTTACGTACCAGGCCTTCAGAAATGTCCCTAAGGTATGTATAAATCTATGCACCCATAAGTCCTCTGGAAGAACTTCCTTGATCTAGTTGGCCTTACAATATTGCAGGTGTTACGAAGGGTCAGAGATCCCCTTGTACTTCATGAAGTTTTATGGGTAATCCTCTGAATGTCCAAATCTAACTCTCATCATTGCCTTAATCTCCTTCTATTCCTTGAGATGGTTGCGGTGTGATCCTCACCACATTACTGGTTTCGCTTATAAGGTCACATCCAATAAGGAAACTTTGCGTTCTTTAGAGACAATTGAATCAACTATATTAAGAAAATCATTAATCAAGTCAATGCCATTAAAAATAGGGAATTATTATACCTCAATACCAACCTAGTTGATACGATGGATCATGGTGCAACACCTGGTGCTGATGTCATACCTGCCCCACTTTCAATCATCCCAAGTGGCCTCAGAGCTGATCTATGAGCTCTAAATGCTTCTCCAACTAATCAGTCCCTCTGCCACCAGATTGGTATAATATTCTCTTCTTCCTATTTTCAGATAGTACATCTGATCCAACAACTTAGGTTCTTCCTTGTTATCTTCCGTCTCTATGAACGTTGGTCCTTGGTATGGTTATAGGAGTTGGATCACTCTAGCTCCCTCTACTTCAAATGTCCTTAACACCTTCTTTAGATCAATTATCACGTAATTCTCAAAGGCTTGGTCTAATCCAAGTAATATCGGATAAGGGTCTTTGTCCCCCATAATGTCTATTACTTCAAAGTTAGCATAAGTTTTCACCCCTGCTATGTCTACTTCTACGTCTTCCAGCCTTCCAACCAGAACAATAAAATACTGATTTTCCATTCATAGATGAATTGGAGAAAATTCCAACTTGGACCTTCCTAGGGATTCCTAGGTTTTTCTTGATAGGATATTCACATCTAAGCCCATATCCAACATTATATCCTTGACTCGGAAGCCCACAATCTAAGCATCAATATGAAACTCCATTCCTGTTCTCTTCTTGTTCCTTCACACCCTCCTAGAGTGTCCCTCGGCTAAGTTGAAAAAAATGACTCCTTCCTCGGTCACTCCATCCTTGACAACATATTTGATAATTTCCTGCAACTGTTAGAGCATCTGATCATCATTCACAATTTTTATATTTAGCCCGAACCATTCTGTTATGGGTCAAGCCTCGAGTTGTGGTAGGTTAGGGCTCTTAGCTTTTGGAAATCCTGACTACTCTCCTTGAGGTTCACCGCTTAAAGTGAATTTGTTATAATTCTTTGCAACTTATTTGTAGTAATATTTCTTCTATTTAGAATCATATGAGTGATTTGGGGAGGTCGATTTTATTATTTTGGGTTGTTTAGTGGCTCCAACTTCAACTCCAGTATTCTTCCCTCCATGAGTGACTATGTTAATGTTTGAGAGGGGAGTTGTCTCTGAAAACCTTGGCTCAACATTGATTAAATTTTCTCCCCTTTGGTGGTTGCGCTCTTCCCATATAGTGATCAATTTTAGACAATCTTCCTTTGCATGTGTGTTAACCCTGCACTTAGAGCACCAAGGTCTTCTAGGTACCAGAAAGACTCTTACAACGTACCCCTCCTGCTCATAGTTGTAGCAATGGACTAGACCTCTACCTCCTGTTCTTCCCCCCCTTATTCCTCTACCTCCTCATCCTCGAGGAGTCTCATTGATTCAATAATCTGATCGATCCAATCGATTGACTAAGGCATCCAACACTCTACACTGATTAGTATGATGAGTTGGTGAAGCATAAAATTCACAAAAAGTGCTATTTGGAATGTTGGAATACTTTTGTAGAATGGACATAGGTGAGGGAGATGTCCATATGTTATACATATTTCACAATAATTTGATGGTTTTGTACTCTGCTAGTTTGGAAATGCATGAAATTGGGTGAGTCCTGTATATCAACCTTATGTACCAATATGCACAACTCTTGCAGGAGTTAAATATGTAGATATCGCCACTAGTGTTGAGGGAGTGCTCGGTCCTCACAACCTTGGGCATTCTGCAACATGATGCCCCTTGAGAAGGTAGTTGGTACACCATACATGCAGTCATGTAGGTTGTGTTGGTTGCAAGTCCCTTAACTTATTTTTCTAATATGCAATTTGATGCTACATACCTAGCATAGAGGGGTTGTGTGAGGCTTCTCCTCCATGGTATTCATGTGGGTATCTAGCCATAGCCTCGATTCGATTCACCTGCTCTAGTGTGTCTTGTCGAGTATCAATTTACTACTGAGTCAATGACACACAAGTAATGGGTAATAATGCTTTAATGAACCAATATCATCGATGATTGGGGTCAATTGTGTAGCTAATCTTGCCAATCATATCCTTAAACCTTTACATTAGCTCCCAAGAACTTTCCCCTTCCTGCTACTTGATTTCCTGTAATGCAGATAACCCCATCTGGTTGGTCTGGGGAAGCTTAAATTCTTGAAATAAATCTCTATAGAAAATTCACTCAACTAATAAACCACTCATAAAATAAATAACAGAAATATACCCAAACTAGACATGGCGGAAAAGGACTGAGAGCCTCACTGTATTATATTCCTCACACTCTCAATGTCATCCCATATACAAAGAATGATAATAATACAACTAAATACATGAGGAATTTTGTCTCAAGATAGTACGTCTATCTTGGATACTATGGTTGAGAAAATATCTCGACAACACACTAATATAGGAGCCTAACTAGTTGGAGAGAATCTCTTAACCAACTAAGCCTAAAATAACTCCTAACCATGAGGAACAAACTCAATTTAGAAAGGTGGGATTAAATCCTAACTTTCATGATTTTAATTAATTTAATTATTTGGACTTAGAATTGTTTTAACATATGAGAGTGAGGCTAACATTCCCCCCCTCAATGATAAGTCCAAAATAAGAATGAGGAAACATCTTCCAAGCTCTCATGTCGATCCTAAAAAATGCTACCTGAAAAACCGCCAAACCTGGATGCTGAAAAAACTCCAACCCGAAGAGAACATGAGTCAGCTGCAACTCTGAGTCATCTCTAAAATTTTGCTTGACAACTCCATCATGTGCAAAGCTGTAAAAGGATCCATCTATCCTTTGCTTGCAATCAACATCCTTTGTCCACTGAAAAAATGTTGATGAACGCACATTGGCGAATCTACTAATGATGATCGCCCATTGGCTGATGACGTTGAAAAACAACTCACTGTTGCTTTTGCTGTGTTTGAAAACTGCCCACTGGCAAATTTTTTGATGCTCACTCGCAGATGAAAACGCCCACTAGCTGCTTCGCTGATGTTGTCGAGACTTTTAGTCTGACAACCACTGTCAATTTCATTGACATTTTGCCCCCTTTGTCAGCTGAAAGGAGAGACAATCTTCTTCAAATTATTTCTGAACTCCCCCCCTTTAGGTGTAGGAGTGTTTCATTGGTGTACTCCCCTGTTCAAATGCATGAGAGTACCATCTTCATTTTTACTGTTGGCTGCAATACGTGTGAGTGAATTTGATTGTAAAAATTATACAATCTTCTGACCTTGGATGACCATTCCCAAGGATCAATCCATGAATAATTGATCTTCAATTTGGTTGATTGTTGTTGTTTGCTGCATTGTGCCGATGAATGATTTGACTTGCCACAATGGTGACAAGGATGGAGATCAAAACACTGACCTTCGAGATGACCAGTTCTTTGACAATGAAGGCATTTTGGTTTGATTGCAACTTCAGTTTGCGTGTATTTCTGTTTGTCTGCAACTTCAATTTTTGTGTATTTCTATTTGTCTTCAACTTTCCCAGAACTAGCCGATGTGATTTGTGCAAGAAACCCTGCACTGACAAACTTAATGGGCCTTGAATAATCTGGGATATGCAAGTTGGCATCATCTTTGACATATCCTAAGCGTTGTCGCTTTTTGTTACTTTGGATTTCTTCCCATGGCTTGATGATTGGTTTGGAAGAAAGTTGAACTGGATCAGGGACTACTTCGACACTTGAAGTTGGTTGGATCAATGACTTGGAATCATCAGCTGTATTTGTACTGTTCAAAGACTTGGAAGCATCACTCTTCTCTAGCAACTCAGTTATTTGTAGTTGCATCTCCAGTTGAAGGAACTCAATCAATTCATGTGCATGTTGAATATGCACTTGAATATCAGCAAGAGTTGTTTTGATGATGTTCACCATGTCGCCAACTGATGAGAAAATCAAATTGTTAAGAATTTGGGACAGTTGAATGTGTGTTGCCATGTTAGCTTGCTCACTTTGAATTCAGGCTCGCTTGTATTGTTGCTTATTTCTGATGCTTTAAACACTTGCTAGAGGTTTATAACTCAGTTGCTTGAACTCTTGATTTCATGCTCGCTTGCTTGGTTGTTTGAATGACACACTCGCTTGCTTTGTTGTTTGAATGACATGCTCCCTTGATTTATTTCTTATTTCACTTGTGTTAAACACTTGCTTGATTTGATGCTCACTTCAAGAATAGAATACTAGAATTCACACTCATTTGATGATGATTTCTTGCTATATGGCTTGCTTGAACTTTCTTGATTGATTACTGACACTTTGTGCTTTCTTGAATGTACTCACTGAATGTGATGATTTTGAAAAAGGAAGGGTGTCGAACACTATCGAAAATGTACCCAAGAGACAAATGAAAAGTTCAATCTTGATGACTTAGTTGAAGACTTACTGTTGAGTCTTGAAAATGTCATTCATTTCCATTACACTTTCACTATTATGTCCATTATATCACCTCCATTTCACCTCCATTTCACTACTATGTCACCACATTCATCCCACTTTCATTATCATTGGGCCACCTTTATGTTTTTCCAATATTTATTATTTCTAAGCCTTTTAAGTGAATTTGTGGTTAAACATTAGAAAATAATGTGCATTTGCTTATACCTAACAAATGGGTTGAGATTGTTGACATGTGTAGGTTGAAAGGAGGCTTCTAGAAGACCCTTATGTGGCACTCTAAGGCCAAATTCGAATTTGGTTGGAAAGAATCATGGGATCATGAGGATATGTGTCACATCTCCTAATTGTATTGTAACTCTAAAAAGACATGTGTCTTATCAGTTCCTATTTTGATTAGGACTCTAGAGGTAGAGAGAGAGATTCATGGACTCTCATTAATGAGATGGCTCTCATCTTTTTGTATAAATAGGAGATCTCTCTCCTTCATTTGCTAGTCTTCCCTTCTAGTCTTTCCTTTAGTATTTTCTTAGTCCTTTTAGCTTGTTAGTCCCATGGCTTTTGGAAGCTTTTGTACTTTGCACTTTTGAAGAAATTGAATAAAGCTTTGATGTTTTCAACATGGAAGGAGATGTGAAGTAGATGTCATGGAGCATATTAGGATGTAAGTAGAGTAGATTTCATTTTGTAAATATTGCTTTGTAGAATGTAAGGTAGATTAGATTTTCATTCATGCAATTTTAATTTATGCAAGTGTGTTTAATTTTGCTTTGATTTCATAGGTAGTAGGTGGCCCCTGCCTTGTACAGTTTGAATTACTGCATTTTATTTTCTCCCGGGATTGTGTGTCTTTGTTGTATTTGCTTTATATCTGATGGTATTTTCAGTTGACAGATTCAAAGTTGCTGCCTTTACTTTGATTTTCTAGCTTACTTCTAGTTTAGTTTCTCAAAGTTGTATGTTAACATATTGATGGTCTCTTTATCATAAATTGTTTATCTTTTAGAGATCAGAATACTAATAAATTACAGCTGGCTTTGAGTACTTTTTAGACTAATCTTTAACTACTTTCTAATCGTGCTTTACATAGTACCATATGTTAGAAGCAGAGAGTTAGAAAGAGCTGAATATTATAACTAGTCTTTAAAGTGGATTTTTCTCATTTTTGATCACTTTTTAAACTCATCTCTAGCTACTTCTTAATCGTGTTTCACATAGTACTATATGTTGGAAGCAGAGAGTTAGGAAGAGTTGAACATTATAACTGGTCTTTAAAGTGGTTTTTCTTACTTGTCACCTTAGAGCTTGATTACTTTTTGGACTTATTTCTGACTACTTCTTAATCGTGCTTAACATAGTACTATATGTTGGAAGCAGAGGGTTAGGAAGAGTTGAACATTATAACTTTATAAAACAACGAAGTAAGAAAGAGGTTAACTAAGCACATATAGTGCACCACACTTCATCAGTTTACGATACCCGGATTGATAATTTATGTAGAGCAATTTAAGACGTTAAATTGACTAGACATTTTGGCGCCGTTGCCAGGGAAGTGTAATTAGGAGACCTTATTTCTTACATCTGAAAAAAAAATTAATAATCCTTGAGTATGCTCTCCTCTTGCACTTTGTGTGATCTGGAGGATCAGAAAAAGGATTGTTAAGTAAAAAAAGACAAAATAATAATTCTTGAGTATGCTCTCCTCCTGCACTCTGTGTGATCTGGAGGATCAGAAAAAGAATTGTTAAAAAAAAAAAAATAAGAGACAAAATAAACTTCATCATTTCAATTGATTCAATAAAAAAAAATAAAAAAATAAAAAATAAAAAATAAAAAAAAAATGAAACTCAACTGCTTTGATAGGTTCAAATTGTCCAAAATTGTCTGGTTATGCTTTGTAGTGGTCTTCAAAACACTGTATCCTGTTCAAATAAGGTTTTGCAACTTAGCTGCAGAAACTGCCCTGATTCCGCAGCTATCTGACAATTCCGCAGTTGTTTCAAGGTTTAGTAGGTTACAGGCATCTAATGAAAAAACCGACCACATGGGCATCTCCAGAATCGTCCCGACATGGATCCTATCCTAGTCACCCAGCTCAGATCGATGAAAAACCAGCCTAAGACCTCAGTCAAAGTCATGTTTTTAGCATGTTTTTCTTGAAGTATTTGCTGCCTGAAATTGAAAATCATTAATCCTTTTTATAAAATTTTACAATTTCAGAGAAGAAGAAAAGAGAAAAACAATCTATGGCTATCTCCATTCCTAGTTTTTGCTGTGGCTTCAATAAAAAAAATCTGCCTCCCTAATCAAGCTTTGGTCCATTTGGATTCAGTGGTGGATTTTGTTGCCATGTGTAGTTTCAATTTGGGTTCAAAACTCTCTTCAATCATGCATGGGCTTGCTGGGTTATGTCATGGGAATGATTGTCTCAGACCCTAAGGACTTTGGAGACTTGCTGGTGATTGAGGGAATTAATGTTGGTCGAAGTAGGTCAAGCAGCATCAATCCTTTACATATTCATATCCACGTGCAAGAGCCCTTATCGAATCCCAGAAACCAATCTTAACCACCACTGGTCTGCATGTTTGTGCTATCTGTAGTAAAACCCAACATGTTGGCATAAAGGCTACAATGCTTGCAAATAAATCTCCTACAGTCAGATGGAAGGCATAAAATAGTGTTCCAATAGTTATGACAAATCCAAGGAATAGAAAGAGTTTGGGTAGTCTGAACAATAGCTAGAAATCTGCGCTAATTTTTTTTTCCAATAATATCATCCAACTTCGCATAACCGAGCTGTGCAAGAATACCTCTAACCTCTTCTGCAACATACAAGAAAGAGTTAACCAAATCTCCAGGTACATCAGGAAACCGTGCCCGCAATTCCTCTCTCTGGCCAACAACACCAACAGGACAATTGTTACTGGAACACTGAATAACACAGCAAAATCAAACAAGAAAGGCCGAATGCAACAATACAGAACAGTAAAACTCAAAAAAACACAAAACCTGAAAAAACGTCAAACTTTACACGCTCGATTTGCCCAAATGGTAGCGAATTTGGAGAAAATAAAACATGGTTTCTTTTTCCAGGTGGGTTAATTAGATAACCCAGAAACCGTTTGAGGAAATTTGTGGCGTTCTGGGAGAAATTTTCGGTTCTTTGGAGCCTCTTTTTTGCCGCCGCGTGAAGAAAAACGTGAGTTAACTGATAGTTTGATGTGTTCGGCGTACCTGAAGAAAGGGAATTCAAATTCAGTTCTATGCTGCCACCTCTCTTTGACCAGATGCCACCGATTGCAATTCATTTAAGACCGCGAAACAACAGTTTCAATTGAACACGACTCCCTATTAAAACAACAGTTTCAATTGAACACGACTCTCTCTCACTGCCACCGCATAACTCCCGATACCTATTATAGTTTTAACCGTTGTTGCAGGGTTTTCATCTACAAACATATTATAAAGCCCGATATCGGTGTACATGTTTAGCTTGCTTGATTGATGGTGAAAGACATCCAGAACCAAGGTTGTGGTTCCAAGAAAAGTAGCTGAGAAGTTCAAGGCGCCTGATATGAGTCATGTAATGCTAAAGGAACATCTACAGCTGCATAGGAGGAAGATGAGGAAGTAGATGACGCTGGAGTAGAGCCCAAAGAAATTAAACTGGTAATGACCCAAGCTGGCGTATTGAGAATTAAGGCAGTTAAACCTCTAAAAAGTTGTTAGTGGAGATATTGTTAGTATGATCATGGACCTTACAACATAGGTGTATGAACTGATATAGGCAACGAGAATGGAAAAGGCTATATGGAAGATCAACTTGTTACAGCCTTCACTCCTGCACATTTTTTTTCCTCTTCCAGTCACTCCATTTCACAGCACTTTCTACACTGTGCACATTCCGCAGCTAAAGTCCAATTCCGCAGCTGTTCTCTGATTCCGCAGCCAATCCCAGATTCCGCAGCTGTTTTGTTAAACTCTAGGTTGCAGGTGTCATCAGGCAAAACAGGTCACATGGGTAGCTAGGGAAATGTCAGTACATGGATGGTGTCCTATTCATTCGGTCAAATTTGATGAAAAAGACCCCGGTCAAAGGGAAGTCAAATTGGGTGTTATCACAAAGTCGCCACACTGAGTCGCCACACTGAGTCGCTGCATGTCAAGAAAAAAATAATAATTTTGAATCAATGAAATGAAAAAGTTATTTTCTCACTTTTCTGAAGGTATTGATTAATTTTGGACTGATAATGAAAGATGAATGGCTAACTTTTTATTCAAGATTTTTAGCTACAGAGCTGTTCCCCAATTCCGCAGCCAGAAAAACCTCATTGTTCAAATCAGCCTATCTTTCTCATACAAAATCAGATTTTGATGATTTAATTACCATTGGAAAGATCTCAACAAGATCAATACAATGAGAAAATATCATTAGAGTTTGAAATGGCAAATAATGAAATAAATTGCTGAAAAGAAGCAACATCAACTTGAGGCACTAATTCCAAAGCAGGTATAAATTATTTTGATTTTTCCTTTGAGAACTTGTTTCATTAATACAAATTCTTAGTTTTGTGTGTAAATATCATAACTAGAGAGATTGGCCACCTCTCTCCTTTGATAATCTTACATTCCATTGCAGAAGAAGTATTAGTTTTTTTGCAGGTTCCAGGTGGAAGGACAAATGACTACAAGAGAATGGTGTCTCTCTAAGAGACCAATTTGTTTCATAAGAGGATGATCAACAACAAAGAGGAAATATGCTGATGTAAAATCAGATCCAAACACTTGAAAAACTTTCAGATACTATTGTCTCCATCACATCCATCCATCACATCCATACTTCATAATAAACCATTTATCTCACTTTCTTCCATATCTTCCATTTTCATTCACATACACTTTCCATCTCTTTTTGTCCATTCATAACCCACAAATAAAAGCAAGAGGCTCATTCACATGCTTATTGCCATTGTCATTTCTGTTCTCCATTTCCATTTTCCCTTTTCATTTTCCATTCCTTGTCATTTTCATTCCGCAAATAAGCCCTGCTTCAATGCAAATTATTGAGTCCATAGTCCTTTGAGTCTAATTTCTTTGTAAAAACACCTTGAGGCTTGCATGCCTTAATGGCAAGTCCTCATGCTGACAAACAATGGGAATACATTAATGTCCCTTGTTCGTTAGATCTTCTAGGTGACTCGACATCAGCAAATTCATTCGTACCTAGCAAGATGTGTTTGGGCATCTTGACTCTCATTGACATCAATGGTGAGAGTGCTCTTGTTGACTAGTGGCATCCATTAATGGCCACTAAGCCAACAATTTCCTACTATGTTCGACATCAAGAACATCTTTTCACATAGTAGGAATTGTGCCAATGAGTTTTGAAGACACGAAGACTATTATTTTCAGCGTTTTGGAGCAGATTCAGCAAGTTTTAGTAGAAGCAATAAAAAGCCATCTTATCTCTCTATCCATGACTCCTCTTGTTCAGCCACTAAAGAAGAATATGATCAAAAGTTTTCAGCCACCACACATACAACTCATCCATTCCAAAGGGTAAGTGAAGGTACGGAATTTTCTAACTTTTAACCATAGAATTACATAAAAAGCTAGAATGATAATTGTTGGAAAAACATTTCTCTTCCTCATTTCATAAAATTGCCAATACCATCAGTTGGGGGGGGAATACATTCATATTCATATCTTGCCATGTCCATATGATATTTACGAGCTCACATACTTCCAACATATATTAATTATTACATTGCTATTATGAGAATACAATGGCTTTTGAAAAAGTGCTTAAAGGATAAATTGGATACAAACAAAATCATGGTTGTCACACAAGAACCAACCATCATGCAATCCAATAAAGATATACTTTGCAACAATAATCAAAATATCATTATGCAAAGTTCAAAGATCAAAATAGAAGGCAACAAAAAAAAAAAAAAAAAATGGTTGTAACACAAGAACCAACCATGTTGCAATTCAAGTGAAACACTTTGCATAAATATGAAGATATCAAATGATATCATGCAAAGTTAAGCCAAAGCTCAAGGATCAAAAGAGTTAATGTAATATATATTGCATGAGGACATGCAATAGCTTCAGTTGGGGGGTATGTTGAGTCTTGAAAATGTCATTCATTTCCATTACACTTTCACTATTATGTCCATTATATCACCTCCATTTCACCTCCATTTCACTACTATGTCACCACATTTATCCCACTTTCATTATCATTGGGCCACCTTTATGTTTTTCCAATATCTATTTCTAAGCCTTTTAAGTGAATTTGTGGTTAAACATTAGAAAATAATGTGCATTTGCTTATACCTAACAAATGGGTTGAGATTGTTGACATGTGTAGGTTGAAAGGAGGCTTCTAGAAGACCCTTATGTGGCACTCTAAGGCCAAATTCGAATTTGGTTGGAAAGAATCATGGGATCATGAGGATATGTGTCACATCTCCTAATTGTATTGTAACTCTAAAAAGACATGTGTCTTATCAGTTCCTATTTTGATTAGGACTCTAGAGGTAGAGGGAGAGATTCATGGACTATCATTAATGAGATGGCTCTCATCTTTTTGTATAAATAGGAGATCTCTCTCCTTCATTTGCTAGTCTTCCCTTCTAGTCTTTCCTTTAGTCTTTTCTTAGTCCTTTTAGCTTGTTAGTCCCATGGCTTTTGAAAGCTTTTGTACTTTGCACTTTTGAAGAAATTGAATAAAGCTTTGATGTTCTCAACATGGAAGGAGATGTGAAGTAGATGTCATGGAGCATATTAGGATGTAAGTAGAGTAGATTTCATTTTGTAAATATTGCTTTGTAGAATGTAAGGTAGATTAGATTTTCATTCATGCAATTTTAATTTATGCAAGTGTGTTTAATTTTGCTTTGATTTCATAGGTAGTAGGGGGCCCCTACCTTGTACAGTTTGAATTACTGCATTTTATTTTCTCCCGGGATTGTGTGTGTTTGTTGTATTTGCTTTATATCTAATGGTATTTTCAGTTGACAGATTCAAAGTTGCTGCCTTTACTTTGATTTTCTAGCTTACTTCTAGTTTAGTTTCTCAAAGTTGTATGTTAACATATTGATGGTCTCTTTATCATAAATTGTTTATCTTTTAGAGATCAGAATACTAATAAATTACAGCTGGCTTTGAGTACTTTTTAGACTAATCTTTAACTACTTTCTAATCGTGCTTTACATAGTACCATATGTTAGAAGCAGAGAGTTAGAAAGAGCTGAATATTATAACTAGTCTTTAAAGTGGATTTTTCTCATTTTTGATCACTTTTTAAACTCATCTCTAACTACTTCTTAATCGTGTTTCACATAGTACTATATGTTGGAAGCAGAGAGTTAGGAAGAGTTGAACATTATAACTGGTCTTTAAAGTGGTTTTTCTTACTTGTCACCTTAGAGCTTGATTACTTTTTGGACTTATTTCTGACTACTTCTTAATCGTGCTTAACATAGTACTATATGTTGGAAGCAGAGGGTTAGGAAGAGTTGAACATTATAACTTTATAAAACAATGAAGTAAGAAAGAGGTTAACTAAGCACATATAGTGCACCACACTTCATCAGTTTACGATACCCGGATTGATAATTTATGTAGAGCAATTTAAGACGTTAAATTGACTAGACACTTACTTGACTTAATGTATTCACCTTAACAATTCAAATTAGGGTGTCAGTTACAACCAAGAATGCACCCATACAATTCAGTTAAAAAATGTTTATCTGCAATTGATACAAAAAGTATTGATTATGTTGATGTCGTCTTGGCTTGAAATTCTTGATTTTGTAGCATCCTTAACTTGATTTCTTTGATTAGATGATGTGAAATGTGCTTTCTTGGAATATCATCTTATCAAGTTGATGATGTGACGCTCTGTGCTTGTATACGTAAGCTTGATTACAAGAGTTTGATTAAGAGTTCTTATACTTAAGCTTTCTTATGTGCATGTAGTTGTTTAAGCATAATACAAAGAGAGCATTTTGATAATCTGAACACAAGTCATGCACACACATTCATTACACACGGTGTACCTAAGATCCCCTTATTCAATTTTGGGTGGATCTAGGACACAAGCACCACAAAAATTATGATTTTATTAATTACTGGAGTACATCATTCTTCAATGTCACAACTTTGTCGTGGAAACTTCTCAATGAGAATGTCACACTTGCAAACTTTGGAAGCAAATTGTCTTCAAAAACTGCCTACACTGACTCAATCGCTCTCAAAGTAAAATATTACTTTGTATTACAATAATGAATTTCTCTCAAACAAATTCACTTATCCTTAAGACTCCACAAAATCACTTATTACTCCATTACATAAAAAATTACAAATACTCCTTATCTCTCCAAAATGTACAAAAATATACTCTTTAAAAAGAATTTATGATCATGCTTTTCTTCAAAATAATGGAATGATTTGTATGAAGTTACTTTATAAAAATTTATTAAATGTTTCCTCTTTTTTTTTTTGAAAGCCATTCATCCCTCTTATATCCTCCACTCTTCTTAAAATATTAGAACTTTTAACTTTGGAAAACTATGACCCTTTCAACTTTGAGAAACTGAAGTTTCTTTGTCACAATGGCCACAATTTCATATTCTTAATCTTATGATCCTTTCCATTATAGTGGCAAGTAGCAAGTATTTCTAAGAATGTATCATCATCTATTGCTGCAGGCAGTAGAAATTAACATCGATAGCTATACTATACAAAGGATGAGGTACCTGTACCTGAAAGCTCATGGAAGATTGCTACCTTTAGATCTATAAAACTCTGCAAAATAAACAATTGTATAGTGTTAGGGCTCGTTCAAATGGCACGTTCAAGTGGCATTAGGCATGTCTTGCATTTTACAAGAAAAGCACGTAACAATTATGTCGGATGCCGAAGCAGGGCCGAAACACCAAAAATGAAGTCTTCATTCCAAGAAAATCTACATGTTCCTGCATTTGGAATCTGTTCCTTTGCTGGGCAGTTTAAAGACTCCTTTTTTTCAACACTCTATCTCAGGTTATGGAAGGGCTGATTTGTGTAGAAAAATATTTGGATTTGGATCAGTTAAGAGGAGATTTCATGCCATAGTCACCCTGGGCATGGCTGCAAGAGACCTTCAATGATCAAAACTTTCTTGATTCATGCATTCATAATTTGTTTATTGCCAAACTCTCCAGCCCCTAGAATTGCAATGATCTAGTGGTTTGCACCGAAACAGAGTCTGATACTGCTGATACAGTGATCACAAATTTAACGATGAGGACTCGAATCTCCATTTTTGTCTTTGCAAATTTATCATATAATTTGTGGAAATTCAAATATGTGGCAGAAAACTGTGACAATTCAATTTTGTGGAAATTGTAATTGCTCACAGAAATTTGTGGCAGAACCTCATTAAACTTCCACAATGGTCACACAAATCCCATGTAGATCAAAATACTTTAAATACAACAACAATCTCCAGAAATTGAAGACCTATTGACCAAGTCAGTTCCTTCATCCAAGGAGCCTCCTTTGGTACCTTACTATTCTAAAATTCTTCACCACGTCATATAGCTCTAATCCTCCACTGGAAACTATCCCTTTGTAGTTTCTAATTGATGCAAAGCATCCAAAGGAAAATATCTCTTTAGTAGCAGAGACCACAATCCCTCATGGAGTCACAAAATCGGAAAAGAAATATCACTGCAACGTACTCATAGACCTGCAAAAGAAAATACTACTTTCAAGGAATAAAGAAAAGGATCGAAACTTCAACCCCCCAAATATGAAATCCTGGAAATATAGAGTTGATGCATTTTTTAATACTTGACAGTCATCGTTGTGCAGGTTCCAGACCACCATGCAATTGGGATGAGGGGTGAAGGTTGACGGTTAGCACACCATGGACAATGGACCTGCTAGACGCAAAGGAGCGTATAACTTCACCTGGTTTATTTTATGGACAACAACTCAAAACAAATACATATATTCCCCTTTTTCCTTGCATTGGGAGAGGCCAACTCTCAGGCCCATATGGCTTTGATACCACATGTAGAAAATTCACTCAACTAATAAACCACTCATAAAATAAATAGCAGAAATATACCCCAACCAGATATGGTGGAAAAGGCATGAGAGCCTCAGTGTATTATATTCCTCACACTCTCAATGTCATCCCATATACAAAGAATAATAATAGTACAAATAAATACATGAGGAAGTTTGTCTCAAGATAATACGTCTATCTTGGACACTATTGTTGAGAAAATATCTCAACAACACACTAATTTAGGAGCTTAACTAGTTGGAGAGATTCTCTCAACCAACTAAGCCTAAACTGACTCCTAACCATGAGGAACAAACTCAATCTATAAAGGTAGGATTAAATCCTAAATTTCATGATTTTAATTAATTTAATTATTTGGACTTAGAATTGCTTTAACATATGAGAGTGAGGCTAAAAATATCGTTTGGCTTCATCTACTATTGCATTCTATTGTAATGAAAACCATTTGATGAACCATGTCAACGCCCTCTCTCGAAGAGTGGTTTGGAATTCAATCAACTTTGTAGCATCTAGAGTTTAGCGAGCCCTCTAGATGGCTTCACATAAGTACTAGTGTTTCTCTACGTCCTCATTCCCTCTTCCATAGAACTTAGGATATTGAGTAAAATATACCATCATGCTTGATTGACTTTGTTGGAGGAGTATAAATCGTTGATAACTAGGTTCTGATGAACCTTGGAGACCTTTACTACTTCTACTATTTCTATTACTACGGGTACATGCCTTGTAGGTAACATGCACAATATGAAACTTTATGAATTTGATTAACTTAGAAAAAAATTGATTAGGATTGTGATAAAATACCAAGGGAATCTTGGGGAAGATAGTACGTGAGTGGTGAGGAGGTGAAATATTACTCATGGGGAACACATTATTCTCAAAAAACAATCTTTTCATGGTGAATTTCATGTCATCATCAGGGCCTTCCTTGGGGCCTATGAGGCCCATTCCATTTGACATTCCCATCTCTGCTGGCAGGGTGGAGTCCCTATCACTTCTATAATCCATTTTTTCTATGGCCATCTCTGTTCTTCTTGATGGAGCAACCTTCAATCTATATCTATCCCCACCGCTCCACAACTTCAGCCAAATTCCTTATCTTTATCTCTCTCCTAGATATCCTAACACTTCTCCTAATTGGTGTAGCTCTTTCTATCTTCTATCAATCTCCCATAAATCTCTCTCCCACCATTTTTCACATTTCCATGCTCCCCTTTATGCCCTCAAATATATGGTCTTCTAGAAGTCTTCTGCCTCCATTTCTTCAATATTTTCATAGCTCCCCACTAGGTAGCATGCCTCCCTTTAGGTCCTTCCACCAGTACCAATATTTTAAGCTCCCATGGGTGGGTTCTGGAAAACCAATAAGTTTTCTTCCACCATCAGAATGCTACCCCATAGTGGGATTTCCCTCAGTAGACTTCCCTGCAACCCTGCCTTGAACACGACCTTAGCCTTAGAGAATGATTGATGACCCTCCACAACAAACTCAATAATTTACACTTCTAATGTGGTATGCACCCACAAATATACAACTCACATCATATTCATGTCAAGTTGATGTAGCTCAATATGATATTCTTGATTCTAGGTACGACGAGATCGGTTTTGTCCATTGGGCTTTCCATTTACTTGCAATATCCATAACCAATTGTAGTTCTCCTCTTGGAACTTTCACAAAAATATCTCGCAATGATCACTTGCAAGTTCCACATGCAGGACTTCTTCCTTCAACTACTTCACCCTTCATCGTCGGAGCTGAGATTTTTGAGATGCGAACCATTCTACTTGTTCATGCCACCAATATTATAGTTTCTTCTTAAGATACTTGACACCATATTCCAAACCCATTTTGGAAATTTTCAGGTCCCAACAATAGAACCATTTGTTGGTAGAAAAATAACGGATGGGTTGAGACCTTGGTTTTGGGCACAGGAGCTAACAAAGGCTTCATCATAGTCTAGCACAATGTTGAAATTTTCACTTTATTCAAGATGAATAAGGTGTCTCACTTGAGGTGTGCCATGACCTTAGTTAGTTAAGGGGCTAGAATTCAGTGTAGGAATGAACCACATGGAGGTTATCAATACCTAATAAAATTTGAACTATAATAGTTAGAGACCAAACCATAAAATATCAAATTCACATAGAGAAGTAATATCACACAGGTACAAGCATATTAAAATTTTTACAATCCCCATAAGACCATACAAAAAGGTACACATGTATCCCTATAATCTCTTCTTCTATTAAATATTGATACATTATAACATTTCATCTAAGAAGGCCTCATAAACACCATAAGAAAGATAACATGATAGAGCAATACATAAACAAGATAATAAGGAACAGAGTGGGGTCAAACGACTCTGCAACAAAATATCAGTATACTCTCTGTCTCTCTCCCCTCTTGACTTTCCCCTTGGCCTTGTTAAACCATGTTCTTTCTTAGACTGCTACTTCTCCCTTGGATGCTCCACCTTTTTCCTCTTTCATCTGCCTCTGTTTCTAAACTATGTTTGCTTCCGTGGATGTCATCGTTCCTCTCATCTCTGTTGTGAATTTCTAAGTTTGGGTTTCTCTGGCCATCCCTCCATAACTGGTGGTCTTTGGCGCGTCCCTTCTTCTTCTCCAGTTGTCTCCTCCATGACTTCCCGCCAATTACCTTTGACCAAAATGTATCCAACCCAAAATGAAGGACCCAACAATAGTCTTGGAAGGACATACTCTGTGAACACTCGGGTGAGGTATGTACCTTGAGAGACAATGTTGATGGTGTCTATAAGTTGTTGGTCTCACCAAAATTGTGCTCTGATCTTGTGGAGAGATAGATTTTTTAGTCAACACCTTGTTATGTGACACTGTTGTATGATATGATGCTAAACATATGGGTTACCAATCTGACTCTGCTTATGAGAATTCTTTAGATTGAGAATGTCTAAGTTCCTGGTATGGATTATGAGTACATCCCTAGTTAAGAGGGAGTGTTAAAATATGCAACCAGGTTCAATATTCATAATGACATATGTAATCATGATTTTATTTATTTGATGTAATGAGAAAATAAATATATTTATTCTTGAGGCATGGGTTTCATGTTCAAGGGAAATTTATTTTTAGTTCAAGCACTCGTTGAGTTCTTCTAGGGATTGTCATTGAGTCTACAAGTCAAATGAGTCATTTTCATGTATGAAATACCCTTTTGGTGTGTTACATATTGAAAAGAAAACAATTGTTTGAGTCAAAATAGAGTCAAAAGACCCTCCAAAACCTTGTCATCAAGTCGGCCTACATAAGTGGACAAGTCAGCATAAAGGAAGCAATTTGTACCCCTTAAAAGCCTATAAATAAGAAGGACCTTGACCTCATTAGAAAAATCACTCAAGAAAGTTCGATATCCTGAAGAAATTAGATGGAAAAGGAAGAAAAAGGAGAAGAAGAACAAGATTAAAGTTTTGGTCCTCTCTCTCTCTCTCTTGTTAGGGATTCTATAGTTGTTGGGCAATTCATAGTGATGTTGGGAAAGTCGAAGTGTTGTTGCGCAAGTCAAAATGTTGTTGGAAAAGTAAAAGTGTTGTTGGGTAAGTAAAAGTGTTTGGAAGAAATTGTTGGGTCGAATTTCTAGAAGAAACTATTGATTTGAAGTTCTAGAAGAAACTGCTAAGTCGAAGTTCCAGAAGAAACTGCTGGGTTGAAGTTGCAAAAGAATTTGCTACGCAAGTCGAAGTTGCAAAATAATTTGTTGGGCAGGTCAAAGTTGCTGGAAGTAATTGTCATCAAAGAGGAAAGGATTGACTTGGTATTGGAAGGGTCTTGGTCAAGGGTAGTAGTTCTTGGAATTCGTCAGTTGAATTTCAATAAGAAGAGAATAATTCTTGTGGGTTTTCCTATTAGTTGGAGAGGTTTTGGCCCTAGATGATCAGCTATAGCTTGTGTCCTCTTGTATTATTTTTCTTTATGGTTGGTAGATGTTTGATCAAGAGAATACTAATAATAATTAAGTGAAATAAGAAGTTAATCAAGATAACTAAAAATACATCACAAGCAGTAACTATAAAAGTAAGAGAAATCACCTAATTTAGTTTCCCCTAGAATTATGAACAATGGGAAAATTATCCTTAATAGCGATTCTATTTAGAGCACAAAAATTAGGGAACATGTGCCAAGTGCCTTTTTTTTTGAGTTTTTTGACAATAAGGGGAAGAAAACAACCAATACTACAGTTGATTACACTGACAACTAACAATTCTTGAACAATATTTTCAATTTCATTTTTTTGAGGAAATGGGTGAAAATAAGAGAAAACATTTAGGGGTATTCTACTCACATTCTACTAGTTATGAGAGGAATGGAGTGATCATGCACATTGTAGGAGGGTGAGAGGATTTGGGGGGTTTCAAAAATTGCATAGTGATTGGATAAGAATATCTTCATATTAAAATGAATGGGTTGGGAAGGTATCAAAGGCTTGAATGGAATTAAGGCTATAATGCTAGGATAAGGAGGTTTTTTATGAGATGATGATTGATGACCTTGACAGAAATAGCTGTGTTTACTTGGAAGGAATAATTATGCCTTTCTTTTTATAATATCATTTAAAACTCCTAGAAGTACATATATAGTAATGTGGCCTAGTGTGTGTTGTAAACAATTACTAGAGAGAAACATATATTGATAGGAATATTAAAAAAAATAGAAACAATATACATATTAAACACATCATTCACACAATTTATCCCGGGAAAACCTAAACTCAAGGGAAAAACATAGCAAATGGAATTCCATTAGTCCCTTTGCCAAAAATAGGCCAGGATGTTCAAGTGAGCCTTCACTGCTCACATCCCCTAAACCATTATGATAGAGTTCCTCTAAGCCTTTTAAAGGCTCCATTACATGAAATCCATGAACACAAAACCAAGGGAAATAAAAAATACCATGGGCCCAAAACCACCACTATTGACTTGGTCAACTTTGACTCTTTCACCGAGTCAAGTTTACCTAGAAATCCCCCCTTAAATCTTGACTTGGGGTTTCCCTTTACCAAATCCACCCAAACCAACCAAGTGAGTTAGTCATGGTCACTATATACCTTACCCCCCTCAAAGTTGATATCCTGGGTATCCATTAACTCTACATTCCCCTTATCACCTAGCTCTAACACCAAACTTTACCGAAAATTTACCAAGAGTACACATGCCTTACCAGGTTTTACAATAGTATTCCCATTTACATGAAATAAAATATTTGAACTCCATTATAATAATTAATATTTTTATTTTTTTATTATTCCTTTGGCATTTATGTTTCCATCCTCTCATTTATGCCACTATCCTCTCACCTCCTAGCTTCATGCTTTCCTCTCCATAACTGAATTTCATGACTACATATAACCATTATGCATTTCTCACATAGCGATGGTTGTAAATTCTCTTGCCCTGATATGGTTGGACCACTCTCTCCCCTTTACACATTAATTTGACTTAACACTGGCTCAGAAAACATGCATGTACTATGCATCACTAATATAATAACCAACTTATTTTTGCACTATAGAACCCTTTCAATGAATCATCAAAGGAAACCACCATGTCTATAACCATTTGTGGCTCTCCCATTTAATAGTATACGCTTATGAATTTTTTGACTTTTGGAACTCGTTCAAATTGAAAAAACATCCTCAACCACTCAAGCAACCCAAATTGCACAAACCACTCTAACACCATCTTAAATCACACGAATGATTCTTCCTTAATTATTCAACCATCACCGCTTAAAAATATACTAGACCTACATTATGAGGGCATCACTCTTATACTTTAGGAGGTTGTGACTGTACGTTTCCCCCAACAACCATGCCTTCTGACAAAGAATGGTTAGAAATGCAGAGAAAATATTTCTCTTCTCAATATTATGAATTAGTTAAATAAGACTACATTGGAGACATCAATAATAAATGACTCCAATGAGACTACAATTCCAATATCCATGGAAATCACATAAAGAATGTAAAACTAAAACAAATTGTGACACTTGGATGGACAATTGTGACAGCTAGTGTATGGTTGGAATTAGATTCAGCAACACTGCCCCTTAACTTCAAGCACATAAAAATTTGATTAAGATGTGTGCTGGTCTAAGTCTCAACTAGGCTTAGAATGTAAAAAAAATACAATTTCCTTTTATTTTTCTTTTCTTCAAGATCATGTAGCACCTAAATTGTTTCAACTTTTTCTTTTTGTTGTATCCTTCAAACCACAATTTATTCATTTGCTGGTACAGGTCTTTGATTGTTAAAGGCCATCTAAGCATGTCTCGGACTTCTTCAAAAATCAACTTGTATGTGGACTACTGCCACATATCATCTTCTATAGTGTGCTTTTCATCATCAATCTTTTGCTGCAACATAAGTTCATATTAAAATTTAATCTCTTCGGACTCTAATGCATGAAGATTTCATTAAGGGTTTCATCATGCATTTTGTCTTCAAAGTTCATTGCTACAATGTATAGGAAGACCTAATCTAGGCATAGTGTTGCAAGCCATGTTTCAAGGAAACTTAATTGTTCTTCATATCGTTCTGTTTAACTGCACATTGGAAATCAATGGTAAGTGTAAAAACATCTATAAAACCACATTAGTTCTATTCCTTTTGCTCTGCAATGAGATATTCCTCATGTTTCACTTCATTCTTTGACTCTGCTTCTGTCTCTGTCTCTTCGACATATTTACTAACTCATGTTGCTACAAACATGTTATTTTCCACTTGGTTTTAAAACTGAAGTGAGCTTCTCCCACCGAATAGAATCACATCGATATGATTTTTTTGTTGCATCATCCACAACCATTCATCATTAGCCAACAATTATTCATTAAATTTTACATCAAAAATATTAATTTCTAGATTCACCATAGCATTGACTACCAAAATGGAAGCTTCACTGTCATTAGCAAGCACTGTTGCTCGATTCACCAAATTGTCATTAGCAAGCTCTGTTGCTGGATTCTTCAAATTGTCATTAACAATCTCTATTTTTGGATTCACCAAATCTTCGTGCATGTGTGTATGTGCACAATGGCATTCATGTTGGGCATGGCCCAACTTGGTCCAAGTTTTGGGTAAAAGACCCCACAGAAGTAGGAGCAGACCGCACAGAGCTGGTGAAGATATATTCGTCGCATTGTCTTTTAGGGCTTTGGTGATGGGACAAAGCCCTTGTTTTGTAATAGGTATCATGCATTAGTCCTTGTTTTGTGGATCCCTGGTATGTGGACCATAGTTTTTGTAAGGATTAAATGTATTTAAGGTTGTGTAATACCTTAGCAAAGAGGAATTAGAACATAATAGAAGAGATTATTCGACTATTGTATCTTTCTATATTCTGCATTTTGGAGAAGGCTCTACAATTGACTACATGAGACCTTGAAGAATATCTAGATGAGTTCGTAGACCACACGCAGCTGGGTGTGCAGGTTAGAGAAGTACATGTAATTGAAGATCCTTTTAATAAAGAAGAAAGTTTTTGCGAAGTGTTGCATCTCTTTATGTGTTTATTATCTATTGTTATGTATCTGGTTATGCATGCTTTTCACTGAATTATGCAAAGAACTATAAGATATACTGTTATTTGTTAGAGTTTATGGGTTTAATGTGAATCTATTAAATTAATCATCTATGTGAATTTCTTATGCATGCGAAGTTATAATATCAATATAAATTAGAATTAAATACAATGCACCACTGCGTGGACATCCCTTCAGTTGTAGAAGCCTAGTTCTGCAACCTCTCATAATTGATTCGGGTGAGACTACGACCTACTTTCCAGTCATTACCGTAAGGGATAGTAGTTGAGGGTTTTTTTGGTGCACAACACATTGTGAACCTGGGTCGAGCCCCCTCAAACCAACAAATGGTTCTATTGTCGGGACCAGGATTTGCTTAAAGGGATATGATTTGGCATTCGTCAAAGAAAGAAATCGAGGAGTCGATCGAACAAAAAGAAAGAGAATTTGCAATAAAAGAGAACAGAAAATTGTGATTATCAAATGAAGCTTGGTTGCAGAGATGTATCTTTGAAGATCAATACGAGATTTTCTTTGGTTCATTCCACATTGAATTGCTTGAGTGGATACCTAAGTTAGCTAAGCATAAGACATATTTCAAAGGTGACGAACCTAAGGAGTGGAATCCTGATTTGATATGACGGCTTAAGAGAATCAATAATAGCATCTCAAGGGCCGTTGATTTCTAGATCGATAACATTTCAGGAGGATTTATCACTGAGTTCGCAATCGACGAGATCCTATCCTATAGAAAAGCTGAACGAAGATTCTCCAAAGGACCACGAGGTAAGTTATTAAATTCTTTGAAGCTCTGGATTAAGATGTTATTTTGTGAAAAGGGAATTCTATAGATGCAGTCAGATTAATGTTTGGGCAAATTATAAATAAGTTAGAACCAAAATATTTGGAAAGTGGAAAGCGATATAGAACAAAGCCAAAGAACTATATTGAGACTGACTATATCCCTCTGTTAGGATCTGAGAGAAAAGAAGAAATAAGTAACTCTATAACCCCACGATATTTCCCTCCCCATCTTGAAGGTGCGTTGAAGTAATGAGTTGAGAAGAATCAGGGAGTCTTTGGGATCCCCCATCCATCTACCCCCCTCACACCCCATTCCCTTGCCCATACTTCCACTACACCTCCACTTCCATTTCCACCTCCACCTAGCCTATCAAGAAGAAGAAGAATGGCTAATAACATTATGATAGCTGTCTTTAAAGGACTGGGATTAGGGGACCTATACCTGTTTTGATTCGTAGCTACTGTAGTATGGACATCAAAACAGATTGATAATGATGATGTAAATAAGGTGCAACTTGTTACGTCACTGCAGGAAAGATCACTGACATGGTATATGAAATACTCTGCGAGTAAGCCGAATGCTACGTTTAATGAAATTAAGCAAGCATTGGTAGCAGAGTTCAAGAAGCCAAAATCAGAATCACAATGTATCACAAAGCTAAAAGAGATCAAGAAAGCACCAAATGAGTCTGTATGGGAGTTGGACCAGTGATTGAAGGTATTGATGGATCAAGTGAGCTTTTATATACTCCCACAACAACATAAAGAATTATTTATAGCTGCACTACTGCCACATATTAGGTTACCATTGACACAACAAAAGATCACGACTCAAGCTAAAGCATTGGAGATTGTGATGAAGATAGAAGCTTCGCCGATTAGGGATACTCATGTAGGAGTGCAGCAAATACAGAGTCAGCTAGCCAATCTGACCTTGGAATTGTAGCACCTCAAGAAAGGTAAAGAGACCAGATTAGAAGTATGGTGTACAAAATGAAAAGAAGAGGGTCATTATAAGGGTCAATGCGTTGTGTTCAAAGATTATATTGCAAGTGGAGCACCTAATCCAGTAAACCTAGGTCTGTGGTGTGAGATTTGTAGAACAAGAGGCCAACATCTCTATGAATATTGCTACCTATTATAGAAGTATTTACAAATGCCAAAGAAATTGTTTTGTAGCTTCTATAGATCAATATGCCATGATGAGAAAAATTGCCAAAGTTATGGCTTCATGATGGAGTGCACAGTTGATAGTTATACATTATAAGATCAATAACATACACATAAGGAGAGAGGCCAACACGCTAGTTGAGGAGGATTTGAAGGACAAGGACAGGGATGAGGAGGAGGATCTGTTCAAGGACGTGGCCAGATTATTTCGTATAACTGTGCTCAGTCTAGAAACTTTGCAAGAGACTATCAAAAGACTATCAGAACCTGAGGACAACCTATAATTACTGTAAGTCTTTTGATCATGTGATAGAAGAATGCCTCGTCCTTATTTCAAAGATGTAGGAGAAAAAAACCAACAACCTGCAACAACTAATCAAATGATGACCATTGAGCCGAGAGAAGATCAATTGTGCATTGTAACACAAAGTGGAACCACGATCAAGAATGATAAGGCCGATGGGAAAAAGGAAGCTAAAGCTACATGGGTAAGGAAAAATACTAAAAAATCTCCTGCATTTGAAGTCTTGAAGGAAACGCAAGAATTCACGGAGGCAAGGCAAAGTTTTATGGATGATAGGGCCTCGACCTCTACCGCACAACTAAATCAGAAGGATAACCATGAGATAGTACCAGCTGAAACACAATAGGTCGATCCAAATGTCTTGAAGTCTTTTATGTAGAAATTATTAAGAAATTAGAAGGTTTTGGAGGGATTATAGGATCTAATAGACTCTTGTGCTCCTAAGGAGGTAGCACAGAGTAAGATGCGTGCAATGAATAATCTGCATAGACATAAGAAGAGAACCAAAAAAGAAATGAGGCTTACAACACCGATTGGGGAATACGACATGGATCAGGTTATCCAAGATTTTGGATCTGATGTCAATGTCTTGCTAAGGCAGACTTGGGAATTGATGGGAAAACCAAAGTTGCAATGGTCTACTATTCAACTGAATATGAAAAATCGACAAAAGATCTTAACTTTCATAAAATTGTCTAATGTCATAGTGGACATTAACGGAGTGCACACCACCACTGACTTCGAAGTGATTGAGATAGTGTATGATAATAATCCTTACCTCGCGTTACTTGAAATGGATTGGGAATTTGCTAATGTGGCTATAATTAATCTGAAGAAAAGGAAAATGATATTTGAAAGCAATAATATGAGGGTTATTGTTCCACTGGATCCATCAAAAGGAGCGAGGTATACAAAACCTGTCAATGAGGAATAGAGCACAAATGATGTTGATAATATGTATCAGATCACAACAAAGGAAGAAGAGTGGATCAATCCTACTGCATATGGAAGGTTGACTTGGGAGAATGATAGTTCTTGCACCTTAGATTCATATGAGGAATTAGAGAATTGATAGAACAGATTGCATGAAGTGTCGACAAGGCGATGTGCAAGAATCACCAAGGAAATTCATTGTAGGAAAACCGAGGTACATGAATTACCTTTATATGATGGTTTTGGGTTTACGTAATGTAAATACTTTCTATAGAGATTATGAAATATGAGTACTAGAATTTTAGAGACTATTAGCTTTGGATTAAGTACTAAGGGCTACTCCTACTAGATGTTCGGGTACTCATAAGAAGAATATAGGAGATTGGAAAAAATGTAGAAGGTTGATGTGGGTAAGATTTAGACAAGTAGAAACAAAGTTCACAGATAAGTATGATTTCCAGAATGATGCTAGAGACACATACAAATTTGTATGGTAGCCCGGGGAGAGATTCCATGAGAAGAATGGGTGCATGGCTTCATCCATACCTTGGAGATAATCCCTTAGAATTGGTATTTGGAAATTGGGCTTTGACATGGTACTGCTAGTTGGGCAGAGATGGTTGATGGATTCATAATGACATTCAGATTTGAAGATGAATGTCCACATATAGATGCAACTTTGAATATAGTTAAGAAGAAGAATTTTTAAAATGAAGTTCCAGTTATCTAGAAACCTAATTGGGCTGCACAGCTCCATAATGTAATGGAATGTTATAATCACACTACAGAAAAGGACGAAGATCATCGCAACATTGACATTAAAGGGTTAGAAGGTCATCAAGAAGTAAATGGACCTGAGATAGAGATGCCTAATATAACAAAGAAATTGAAGATTAGGAAGGTGAATATAGGGTCAGAGGCTGAATTAAAATACACAAAAATAGGAGATTTATGGGACGAAGACACTCTTAGCAAGATAACATATATCTTACATGAATACTAGGAGTTGTTTACCACTAAATTTCCAGACATGAAAGGCATCATAGGGCACTTTGGAGTCATGAGGATTCCTCTTAAGCCAGATGAAAAGCCTATCAAGTAGATGCCTTATAGAATTAATCCAAAATACAAGGAGAAGGTGAAAGAAGAATTAGAGAAAATGTTAAAAGTTGGGATAATTGAACCTGTTGAAGAGTCTGAATGGGTAAGTCCCATGGTAGTTTAGGAGAAGAAGGAAAAAGGGGAAATTATAATCTATGTGGACTTGAGGAAGTCGAATGATGCATGCCTATATGACCCTTTCCCTACACCATTTACAGGTGAAGTGTTGGAAAATGTAGGAGGACAGGAGGTCTAATTTTTTATGGATGGCTTCTCCGGATATCACCAGAGTAGAATTGCATCGGAAGATAGACATAAGACCACTTTTGCTACAGAATGGGGCTCCTATCAGTATAAAATGATGCCTTTTGGGTTGAATATTGCACCTACTATTTTTCTAGAGTTGTAATTACAACACCCAACGAGTACATACACAAATTTCTAGAAGTTTACTTCGACAATTGGACAATTTTTTGGCTATTAAAGAAGCATGTGGGGAGCTTAAGATTGATGCTAGATACATGTAGGCAATATGAAATATCATTGAACTTGAAGAAGTGCATCTTTTGTGTGCCATTTAGAATATTGTTGGGACATGTGGTTTGTAAATAGGGATTGATGGTGGATTTGGCAAAGATCACAGTCATTGTGAACTTGCCAACACCGAAAATTGTAAGACAATTGCATACTATGCTGGGACACACTGGTTACTATAGGAAGTTTATTAAAGGGCATGCATAAAAAATTGCGCCAATGGAGAAGTTGATGAAGAAGGATGTGACCTTCCAGTAGGATGAAGAATGCCAGAAGAGCTTGGATGTGTTGAAAGAAAATATGGTAACTACATTGATTCTAGTCTTCCCGAATTGGAAGAAAGAGTTTCATGTGCATGTTGATGCATCTTGCATAGCTTTGGGAGTAGTACTAGCACAACCGAGAGCAAGGGATATTTATCATCCCATAGAATTTTCAAGTAGGACGTTTTCTAAGGTAGAAAATAATTACAACATGATAGAAAGGGAAGGGTTAGCTATAGTGTATGCATTGCAGAAGTTCAAACATTATTTGTTGGGAGCACAATTTAAGATGTTCACAGATCATTCTGCGCTGAAGTACTTAGTCAATAAGCTTGTTTTAGGAGGGAAGATCTGTCAATGGTTGTTATTATTTCAAGAATATGACTTCAAAGTTATGGTGAAGCTGGGAAGATTGAATGTTGGGCCTGATCATCTATCTAGGATAGAGATAGGAGAAGAACCTACAAGTATTGAAGATAACCTATTGGATGCACAACTATTTGCAATTAAAGTCATAGATGATCACTTTACATATATTTTTCATTTTTTGTCCATGGGAATGGTGCCTGTGGAGTACACTACAAAGAAAAGGAAGGAATTATTGGTTTGAGTAGCTGATTTCTTTCCGATTGTGTGAAACTTGTATAAAATGGGAACTGATGAAGTACTACACAGATACATCTCTAAACATGAAAGATAGAGAATTCTCACAGAATCTCATGGAGGATTCATAGGTGGGAATTATGCAGGAAAATCCATTGCACAAAATATTTTTAGAGTCGGATTATGGTGGCCTACAGTACATAAGGATGTGAAATACTTTTATCAAGCATGTGATGTATGTTAAATGACAAGAAATTCATCCAAAAGAGATGAAATGCCATTAGTACTACAGGTGATTTTGCAGGCTTTTGATAAATGGGAAATTGACTTTGTTGGACCTATCAATCCACTGAAGAAATGACTAGTGCAAGATATATCATCACGTGACTGATTATTTGACAGGATGGGCTAAGGTGAATCTAGTAAAGGATTGCAACAAAAAAACCATTGTGAAGTTAATTTTAAAATATATATTGTCCGGATTTGGCTACTCGAATATCTTGATAAGCAACCAAGGGACACATTTTTTGAATAAGACGATTGAAGCACTAACTGAGGAATTTCAAGTTTACCATTAGAAGAGCACTCCCTATCAACCTCAGGAAAATGGGATAGTGGAAGCTTTAAATAAGATTCTGGGCAATGCATTGAACAAGGTGTGCAACGTAAACAAAGATGACTAGGACTTGAGGATTCCAGTAGTGTTGTGGGCATACAGAATGACATGCAAGAAATTAATAAGACAGCCACCTTTCAAGTTGGTCTATAGAGAAGAAGTTGTTATGCCTATGGAATACATTGTTCCAAATATGAGAATTCTAGCTATCACAGATATGGCAGACCGCGACATGATGAAGGAAAGAATGTCACATATACTAGCTTTATAAGAAGACAAATTCATTGCAGGATTCCATCAACAACTGTATAAAGCAAGGGAGAAAGGATGCCATGACATACACATCAAGAAGAAGATACGTCGAGAAGGGGATCTCATATTATTATATGACAGTAAGTTCACAAAGTTCCTGAGAAAATTTAAAACACATTGGTTGGGGCCATATATTGTTAAGAACATTTTAGATGGTGATGTTGTTCAACTCGCGAAGTTGAATGGTCAGATGATTCCAGGACAAGTGAATGGTAGTAGATTGAAGATATACAGGGAATACTATGTCCCTAGAGCTTCACATTGAAAAGTGAAGGAGAGGAAGTCTTAGTGCCACTTGCAGTTGAAAGTGGGCATGGAAATATAAACTACTTTGCAAGAAGGGACTTTGCTGAGGGAAGATTACTGTGCGATACTCAAGAGTATGAAAAAGTCTGAAGGAGCTATGAAGAATAAGAGGTGATAATGCCAAAGGGGAAATTTTATGAAGTTAGCCAGAAATATGACCGTTGGAAGGAAAAAAGGCACCGTTAAAAGGAAAATACCATTGAGAGGCGCGGGAGAAAATAATTTATGAAGCACAACTGGATGTATCTAGCCCATAACTACATTAAATTAGCCAAATCTAAGCCAATCATGAGCCTGGGAATTCAAAATTGTTATAAAAAATACATCCTGTGCCACATTTTACACTTTGTTGCCTAGAGAGATTAGAAATTGCGTTTAATTATAGAAGAGCTATTGCATGTTTGAGAGGAGTTGGTTAGGATATTTACAAAGAAAGAGCTAGCTAGTATCATGGAGTCAAAAGCAAGAAAAGCCACAAGGGCGAATGTACCCATGTCCTCGACGTGCTTAAACTCACCAAGAAAACTGCTTGTATAGTTGCAAGCACAACCACAAGCATAGGAAAAACCATAATCACAAGCACAAAAGATGAGGGAGAAGAGACCAACTGAGGTCTCTGTAGTGAAATTGAGAACATCACCGTGAAATAAGACATAGAAGGAAGTGCAAACGAAGAAAGTGAGGATAAAGGAAAAAAACCTATGAAGAAAGGAAAGAAGCTAATGCAGAAAGAGCCTGAACAGATTAATGATAGTGAAGAGGAGGCCAAATTTCACCTTATGGAGACAAAAGAGGAAGGAATTCCTATTGTTCTCCCACCTTACATGCTACCAAGAAAACCAAATGCAAAGCTAGTAAAAGAACCGAAGGAGGGTATGATGGCCACGTAAACTTCGTTGCTGCTGGAGAAAGTACCGTTTGATGGTGAATTGTTGGGGAAGATCCCTCAGATGAAGATGGAGTATTGAGATTTTAATGACAGGAGTAAGTACCCTTAGTTTGAACCAAGTAGATATCTGAAGCAAGTTCGATACCCAGAAAGAAAAGTAATAAGGTTGGAACCACAACAATGGGTTGCGAGAGTGTAGAAAGTAGGTATTTTGAGCATGATGAATGTGCCACAATTCGGTCGAAGCCCATTAATTACAAATCGTGTGTAGTAGCTCCTCGCACTAGTACATGATGGTTACATTTGGCTAGGGATGAGTATCCCGATTGATGAGATGCTAATAAGGAGAATCATGATGTTTCCTCATCAGGGAAAAGACCCCGCAGAATAAATCATGGGAAAAAGCAAAGATAAGGAAATGGCACAACTTTTGGCTTAGTGAAGAAGTCATGAGGATATGCTATCAACACTATTGATGACAAAGGAGTGTGTTTCGCCACACACATCTTGGCAGGAAAGATAATAAGCAAATGCAAGAAGAATGAGGTGCCTGTAGCGGTAGTATCTTCGCTTGTGTAGAGGTCTTTTTCAACTTGTTGGGTTGTGTTATATGTTTTCCACGACTAGCCCACGTAGTTAACCAGGGGGTTAGAAGTGGGGTGGAGGCCCCCCTTTTTTGCGCTGATTGCGTAGCGGGGGCATCACAGGGGATTTGAGGGGTGCAATTAACCCCACTCTATGGGGTCCGGGACAACGCCCTGGAAAATTTTGTTTTTGGACCCTATATTAGGTTGGGCAGACCTACCTATGGTTTTGTGCATGAATTTTTGCACATGGTTTTGGATGTGATGGTTTTCGGTCCAGGGTTTTGGACGCGATGGTTTTCAGTCCATGGTATTGGATGCTTCAACATGTATAAATATGTATTGTAAAATTGAAAGGAACATAATGAAAAATCACACTAGTAGTCCCAGTTTTGGGATGCAGGGGAAAATCTCTGTCTATATGTGTTTTATGTGTTATGCTCTCCCATTTTTTATTTTCTGTGTTTTAGAATACGTATTCAAGTAATTTATGTACGGGGTTAAAACCTACATTTGGTGTCAGAGCAGTTTTGGCTTCAAGGGGACTCCTTTGTT